>JAYRBT010000093.1:59320034-59363841 GCA_036023395.1 Myiotriccus ornatus | reverse complement strand
CTAAAAAATCCAGTGCGCAGGCTGGAAGGTGTAAAGACCTTCCCCGGTTCTTCGTTCGCGAAGGCTGGCCATTATTACATATAGAATCTAGCCTTTAGGTTACATACTGTCTGCTCACTCCAGGTTGACAGCTGCTCAGCCTAACCTGATTACACTTCAAGTGAGTATAGTCCTCAAGTTTGTTGAATTTTGTTAAGGCCTGAGCAGCTTGGTTGACAACTGAAGAACTGAATCTATGATTTTACTTTTCTTGAATGTTTTTACATATCAGTAATACTGTGCCTATGAAAAAATAGGTGAGAGCAGGATCTGGACTGGGGCGGTTCAGTGGAGGTGTAGTTATATTGTCTTGTGGTTATGCAGAATTGAGAGATTTTTTGGGGAATTATGTACTTGAAGAAATATGATGATAAAGCTTGTTACGTATACTGTCCTTTTGTTTAAAAGCAGCAAACTGCAGCACTGAAGAGGGCTTTCGAATAAATATTCCTAGTCCTAACGCCTTCAGTGTTTGAAACATTTTATGTGTAATAAAAACGGTTACCACTGATCAGTCTGCAGCTTTGAAAACTGCTGAGAATAGCACGATAGCAGTGCCAAAGCTACCACCAAGATGTTTGTATAAACTTCTGTTAGAACCTAGGCTTCAGCACTGCATCTGTCTTCACAGATTTGAAGGCTGGTTGGAAAAAACATACTTGAGAATAATTACTAATGTTTTACCTTCATCTGGGGGACCACTTAAAGGTATTTGTTTAATTGCAAAGTGTTTTGTGCAGTTTCTAGATTTTGTGCAGTTTCTAGATTTTGTGCAGTTTCTAGATTTTGTGCAGTTTTTAGATTTTGTGCAGTTTTTAGATTTACATCTTAAAACAACCTGCACGCTATAGAGTGTAGGACCTGCTTTGGAGTTGAAAGTAGTTACTCACGAAAAAGGTCACCCTGAATTACATCTAGTCACATCATACTGCTTTATAGGATAGGGAATGCAAATAACATTATGGTGAAACAACTGAATTTGTCAGAAGAGTTGTATGACTTGGGCTTCCATTCTAAGAAAAAAGTAACTCTCACTAAGTCGTTTCAAACACATACATGTATAGGTGTGCATACACATACATACTCACTTAATGTGAAATATTTCATATGAAGATGGAATTCTGAAGTTCGAAAATGTTCCTTCAGGATTTTATGAGATACTTTTATTCCCAGTACAATACTATGGTTTAGGCAAATTTTCAGAATTAATTTAGAGCATGAAAGAATACAATTCTGTTCAGTGGTTTATTTTTAGTCATACCAAGGTGAAGTTTTTTACTATGGCAAGAAACTTGAAAGTATTTTTGTGTGTCAGATGAAAATACACATTAAAAAAATTGGTTGGTTTATCTGGCAAGCACAGAATTTAAATATTCACAGTAATTTAGTTCTTTTTGAACAGTTTGCTGGTTTTAGAACTGTACAGTGAGTAAAGCAAGAAGGGACAGTCTTTTCAAAGGCTTTTGCTAGGCAATAACCATGTTCTTACCTTGGCATGGTTAGGTAGGAGTTTGCTTCTTTTATCCCAGAACAGATTATGTTTCACTTCCCACCTGTATTGTGCACTGTGTTGTATGGATAAGCTTTCCCTGTAGCTTCTTGCCTAACACTTTTCTGTCAAAATGAGACAGATTGGAAAAACTTTACTATTACACCTTTTTTGGTCTTAACTCACTTTGACTGAGATGAGAGAATACTTTTGAGTAGCTCTGTCAACAGATCCGTGGGGTAACTTCTGGCAGAATAGAAGTGATGGGAGATTGCAATTTTAATATTTCTGTCAGCTCAACTTGGTATCAGATAGGGAAGAAGACAGGAATTTGCCATTTTAAAACTTACAGGAAACTTCCCATGGTTTGGGGCCATGTTCAGGTTGTTGAGCAAATTCTTCCATGATGGTGACTTTGTTCCATAAGTATCTTTCACTGGCAATTTCCTCTCCTGTCTTCTCCCCTGAAGAATCTGTTACATCTTTTATTGTATAAAGATGAAATCCTTTCTTCTTGAATATTCACTGCTAATTTTAACCTATAACTCAATTTAAAGGACTATTTTCTTATGAGATATGCATCTTATTTGAATGACCAGAATTCTCAGATTATTCTAGTAATAATGGGAAGTACAATAGACTTAGTAAACTAAAATGCTTTTGTTTGATGTGAGAAAGTGAAGTAGGGTAGGCAAGAATTTATTTTGGCACATTTGCTTACAAATATAAGATATGTATTCTATCTAAGAAAATAAAATTAAATTGACATGATTAATGTTCAAATCTGATTCCGTATTAAAGCTACACAGTTATAACTAATGATAGTTAATACCCTATAGATCAAAACTCTGTGAAAATATTTGCTTTGTGATTCTTGTTGTTCAGAATTGCAGGTAATTTCGTTGCTTGAGTAGTGAAATTTAAATTTGTTCCTCTTATCTGGGTCCTTGTGTTACATAAGTATATGCTTCAGTTAAAATCCCACTGGTAAGTTACTTGTTTAGGGAGGTATGTTGGGTGTTTTTTATTTTTCATGAAACAAATTGTAACAGCCTGAAGTTGCATTTCTCACTTGGTAGTCTTTTCAAAAGTGTATGGTTTCACTGGATGATGATGGAAAAGCCTGGGAAAGCTTTCAGTCCAGAAAATTCTCTTTAAGACTAATAAATCCTATTTCGCAAGTAGGGTAGAGTATCATGGAAGTTCTGTATGGGTTTTTGTGAAAGAAGCTTCTCTTGTTTATTTAATTGAACCTTTTATAAATTTTTGTGTAGTAGCCATTAGTAAGTTATAAGCAGTAAATTACATTCCAAAATCTGTTGAAATTTTTTCTGTTAATTCCAACAAGTTTTGTTTGTGACTTTTAAAGGATTAGTCTTGTAAATACATGTGAGATATTTGTCATCTATCAGCTGGGTTAGCTAATAGGAAGAGATCTTAAAACTGATAATCTGAAGTAATCAAAACAACATGTCCCTAATGCAATTTCATAAGATTGAACTATTGCCTCAAAGCTTCTATATTTTTATAAATTATTTTCATTAAAGTAGGTTTTATCAGAGAAGGTGTTAAGCTATTTCTATTAAGACCTGAACACTAAGTATTAGTCACTGATTCTGAAAGCAGGTTGATTGGTGAACTGGGCGTAAACAACAGCACAGTAAGTCATATATGAAGAATATTTTCAATATTAGACCCCTTTCCTGAAAGTTATGTAGGGTTAATTTTATATAAGCTCTTAGTACAAAACTATGGAGAAGTAGATGCACATCTTTTAAAAATCCAGACGCAAAAAGATTCAACTTTTACTAATGACAAAGATGTTAATATTTTTTTTCAGCATTTTTTACCATTAAGTTCCAGTGTCAGAAGTCTAAAAAGGATGGTAAAAGACATTGAGAACAAAAAAAGTCAGAGAAGTATCCTGAAAGTTGATTTAATTTGAGAAGATTCAAGAAGCTGAGTAATTTTCAGTTTATTGAATAGGATATTAAGAGACTTGGCAATAGCAAAGAAATATTAAAACAGAGATAAAATGTCCAAAAATTTCTTTAAACTGTTAAAGACAAAACTCAATCCAGTAATTGAAAGTTAGCAAGGTTTGAATAGTAGAAAGTATTTCTTTGTCAACAGAAGTATTACGTGACTGATTATTGAGGAAGGAAATTCTTTACTATTTGTAGCTTTCACACAGAAATTGTTGATGTAATTTCTGTTTCAATCATCAGGCAAAACAGGAGGTCAAAAAGCACCATTTAATAAGACTGAGATTGGAATAGGCATGTAGGTATCTTAGTGATAAAAACTCTGATCAAACTGTACGTATGACTTAGCTGCTTATAGATGAGGGTTTGGGGTTGAGCTGTAAGTTACTCAGAGGATCGGAAGAAATCCATACATAGTCCTTCTGAGGATGGCAGAACTGTCCATGTGGACCTGCAGGTAAGATATGGATCAAATAGTTGTTACTGTAGCACATTAATTAAGACTTCTTTTCTTTTTTGATTATGTGATTTTTCTTCAGAATCAGTCTGTCTTCACAGTTTTTTCAACCAATTCCTCATTGACTTTTTAGCTGATTTCCCTCCCCCCTTGCTGTCTCCGAGTCGTTCTCCAGTGGATCATTTTACAGTCCTTTTATGGCAATAATGGTGATTTTTTAAGCTAATATTAGTGTTCAGGTATTTGCTAATAAAGCTTTATATTAAATGTATTTCTCTTGAGAGGGATTAATTTGGTTTTGGAAACCCTTCTTCTCCTTGAAATGTTTCCAGACCTGTGATTTGTGAAATCTTCCGTTTGCTAGGACAGAAAACATCTGATCGATAGTCTCGAGTTTAGCTCATTAATGGTAGTGGAAACTTCTGCTCAGCTAATCTCTACAATTAAGATCCACATTCATTGGTGTCTGTGTGATTTAGAACATGCTGGCAAACATTTCAGTCTCCTGAGGTTGAACTTTTGGTGAGATAAGATGCAGATCTTCTTTTGTCATCGTAAACTTACTCTACCATATACATTCCTCCCTTAAAAATAAATAATTTATTTATGCTCATTTGTAGCTTCCTTCTGTTGTGTAATTCACAGTGAATTAAATGCATAGCAGAGTAACAGGTACTGAAGAGGTTCAGAGAAGAAAAAGTGCCTTCCCTTTTTTGGTGGTACACACTTAAGCTTTAAAAATTAATTAATCCTATCAACATGTTTAATATAAAACCTAGCAAATAATTTAACTTCAAACAGATCTGTTTGAGATAAAATTTAGCTTTAGAACTCTTTTCAGTGTCTTTTAAAAAAAACCCAAACAACCTGTTTTTTCATCCAAGGTATAATAAGTCTGAAAACAGATTTACTTGTCTGTAAGTTGATGTGCTATCCCAGTATTTGTTTATTCGCAGCATGAACTGGTTTACCTTTGTGGTTTTTTTGGTTAATTTTTCAAGAATACTGAGTGAGTATTGTACCTATGTAAAAATATATAGCTGTCTTCTTGGACCATTAAATCAAAACTACCATTTAAATGCAATATATGTTTCCAGTTCTTTCATGCAATGAGACTACCTCGGAGAACCACAATTTACCTGTACAGTCCATGGCCAGACTTTTTTGCTCTAAAAGCTTTCCCTAGTAGATGGAGGAATATTTTTTATATAGCTCACATTTATTTACATGAAGCTTAGCCATTGAGTAACAACTCTCACAGTGACTCCACAATGCCTTAGTTTTTCACCAAATACCCATGTTTAAAAGGATCTAGATGACGTTAATAGTCTCCTGAGCACTGTACATGAAAAATTATAGCATTATAGTTTAGTTTCACAGATTTGGATATTTTGGGGAACAGTCCATGTAGTTTTAAAGTAGTGGTTCCACATGCAAGCTCCTTTTTTTTTTTTTTTTTTTTTAAAACCTTCTGCTGAAGGTTGCACCCTTTTAACAGGATTGATAGAATGGATATTGTGAACATTCCTCATCTGCTTTGGTGGAAAGACAGTGGCCTGGTTTAAAGAGCCTCTTCATCAGGTTACATTCAGATGAATGATTTAGCGATGAAACAGCCAGATGATAACTTCTGAGACAATGCTAAGTAGATCTTCAGGTAGATATAAAATAACATCCATTTATTCAAAATACAAATGAATTAAGTATTTAACAAGTTGCTAGTTTGTTTCCTTGTTTCCGAGCCTTTAGTTGGAACTTGCATAATATTTCAGGTTTTTGATTCTTTGAAGTGAAAGCTGAAGTACTTATACAGTCTACCAGTTTCAAGAGTGTAAGGTGTTGTAATAGTAGAACATAATGAGATGTTCCCGGAAGTGGTTGAGATGTGGAAGATCTGCATACTTTCTTTGGAAATGTATATAATTATATGGAATATAACTTAAAAGTATTCCATGCACATTCAGTGCCATAATACAGGAAAACTTTAAGGTAGTGAGCCTTACAAGTTTTTTTTTTCTTGTCATGACTATTTGTGAATTGGAAATTAACTTAAGGCATTCCCAAACTATTGCGGATAATACTATTTAGAACTAAATATCAAATGTATGTGACTAGTGCAACATTTATAAGATTCAGAGAATTTAATAATTCTTTTAAAATTTTATACTATTTTTTAAATAATAATTTTTAATATAATATTATAATATTTTTTAAAATTCAGAGAAAGTTTATAAACTTGGGAAAGTTAGAGGTACAGGAAGTAACAAAATGTTATGTGTTCAAAGAAACTGATGTTTGTGTACATGCACACAAGTGAACATCAAGAGTAAGGAACTAATAGTGTGGCACCTGGTCCTGAAATAAAGTGATTTTTAAATTGTTTTTTAACTACTGTGTCAGTTAAATGTTTTAAGTTTCCATCTCAGTGTTTACCTGTGTAAAACTTGATATTTTTTGTTTCTGCACAAACCTGGTTTAACCAGTGTTTTATATCCTCTGTCACTGTTTAAGTAGTTATATTGAAATGCCATATGGATTATCCAAAAACTTGTTCTCAAGAGTTGCAT
Source organism: Myiotriccus ornatus (assembly GCA_036023395.1). Taxonomy (NCBI): domain Eukaryota; kingdom Metazoa; phylum Chordata; class Aves; order Passeriformes; family Tyrannidae; genus Myiotriccus; species Myiotriccus ornatus. The sequence continues at coordinate 59,357,304 of JAYRBT010000093.1, read as the reverse complement.
GAGGTAAAAATAAAGCAGAATTGGCATTTATGAGGATCAAATTACTTAGGGGGATTTGTATATCCACTTTATTTATCCTCACAAAGTTGATTTATTTTTTATTTCAGCCATAGCAATTCAGCGATTTTCCAACAGTGAGGTTTAGGAATTATTGAGTCAATTATGTTAAGTTCTGGTGAGTTTTTTCTTTCTCCTATCTCTGGACCATCTGAGTTCTCACCTTTTGGTGCAGGAGCGTGGTATTTTGCAGGAAGACAGAGCATTGTGGTTCTGTAGGGTTAAAGTTCTGTCACTCTTTTTAAAATCTCCCCTGATTAGGCAAAATTTTCAGTCTTTGGAAAAATTGTCTCTGGAGACTTGTTTGTAATACAAGAGTGCCTTCATCAAAAAAGTTCTGTTATCTCAGATGTGTGTAGTAATTCTCACTGCACTGGCGTAGTAGTTTGCTTTTTGTCTTGACACGTGTAAAGGTGTGAAGTCCATTACTGATACATGAGGATGGCTTCTCCTAGACTAACTTATCTATTTATAGATACATATGCAGTGCAGAGCTGATTAAGAGAGCACAGCAAATGACCAGGCCTGGTTAAGAAGAGTTTGAGTAATGACTGTACTGGCCCTTGCTGAAAGCTGTATGTTTACAAAAGGGTTAGTAAAGCTATTTTTGCCTTTATAAACCATGTGCGTTTACATTAATATTTTTCTGAAGTTTGTCTTGATTGAAATGTTAGCTGTTGCAATAAGATATGCAGTCAATTGTAAGAGCTTACATTTGAGGGTTGTTTCAACTGACATTTTTACTTCATAACTTCACTTTTAAATGGTACACACAGTTTCAGGTAGATTATCTTAGGAATTAAAAATTTAAATCAAAAGAGAAACTTCCTGCAATGCAGAGAAAATGGGGGAGCAAAGCACGTTAAATTGTGCCAGTTCTTTTTTCTCATTTATTTAATCACTGTGCTTTGATCCTCCAATTTTGTTTTGAGGATTTGCCCCTAGTCTCATACATTGATTACAAGACTAGATCAGGGTTTGGAGTTTTTTTAATGATAACTTCAGAATTTTTGACAGCTTCTAAGTTTATCATACAAGAATTAGGGGAAGTTAGTCAGTGTAAGAGAAACAGACAAAAAAAGGTAGGGGTCACCCAGTGGTGATGGATCATAAATTAACAATTTGTAATTTCTTCACAGTAGTTTGCACTTATTTCTGGTGTGTGCATAAATGAAGTGACTTTAGTAAATGTGAAGGTTTTCATGTTATGTGCAAAGAGAAGATGTGATATGACCGTACTTTTTTTCTCTCATTTAGAATGGAGATTACATGCTTTCAATCAAGATGGTTCATCTTTTTTAGTCATAGGAACTGCATGGCAGCTTAGGAATTTCCAGGCTGGGCTGTCTAAAATCAGTTGTAGCTTTTGGGTCTAAACAACTGGTCATAGGTATGTGCAAGAGCTTTTGACATCTCCTGCACTTCTGAAAGCTGAGTTATCTTTCTGCAAAATTGAGGGTGCCAAGAGGGACAGAATTATTTAAGAAACCAAATCCAGGCTGGGACTGCCAGTCTGGCCTGTTTGAATCTATTACTGAAGATCCTTTTGCTTCAAGATTGGAACTTAACAGTATATAAAATTAAAAACTGTGTTTTAGAAATGGCTTAATTTTTAAGAGCTTCCTTAGCTGCATTTTGCCATAGTAAGAAGGAACCAAACATACAAAGTATTGTTTCACCAATAGCTTCCAGCTGAGTGGAAGGTGATAAATGTTCTAATTTTCAAGAACGATAGGAAGGAAGATCCTGGTTATTACAAGCCTGTCACTGGCACTTCAGTGCCTGGTAAAACTATGGTGATTATTCTGGGAGTTACTGAAAAACACTTGAGAGACAAAGCAGTCATCGGTCATAGGCAGCATGGGTTCATGAGCAGGAAATCCTGCTTAGCCAACCTTATTTTTTGTGAGAAGCTCACCCATCCAGTTGACCCAGGGAAGCCAGTAGATGGGAGTGATTTTAGATTTTAGCAAAGCTTTCTGTAGTCTCTCACAGTATACTCCTGGAGAAACTGTTCTGCATATGGCTAGGTAAGTCCACAGTATGCTGGGAGAGCAATTAGGCTAATTGGCTGGGCTGAAAGTGTTACAGTAAAGAGAGTTCTGTCGGGCTGGTGGACAGTCATCAGTGGTTTCCCCAGGGCTCAGTTTTAAGGATGACGGTTTTTAATGATCATATAAAAGATTCAGGATGCAGGAATTGAATGTACATTAAGTTTGCTGATGATACTAAACTAGGAGGAGCTGTGGAGGATCAGCCTTACGGTGATCTGGATAGACTAGGGAACTGGGAAATCACCAATATGAAATTTAATAAAACCAAGTGCCAAATTCTCCATCTGGAACAGGGAAATCCTGGTTACACATACAAACTGGGAGATGGGAGGCTGGAGAGCAGCCCCAAGGGAAGTGATCTGTGTATTTGGGTTGATGTCCAGTTGAACATGAGTCAGCAGTGCCCTGGCAGCCAGGAGGGCCAACCACGTCCTGGGGGGCATCAGGCAAAGCATCGCCAGCCAGTCGAGGGAGGGGATTGTCCCACTCTGCTCTGCACTGGAGCAGCCTCACCTTGAACATTGTGGCAGTTTGGGGCACCACAGTATAAGAAGGACATCAAATTGTTAGAGTGTATCAGAAGAAGGGGGACCAAAATGGAGAAAAGTCCTGAGGGCAACACTAATGTGAAGAAGCTAAAGACATGTGGCTTGTTCAGCCTGTAGAAAGGAAGGCCGAGGGGGGACCTCACAACACGATACACCTTCCTCATGGGAGGTAGTGGAAGGGGAAGTGCTAATCTCTCTCTGGAGACCAGTGACAGGACATGAGGAAATGGAATGAAGCTTCATCAGTAGAAGTTCAGGCTGGACATTAGGAAAAGGTGCCTCACTGAGTGGGTGGTTGATTACTGGAAGAGGCTCCCTAGGGAATTGATCCCATGAAACCTTGCAGAGTTCAAGGAGCACCTGAATGAGGCTCTTAGTCACGTGGTTTAGTTTTATGTAGATCTGCAAGAAACAATGATCCTGATGGGTCCCTTTCAACCTGAGATATTCTGTGATTCTAAGAAAATAAGAATTACAAATTTTGCTGAGTCCCCAGATAAAAAGGAAGCGTAGAGCTGGGCATTTGCACTCTCTTAAAAAGTACCTGAATTGTTGAGGAAGCATCCATGAATTCTAGGGGAAAAAAAAAAAGTGGTTAACAGTTTTCCTACTACTTGATTGACCTGTGTAGTAGCACTTTCAGCCGCAAGTTAAAATTTGATTGTTGTGGTGTGTCAATGGATATTTGTTAACTACTCATGAGTGCAGTAGGGACTAGAGATGTAAGACATATCTTTACAACATGTAGGACAACGGACATAAGTTGGTATCTGAAGCTTCTGCAGTTTTCCCAGTATCCATCTCCCAGTAGCCTGAAAGTCAGTGATGTTGATGCCATTTGTATGTCCTTGTGATTTTGGACAGAGTGCCATTCTTACTATCTTTTGAGCAGACTTTTGCTCATTCATAGAATTTTATATATAAGAAGTTTGGGTCCCTGCCAGAATTATTTATATGCTCTAAACGCATTGTAAAGTATCCTTTCAAATTGTCTGGAGTCACAGAATAATTTAGGTTGAAGAGGGCATCTGGAGGTCATCTGTTTTGATTCCCTGACTAGTGAAAAGCCAGCTCTGATCAGGTTGCTCAGGTAGCAGCAGACTGTGTGGTGAACTAAAAGGTGAGTTTCTGAACAGACAGAAATTTCAGGGCTTTAATTTAAGGAAGATTAGAGCACTAAAAGTTACATATTTAGACTCTAGAGCTATTTGATATTTTTAATTGAACTGAGGTATGAAACAAGTTACTTCTCTTGTGTTTTTTATTTAAAAGGAAAAAAAAAGATTGTTAGAAATATTTTCTTAGTCATTTATGTCCTGCCCTTGCTGTTTTTGAATCTTTTAAGTCCAACAAAAAAAAAACCCACATTTTCCTCCACATGGAGAACATAATTGATAAGGGAGCATAAGTCCCTTAGTTTTCATCTTCAGAAATACTAAAATTTAATAGTATTTTGTCCACTAATACTTTGCTTTAGACTTTTAACCTTACACAAAAGTCAGAAAGGAGTAGAGGGGCTTCTTCAGTAGCAGCAGCATTATGATATGAGCAGACCATGGTGATTAGTATATGAAAAAATGATGCTCCATATGTTTGTCCAGACAGATGTGGGACTGTATAATTTTTTGGAGTTATGAGGCTAAGAACCATATTTCTTTTCTACAAGAGATATTCTCTCTCAATTTTAGTGAGGATGATTTTGGTGTATATTCCAGAAAATATTAATACATCAATTTGCATTTACATTATGAGGTGCAGTTTGTCCTGGTCTTTATAAGTAGGTCATTAAGTTTTTATAAAGATGATACTACAACATGCTAAGAGTGATATTTCATACAAAAGTAAAGTAAAACTCACTTTTATAATTTTCTGTAGTCCAAAGAGCACGTTAGTCTGTGCAGCTGAGTCAAACTTTGCATTATTTAGAGTAGATTCTGTAACTTCAAAAATAAAAATAAATTTAAGACTTTAAATGTGCTCCTTTTTATTACTTATGCCTGCTAGATTGCAGTTCGTTGTTAATGGACCTTCAAAAAGTGGCTGTGAGTAAGATCTAAGATGACAGCAGAACTGGTTAAAATTAATTGTCATGCTTGTAAGATAAGCTGAGGTGTTGCTTCAGAGAGCTTTGAATTGCTTGACTGCTTTAATTTCAGATAATTTTTCACCAGTGTAATAGAGAGAGTTCTGTTGAATGTTAGTTCCAATTTAAGTTATTTAATGGAGTGAAGAAAAACTTGAGATCCAAGTGAACCTAAACTATTTTATAGCCATGACTAATCAGCTTTTTAGAAAGCATCCTGTTTTCCTAGTGATTAACCCCTCCTTCTTTTGTGGTATCATGCAAGACTGCTCTTGAGTAATTCAGTTCATGCAGGTGACAGTAACTTGAACTGTCAAGATGTTCTTTACCAGAAGTCTTCCCCTTTGATCTTAATCAGATGTACCCCCTGCGGAGGTTGATTAGATCCCACTCTTATCTTTTCTAAGTGGGAGATGAGATCTCAGTTCATTACCCTCTTGCCCCACTTAGAAAATGACACAAAATTGTATGTACTCATACTGTCACAACTTCTAGAAGTGAGTCTAACATCTGTAATTCATCTGATGTTCTGTGTAGAAATAATAATATTGAAATTAAATACTGCTGGAATAACAAATGAAGGACTTCTTGTCTGTAAAGTGCTACATAGCCTCAGGAAAATACCATATTTCAGGGAAATATGAAAGGAAAATACTTAATATGTAAGGAAATACTAAGGGAGAAAGGCTTACAGGAACTCAGGTGTGATTGTCATGTTCAGATTTGCCTTTACATTGGCATGTGGAGGGGATTTTGTCAAATAAACTGTATCCATTATAACTGCCTTGAGTTAAACTTGCAAAAAAATTCTTCAAGGAAGCAGCTATCACAGCAACACAGACTGGAACTCCTAAATGAATTATATTTATTAACCTATGATCCCTGCAGCTGCTGTTTCCAGTACAGTATATGCCTTTAATTTGGAGAGTATTTTCTTAGTCTGAAGAGGCCTTTTTCTGTATCACTTTTTTTGGAATCTAAACAGTGCTCTAGAGCATGTTTGTGTGTTTTGTTTTTTGTTTTGTTATGTTTTGTTTTGTGTCAGATGCCTCAGTGATTTGCTCTCTAATTCATCTTCTATAGAATTTGAATGGATTTAAGATAACGCTCTATTTAAGATAGTGCAGTGAGGTCTCCTCTCAATAACGTGTTCTCTCAATAACATCATTTCCCTATTGTGTGGTTTTTTTCTTCTGCATTAGTTCTTGAAGCTGTTGGTTTGATTTGGTGATGTTTTGGTGTGAGAAAAATTCTCCTGAGTATTATTAACTGAATTGGAACTTACTTATAAGTGTTAATGGAGTAGACACATATTGTTGTTCTTTTGTTTTTATTAAAAAATTTCTGTCACTTACTTTCTTTGTGATCTTCCACCTTTCTGTGTGTGAATTATGTATCAATATTTTATACTGTCTTCCAGGATACCAGTTATGTTCAAAGTGGATTGCTGGTATCTTAGAATTTTTAGAAAGGGAAGAAAGTCTCTAAAACTGTTAGGTCCCAGGTGAAACTTAATGTTTTGAATTAAAGATTCAGAATCTTTGAGTGAAAGATTGTAGATAGCAAGGTATATATCTGAATTTTGCTTTGTGAAGTGTGCTACAGTGGGAATTCACAAGGGGGTAAAATGTCTAGGACAGAATCTTGGAGTTTCTTTTGTGATCTGTTCTGAACTATTCCCATTTGTGAGACTGGATGCTCTTCCTTTTGCTTTAACTTAACAGCTGTTGTTGATAGTTGATAAATGTCAACATTTAAAATACAGAATTGGAGGTTCTTTCTGTGTTATATTTTGTCATTCCTTCTCTCTGCCAATGTGATGTGCAAAGTATGTCTGCTATAGCTTTGAGGAAGATGGAATGTTGGAGTTGGTCATTTTGATGAGCTGGCATGAAGATACTTTGGGGGAGTTTTCAGGTTTTGGAGGAAGTAAAAATATACTTTAAAAAAATTTCAGTGCAGAATTCCAGAGAGTACTTTTTTCATCACTTTGGACAGGCACATAAAAGGGAATTGCTGAATTAGATATGTAATTCATATGCAAATACAATGTAATTTTATGTATGGAATCTGCTAATTAAAAAAATGTTAAGACTTATGTTATTTACTGTCTTGTTTCTAGGATATAACTCTTTCTGCTCTGAAATGTTTTACCTTTTTAGAGAGTGCCTTTTTGTACTGGTAGCTTCACCAGGGTTTAATCTGGGAAAACACGAAAATTACTCAGTCTGGAAAGCTTGTGTGCTTTGCATTTCATTAAAAACAGACTCTTTTATGTCATAAGTAAGAGGTTCTGTTGGCAACTATTCTACTGTGTCTTTGCAGTATAACCCCTAAAGGGTCATAGACACATATTGGTGGGTAACCCTTTGTATCTGAATGCATCTGTTGCAGTGTCTCATTCAGAAGTGATTGTATGTCATAACTCACTAGCATTTGCTGCTGCTGTTTTCCTCTCGTGGACCTGCTGCACAGCTGACTTGAAAGCAGTCATGCCAAATCTGGCATGACATCATAGTTTATATTCTGTTCTTTGCTTTTGTTCTCCTTGTCTCTCTGTCTGTCTCTGCTCTTCTCCTTTACCTCCATTAGTTCTGGTTTCTTAGCCCAGCCAATACTAATTTAGTTCTCTGTCTCGTTTTCTAGTTTCCTTTTCCTCAAGTGTTGCATATATTGGCCAGCAGTAGGATTGTTGCTTAGTAATTCAGAATGGTTACTCTCCATCCTCTCCATTGTGGGTGGGAGTGGAAGGCTTAGACAAAGTTATTAAAGAAGTCAAAGACACCAAGTTGAGTCACAAGGTGCAGAAAAGACTCCCTTGCTTTCTAAACTCCTTCTCGGAGATGAGTTAAGGTGCAGCTGAATCCTATCTTAGCCTCGAATTGTGTCAACGGTTTAAATTTAGGAAACAGTTGAGCTGTGATTAAATCACTCTGTCGCACAGGTTTTAATTACGGCAAATTGGACATATTTATATAAAGTGAATTATTTATTATGACAAATGAACAGATGAGTGAACAGATGAAAGATCTTAATCAGAATCATTTACTACAGAGTGTAAAAACTAAAAACGTACCAGGGTATAATATAACATAGATAGTATTATAATTAGTGTAGTGCACTGAATCAAAGCAATTAAAACAATTGTATCAAAGCTTGCAAAAGAAACAATCATTAAGGAGAGATTGATATAACTCACCATATGAGATAGTGAGCAGGTCTCTCTCTTAACTCCTGAGGAGTAACCATGAAGAGGTGTCCCTGCTTCATGGGAGAAGTTCCACACTTCCAAGGAAATATGTGGAAGAATGTGCCATATGAAAGTTGGACTGGGTTAGTATAAAGTGGTGGACTGGTAGTCAGATTTACAGGCCAGCAACTAGCTTGTCTGTCAAATCCTGCTTCAAAAAGCAGGATGTGTGTTTGCAGTTTGTTGAACCAGGCTGGCTTTAGCATAATTCAACACCAAACAGCACCCTGGTGCCACCAGCAGAACTTGCATGATGGCTTGCCTTGTATGCATTCTCTGGTTGGATTCCAGGCCTTATCAGGGTAGGCCATCCTGCCACGCTCTCTCAGACATGCTTGTGTGTCATTTTAATTTTGAGTTGGCTGCTCTTTAGTTCATTTAGACTGGAGAACACGAGTAGTTCCCTCCCATTCATTTTTATGACATTTTAGTCTGCTCTCCCACCCAAATAGTAACTATAATGCAGCTGTACTTGTACATACAAAAGATGGTAATTTCTCCTGTTGAAAAAGGCTGCCAATTTTATTTGAGAATTTGGAAAAATGGTTTCATAATTGCCTAACTCATTTGCTGTATATCACATACAGGTTTTTTTACTCTGTTAAATATTTTATCTGTTAAAATTTTTAGGGGGTTTTATATTTAGGTTTTATGTAAGAGAAAAGCTGAAGAATTGTTGTAAATTAAGTTGTGTAAATATTTTTGGCAATTCTTTCCATAGTTATGATTTTACATGTGTTGGATGTGACTTTTCTTGTATTCTGGTTCAAATTATTTTAACTCTCTTCAGATGCTGGAAGTAGGTAGCTTATTTAGAAGTTTTCTGCCTAACAAGTATGGAAAGTTTCTTTGGATTTCTCCATCTGTTTGTGTGTACAAATTTTTTCCATATCTGGCAGGTGATTCAACCTTCACTGGGTCCCATGTGGTCAACAGAAGAAGACTGTAACTTAGTTCTGCTGAAAGAGGGCAAAGAGAATACAATAATGAAAGTTGTCTTGCTGATAATAAGGTTGTTTTATGTGATAAAAAAAGAAAAAAAATCTTACTCTAACATCAGTTGCCTTTTTTATAAAGAGACTTAATTTAACACTTCAAGAAAAGTGTTTTCTATCACTGATGAGTTTGAGCCTTGTACTAGGAAGACGAATTCTATTGCCACACTATTTGTATAACATCTTTGAAGTATGTTATAGCTTTCCAAGGAAGCCTTTTTGGACAACCTTATATTGCAAAGGTAGACATTATAATACATTACAAAGGTAAGCATTATAATGTGGTTACGGGATGTACAGCATTAAGCCTGATCTGTACTTTTAGCAATAACGTACTCAGTTGCTTCTTTTGTATTTCAAGTGATAAGAAGAGATTTAATTATTAAGAATAGACTTAAAATATGTATCCTATATTAAATGCCAATAACATTCAATATTGTGCAATAGAGTTTTGTAGTTCAGTAGAAACAGAAGAGATGGGACAAATGGAAAAGCTTAGTGGAATTTGACAGGTCTTAAAGATCGAATTGGTTCACTTCTTAAATTTCAATAGATTCTATTAGGGCAATTTCTTGCTGATTCAAAACTTAGAGAAATTTTTTGTGCTTGCAGGCTGGGAAGTGCACCTACATACCTATAATAATTTGTGTCATGCAGCAGCACTGCCAATAATTAATTTTATTAGAAATTCTGATTCAGTAATAACATCATAAGAACATGAAAAAGGGAAAAAAGAGAAAAACTGGTTTTGGGGGAAAAAAAACCCAAACCAACCCCCCGCCAAACCCTCTTGAACCTCAGTAATTAAATTACTTGTTTAATATGGGTCATTTAACTTCTCAGTGGTCACGAAAATATCCACATTACCTTTCCAAAAGAACATTCCCCTCCTTTTTTAAGTTGCTTTGAGTTGCTCTTGGCAAATATAAGAACTTTGCAAAATTGGTTTTGCTAAATCTGTTTTGCAGATGTGGAACCCACGATTTAAAATGTTACATTTAAACATGTGTATGTGCACCCTTTTTCATGGAAGTCTTAATTGAAAAGGAATGTATGAAAGAGAAATTAAAAATGTTCATGTGACTGTACTTATCATTCAGTATATTAAAACTTGATGTCATGAACAAACAACATTATATATTGTAGGGATAGATTAAAAAAAAATCCCTGTATGTACTTTTTGCTAGAGAACAAACTTCCATTAAACAGCTTGTTTTCAGGTGGAAAAAACCCCTCATTTGCGAAATGTTTGTCTTTTGTTTTCAGTGGAGTTCAAAAATATCTTGTTTTTACCTATCAACAGATAAATATTAGTATTAATTATACTTCTGCTAAATGGTGCAATATAGAGCATAAAACAGTGTTGTTGTTTCATCCCACTGTTTTTTAGGCTGGAGGAGATACTCTTAGTGAGAGGGGGTTTTTAACCAAAATGAATGTCCTGGAAATGATCTGATTGATGCAGGGGTAAAATTTTTTTACTCATTTCAACAGAAATGACATATTGGACCCAGAGAGCTTAGGTGAAAATAGAACTTCTGTAATGTAAACTCATTTAATTTTTCATTATGTCTGAGGAGGAGGATTAAATGGTACAAAATGTTCTGGGAAAAAAACAGAGGCATAATTCCAAATTGTACTCTCAGTGGACTGTTATGTGGTATGGTGACTGAGGGTCAGCAGCAGAAGGGAAGAGAATATAAGGAAGCAGTCTTAGAGCATTTTTGCCATATTGCCAGTTTAAAGACAATATTCCCTGAAATTAAATCATTCAGGTTTCTATGCTGCTCTACCTTTTTATGCCCTTTCCTTCTGGCTAGAATGGGAGGAGTTAAGTATTAATCATAGTATCACAGTAGGATTTGGGTTGGAAGAGACTTTAAAGATCATCTAATTCCAACCTCCTTCCTCCAAGGGCAGGGATGCCACCAATTAGATCAGGTTGCTCAGATCCTTGTCGAGCTTGGCCTTGAAGACTTCAGGGATGTGACATGCACAGCTCCTCTGAGCAACCTGTGCTTCACCACCCTCACAGTAAAGAATTTATTCCTAATATCTAAGCTAAATTTCTCCTCTTCTAGTTTAAAACTATTGCCCCTTGCTCTGTCACTGTCTGATTGTGTAAAAATCACTTTCCCTCTTTTTTATAAGCCCCCTTTTAGTACTGGAAGGCATTCTAAGGTCTTCCCAGTGCCTTTTCTTCTCCTGTTTGAACAACCCTAACACTCTCAGCCTTTCCTCATAGCAGAGGTGCTCCAGCCCTCTGATCATCTTTGTTGCCTCCTCTGGACTTGCTCTGGCAGGTCCATGTCCTTCATATGCTGGGAATCCCAGAGCTGGATGCAGCACTCCAGGTTGGGTCTTAGGAGAGTGGAGTAGAGGGGCAGAATCATATCCCTCGACCTGCTGCCAACAGTGTTTTTTGGATGCAGCTCAGGACATGTTTGGCTTTCTGGGCTGCAAGAAAACGTTGCTGGGTCATGCCCAGCTTTTCATTCATAAGAATCCCCAAGTCCTTCTTGGCAGGGATGCTTTCAGTGAGTTCTTCTCATATCTGGAGTTGACCCAACCCAGGTGTAGGACCTTGTACTTAGACTTGCTGAACTTCATGAGATACTGATGGGCCCACTTCCCAAGTTTGTTCAGGTCCCACTGTATGGCAGAGAAATTAAATGTCATAAGGGAAAGGGCCTGGAAAAAGGCTTCAAGTAGAGCATGGTGCTAATAACACCAAGGTTTGTGGGTTTGAATGCTGTATGGGCCATTCACTGAAGAGTTGGACTCAGTGATCCTTGTGGGTCCCTTCCAACTCAGAATATTCTGTGAAATAAGTTCCAAGTATAAACTGTAGACAGGGAAAAGCATCAAAGTGCCTGCTGGAAGAAGAGACATGATGCTCAGATGGATATTGATGGAGTATGGAGGCTGAAAGGGGACTGTCAGAGCAAATTAACCTGCGTCAGACTATGTGATGAAGGCCCTTGGAATGGGGTATCACAGAATCAGTTACGTTGGAAAAGACCTGTGAGATTGAGTCCAACTTGTGGACCAAACACCACCATGTCAACAAGGCCATGGCACCAAGTGCCTTGTCCAGTCTTCCCTTGAACAGGGACAGTGGCTCTACCACTTTCACAGGCAGCCCATTCCAATATCTAATAATCCTTTCTGTAAAGAAATTCTTCCTAATGTCCAACCTAAACATCTCCTGGTACAGTTTATGGCTATGTCCTCTGACTCCAGTGAAGGTATGTCCTTGAGGTCCTTCAGTGGTCCCTGTTTCTAGTCCATTACTAGTCTGAAGGAAAATATTAAACATACATAGTTTACAGATGACTCCTGATGTTTTGGTTGGTACTGATTCCGTCAGAAACAGTGCTAAGCTGAACTTTTGACCATAGTATTATGAGATGTGTTTGCAATTTGATGTGCATTTTTAAATATTTCTGTAAATAATACACTAAAGAGCTCAGTCTTAGCTCAAGAGTTAAGGGCTTGATTGACAAATTTCTAACTAATATATAGATGACTTCTTATAAAATATTAATTTTATTTTAGTAGAAAAAATTTCTCATTAAATTCAGTAGCAGTAAGGCAGCAGAAAACCCACACTCTGTGGGGATGTTAAGAAAACACTGAGAGAACACTAAGCATGTACTGTAGGCTCTGTGGGCATTTTTGACAGGACATGTAACTCATATGTGTGGGAATGTGGCCAATTGTCTGCAGCAGAAGCAGCAGTTCAAGAAATTTGGATTTTTCAACCAGCCTGCTGATATTACACATGATTTAGGGCTCATATTTTTTTAATGTGTGTTATAAGGAATAGGAGTATACAAGTATATATATATATATATATATATATACACACACACATAAGTATTCTTCCTTTACAGTGGAAAGGTAAAATGATAAGAAGGTTTGAATATGCTCTGTAATATTGCAAAACTATTGAGGTTTTGACAGGATGTTGAGCCCTAAAAAGAGGCAACTTAAGGTTTTAAAAAAGTCTTTCCATGCCAGCAGAAATGAAGAATTAGTATGGTAAAGGATGACTGAGAGATTGTTTTTGGAATTACATCTGAGATGGTTGTGAGGCATCTGAGATGAAGGGCAAAGAGGGGAAGGCAGGCTTCAAAAGTTCCTTGCACATAATCATGTTACCATCTGAGAAGGGGAACGCCAAGGCTGGCCTTGGAAACTTGCTTGATGTAGCTTGTCAGCAGAAGATGGTCATCACTGAAGGAAGAAGAGAAGCTGAAGGTGTAGGTTATTCAAATGAGATTTTGGAAGGATTGAAGCAGCCTACAACTTCCTCGTGAGGGGAAGCAGAGGGCAGGCACTGATCTCTTCTCTGTGGTAACCAGTGACAGGACCTGAGGGAATGGCCTGAAGCTGTGTCAGGGAATGTTGAGGTTGGGTATTAGAAAAAGCTACTTCACCCAGAGGTGGTTGGGCACTGGAGCAGGCTACCCAGGGAAGTGATCACAGCACCAAACCTGACAGAGTACAAGAAATGTTTGGATGATACTCTTAGGCACATGGTGTGACTCTTGGGGCTGTCCTGTGGAGGGCCTGGAGTAGGACTCTTCCTTGTGGGTCCCTTCCAACTCAGGATATTCTGTGATTCTGTGATATTATGAGGGAAAGGGAATGGGAAAAGACTCAAGTTTTGAGCAAATATCACAATGGGAGAAAGTTTTGATGTACCTGCTGAAAGGTAGGAAACTCAGATGATTATTGACTACACATTGAGCGGAAGAATGGAATCTTAGAATTACATAGTGGTTGAAGATGGAAAAATCCTGTGAAAATCATCTAATTCACCTAAGCATAATCGTAATCTAATGTTTAATTTTAAATAAAAATAATTTTAAAAACTCCAAACCCCAGCAAAACCCTCAAAATCTCAAACCCAAACCAGTCATCAAAACACTCAAATGTCTAATGGTAGAGCTCCAAGTAGAGTGATTAAGTGATGCCTTACAGATATGAGATTTGAAGACTTTTAAAACTGAAACTAACCTTGACTTTATTATGGACTACTGGAGATTCGTTTTACTGATTCATTCTAACTTTGTTACTGATTTCTCATTACTCTAATTAAATGTGCAATTAAATCTAGCTTCTATGAGCTCTTTCCAGCTCATTTTCTCATCTGTTTTATTCTAGAGTTATATAAATGTCAGCTCTGTGGCCTGTCTGGTCTTGTAGCTCTGATGGAAGTTCCTAATGTTATGCTGTGGTGTCTTGTCTCAGTCTGGAGAAATGGCAGCCTTTGTTAGAGTTGTATTTGCTTTGCTAGAGACCAGTGAATTATGTGCTGTTGGATCATAGGCAATGTTTGTATAGTCTAAACAAATGAGGTTGTCTTGAGAACTTTGAGTTTTTTTCTTTCTAAATAAATGATCTTCCTTCCTTTGCCAAATCCTGAAACTCTTCTCTGCATTAGATGCCAGAAGAGTTTTGAATTTTTATCTGGAAAGACCTCAACATATTAAATGGACAGAAAACATTTGTATCTGAGACAATTTAAAGGGTCCACCTGTATCTCAAAGTTTTAGTTCTATCTCATTTGGATGTTTTTGTGTATCTAAGGAACAGTGGAGATCCAGGAAGATACTCTTTTTCCGTTAAAAACAGAAAGGATGTATTTATTTTGCTAGTAATGTGGGAAAAACTTAACTTGAAAAAACAATATTACATAAATGAGTCTTGGTAAAGTGTTTGAAGAACACTTTTATAATAGAAAGCTAAGACTTTCAGGATTAGTGGAAGAGAACTATAATAATGTTGCAATTAATGTTCAAAATGCCTTTTTAAAATGCAAAGTCTGAAGAATAACCAGTCAGTTAAAAGGAGAATTTTCAGTTGTTGTCAAGTGAGAATAATTAAGAAAATCTGTTCTGTTCATGCATTTGTATAAGCATTCGTGTCTGTTTCCTGAAATATTCATTCTTTGCAAAGGACTGAATACTTTCACCTTCTTGATTTCCAGCGACAGTGGAGACTATGTAGTACCTGTGTATTAACCATTTGTTATCTTTCCAGTTGTAAATAAGTTATGTATTAACATGAAGCTTTGGGAAAAACTTTTACGTTTTTTTAATTTTTATTTTTAACCTTCAGACACGTTTTAGTGAATACGATGTTTCTTACTTGGAAAATTGTCACATATTTTAAATGCTACTTTGCCATGATAACCTAATTTGAACAATGTTATATGCCATCTGTGCTGGAAAAGGGGTTTGATTATATCGCAAGAAGAATTATTTCATATGTATCAACTTTATCTAAACCAACTGTTTATTTAAACTCTTTTTTTCCAGAACTGTGAGGACATGGGATGTTAACAATGAAAAAAAGCACAAAAGTGTATTTAAGCCACGATCAGTTCAAGGGAAACGGGTGATTCCTACAACTTGCACATACAGCAGAGATGGTAAACTTATTGCAGCTGGCTGTCAAGATGGCTCTATCCAGATCTGGGATAGGAATATGAGTGTAAGTCAAGTATTTGACAACTATATGCTTCTAATATATCAAGTGCTAAATGTTGAAGCTGATAAAACCAATGTTGGTAATTTATCTTATATTTTATTTCCCCTCCTCTCCTTCCCCCTCTGCCCTGAAAACTAAATAATTCATAGGTATAACTTAATATTGTTTCTGCCTTTCTACAACTGATCATTCAGTGTGCTGCCATTCAGTTCAGAACACTGAGAAAACTCTTGGCACTCTCTTTGGAAAAAAAAAAAAGGTTGACCAGATACCTGTATCTAGAATATTATTCATTTGAGGTGCAGTGTGTCTGAGAAAAGCTGTAGTTACTTGTTGGTTCTTCTGTGATTTATTTGAGATATTGAATACATAAAGAAGTAACTCTTAAAACTTGATACTGAAATCAGTTATTAATCCATATAGTAAAGGAGAATAGCATCTAAGCAGGTGAGGATAAGGCCAATGCTGCACATTAAATGGCAAATAATTGTCATATTTTCCAATGTGTAAGAATTAACACTGAGACAAATTTGAACAATTCATGTAAATGCGTGAAAATGACTCGGAAACAGAATGGAAGCTATTTCAAATTCTTCTAAATTATGAAATATTTCTGTTCATATTGAACTCAAAATTGAATTTTTGGTGGTTAAGACTTGAAGTGAAAAGCAGTATGTAGAAGTCTTGCTGCTTTGAAGCTTAGATCAACCAGTGCTCACTATTGCTTTGTGTAGTATAGTTTACAAACCAGTCCAGTTCCCAGAGTTTGATTTTGCAATGTCAAGTGCAAATTCACCAGGCTAAGCTTTACTGCTTCTAAAATTAATCATCTTAGTAAATCCTCCATATCCTCTATGCCCATCTTACCCAAGGAAGTGAAAGGAGTGGGATAAGTACCAATAGTGTGCATAGGAGGAGAAAAAAGAATTGGGTCAATTTTTTAGAGATTACAGAGGAAATGGGGCGGGAAGGGCAGGATCCTTTGAATGAAACTGACATCATAAATCTCTGAAAGCTGTACAATTCCAGTAGGATGACCTGAGGGAAGTAACACTGAACTAGTACAGGTTATGTTAGTCTGTTTAACTTCATCTTTCAAAACATTTGATTTTAAAAGGGAAAACAGTTTAGGGAGCTTTTCGTGAAGATTGAAAAAGATCTGATTGCTGGAGGCAGGAGGAAATGTATAGATTTAAAAGGAA
This sequence comes from Myiotriccus ornatus, assembly GCA_036023395.1. NCBI lineage: Eukaryota > Metazoa > Chordata > Aves > Passeriformes > Tyrannidae > Myiotriccus > Myiotriccus ornatus. The sequence continues at coordinate 59,340,614 of JAYRBT010000093.1, read as the reverse complement.
AAGAAAGTCTGTTGATCATTCTCAAAGTACAGCCTGTATTTTGGGATTGTCATCTATTTTTATTTCTGTTTTTATTTCCAGTATAAACCCAGTAAAACTTCCTAATGGCATGAAGCTTGAGAATTCATCCTAAGTGTAAACTTGCTCTAACAGAATAATAAATTTTTCAGAGACTGGCTTTCATCACCTGTGTATGTTGTTTATTTTAACATATACAGTATTGAAATATTAAGCTTTCTAGTGTAGTTTTAACAATAGTGCTCTTGGTAGTCTGCTTTTTCATGTGTTTTTCCTTTTGAACTTTTCTGTGTCTGTAAGATGACATATTGCAATACTGATTGAGTGCAGTTTAAGGTGATTATGAGTAATTTAAAGATATATCCTGTGCATCTTGTGTACCAGTGGGTGACCCTTGTATAGCAATGCAAGACCAAAGTGATTTCCTACTGGAAATTAAGTTGGTGGTGTCCTTGCATTTGTATTTTTAAAGTCTAAAGAATTTTTGTCTTTGCCTTCATTGGTACCATTAAGAAACATGCAAGATTTTTGGGTGAAGGAGCAGCGTAAATTGGATTTTTAGTGGTATTGTTATCTGAACCTGCTGGTATTCTCTGGGTTTCCCTGTGTAGAGTTAGAATCAGGTGTTCCAAAAGTCACCGTGATCAAATAGTTAGAAAAAGCCTTTATCTTACATTTGGGGATGGGGAAGGGATAAGTAAAAATTTTTCAAAAGGAACATGTGTTCAACATAGCAATTAAAAAGAAGAGGATGAGACTGATTCCTGCAGTGGAATGATGAAAGCACTTACTGGCTTGACAGGATACAGAGACGCTTGCAAAGGCAACAAGAAAATGTTAAGTCATTACAAACTGGTGCAGTTCTGGGGCTACGAAATGATATGTGACACAGGAAAAAATGTAAAGCTGTGGAGGATTGAGATGTGGGGGGTAAACTGCCGGAAGAAATATATAGTAGAACTATTAACTTCTGATTTTTAAACAGAAAATCTTTGATTCCCGTTTAGCAGATATCGTTTGGCTTAGTTGCAACAAGTGTGGAGCCATATATACAGACTTTGCTGTGCTGCAGTGCAACTGTGTTTCCAGTCAAAATTAAGAGAGCGTTTGTGTTTAGCTTGAGAAGGGTCTATTGAGTCAGTAGCAAAAATCACTGGTTGAAAATAGTTCATATATTTCTTATACTTGATCAGTTAGAAATAATTCTGGCATTGTTTTAGACTGTAGGTTTGGTCCATGTGCAGCAGGAAGAAGGAAAGAATGAAGATGTTTAAAGCTGTAGCTTATTTGACTATACCTTCATGACAGGGCTGACCTAATAAAGGCCTGTTGTGACTGCCTAGATTTGGTTTTGCCTTTATGCAAAAATATAAATGACATTTCAACCCTGATCTTGTGTGCCTGTCCCACTGTTCCTGCATGTGACAGTAACAGAACAAACTAAATCCGGGAAGATGTTCTATCCAGATATTGTGGCTCATGTGACATACACATCCATAGTACCTGTTATCCTGGTGTCTGTAAAGATTTTTAGATGCACTTATTTTTGAGTCGAGTACAAACTGCTGCCAAACACAGAGCCCACTTTAAAAAGAGGGAAACTCCTCTTTGCTTCAGTGAAAATATAAAGCCCCTGCTTTCCCACTGGAGAAGGGTTGTGCATGCAGCACAGAATCACAGAGTGGATAAGGTTGGAAGGGACCACAGTGGGTCGCCTGGTCCAATCTCCCTGCTCAAGCAGGGTCATCCCAGAGCACAAGGCACAGGATTGCATCCATTGCTTCTTCTTGTGTTGAAGTACCAAGCAGCAGTTCCAAGGACAGAAGTGAACACCCCTTTCCTCAAGCAAAAGGGGCGCTCATTAGAGGCAGGCACAGTGGTGCAGTGCTGCTGGGAAGCCACCACAATACCACTTTACAGGGTGACAGAAGCTACCTGATGAACTCCCACAAATCTCCCCTTGCCACTGTAGTCATAGTTTCTGATGCTGGCATAGGTTTATTATTCTCTGCTTCGCGCATTACTTCCTACAAGTGACTACAGGAATCCTACCGATGTGATTATGTGAGGGCAAACAAATTAAAAATTACCCTGTTGTGTGGTGGCATCCCCAACGCCACAGTCACATCACTTGTGTTGTACACTGCTCCATAGTGTAGAACTTGGTCTAGAATGGTGTGAATAAATAATTTTTTATTTTTAGATTATTATTGTTTAGAGAAAGACAAGGTATTTTCTACAACATGTTTTATCAATCCTGATGAAGTCAAAGTAGCTGTTTCTTGTAAGCTAATTTCATTGGTTAGTTGCTTTTTTCCAAGCCACTTTAGAGCCATTTCAGTATCTGCTTTTTTTTTTCTCAAATTATGTTGTTGTGTGTAGGAAGTGCTTTTGGTGTGTGATCAGTTCACTTCTTTAGTTCTGACTAGTAATGCACACCATGAATGTTTCATTCAGTTTTCTACTTCCACTGTTTTTTTGGTATGATTCCAAATCTCCCAGCTGTATGTAGTGAGAGTAAAAACACTTTTGGAACTTTTGGAGGAAGATTTTTTTTCTTCTTCATGACACTGACATTGGTAACTTGTTAATGCTGAAGTTAGCCAAATGCATTCCTGCTCTGCCTTGCCTTTCTCCAAACTTCCTCAGCAGGATCATGATCCATTATAATCACCTGCCTCAGAGGATTTTTTTGTTTTGTCATAAATCTGTGTTATTTTCTCACGTATGTTATTTTGTCAGTGTATGGTTTTTCTTTAAGGTTCACGTACATGTGCATTTACAGTGCACATTAGCAGAATGATCTGTCAGTGTGTTTGAAATATTATGAACACTGTCAACTTGGCTTAAAATAACAGCTTCAAAGGACGTAAAAAATAACTTCCTTCAAACTTCGAATGAATAGTAGAAACAACAGTGTGAAATAGTCAATCATAACACCGCACATTAGAACTCTCTGAATTTAAATGTTCTGAGGCATGGAGAAAGTGTCTGGCAAAGATGGAGAGCTGAAGAGCATTAGGGGTCAAAGTAAGACAGGATCTTGAAAATTACTGATTCACAGGGCAGTTCCTCATCTTGCCTGTGCTTGCCCACTCAGGGCTTTTTACAAGCCAGTATCTATTACAAGTAGTAACAGATATTTCTGAACAAACTGATCCATGGAGCCAGTCTTTAGTATCAAGAGTGCAGGGCGTCCTGCAAGCAGTGAATCTCTGTGTGCTTGGTTTTCCTGTCTAGGAGTGGGAGTATCTCATTCACAGAGATATGGAAAGAATGAAGTTATTTTTGAAGTGTATTGTCAGTTAAAATCTGTTGAAATCTCTTTATTGAACAGAGAAACTCCCCTCATTTTCCACGATAAGGATAAGCGATTTCCAACAGGAAAGGATAGGGATGTTTTCCAGTCATTACAAACAGGATTTTTTTGAGTTAGCCTTTCTTAGTCTATCAGATCAGCTGATGAAACTACCTGTTGTGTGCATTTTTAACTACAGCTTTTTCTGAGTTCATTCAGCACAGGACTGCATAAAGAACTTCTCTGTATATGGCAGCCTGAATCATGTTGCTCAGTTTCACACATCACATATTTTATGGGATATCATTCCTGCTGTGATATAAAAATATTAATAAGGATGTTGGGGAGGCAGGGTTTGTAAGAAGTGGTCATGCCTTCTAAATTTAAATGCCTTTAGGAAAGCATCTTGTACATCCAGAATCTTGTCAGGTTTTTTTTTTTCCTTCTAGTATTAAATTTGATTGGAAACTTTGAGTAGTTTTTATCAGCATTTAGCTATCTAATGGCTGCACTACAAGTAGTAAGGACATCGTTTTGACAGATAAATCTGTGATAGGTTTATCTTCTTACATAGTGCAAATCTGAACACAAAAGATGCAGTGTTTTATGATTTTCAATGTAATTCTCATTAAGCAAATTGATTCACTGCACATGGAAAGATTGTTATAGCTAGTGATTTACTTCTATTTTTTTACTTTCTTGTTTCATAGAAGACTTAGTGGCATGTTTAACTCCATTCTTCAGCTCTTTCCTGCTCAAAAGTGAGCATCTGCCACAGTGTTGCTGAGTTACTGCTTTGCTAGCATTTTCTTTTTTCCTGGTTTTAAAACCTTACTCTGATTTTAAATTGCTAGAATAATTTATGTATTTTTATCAGTTTGAATTACTTAGCTAAAGCTCAAAGTGATTTTACAGAACTTAAAATGCACAGTAATATTGAAATTCAACACTATAATAATAGACTGCCCACATGAATATCCCCAAAAGTGGTGTGATCAAGTGGTAATCCAAATAACCTGTTTTCCACAAGCCCTTAATCCACCCTATCCTCAGAATATAAGGGGAAGAGAAGTGGGATGTTGCAGCATGCACTGAAGTTAAGCAGATCTAAGCTCTGCACATTTTAATTACAAATACTCACGTTAAAAGTATTTTCCAAATAATTGCATGATTTATAGGTGTAAGATAAATACATTTCTATATTTAGTGATTGTTTGCTTTGGAAGGGTTTCTGAAGGCTTTAGTTTTGTGGTGTGCAGTTGGAAGTTTTAAGGTAGAGTTTTCAGAGACAAAAAGTTTCACAAGTACTGGAGCCATTTTGAAGGAATACTGTACACAGTACAGTACAGATTTAGATAATGAAAAATTATTATGTAAGATACATTTATTTTTTTGGAATGGGAATCCAAGTCCAGATCTTATTTGGAAATTTTTTTTTTGCAAACTTTATTTTGCTGTTCTTGATGGATTTTGCAGCTGATGCTGCCAAGACAGAGTAACAAAACTAGTAGTAAGATCTGAAACTTGCTGTAAATATTTTCTCTATTAATTGGAAGGTCCTTTGAGGGGATTTATACCCATGCTTTGGGAAGATGAGATTTTTGGATCTTTGCAGAGTTACAGGATGCTTTTTGCATAAGACATAGCTCACAGTAATAAATTGTTGACATGTCTTGTGTCTGTCCACTAGAAAGCTTTGCTGGTGTACACATGCCTTTTTACTTGCAGTTTCTACCAGTTCACTGTGTGTCTTTGGTGTCTTGTCTATCACAGCATTCCAGGATTGTGCTCGTTTCGCACCAGCTAGATTTCTTCTTCTTTTTTTACCATGGGATACTCACTTGTTTATTTAGATTTTTTTTTAATATAGAATTTAACATTTATATCGATATCTTCACAGCATTAAAAATATTCCAGTGAAATGTCAATATTTAAATAGAAATAGTTTACAATGACTGTTCTTACTTTCACTGAACATCACTATTATGGTTAAACAGCAGGCAAATCTTCCAATTTCCACCAAGTAAGTAACATGGTTCATGCTTTGAAGAGGGCAGTCTGGCTACATCTGGAAATTTCTTGTGTAAATACAAGATGAAGGATATCCAAATATACTATATTCCTCTTTCAAACTTAAGGTAAGTTTTCCATATCCATAATATTCCACCCTTTCATTCCGTGTGTATATGTGCCAGACCTCTGTTCCAGAAACTGGAAATCACACACAAGCTTGCCAGCAGCAAATATTAACAGATTCATATATTATTCCTTTTTGTATACGTCTGGTTTAGCCAGTACATCACTATCTGTACCCTGAAGCTAGCCACAATAAAGAATCTGACAATCAAATGCTAAGATAAAATGTGCCCTGCTGTATTTCTAAGTGCATTTCTCTCTTACATAATAAACAGTTTATAGTTAAGAACTATCTAAATGTTTGCACTATCTAATATAGTGATGAAAGGCAATTCTAAATCTTGGTCTGTCACACCCCAGTGAAAATAGCTTAAAGGATTTTACTTAGGATTCATGTATAGTTAAGGGAAAAAGGCTTATCCCGCTAAGATTTTGTATCTCTCTTTGGTTTATTGTTTAAAAAAATAAAAGTAGAACTTAATAGAAATCATTTCAAAATGACAATTTGAGAAGAAAAGAGTAGGCATTATAGCAATGTGATTAGCTTTATTAATGTTGTAGTGTTATTAATATAACATGAATAATGTTACAGAAATAGAAAGATGAAATAATGAAACAGAAATAGAAGAGCCTTCTTGAACAAGCTTTGTTGTTTTAGAGAAAATGTTTCTTTTTGCAGAGGCAAAAAGTTGAAAGCACAGATACTACATTTTTTTCTAACAAGAAGTAAGCTCCAGAGTGGTCTGGCTTATCAGAGAAATGGCTTTTAGATACCATAGTGTATGCATTACTCAAGCAAACTGAACAGTTCAGTGGTCTAGAGCCTGATAGGGTTTGTAGATTATGAAAAGAATTTTGTGCTTGATATGTGTATTAGGAAGCTGTTTTTGTGTCCAAATATTTCTCATTGTGGTTCTTAGTTTGTCAGTAGTTCTTGAAGCCTCTGAGGAGATGAACATCAGGTTTATGCTGTGAATTTCGTAAAAGCAGTGAGAGATACATTTCTGTACAGCTCTTGGTCATTCAGTTTGTTTTATTAGAAAAGGCTAAAGCTCCCATATTTTAAAATGCTTAACAAAAGGAAAGCTGTTACAGCTTGATCATGTGGATTAAGAACAAAAAAGGTACGAAATGATGACTTCTGATCCATGGAAACATAGGTGTTTGCTGAAGAGAAGTTACAGTGAGGCATAGTTTTTGTATATAACATTAGGTTACATACATTTGACTCAGAGCAAGTTTGATAAAGAACATAGAGGACAGTTGTTTCATGGTTACTTCCATTAAAAGGTGCACTTTTTTGCACTTTTGGATACAGCTTAAATAATTGGCCACAATATACTATAGACTGTCGTCAACCCTAAAGAACATCTCATGAGTTAACTTTAATTAAAAATGTTTGCATGACATTTCTAGAGAATTCGTAAGAAGATTATAAACCAAAGAAGTTGTTTTTGTGTCCCTGATTATTAATGAGAAGATAAACTGCACAGCTATACCACATCTTGGCAGCAGGTACAGAACTAAACCAATCACATGAAACTACAAGTATTTGTAATAATATTATATTTTTTATAAGATAGCTTCAGTGAGCAGGATTCCTTCAACTCTAGGTATAAATCTCGTAATTAAAACCTGTTTGGATATAGGTGAGTCTTTCTTTATAAGTCTTTCTTTATATATATTTTTATATATATATATATATAAAAATATATATTTATAAGTAAATAAAACGTCTTCCAGTGCAAAATATTTTAAAATAAAGGGTTTTTTTTCCTGGTCTCCCTGTTTCCTAAAGTTTGTTTTCAACAGATGTTAGTGCTAAACAGTTAGCAGAGAGGGTGGTGAAATAGGTGGAGCATTGTCCAGCTGTGTTTTATTTAATGTGTGACTGCAGTGATACTACACAGACTGAAATCAGATACATCCGTGAAACAGCTGCCTTCCTTAAACCAAGTTCTAAATTTCTCATGAGATAGAGAGCTAGACTTGGAGTTGGATATGACTTACCTATGTATTTCATACATTATGTGTAAATACATATACAATGTGTCTAAGTATGCCCAGAGACTTACAGTGAAATTTCAGTTCAGTAGAATTGCTGAATGTGTGTCATCATTTTAAGCATTGGGAATTTAAACAACTTATTCTTAGATAATTCAACATACGTAATTTTCATTCAGAGTAAGCAGCATGTAGCCTTTATGGTTACTATTTCACTTCATGCCATGTATATGTGTCAATTCCAGATTTGGCTTGTGACTGTTTTGTGCTCAAAGCAGTTACCGGTAATCAGCGCGTATATTTAATGTGCCAGATTACAAACTACTGTGCTCATTCGCGTACAAAGAGAGAGATGCTCTAAAAAAACCCCAATGTGTTGTAGAATCATGGAGTGTGTTGCTTTTGTGGACTCCAAGAGGTCCCAGTGAATGTAGCTGCTGTGATCAACACGTTCCCTGGTACAAGCATGTAGATGTGACTGCATCGTATTTCTCTACCCTTTTTTTGTCCTCGCCTTTATGCAGGTTTGTGGTCTCATTTGGATGGCAGATTGAGCCCAAGATCTGTAAGCAAACTGTTTCCTGTTGAGGTCACCAGAGTGCACTGCATTGACCTTTATAGATTCTGTTTCACCAGGTCTCGCAAGGGCAGAACTACTACAGGTAGTGCATTCCTGCCCTTGTAACAGGAGGACTGGTTTATATTCAGGACCACCTTGAAGAGCCTGAGTAATTTTTCAGAAGTAGGGTCACCTGTTGCAGTCAGCAGAAAACATTACATTGCCAGCCATTGGCTTGTCACGTGTCCCAAATGTGAAAATCCCTGTTTGATTTCGATATTTGGTGTGTTGAAGTGTGGCGCCAAACTGGGTGAGAGTTGGCAGAGGTGTAGGAATGTTTTTTGTACTCCACACAGGTCACTGTTGTTTTGAGGGAGGAGGGCGAGGCAGGGATGCAATAATGTGTGGTGCTGTCTGTCTGTGTGTGTAAAACAAGCTTCAGTTTTGGCCTCCTTTGGAAACAAAGGTGGCTATATGAGAAAGTGAATCCACTGTCAAGTTGATAAAAGGTTTATACTAGCAAACAAAAGCAAGGCAATGTGCAAACTCAGCTGTGATTTTCTCCCCTTTTGTTTTTTTTTGTGGGGTTTTTTGTTTGTTTGTTTTTGTTGTTGGGTTTTTTTTTAATTTTTGAAGTGATAGTTTACTCTGTTTCCATAAGTGTTATGGGAAGAGAAGTGGTGTACTTGTTGGTTTTGAATTTTCTTTTCCTTTATGTGAGAAAAACACAGATGTTCTTGGGATTAAGTGAATGATCTGTGATTGCTATTATTGAATGACTATATGTGTAAGTCATTGGTGAAATACAGCTGTTAAAGAAGACAAAGTAAAGCAGCAGTGGACCCTAAAAGTAAAGAACCATTATCAAGGAAACAAAGAGGGAAAAGATGTCAAAGTAGTAATAAAGGCAGTGGGTTCTTGGTTTGATTTATTACGGTATGTTTTACAATGTGTGACAGAAAGGAGATGACACACTGTGATGCATATAACAACATTTTTCTTATGATGAATGGTTAAAGGTGGTTAGATCTTCCAGGGAAATTGAGAAGATATGGTATCCATGTGAGAAAATCAGGAACAGCTTTCATCATGTTGAATTTGTATTGCCAGCTAAACATTCACAAAGTGATGTCAAGGTGAACTAAGATGCTCAGCAGAGAGAGAATGATATACCTTTTCTTGGAAGGCAGTTTAATGGCATGAAAATATTGGGAGTCATGGTTGTATATAAGGTGTTTAAAAATACATTGTAGAGTGAGAAGTTCAGTGACCAAGGCATCAAGTAATGGTGAATAGTCAGAGAAACTGAAAGATAATCGTGCACCAGAGGGAATAGTGAAGAGGAGAGCCAACATGTATATGGGAGGTACTCGACTTCATAAAACAATGAAGAAAGGGAACAGAAAATAGATGCTTTTTTCCCAAGGCTGGTGAGAGTAAATATAGAGTAGCATCCCATGTTGGATTTGTCAGGGATAAATCTATTGAGGTTCAGGGGAGAATTTAAGTCAGATTGACAAGGAACGAGGATGGAGAAGACTGTGTTGGATGAAAAGGTCAGAGAGAGAAAGAGACTAAGAGAGAGAGAGAGAGAGAGAAACATGGAGCTATTTGGTGGAAAGTGGATGATGCAAATGAGATTTTGAGATACATGAATTGCTGCTTGTGAAAGTCCTATCTCCTATGCTCCACTGCTGACGGAGAAGAGATTGCCAGGCATAGGAGTGAAATTATTGTGCTAAAATGAAGCTGGAAGGCTAGAATGAGAAAATAGAAGGAATCCTTTCGTTGGAGGGAGGGTTTCTAGTGGTGAAAGGGAATTGTAGTCAAGAGAGGTACTACAGAGTATTCATAAAATATGAAAAGAGAAAAAGAAGAGGGTTTTGAAGCAACATTAATAGTAGATGAGAAGGCTAATTGCAGAATGAAAAATGCTGTAATGATTCTGTATTATCAGAGACAAATTTTTATGGAGATACTGCAGCCTGTTTGAAGGAGTCTTGAATTTGGATTAGGACATTTTTACATTGCCATAGTTTTAATAGTCAACTTATTATTTATATTAAATTAGACAGAAAGGATCAATCAATTTAAGCATCTTGATTTCAAACAAAAAATTACATCTCATATTGAAATAGTAATTTGGTTTTATAAAACTAATTTTAAAAGTGGCACATGCTAGAAATTTGTTCAGGAATCACACTGTAGAACAGGAAGCAGCTTTTTCTCTAAAAGATACTACAGGGTTTTTCACTCTTCCTAATGCTTAGGTATGGGATTGCTGCTCTAAAGGTGAGCTTGGAACACTGATCAGTTAGTATAAACCACTTGCAGGAAACAATTGTTGAAATTTTGCTTTCACTTCGCTAATTTTTTCCTTACAAATGTGTAGGGATTTTTATTTGTTTGCTTATTTAGCTAGTCAATTATATAAAATTATTGTGAGAAAAAAGCAGCATCAAAGAAGAAACTATGGAACTGAGATAAAAATGTTGCTGGAAAGGAAAATGAAGTTTACTTGAGTTACCTTTTTTTTAATTTTTTTTCCCAACCAGCTTCTTACTTTTTCATTTTATACATCTGTAACTCTGGGGCCTGATTCTGAAGTTGCTGAACTCATCAGGTAAAATTCTGAGTTAAAGGTAACTGAAATTGAGGGTACTTAGAAACTCTGAATCTTGCAGATTAATAGCAACATATCTTGGATTATTAAAAAAGTGTGTGTCGCGCTATCCAGGTGTGTCCAGGAGACCTGTAAACACAAGAAAAGGAGTTTCCTTCTCAAAGCCAGCTTCTCTCAACAACTTACTTCATTGAATGATGATGGAATTTTTGTTTTCCAGTGACTTAAAAAAATAAATTCATAAATGCTTTGAAAACCAGTGTTAAGTATATTGAGCTAATAATCTCAGCCACTTCATACAATATTATAAATCACTGAGGCTCAGAGTTAAGAATGCTCATTTTATCACTGAAATGCTTCATGTGGCAAAATACCACTTAATCACTTTAACTGAGGCTTTCTTCCATCTTCATATTTCAATCCAAATAAATAAAACCCAATCTGTATTTTTCAAAAATCATGTAATTTTAATTAATATGCAGAGAAAATACAGCATGATGGTTTGCAGTACATTTTTGTCAGAAAAATCAAATACTGTGAAAAAATAATAGCTTGGTATGTTACAAGAACTTTTAGAGAAATTTCTTAGAGAGATACACCTTAGAATATGCGTATGCTAGCTACTATTTTCAGCAAGCAAATGAATTTATAATACCACTGTCTTTGATAACTCACCTTTTTTGAGTCAAGTGTTACTGAACCAGGAACATTAGCTTAATGTAAATTTCTGTGTATTTTCAGCTATGTTTCACTCTACTCACACTGTACTTCAACTACATCACAAAACTGGATCTTAAGATTTGGGAACACTGAAGACTGAAAGAATATGAGAAATTATATTGAATTATTGTGGGAATAACTTTGTCATAGTTGCTTTTTGAAGACATCTTAGTAGCTTCTTCATATTGTTTATATATATATATATATATATGTGCTTGTTTATTGCCAACAGGAAAAAAGCTACTTCTAATTGATATGAACCATCCAGTGTTAGCTTAGGTGAGTTTGAAGCAATCTGTGGATTTCAGTGGGGTTCTAGTATATCTTAGCTTTTAATGAAATAACGATCAGATTTGATTGTTTTCTGGAAGGCAAAGGAACCTTCAACAGCTGGGCAAGTCTAAAACTGTGTAAGACTGATTAATTTTGTAAGAGGCAAAAGGAGTGATGGCCTTTTTTGTTGGTTTACAAAAGCCATATTTACGATAGTATAAAGGAAGAAAAGTGTGAATGTACTAGGATAGCATGGGATGGATTTGGTAAGTTATGAAAAGATACAGAAGAACGTTTCTTTTACATCCTTGTATGTTTTTCTCATGCAATGTAAAAAATCCCCAAAGAAAGCCAACTGAATAGTTTCCAAAAGCTATTTTTATTAGTAATATTTATCATATTTGTGGCCAAGATAGGTTGTTTTCTCAAATGCAAAAGTTTTACTGTGCAGCCAAACATTCAGCTGGAGTTTCATTTTCAAACCATTAGGCAAATATTTAGCAATGCTGTTAAGAAGCTATCTTTCTAAAATTGTTTCCTAAAATCTTTCTTGATGAATTAACTTAAACAAGACGAAATTGTTTCTGTGGTCAGCAATATTCTTAGAAATTGAATTTTCTAGATGGTGAAGGAAGCCTGGCCAGATAGGAAGGACTTTCTCATCACTCTGCAGTAGATCAGAGGCATTTCTAGGACAGGCCAGCTTGCTTGCTTGCTTCCTTGTTTTGCCTAAAACCTCATATGGTAAAATGTCTTCAGTGTCTTGCCACATCACCTTCTGTGTAAATGTTTATATTATTTCTCTTCAAGAGAAATCAAGTTTTTGTATCAGTTGCAATTATCAAAACAATAATTTTTTGACGGTCGACACTGCTGTATGGCTTCTCTTCTAAGATTGCTGTTTCCCATAACAGCCCAGAATTTCATGACTAAGCGTTTCACACTTCTGTTTTTATTTTTATTCATAGTTGCATAATATAAAGCATGATTCATTGCAATGGACTGAATGTATTATAAATTTTAAAAATAAGAAGAGACCCTTTTTTTTCCCCCTGGTTATGTAGGTTTTTCATTGCAATACAGTGACTAAAAAAAAACCTGCAGATTTTTTTAAAAAAGCCAAGTCTTTTATGTGTTCAGTAATTGCAAATAACTACGTAATGAAACGTGACAGATTGTTGAAGGGTATTGAACCACTGCTGAGTGTGAGAAATTAAGAAATCCCGAAGACTTCACACCCAGAAAAAGGCCTTAATTGCAACAGATGAGAATATAATGGATGCACAAGACAGTTAAATACAATTGTCAGTCAGATGTCCTGGTTATGGCAAATAAAGTTATGTTACTGTATTCATAATTGGTTAATTAAGATTGAGAGAAAGGAAGGAGTGTTTCACGTCTGCTAATGATACATGTAGATGTCACTGAGTTAGAAAATAACAGGGAAGAGCAAATCATGTAAGCATGTAATCTTGTAAACACTGAAACCTCAGATTTCACAAGTTAATCTTGTTTTGCATCAGTATGCTCATTACTGAAACAGCATCCATTTCTACACCATGGGAAGTGGTATTGAAGAGCTGTCACATAAATTGAAAGCTTGGGGATCATGTTTATGGAGACTTGAGAAAGCATCTGATACAGTCTGCAACTGCCTACTCAGGGAAAATATGAGAAATTCCTGAATTCAGCTGACATATGTAGACCTGATAATTTTAAATGCTATACTAAACCCAGATAGTGCACTTACATTTCTTTTCTGAATTATAATGGAGAGCAAAGCAATTATGCTTCCTTCAGTAGAGCTGGCTGAAGGGGGGATGGGGAAGTAGGCATTTGGAGAGTTTAACTCATGCCCTGGGAACCTGTCTGTCTTGTCAGCTGTGATCACAGCTCTGAGATGCTGGCTGTCTCTGATGGGATCACTTTCAACAAAGACCTAGGCAGCTTTGCTCAACTGTGACTTAAAAAGGTTTCTGGTTTGTTGTTTGATTTCTTTTTTCAGCTTTATAACTCATACCTTTTGTCACCTGGAGACTGGCCTGTGATAATATGTTATCTTAGAAAGCTTTTACGTTTGCTAAGAATTAAGACTTCCACAGCTGAATGTTGTCAGTGTCAGCCATTTTGTTTTCCTGAAAGTATCTCAGGTGAAAAGACCCGTTTAAAACTCAAACACCATACACAGCTTGGGACTTGCTTGTCTGGCATCTCAACCGAGCTGGTTTGAAACTAGTGTAAATCCCAATTCCCAGCTCTTAAGGAGCCTTGGAAACATTCCTTGATGTGGAAGAGAGGAAACAGCTGGTAAGGAGGGCCTTGGAGGCATCTCTAGAGATGAGTTTCCCTGTTCACATCACACCTTCTTTGTGCTGGATCAAACTGAAGTAGATTGCACATTACTAGTGGCACACTCATTATTGGACAGAGTTCCTTTTGCTGTAGACATGATTGTGGTTTTATGGTTGACTGTGTTCACACTAATAAGTAAAATTTTGCTACACATCTGTAATACAGGGAAAGATTGATATAGCAATCTTTGTAGATCTCACTTTCCCCAAGGCCTGCCTTAATTTACTGCCTGTGCTTTTAAAAATCTAGAAGATGTTAGGAATAAAGAGGAAGAAGAATTTCTTGGCTGGGACATTCAATGTTTTGTTAAAAGAAAAGCGGGGGGGCAGAATATGGAAAGCATTATAATCTTGGGAAAGTGTTGGCTTACTGTGAAATACTGTATCCCAGAAACAATGTGGAAAGTTCAAAAATTTCATTAGTTGATCATACTGTTGTTTTTCTCATGGACATGACTTGGATTTCGGAGGTGAACAAACTGAGTAGATCTATTGCTTTTGTTAGAGTATGTTTTATTTAGGCTTTTTGAGCAGAAGAGCAGTTGTGTGATGCAGAGCTGTAACCACGTGGCTCTGTAGGCCATTTGTTTGTGATAAACGTTTAATGTGCTACTGGCATCTTCACTTCCCATATGGGTCCTCTTCAGTCCACCCAGATTTTTGTACAAGGGTTGCTCATTACTGATGCTCTGTTCATGTATCTTTCCAACTCACAACTCTTCCCTTACCAATCCTTTCTCTGTCTTCCTTTTATCTTCTGCCTCTCTTCCTCTCTGAGGACTGCGGCAATATTGCAAATCCTGACATGTATTTTTTTTGATACATACAACTGCCCTTTCTCACATGTGCTTCATGTTTTCTGCCTGTCATCTCATTTGCACACAAGTACAGTCAGCTGTAATTGCTTAACAAAAATATATGTGCTAATACAAAGCTAGGAAGAAAGTGCTTACATTGCTGAAGTTGTTAGCTAGAAAGCCTTTAAACAAGTTGCAGAAGATAGTGGTTTACTGCAGAATTTGCTGAAGTAACTAAATCTTTTAAAAATATTAAGGACTGATGAACTTATCAAACTTTGTATGGCACATGACTGTTACTTTTTAATAGCAGACACCTCTGCAGCAAAAGGAGAAGGGTACTGAAGGAGATATGTAGATACACTTTGCCCTAATTATCTTTATATTTTTATCTAATATTTCAATGCTCTCCCCTTCTTGAATCAGATTTTTGAATTGTGTACATTAGTTCTGTTGTTTCATGTCTTTCCAGCAAGAAAAATTCTGATAACAATTTTTTTGCTAATGATTTGTTAGCAAGATTAGACATCTGTTAAAAATATTAGGAGGTCAGAGGTCAAACACATTATTTTCTTTGAAAACTGCAGTGAATGTTTGCCAGTATATGTAAAAACTTCTTGTTCAACCTTCTATCATTTTTAGAGCAACCTTCAATCACTTTAGAGTATTTGATTTAATATTACAATTCAGGGTTATATTCCTTTGCAGAATAATATATGGAGGGCAAGCTTGCAAGCTCAAAGTTAGGAAAACAATCTTTTTACTGGTGACCCGAGCAAATTTATTTTTAAAGACAAACAGAATTGCTGATGCAGTCTTACTATCCCTTTTGTGCAAGTCTTGTTTTACATGAAATCCTAAGGCATCAAAGCTGGATAGAGTTGGGCTAAATTAATTCTGTTGTTTTTGGTTTCTGTGATTAAGGGGGTAAATAAGGTCAGTCTTTGATATCTGTATGTTGCTGTTTTCCTTTTTCTGTAGCACAGTTGAAAAAGGGTAAGAACCTGTTGAAGTACAGGTACTTAATTGAGACTGTTCCACAGTCAGTGACATAGAGTCATAAAGTCATTTAGGTCAGAAAAGACTCTTTTTAAGTTCTTCAAGTCCCACCATTAACCTTAACTCTGCAAAGTCCACCACTAGACCATGTCCCTAAGGGCCACATTTACATGTCTTTTGAATACCTCCAGGAATGGTGACTCAACCACTTCGCTGGGCATCCTGTTCCCATGCTTGATCACTCCTTCAGTGAAGAAATTTTTCCTAATACTCAATCTAAACCTTCCCTGACAGAACTTTGGGCCAGTTTAAAGTGAGTTGTTTAATTCCTGAAAGAGGCAGTTTAGATTTTATTAATGGAATCATAAATTCATGCTAAATAAAATCAGTATCTTCGACCCTAGCAAAGTAACAAAATTTATGAACTGGTATATAGTTTGCTATCTGTAGATGTTTGGGGGTTTTATTAATTAAATATAAAGGAAAAGGCATCAGTTGGACCTCAGATATTTTCTGTATTTTAATTTGTATCCAACGCAAAACAAAAGGAAGGTATTTCAGATTGATTAAGGATGAAATTAAAGGAAAACATCCTACACCCTCCCATTAAGTTGGACAGCAGAGTGAAAAAGATCGTATTTTAATGTAAGTATGTCAATGTGACATTGCCTGGAAGAGATGAGAATGTTGGGGAGCCCAAATGAAGTTTTTCCAGTTCATCTGAACTGGCTTAATATCATAATGTAATATTTCTGGCATTTTTTAATGTGTGATTATTGACCATTATTAACCATGTTTTTGCAAGTGTCTGTGGTATTTCTTAGAAAAATTATAATTTTAATTGCATATTAATGTTTAACAAATAGTACAGAAAATTCATTTTCTGATAGCCAATTCACACTTTATCCTTTGTATGTTACAACATAGTTGGAAAATTTTGTGTAATTGGATGCATAAAATTTGGTTTTTAGTATTTACAAACACTCCCGCCAAAGACATACAGTTGTAAACTGTAGTCTGTTCAGAGACGTACTCCAAGGTATGCAAAATTGCCTAGAAGTGAGAGTAATTTCAAAACAATTACTAAGGCTAAATGTAAGCCATTGTATTCTATCTCCAAAATACTACAAGAAGCATGTACTTGGTATTTGAACTCCTCCCTTGTTTGCTGAAGAGTCATTTGTGGAGGGAGTGCCTCATGTGACTCCTCTCAGTACTTGACAAAATCTGCACATCGAAATAAGATTGCAGTAATTATTAATGTCATCACACAAAGATTCTTTAACTTTAGAACCAAATTTAGAACAAATATTCTGAAGGATAAACAACATTAGCTGCTTTACTAGTTTTATTCTTTTACTTGCAAAATAGCCCATAAAAAAGAACCCTAGAAAGGTGAGTGACAAAAATTAGAAGATTTAGTAACTGGGGATTCCTGTGCAAGCTGAATTCAGCCCATGAGACTGCATTTTGTGATCACATCCTCCTTTTATATTCTGTAGAACTGGGTCTCTACTTTAATGCATAGTTTGGATAGAAATCACTGAGCAGCTGCTCAGTGTTTTGTCCTCTTACGGTTTGGGGTGGGATTCTAGGACTGACTTTCTGCATGCTGTTCAAACCCCCCTCTGAAAATATACTCCACTATGCATATTTTTCTCTTTTGCTCATCACTGCAATAAATAAAGGACTTTAAGGTCACTAATTTGTCATCTTCTCCTCTGTATGTATTAAACCTTATCTTTCAGACAGGAATATGAGATACAGTTGTACTGGCAACCTTTAAGTCTTGAATGCTTAATTTTACAGCTGTATGAATTAGTTTTCTGTTACAGAAAGAGGGTAAGCGAGGAGCATAGTTACCTACATGTAAAGAATCAACCTGTCTCAAATTCGTCTCTGTATCTTTCTTTTCTCTTTTCTTCCATTTTCCCTTCCTCTGTATGAAAGATTTCTTGGTATCTTAGCTGAGACCTTCGTATTTGGCTGGGAAGTAGGCAATCTTGATTTTAGAAGTGTTAAAATTTAATTTGAGGTTCCTCCCCTTTTAATAAAACTTTTAGGTATTTTACCAAATAATGATTTAATAAATAAGAATAAAATGTTAACCTGAAAGCAGTTTCAACCTTTCTCTAGAATTATCAGCAAAATAGAAATAATTAAAATAAAATATACATCATTCCCAACTGGAATTTTGTTGCAGCTAAATGGAACAGAAATCTCAAAATATCTGAACATTGTTCTATTATGTAAGCCATAAAGTTTGTCAGGGATTAAGTTTGGCAAAAGTAAGTTCCTCCAGTCCTTCTTTAAAGTCCTTTCAAAAGTACGTGTATTGTGTTTTGTTAGTTTTTGTAACTACAAGCCTGCTTAGGGGAGTGATGAGAACTGTCTTAAAATGTATTTTTATCTTAACCAGGCGTAACTACTTTTTGTTCAGTGGGAGCACTAAATGTGTACTCTATAATTAAACCTATGAAGAAGTTAAATTTTGCATTCAAAGCCTCATTGTGAGAGCCTATTCTGAAACATATATAACATTTTTAAAAGGCTGCTGAAATATTTAGCTGCTGTACCTCCTAAAAAGGCAGGGATTTCTGTTTAAGTTTGGGGATAGAGTCAGAGTACACAAAGTGCTACAAAATGTTTGTCCCACTTTAAGTAATTTTGTTTGTGGTATCTGTTTTGTAACGTTTTGTTTCTTTGACAAACAGGTACATACGAAGTTCCACTGCAGGCAAGCCCATGCTTCAGGCACTGACACTTCATGCTTGACCTTTTCCTACGATGGTACTGTCCTTGCCAGCCGGGGAGGTAGGTGATTGAAAGAACCCTGTGATATGTTGAATGTAAGACAGTTTTAGTTTCAGTAAGTTGAAATTGTTCTTTAAACAAGCCATGTAAATTGAATCATTGTTAAAAGGAATTGCTTATGGTGGAGATAAGGTAGTGAAATCAGACACTAGTGATTAAAATCTGAAGTGTTTCACAATTCACTGCTTTTATTTGGTACACCGTACAATACTGTGTTCCTGAATGTACATTTTACAGCATGTAAGAAATTTTTTAGGAGAACTATGCTGATTATATTACACAGTTCCTGATCTGTCTTCTTGTCTAGCATGAATAATACACCAAGAGGAAATTAATAGCTGAATTATAAATAAAACAAGTCCAGTGCTATTGCTTAGCTCTTTCTGGGAAGATTACTGGCTCTTGATAACCATATCTCTGGTCTGGATTTCTTAATTCCTCGTACAACTTCCTTAGGTAGTGTCCTTTTCTGTCCTGTTTGGAATTTTTATCTAATCTATATTAGAAACCTCAAAAGCTTATGACTGGGATTGACTGGCCAAGATGTACTTGAATGGCAAAAAAATTTGAAATGTCCACAGGACTCGGACAAAAGTCTTACGTTTCAAACTTCAGATAGAAGTTTTATAAACAGATGTTTGATAGCAGAACAACTCTTGAGAAGGCAAAGATGTATTTGAGGACTCATTCACTTAATTATTGGGATAGAACGTTGTCTGTTGAAGACAACAACATTTCATGCAGAGATTTGTCCACCCAGTATTTTGCAGGCAGGTGCAAGCATACAATCCAAGCTGTCTGGATGGAAACCAGCTGTAACCAGAAGCTCTGTGTATGCATTAGCATTGCCTCAAGGCCAAATAAACAGGCCCAGGGAGAGTCAGTATACATTAATGTCGGCTGACGTTGTGCCTAACATATGTACAGGACATCTGGTCAGTATGGTACATAGACAGAATGAGATGACATACACAAAATACCAGAATAGAGATATTCATAGATGGCAAAACCTCTGAAGCAGGGGATGTGATTCCTAACCAAGGTCGGTAGTTTGCAATTGCTTTGTGTCCTCCCTGTCCCCCTGTCTGTGATGGGTAGAGTGGCACAAGTGCGTGTGGGTACAGTGGAATGCAACTACTGTTGATGCTGCCTCACTGACTCTGTCTTGCCACATTTCAGTAGATTCCAAACATTGTTTCCCAGAAACCATCTTTTAGAGTAAGCTGATGGAAGTCTTGTCCTTGATGGCCTTAGGCTTAGGGACTGCTAATAGCACTTGGACTGTTTCCTAACTGCTGTTCAGGCTCCTGGATCCAGAGTTCTACTGCCACTCTACCCATCATGAATGAGTTCTAAGTGGTTGAGGTAAAAGCTCTCAAGTTTGCTTGTCCTTACTGAACCAGACTCTTATTGTGTGTGAAGCTTTGACTGCTGGGAAGGCAGGTGAACTTCGTGTCTTTCCATTTCTGCACTAAGTAAAATGCTGCTTCTGTCTGCTAGTGGTGTTGTCCCCAAAAAATTCGCGTAGACATACATTATGAGATTTAAGGATAACCTCATTGTGCTTTTAAATATAAGAGCAAACAAGGTTAATACTTATGCGAGGAGTATTCACTAGTGCTTGAAACATCCATTTATGTAAATTCTCTTCTGTTTCGCATTTATAGATGTAGATGACATAAAATGACCTTTGCTTATTTTTATTGCACGTGGCACTTTTGATTGCCTGCTCTTCCTCATCTGTCTCCAGGTTTTGTGTCGTGTTAAACAGACTTTCATTTACTTATGTTTTTATCTACCACAATCTGCTCTAAGCTGTATAAAATGTTGATTGATTGTTTGCAGAATATAAGACTGCACGGAAATTTGGCCACTCAGTGTGGATAAAAGTGCTACCTTTGTCTAGTGTATAAAAAAAAAAAAAAAAAGAAAAGAAAAAGCTCTGTGTGCACTATGCTAGGGAATAAGGAGGATTCATACCTTATTTT
>JAYRBT010000093.1:59308009-59319934 GCA_036023395.1 Myiotriccus ornatus | reverse complement strand
TCATACCTTATTTTGACTTGTTTGGTTAAGGCTTTAATATGAGTATTGCTTTGGATCTGCACCAACAAAAGCAGATGTGGATCCAGCATTCATAGATTAACACACCTGCCAAGTGCTGAGGATCAAAGAGAGGGATAGTTGTTTGGGGCATGGGAACTTTCATTGAAAGCCTGATGGGCTTTCCTGCATCTGATGTAGATTCTGTGTTGGATATGAGAGAGCTGAGGCATGGCTCAGCTGCAGGCACAAGGGAAAACAAAAACCTAAGGAGCTGCTTATGAAAGTTTCCAGTCCTATTCTTGTTGGGTATTAGGTAGTAACTTGACAGAAACTTAAGAAAGTGATATTTTTGCAAGCTTGAAGCCATGAACAATTGAATTTGGAGAACATTTTCTTTGTTTAGCAGGGAAAAGGGTAGGCAGTAGGACTGGATTTGGGGACCTATTGTAAAAATTATAAATATAAAAACCTTTTCATGACTCCTGATATGTATGGGAGTTACTTTTTGTTATAATATGAAACAATGACTCCCTTAATTCCATGAATCTCATGACAGCTTTTAGTTTGGTGGTTCATCTGTTCTCTGTGGTACAGGCACTGTGTGGACTCACTGTCATTTTAATCAGTAAATCTATATAGGAGAAATAAATTCAACGCAGTCAGATCCAAGCGAAAAATATTGACATCAAAGCCGTCAGATAGCTTATATAGATACACGCTTTCATCTGAGCTCAAAAAAAAGTTTTGGTGTTTCCTTTAGAGATTTTTTATTTGGTTTTGGGTTTGTTTCTTCTGGTTTAGGTTTGCTTGTTTGTTTTTAATATTGAATCATATTCCTCTTTTCACAGCATTTTTGAGGAAAAATAAGACATTTCATTTTGCAGTTGGATTAAAATGTAGATACACCTTGAGTACAGTTTCCTCAAGGATTATGCAGCAGTATGTATAGTGACTTCCTATTTTGTGTAGAGGAATAATATATTGCTCTTTACAGTAAATACAGACATTAGCATTTTAAAAATCAAATTGGTTTATGTCAAGTAATCTGAACATTGTTCATTCCAACAATGCATTCATTAGCTTTAATATTTCATTATCAACTATTTGCAACACTTGGAGCTGACATGGCTTTCTCAAAGTCTTCCAGTATCTTCCTCTTCCATACGTTTAGGGAAGATGGTGCACTTTAATATCTGACCAGGCTGGTATGGATGCAGGTGATGGTGAGAGCTGTCGCAAATGTAGGTGCAGAAGCCTTGATTTGTGACTTCTGCCCCGAGTCCTTTGACTGTGGTCCCAATGTTTGGTGCCCTCCAAAGGTCATTATTTTGTGGTTGCAGCTCCTCCTGCAGAACCAGTACAGAACGCAGAAGCACATGCCTTGTTCTGTAAGGTACCTCTCTTCACGCACACAGTAAAAGCCTTCACAGAGAGGGTCAGAGTTTATAAACATGTTCTGGTCCCCCTCGCAGTAAGCCCTGTTACGCTGTGTATTTCCTATTCCTTTTTTGAATTCCCATTTTCTATGTGTCTTTGCTTTCTCCAGTGATCTTTGTGAACAGCTTGTGTCCTTGAGCTTTGCTTTCAACACAGGGCTCACCCTTTTAGTGTTGCTGACTATAAGCTTTTGAGTTTCTGGCAGCACTTTTTTTCTTCAGGGCCCATTTACGTTCGTGAGCTTGTCTTCCTACTCAGCATTTTCTAAGAGAGAACTAAAAATCAAACAAAATCTTTCTACTGTCAGTGCACTGGCCTTATTTTGACTAAAAGGCATTTGCAAAATACCTGTCTTGGCTCACCAAAGACTGTTTTTCTAGGACCTAATTGTTACCTCTTCATAAATCCAGTGCTCAATACTGTTGGCATAATGGTGTCTGACCTAATTGTGTCAGACTTGAGTCTGTTTATTGGTATCCTTTTTATTAAAATGGTAAAAAAATAGAGTTTGAAATGCTACTAAAAAGGTTATAAAAGCTTTAAGTAATCCTGCCAGGCTGCAGAGAAGCCTTCAAGAAAAAATACTGAATGATCTCAGTAGACTATTCTGAATGCCTTGTGCTAAACTGCACAACTTCTGTTTATATGTTTTTGTTTAAGGATAACTAGATTCTTTTCATATATAAAGTAATTAAAAACAACAGTAGTGCTCCAGCTCTAGTAAAGACGTCTCTTTAGCATTGATAGTAGAATGCTAATGGAAAAAATCCTTGCTATTGAGAAAAGTTAATACTCTGTTATCTTTGTAACAGTGATTTCAACTCTGAATGCAAATTAGATTCAGTAACCAATATCACATTTGCACACGGAAAATTTTCATTAGGAAAAGCAATTTAGGAACAGTGAATTTGGGCAAATTCTTAATGATGGTAAGAGTTTCACAGCATTAGCCAAGTATTTCTACTAGCATTTCTCCCTTTCCAAATCCTTAATTATCTATTTCTCCACAGTTAAATACAGCATTGACTTGAAAATAACCACAACTTTGAGTCCTATTAGAGTCTTCTAATTTTTTAACCAGGCCATTACAATTTCTTGTTAGCAGAAGAGCTATAGCTGCTCCATGTCTGACTGCATCTCTCCTGCTAAAATCTGGGAGGACTACAGCTTGAAGATCATGTCAAGGCTCATTCCACAGCCTTGTCTGCTAGCTGTATATCTGTCCCTATCCAGGAGTTTTGCAAAGTGGCCAAATGGTGTCCTTTGCATACATTCATAAAGTGCTGATGCTTTAGATTGTAACATCTTGGTGATAAGTGGTTTTTTTTTGTTGGGGGTGGGAGGGAGAAGGTAGGGTGTATTTTACAACACTAGATGCTTTGGAGTGCTTGGGATGGAGTCTACTGAAAAACAATAAGAAAACAGATATTCCCAAAATAGGAACTCAACATTTTTCTTTGTTGTAATTTTTTAGCTTCTACTCTGCTCTAGACATCATTTATTTAAGTTGTCCACTTCTTAAAAATATTTTGTAGTAAGGAGTTATCCTAGTCTTTAATATAAACATACATGATGTATGAGGCCACACATTACTGCTTTCCCTGTAAAGGGCACTGCTGGCCTTGATTTCTTTTGTTACAGCGTGTTACTTTTTAAAAAAACATTTTATTTCCAAGGCCTCCTTTGAGCTCTTGAGCTCAAAGGCTCTGAATCCACAACATACTTGTAGTCAATCAAATTATTTCCCTGCAAGATTTGTGCTTTGGAAGAAAGCAGATCGTGCCTCCTTTTCCTCCCAGGTTGGAAAGATTTTGTAACTTTTAGTCTAGAATCAGTCTCTGGATATTTTAAAAGAGAATTGTTGTTTTAATGTCCTTTTCACCCTTGAAAGTGCTGGGGCACTGATGTCAAATGCTAGGAGAAGTCTAGGTGCTTCAAAGCTCAAATTCTGTAGCTTGTCTCACGCTGGAAAGATGTATCCAAGAAGAATAACAGCAGAGATGTAGATCTCTCTGAGAATAACTAATCTCTTTTTTTTCTCCCTGTTCTCACTTTGTTAATATGTCATAACTTTTTGAAAAGGGATAAACAGCCTAACTTTTACTGGCCTACAATCACACCATGTTTATCAAACACAGATGAGAATTGCTGTAAATGTCTTGCTGTAACCTCCATCTTAGCTTTTATGGCTAAAGGTTGTGTGGTGAAAAGGTTTCATTAAAGCAACTGTGGTTTCCCTTGCTTCCCTTCACCCCAAGGATTTCTGACTGATGCCAGGGCCTCTTCACCATCCTCAGGTAGAACTTTGTTGCTGTTTGCCTGCTAAAGAAGGGGGAAGACTTCATGAGCTTTCTGTCCTTCCTGATCCCTTTTTCAGGACAGGTAGAAACCAGACACATAAAACTTTTGTAAACTAAACTTGTTTAGTTTTTGATCTAGACCATTGATTCCACTGTGGATAGTGATTCTTAGTAGGAGGGATTACCATGATGGAGTTAAGGCAATGAGGAGAAGTTTCTGCTATACAAGTGTAGCACTTTGAACTTTCTTATCCTTGCACTGTGATAGTCATTTAGGGACAAAAATCTTCCAAACCATTCCTGTTTAGAATGCTTCTATTCTCTCATTCTGTTCTCTTTCTGTCTGAATTAGAGGATGAAATTTTCTGATGTGTCTAAATTCTTGACTTTAATTCTTTAGTGCTAACCTTTGTCTCTTTTGTTTCATAGGAGATGATACCTTAAAGATATGGGATATTAGACAATTTAAAAAGCCTCTTAATTCAGCGGATGGACTGCCCAGCTTCTTTCCAATGTAAGTACTCTAATTTATTCCAGCTAGTAAAAATAGCAGTATTTTTGCTGAATGGGGTTCTACTGGAGTACTCCTCAGTTGCCTCTAGGTGCAGAACTGTGCAGAAAGTTCTGCACAGGGAGGACTGCGCAGTGTCAGTTCTTGGCTGTTTTAGAGATTCACATTGCTTTAAAAGCTCTCATCATTTTTGTGGTATTTCATTGCTAACTTTGCTTGTCTTATACTATTTTTCGGTCTAATATATGTCTTATGTCTAATTAGATTAGCAACTTTTTAGGAGGAGGCCCATTCGTTGCCTTATGTGTGTGTAATGAGATATAGATGTAAACCTCATTCTTATTTAGTCTATGATTATTAATAAAGAGATGGATAAAAAAGTAGACATAACATGAAGGTACCTGGTATGAATTCAGGTTATGGTGTCAGAAGTGCTGATGGCTGTGTTCTTTGGTACTAAAATACTTTATTTAACTGCATAGTGCTAAGTATTGCTTTTAATATTTCTTTTGGTATGACTGCATTTCTGTAGCTGTAACACAGCCAAATCCAACCCTCAGGACAGTTTATAATTTTGAAATAAGATTTTAAAAAGGCAAGTCATGGGCAGCTCACTCCTACTGTAATTTGTAATGCAGTAGAAAAGTAAATGACAAACATTTTTGGCCAATGTATAAACATACCACCTTGCATAACTGAAGAATGTATCATCAGCAGAAACAGATTTCATGACTGATATGTTTTTTTACTTAATGATGATAACCAGATTTGAAAGTGCTTTTTTTTTGTCTTTCGTTTCTCATATTGAAAAGCTTACAAGACTTTTGAGTGGAGGAGAATTTTGTTGGGAGGAGGATTTTTACTGAATCTGCCAGTTTTGCACATCCTGTGCACAGCTGTAATAGCAATTGTAATAGATAACTATAACTGATAACTATAGCAATAGATATCTGATAACTATAGTAATAGATGACATCTGACAGAAGATCACTTAAAAGTCTTATCTTGAAAGGATTAACAAATAGAAAGGATTGCTCTTAAGGAATGCAATTCATATATAAGTTCTCTATATCTTAATTATATGTTTCTGATGTTTTCTTCAACAGGACGGATTGTTGTTTCAGCCCAGATGATAAAATACTTGTCACAGGCACCTCTGTTAAGAAAGGTGGTGGCAGTGGGAAGCTCTTTTTCTTTTATCGTGAAACATTCCAGAAGTTGTATGAGATAGAAGTTACAGATGCAGTATGTATTTTAGTTTTCTTTTGTCATCTGTTAAAAATAAGAAATGATATGATATTCCTATGCTTATTTTTCTCTCATACAGGTAATTATCCACTAACACTATTGTCATTTTTCAATTACATGAGTAAGAGATAGGGCTAGACTAAACTGAATAGGTGATATTCTTTTTTCAATTAAAAAAAAAATAAATCCTTGGACAAGATGTTTTAGCAACAGAACTTCCCTGCTTTGATGTTACCATTGTGTTTCTCGAGGATTTCTGTGAACCCTTCTAGGTCTGTAAAGTGAGGCACAAATCCTAAAATATTTGGATGTTTTTGTTGTTTACTCCAACAGTTATCATGATGAAATGACTTAATGTGACAGAACTCCTACTTGTCCCTGAAACTAGATTTGTGGTTGCTATAGAATGTATTTCAATGAACTGTAGCTTGTGTAAATGGAACAATTTAGTACAAAAGGAAGGTACCATTGGGAATCTCTCCATTAAAAGTACCATCTCACCAGTAATATAAAACTATAAAGTTGTGCATCTGTAGCACAGAAGGGTGTGTCTGTGGCTTGAACTATCTATTACCTTGTACAGAAGGGAAAAGCTTAATACCATAGTTGAAAAGAGGTCCTTTCACTCGTGTGATGTACACAAGAAAGTTTATAGTTTATAAGGAAAGGGAGTGGCAAAAATTAAAACAGAATTGCCACTAATAAGTATGGCATCATATGCTTGCATCCTATTAGTTGTTGCAGTCCAGCAGATTAACACCTTTGTCACTTTGTTTCAAGATATTGTTTTCTCCTGCACTTTTTTTGACACAGCATAGTGGTCTTTCCTAGCACAGCTGACCAAACCTCCTTCTGCTGGGAATCATTTATACAGAATCTACATTTGTATTTCCCTTTCTTTTCAAATCCCGTTTTCTCCTTTAGTTCATCCTAAAGCACAATCTGGTTACAGATGGATTTGTTAATACCTGTCATTTCTGTGGCAGTAGTCTTGCAAATTAAAAATGCAGAATTCTTATCAAATCTAAATACAGGGGGTTTTATATGACATAGGAAGTTTTATTTGGTACTAAAGAATTTCTCTAAAAATAGCATAAATTGGGTTTTAAATTTTTCTCCTATGGAACATACATAAGAAAATTTCTTGAGGATTTTTATTTTTTGATACAAGTTTTATAAGCAAGTATTTATAACCATTTTCTGAGAGAAAATGAGTGCCTCAGTATCTCCTCTGAAACTCTGTGACTGAGAAAAGGAAAACAGCTACATAAGATGAAGTGCAAGAAGTCAGCCTGTGGAGGAGCTCTTCTGTCCTTGGGCACAGGCAACAAAATAATTTAATAATTGCATTCACAGTGAATTTGAACTCCTTAGAGGTGAGTGTCTGGAGGTGTTCATGATGGCATCTCCTTTTAGTGATGGTCAAGTCAGTAACAGTGCAAGGGAACATCACTTGAGCATTAAGACTGCAAGAATGAGGAGCTTTTCAATGATAGATCTTGTATCTCCAAAAGAACTTAAGTGAGAATAGTGAGAAATACTGGTCACCAATCTGCACGTTTTATTTTGCTAATTTTGTCGTCTAATTCTCAAAATTAGAGAGTCTCTTTACCTGCTGAGATAGGTAGTGCTACAGGAGAGTCAAGTACAGATTCTTTTGCTATCAGTTTCTCTCAGAATTCTGACATAAATTTTTGTTCTTTGCTTCAAAATGCAGAAGAGACAGGAATTGAGACCCAACAGTAGGAAACTGTCAATAAACACCTTCCCTGGGACCACTCACATAGTAAAATTTTAAGTATGTATACAAATCTCAGCAGGTCCATAATTTTATGCTATAAATTTATATAGGTGCTGATATTTATATGATACTTTTTAAGACTGTAGTAAATTAGTGTATAGAGTTTTAGTGCTGCTGGTTTTCTTCATTTGTAGTTATAAAATTTAAGACTGCCATTCTTCTGATTTGCATATAATGAAAATGAAAATAGTCAAAATAATAATGGTGAAAAATTGAGACTTATAAATAGTGCTTTTACGAGATAATTTTCAGTGAGTCAGCACTAATAATATCTGTACAATCAGTTGTCTAGCTTACAACTTAAACAGTACATATCTAAGAAAAACACAGTTTAGTGTATCAACCTGAATCTAAAAGAAGAAAAATTAGTATAAGTGGCGTTACAAAATAGAAGCAGTATATTTTTTCAAGGTCTTTCTACTGTTTGTATCTTTTGGCTTTTTCATTAGTGTTCATTTCTTCTTCTCAAATTGCTGTGTTTGATGAAATCTAAACGCATAAAGGCATGCTAAAAGCAAATGAATTTTCAAGAAGTTGGCTTTTATGTTTTGTAAGCAGTGAACGCTGTTTGTTGGAAAGATCATTGGACTGTAAATTGGTAGATTAATATCTTTTGTCTAGTTTATCAAAGCATTTTTTCAGCAGTGCAGTAATTACTTGCTTTCTATGGACTGCTCGCCTAGTTTCCGTTTCTTCTTTATACTCTCAAAAATGCAGATAACATTTAGCATTAGAGTAATTAAAGATAAACAGTTGATGTTATCTCAGACTTCAGTTTGTTTTCTGCAACTAAGTATCACACTTCTTTACATTTTTCATGTTATTTAGTGCTGAAATATATAGTTTTAATCTTTCTGTTTTGGGCTTTTTAGGCACTGCAGAAATGAAGTTATGCTATGCTGATACATGTAGCAAAAGCACAAATACACCAGAATTGGTCTCTCCAAAAAGCTTGATCTGCTCTCATTCCTCGTGAAAATAATTTCTGTGATTTCAGTTGGATCTAGTCCAAATTGCTAGAGATAAAAGGCATATTTAGTAATTTAAGTATAAAATAAAAATAATAATACTTTTGTAGGACATTTGTATACCAGTTTAGTAGCAGAATGTATATAATCAGAGTAACAGAAAATCTACTATGAAGAGAAAACATAAAACTATTTATGTGTTACTTTTTTAATTTCATTAGGATTTTTTTTAAAGGAAATGCCAGTAAGCTTAGAAAATTGAAAAACATTATAGAGCAGTAAACATTATCTTAAACCTCCTTGGTAAATAGCCAGTGAAATTGGCCTGTGAGTGAACCTAGTGGGTAATGAGAAAATATTTAATGGGAATGTTTGACCAAAGCTGTGTCTGGCATTCCTTTCCATCATACCACACAAACCTTTTTTTCACCTTTTCTTTCAAGTTTTCATGGGAAAATCCATTACTGTTTCAGAGCTGCTGGAGTGAAACCTTGTGGCTTTACTAATGGACTAACAGTCTGATTAGCCTGTGCTGATGTGGCCGAGTACAGAGTATTAATTTGATTTTTTTCTCTTGTACTAGTTTTTCTTTTTTTTCTTAGCTGCAATCTGTGACTAAACAACTGTGTTGTTGTGTCCGCTACTGAATACCATCCCACCTCACAGGCATTGGGACTTCTGAAAATTCAAGCTTCCTCAGCTTATAATAGAAATACTTCCTGAAGCAAAACTGAAGTAATGTCAGAAGAGGTGCAGACCACGGGTTCTGTCTCTGGCCAGTAGAAGGAGGAGGTGTGAATAGGGTGAACACAAAATGGTGCTTCTCTGACCATCTTTTCTGCCTCCAGTGATTGGTGTCTTAGAGATACCTTAATGCAGACTTAGAATTTTATTGTTCATAGCACTCAGTGGATTTTTCTTCCATGAGTTTATCAAGGAGAGAAGTCACCTGTGGTGCAGGTTACTGGCAAGGTAATTTACTGACTGCGGATTAGATCAAAATTATATCAGGGGTGGGAGCTCCTGCCTCCCCCACTCTCGTAAGGAACCTGATGGTCTGCATGCAGTACTTCAGCTTCACTTTGGCTCAGTGTGTACAGGTGCACTGGAAAATTATGAAGGCTGTGTACTGTGACAATGGTTATATGTACTAAAGAGTACAGAATTCCTCTCTTTTTAATTGATCTTAAAAAAATCCTGTTACGCATGTGCAGCTTTTTCATAGTTTTTCTCTCTCTTTTCCTTCTGTCTTGACAGTATTATCTGTGAGTGGTTCTTTTGCTCTCACCTCAAATGTTCACAGTGAAATACTTATATTAGACTTTCTCAATTTGAGCATTAGAGGCTTATTTTGTCTGATATAATTGCATGCTGAACACTTCTTTGCTCCATTTACATGGGTGGGCAGACTTAAATAGATGTAAGGAAATAATAGTGCCAGAACATGGGGGTACAAAGTTCTTGTCCAGAAGCTCAGAGGCTGTTTCCCTTGCTTTTCCTCAGGTAGTGTAAGAGGTAGGAAGACCTGTAACTGCTTTGGAATGAGGTCTCATCTTTGGAATATCTGTAACTGCACTCTGGGAAGGAAGGGACATTTCATTACCAGATGAAAGGCACAGAGGCTTAATTCCTAATTCTTGGTTTGGTTATGCAAGTATGAGATCTTCATGGGAACCAGTTAAAAATACCTAGTGTATGGGAAAAAGAATTGGGTACACAACATTTCCCCCAGTGTCAGTTTAATTTAAAATAGCTGTAGATAGGCACTTGAATCACTCACATATCTGTCATTCATTTGGCTAGTTCCAAAAGATCACCCAGTAGTTATCCTTATTACAGACAAGATTGATCTTGGCAGCAGTAGAGCAGTCATTTTCCCCATATGGAAAGGAGAAGTATTACACCTCATTACTGGCAAGCAAGAGGGGGCACTGAAAAAGAGAAACAAACAAACAAACACAAAAACTTGTACATTTACAGAAATTGCTGATTTTAAATGAAAATTTAAGTAATAATTTAATTTGAAAGGGAGCCAGGATGATGAGATGGTGTACTTTACAAAAATGAGATGTGCAAGTTTTTAAAGTATCCCACAGATTTTTGTAGATAAGAAAGAATCCAGAAACGTGGATCTGTGGTTGTTTCGGGAATCCTATTTGTGTTTGTAGAATTCTTCAATATTTTCTTAGTTTCTCAAATATAAGCAAAAGTTAAATTATCAAATACTTCTGAAAATACCTCTAAGGGATGTTTGAAGAAGGTCTTCTGAGAAGAAGCTATAAATAAAGCTTTTTTTTTAGATGAAAGAGTAAAAACAAAAGAAAGAATAAGGAATATGAACTTTCCAGCATCCCTTATACACAGTTCATATAGGATTGCAATATTTCTTTCCTTGACCTCAGACAATATCATTTACTATTTATAAGGTGCAGTAATTTTGTAAAGGGCTTTTCCACTGTGGCCCATTTCACTGAGATTTAAAGCTTTGGAATTTAAGAAAAATAAATTCTTTTAACTTCTGGAAGAGATCATTCTTCTACTTCTGGGCATTTTTTTAGAGCCATTTGTTTTATTCAAAAGGCAAATCTGTATTTTACACTATAGGGAAGTAAATACAATATTTAAAGTCCAGTAAATTTTTGTGTTTATTAAAGTTTAAAAAAAAAAAAAATCTAGTATAAGAGGTGAATCACAGGAATGTGTTTTCTTCTACAGTGAGGTAACTTGTCAATTTTTATTCTCTGCTTCATATATGTGATGACAATGTGGTCCTTCCCTTCGTGTATACCCTGGAGCAGCATGTACTTTGTTTTAGGGGAGCTGTCACTAGAGGTTTGAGGTATGCGAGAGTAATAAACGGTGAGTGTTTTGTCCCTGTAACAGGGAGTGGGGGTGTGTGTGAAGGTTGTCTGCCTTAATTTTGTGATATATGGTGATGAAAGTGTGGTTATAATTTTAACAGACCAGGTGCTTGAAAATGCCCTACATTGCACTTTCAAGGAAAACAGATTTCCACCTTGATTAAGTTACTTTTTGTTCATCAAAAGAGGAAAGTATTGTTGAGTGGCTCAGTGCACTTCTAATAATATATTTTATAAGAGTACCTTGAAAGCGTTGTATCCATAGTTTTTATATTGAGATCCTGCTTTAAATTATAGGCCTCTGAAAATTATTTTAAGGTATTTTTGGTTTCTACATAGAAAATTGTAAATTTTATTCCTTTCTGGTCCCTTTTCTAGTGAATGTTTCCACACATTTTCTAAGTCATGTTTCACAAGGGAAAAACATTAGTGTTCTTTCCTCCACTACTGTATTCTCACAAGTATTTTAAATCTAATGATAGCAAGTCACTGCATTTTAGATACTCCCTAACCTCCCACCTTATTTATTGTAGTTGGCTCTTTTCCTTGGAAGAGCTCCAGGGGAATCTCAAACCTGAAGATTCTTGCATTTTGGAGTTTACAGCAGATTTAAAATATAATATTAGTATATTTGCATTGTGAGCAGCCTCTTTTTAAATCAGACCATGCGTAGTATCAAAATATGAGTGTATTAGTGTTAACCATCTTTTTTGCCTGAAAGAGGAAATAGGATGGAAGCAAACCGGTCAACATTTGTTACTCAGCAAGGCAGACATTTGGAAAAGGCATACTTCTAAAT
>JAYRBT010000093.1:59286278-59304772 GCA_036023395.1 Myiotriccus ornatus | reverse complement strand
TCTCTTTAATAAAATTTGCTAATAATGAAAGGTTATCTTGAGGCTTATATATATATATATATATATATAAAGGTAGGTATGGTTTGTACAATATTAGCTAAGGTTTCAACTGAAATGCATAAAATAAGAAAACAATGCCTTTGTACAGCATGAGCTCACAGGAGTATGAAATGTTAGTTCTGGAATACAAGCAGGCAGTGATGGAGAGAAATCTGAATGTTCCTTAACTCTCTTGCAGCAGAATGAAGAGGATAGAGGGGAATAATACTTTCAAGAGACATTCTTTATATAGGCTCTCATTATTTCGTTACATAATGGGCAACCTCACAGTTTGGTAGATTCAAAAGATAATAGTGAGATTTAGTGACTGCTAAGGCTCTGGAACATTGCAGGAAAATATTTTAGGCCTAAGAAGTAACATTTTTGTGAAGGCTATACATACTCTATAATATGTAGGAACTATGAATACTTGCTGCTTTGACTCAGGTTTTTTTCTTTATATGCTTTACCTATGTTTTCCATAGTGCATCTCCTCAAAGCTTCTCACAGTCAACATAATCACTGCCAGTCCCTCTCCCCAATGGGAAACATCTCTAACCATTCATAGTCCCTTTTACTAGAAATTATTAACTTTCCTTTTCTTTCCTGTGTCCAGCCTGTACTGACCCCTCTGAGACTGCTCTTCCCATTCCAGGTCAGCTCTGTCCACACTCTAAAACTGAATGTTTTTACCTGAAGTGTGGACCAGGGAACTGAAATTTTGCCTTCACTGCTGCAGTCTTGAACCATCTTTATAAGCAAAGGTTCAGGAGAATTCTTCTAGTTCTTGACACCAGTCTGTAGTTTTATGACCTTACCAGCTTCATGGTTTCATCTTAGGGGGTAAATTTTCCATTCCTATGCCACAAATAATTTTAATCTTTTCTTGCTGACCTTGTAAAATGCCCTCTCTGCATTGTTTACTCCTGTCGGGGTGTTGCCCAAGTGCTCTGGACAGTGTCAGTGGAGGTAATTAGCTTTTGCTTGCTGGGAAATTTGGTTATTATTCACTTTGCCTGTTAAAACACAGGGGTATATTTCTGTTACAGAAAATTACGTTTCAGGCTTCAGTTTCTCATTTAGAGACAGTGCTGTTAACTCACCTCAGAGTACTGTGTTATGTTCACAGTACCAACAAACCCATGTGTGTGGTTGCCTAGTGAGCTAACCCATATGGAGAATAGCTTAACAGAAAAATTATTTGGTGTAGTTTACTGTAGTTTACCTGCAACAACAGCTCTGCTTATAGGATACAAAAGGAAACACACAACTGAGAACATACTCTTAGGGGTGACACTGTTGAGGAACCACCGCAGAGCTGTGCACAAGCTAGGAGTGCCCATCAGAAGGAATGCAGGTGGAATAGTACACAGGGAAGTACTGTTATTATCCCTTTGGCTGCCACCTTTCTATGTGTTTGAGTTTTACCACATTGAGATTACCACATGTCATTAAGCTTTTAACATATTAAAAGTAAAATTTTCTAAAACTGGAGTTTATTTTAAAAGTAGTGTGAGTCTGAAGTTAGTATAATACTTAGTTTAAAAATAAAGTAAAAATGATGTATTCTTCAAGTAATTTTTTTAACTTAAAACAATAGTATAGCAACTTCAGAAAAAAGGTGAGACTAGTTTCAAGAATAATCAGTAATATGTTCTTACATTATTAGTTGTTTAAAAATATAAGCATTTTCATCCTGATGGCAAAAAAACATGTCTTCAAAATTTTATGGATAATTTTTTAATTGGCTTTCAGTTTAAATCAGTATTACAAGACAGTCAAGTCTCTTGAAAATAATTGCAAAGGCCTACTATCAATAACAGCCACTGAATCTGTTCTAACCTCTTTCACAGTGACAGTGAACGATGCAAATTTGGAGTGTTTCTCTTTCTGTTAATGTTTTTGATATTTTACTTGCCTAACTTCACATAACTGTTTTCACAATCTTCTCCCAGTATTTCCCAAGCAAGGGTGTATACACAACAGATATTGCCAAAGACTTTTCAGATTGATTTCTTTTGAAGAACTTAGTGCTTTTGCCACAGCAGAAGTACCAAAGAGCTTTTAAATTTTTACTAGCAGTTATCTTTTGTAATTGTCTTATAGTCACAAAGCTGGCCACATCAGTTGCATGGAAAAATTATTTTCAGGATTTTTGTGTCAGGCTCCCAGGGCTTCATGCTCCAAAAGTATAGTGTCGAAAACATCCAGCCATTTCAGGTATCTTTTTTTTCAAAGGTTGAAGAGGTTTATGGGATGATACGTTCTGCATTTTATCATTCTTATTAGTTATAAGACATCATTTTCCATTTGCAAAACTAAGCTATCTAAAATTTGTTGACTGAAGGGATTTTTTGTTGTTCTGGTGTTTGTATTTCCCGAGTCTCGAAGTTGAAACCACAGGGTTTCCTTGTCTAACCCGTACCATAGTTAGTCAAGTCTTTTCTGCTAGTTTTCCATAAAGCAATGATAAGCAATTTAATTCCCTTCTCTTTTACTTCTCTTACCAAGCATGAAACCATCTTGGTAAGTGGAGTGAGAGCTCTTAGTTTGCTCTTAACTGCTGAGGCTATTGCTTCCAGCCTGAACTGTTGTCTCAGGGACAAGGAAAACTGAAGTACCACCTTGTTTATGTTGGGTTCCATTGCAGGGCACAAAAATGAAACAAGCAATTTTTAATAGACAGTTGTAGAATGGCAAATACCTTCTCCACCTCAGAGAAACAGAAAGTGGCAGCAAGAAGCCCATGACCTTTAAGTACCTCTACACAGCCCTGGTGAGACACATCTGTGGTGCTGGGTCCAGTTCTGATCTCCCAGTGTAAGAGACAGATTAACAGAATAGAGTACTGCAAAGGTGATTAAAGGCTTGGCATATCTGGTACAGAAGGCAAGGCTGAGAGAGTTAGGATTGCTTAGGCTGGAGAAGAGGACGCTTAGGGGGGATCTTATGTATAAATACTTGAAGGGGGATAGGAAGGTGAAGCAAGTAAAGCAAAGCTCAGTGCTGCCCAGCAACAGGACAAGAGGTAATGGGCACAAAACTAATCAGAGGACGTGAAATGTAAGAAATTGGCTTGGGATTTGTGGGCTTTTTTTTGGTGTGGGTCTGGTTGTAGATTGAAACAAGTTGTCCAGAGAGGCTGTAGAGCCTCCCCCTTTGGAAATATTAAAAAACAAACAATGTAGTAATTGACCGTCTTGGAGCAGGATGGTTGAATTAGTCATCTCCAGAGCTCCCTTCCAACTACAGCCATTCTGTGGTTGTATAAAATTCAGTGTCAGTAGTTGGGTACCTACCTGCATGCACAGGTAAGCCAAGACAGGAAAACATTTTCTTTTCTGCAATTAACACACTTATTTGCCTGGAGAGCTGGGAGGTAGGACCTACTTTGAGTTGGAATTTGCTGCTTAGCATTTCCAGTGATAAAGATGTCTACCTGCTTTATTTTAAGTGTAAACAGTAGGGAAGTTAGATGTATCAAAGGATAAGTGCTCTTTCACGGTTAATTATTTTTGTATACTAAAGATTCTCCTTACCCTTCCCTCCCAATGTTAAGACCTAGTCTATAATGATCCCTTTATTGTATAGTTGATTAAAATTTTTGCTTTTTTTAGGATTATATGATTGGGAAAATTTATTAGGATACAATTCAGGGATTCAGTATTTAGGTATTTTTTAAGTATTGTCAATTTCTAAAATAATTTGAAAACCGCATAAGTAGTTTTTATTATTTCTTATAAAGTAGGTTTATATGCTGGTGCATTGATAAAATTACTTGCATGTTCAGAGCTTGTGTTTGTTTAGTCTTTAACAAATTGTATTCTGGAGACATTTTACGGTTTCAGAAGATTTATAGGGCTACATTTAATGGCAATTTCTTTTGCCTGCTTTGTAGCACGTGCCATGGTGGTTTTAAGTGTGCTGTGCATGTTTGACAAGTTAGAAACTTAGCAAGCCCCATCAGCGCTAAGCCACACTGTCTCAAGCTTGTTTTTGTTGGCTGGTATCCACTGCCATGCTATAAAATACATTTACTTGACAGTAGAAAGTGGAGAACCACATTAACTACAGAGTTTAAAAAGGCTGGCTAAACACATGCAATAAATGTTAATAAAAGAAAAGGCCACCCACCTTTGACCTTCAATGCTTGATATTAGCTTTGGGGTTTTAGAGTTACTTTAGCATTTTGAGCTCTACATAACAGTATGTAAGACTCTCTTTCTTAAATCAAACAACTTATTAACAACCTCATATTGTGGCAGGAATCCTGGACGTAATGCGTTGTCAGAGATTTACTTTGTGCTTCATAAAAATGTTGTTCTTTAGTTGCTTTTTAATTAACAAGCCAGGTATATTTGTGCCTGTGAGTAAATGAGAAGTTTTAATGTTGTATGTGTATCTATGTAGCAGGAGGTTGTTTTGCTGAGGAACTTTGTAAGAAAATTCATCTCACTGAATTTTTATTCTTAAACAAGAACACAAAGCAGAAAAAACATCTCAGAAAAGTGTCATCCATCATCTTGTGGTAAAATGAAGTTCTGATTCATGATGTCTGGATGGGTTTCAGAATTTTTAAAATATTTTTAATGTTATGTGCCTCATAGCATTCAGAAAACAGAAATAGTATGGAGCATGAAATGGGAAGTGACCCAGAAGTCACTAGAGCTGATACATAGCCATTCTCTTCCAGGTCAGATGACTGTTGTCTCCCAAGTTGTAGGGCTATATTACACTCCTAATTATATTTTATCTTTCCTGTGTTTCTCTTGTTAAGACATTTGTAGTTCCCATTTTGTGCTGTATTGTGCGAAACAAAATAATTCTGTATAGATACTTCAATGACAGATGGATGATAATGGTTAGTATTAAATTATTAATTCACTCAAAGAGTCTATTCCTGGCTATTAAGAAAGAAGTAGTAAGCTGCAGGGGTGGAAGGCTAGAAAAAGAAACATTTTTCCATCAAATTCTAGCAGGATGGTGCATCTTGCTGTTTATTACGTAAGTGGTGCAAACCAACTTCAGCGTTGGGCAGAATCCCTTTAAGAATTGCTCTCTCTCAAAAATATATACTTCCCCCCCCCCCCATTTAGTCAGATGCACATACAAGTTTTGTGTTTGTCATGAGATGGGTTGTCCTTTGTAGCAGATTCTTCACACTTTGTCTCTCTTGAGTCAGAGGCTCAAATCTTTGAGTTTCTGTGCTGACCTGCTGAATCAGATGGGAAACAGTGATCACATGGGGATTCAAAATCACATGGAGAACCATGCTGTGTATATAAAGGAACAATACTCTTAATGTCTGAAAAAGAGTTTTGCTCCTCACCAGAAGGGTGACAGTGCTGTGAGACATTGGCTTCAAATACCAAATTCTTAGTGTTGTGGGGAAGAAAGAAGCAAGATTGAAAATCAGCATCTCTTCCATTTCTGCAGTCAGCAAGTGAAAGGTCAGCACTGTATGAGAAAAAGGGAAAAACAGATAAAGCAATGAACAAAGAGAGAGAATTAAGATCTAAAAATAAAAACTCAGAAGTCATTAAGGCCTGGATCCCTATATCAAATCTGAAGCACTTTATTGTTCTCCTTCAAATCCCTCTTTAACTGTGCATTTCCATTTTTCCCATTTAGACTGTGGGGCAGTTAGCCTATGGAAACCACTAATTATCACACTGTCACCAATTTTTGCTTCTTTCTCTGACTACATCCATGTGTTGCCATTCCCTGAAGAGGAACTTCTATTCATTCACAGATTCACATATTCATTCATGTGCTTAAACTTGTTCCTGATGCAGTGTGATCCACGCTTTGGCAATGTGAATGTTAATTCTGTGATCTAGATGAATGACCAACTAATTATCAATATGCCACTTTGTTTCAGAGTGTTGTGCGTTGCCTTTGGCATCCCAAGCTGAACCAGATCATGGTTGGTACTGGAAATGGCTTAGCCAAAGTGTACTATGATCCTGTCAAAAGCCAAAGGTATGCAAGTATCTTCTATGATTAAGCAAATTATCTTTTTTTCTCAAATTTAGCTTGATTCTGTGATTCAATGATTATACTAAGAAATAAAAAAAACTGATTTAGTAACATTTGTTTTGCAATTTTATTTATTTAGCAACAAGGAAAAATAACCCAAAATGTTTGCTTATCAAAAGCAGTGCGTTTTCCTCTGGGCTTTTCATGGTGCAGTATGCTGACTGTTCTGTCTGAATTTGCAGACACTTTCTTTTTTTAATTGCATGAAATCTGGAGTAAGAATAAGCACCCTTTTAACCCATCTCTTGGATGTTGGTGAGGTAGTGTTACTGAATGGATATGTATTGTATTTAGTTACACTTTTTAGTGCTTATTTTTTTCCTGAAGTAAAAATCTTGTTTAGAAGCCTTAAATTTCAGTGTTGGTGAAGTAATACGGGAAGACCTAATTTGAGAAGGTGCAAACCGAGGAAGAACATTCCTATCTTTCTTCTGGTCTTCTCCCCCATCCCCACTTATCATGTGTGGATTTTGCCTGTAAAAAGGAAAAGGGAAGACTGTTAGTGATTTATCAGAGGGTGACTTGTCAGCCTGGAATGAAGAGGGCCTAAGTAGTCTATAAATACTTGTCTTGTGATTAATTTGGTTTTACCTGAACTGAGGCATGCTTCCTTCCTGTCGGCAGGGAGGAAAAGTATACTTCATTGATAGCAAGTGGTATAAATACAATGTTCTTTCCTTACATGAACTCATCTTTGTTTTGCTGGCATCCAAAACCAAACTGTGTTACAGTTCGTCGTTTCTGGATACTTACTGTGACACTTGGAGGTGAAGATAAACTCTGGTTTACAAGATTATCAGAAATAAATTTTATTTTTCATGGTTTGGTCAGTTTAGAGGACAAGAGAGTTGGTCACCGTTGTTTGGACCTCTCTCTGGAGAGAAGCCAGAGAGGCACAGACCACAGAGCCCCAGTGCAATTTTGTGTCCGGTTTGTTTCCTGGTATTTACCGTGAGGAGGTAAATACCACCAGTTTAAATCAGTCTTCCTGCAGCCAAGCTTATGCAGTCTTTCCTGCTGCAGTGTTACAGACACTTCTGGTTAGATAACTGCCACCTCTGCTGCTTAGGAAGAATATTAGGAGCAAATCAATGCCCATGTTTGGAGAGGAGCACTTTCAATGTGCCCACTGTAAGTACTGTGGACAAATGAAGTGTGAAATGAATCTTCCACCCTTATTTCTGCATGTCATATAAACCGCTCTGTAACAGAAACACTATAATCTCTCTGCTCTCCTTCACATGTGCCTGAACAGGCAAAGATACACACATTCATGAATATTTAAAGTGCTGTATAATTTTGTTGAGACTGTCTTGAATAAAAACTGGTTTCTGTTTGATGTAAACAGGCCAACTGAACTGCTCTGTTTCCTCCTAGGGGAGCAAAATTATGCGTGGTCAAAACAAAACGAAAAGAGAGACAAGCAGAGACTCTTACACAGGATTACATTATAACACGTAAGGACTTTAAACATATCTTTGTAGCATCATCCTTAGCTCTTTCTTAGGTTTGAAATTGTTTG
Organism: Myiotriccus ornatus; assembly: GCA_036023395.1. Taxonomy (NCBI): domain Eukaryota; kingdom Metazoa; phylum Chordata; class Aves; order Passeriformes; family Tyrannidae; genus Myiotriccus; species Myiotriccus ornatus. Next base: position 59,297,172 of record JAYRBT010000093.1, on the reverse strand, counting down.
CAGATTGTTTAGCTTCATATTTTTCCCCCTGAAAAGTTGCGGTCTTTCATTAAGCACTGATCATTGGTATGAGATATTGGTGCTTCATGCAATTTTTTCATAGCCTTGCACAACCAGAAAGGTATATATGTTCTGTATTCTCCGCAAATTTGTTAGTGATTGGTTTCTAGATTGTGGTGCATCCAAAAGCCTCAGAAAGTTTAGAGCTTTCTTAAGTCTTCAGTTTTGAATGACTAAATTGTGTAGATGGGTTTAGGAAGAGTTTTACCACTTGGGAACATTAACAGTACCACTGACAAAATCAGAGACTTGAGAGATAGGTCTTCAAAGGATTTTTCAAAATTTATAACTTACCCAGAGTTATATATGGTTTTTAATACCTTAACTATCTCTAGCCTCTGAGTTTTTAAGACCATGTATTCGTATTAAGGCTCATGGATGTATAAGGAGTAGTTGTCATTGTTACTATAAACTGTTCAGTGATCTGCCCCAAGGACAAATTTTATGATGGGATGAGAGGATTGACTGAGAGATTTAGGCCCTCTCCATTAGCATTACCCAACACAGTGTTTCCTCCTGTGAAATGAGAACAGTCACACCATTGTGCTATCTTGCTTCTCTTCATCCTCTTCCAGCTCCATGATGTTTTTATTCAGCTCTGATTTCTAGTAGTCTGGGTTCTACAAATACTAAAACCATTTCTGTGAAACAAACAAGTAGTTTGGCAGCATAATAAACAAAACGAAAGTTTAGAATGAGAATGTTTGGGCAATCTTGGTAACTAGACCCATATCAAGGCACTCTGGTTCTGGGTTCCCATCTCAGGTATTTTCCAGGTGCAACTGTTTCCAACCTACCTCACTGCTGCAGACGTCCAGCTCCAGTTTTTGGGCTAAAGTAAGCAGCAGCTGCCAAAGATCAGGGATTTTTATCTTCTTTGGGTGCTCTGCTCAATCCATCCTTCCAACATCCTTGACTGTAACAGTTTGTGTGCACTGTGTCTACACTGTAAAGAACATCTTTGACTTTCAAAAAAAATTTCCTGCTTAAAATCCAATGGAACTTGTGTGTTCAATGGCATTTATAAATGTCACTGAATGATACAGGTCCAAATTATGCAGAGATTTAACTGTTTTTTCCACATAACTTTGAAACTAAATAAGGATGCTTTCATATAAAACAATGTAGGAAAACGTTGTAAGGATTTGCTTACCAAATTATTAAGTTTGTTGCATATTTTGGAAGCTTTTCAGAGGTTAAATGTCTGTCTTTTAAGTTTAGAAATAGAAGAACTGAAGATCTCTGAAATGCTTTTGCAATGTGAACTGACCCCTTTTTCCCTTCTCCACATCTTTTTTTTTTTTTTTTCTTTTTTTTTCTTTTTTTTCCCTTTAGATTTTAGGTGCTCTTTAATATCAGAATTGCCTGTAATGGCTACTTAAAATGCAGGAATGTTGTTTCAAGGGATTAAGTGTCACTTTTGAAACACAGGAATACACAGCTTGGGTTTCCCTTAGACAACCTTGAACTCCACAAATGGCAAAAGCTTGGTCTGTGCATTAGTCACCTCAGATGCTCTATGGAAACTGATAAAGCTTAGTGCTTGCTGGAAAATTGTCCCAGGCGTTTCATACTTCATGAAATCTGCAAAAATAAAACCTAAATATTTATTTCCAAGAATTTACTGCTGTGTCACCTGGCTGTGACTTTGCTCAGTCTAGTAAGTTGAGCAGGCTTACAGAAAAAAGCTGAAAACTCAAACTGATTCAGGTCCCTGAATGCTGCCTGCTGTTTTTTTTACTCAGTATAGAGGTGATGTTCCTATATATATGATTTTTTGGTTATTTTTTGTCTTTGTCGGATTGTTTCACTCCTACACAATTTCCCACATTTTGGGAAATGGCAGCAGTGAGCGCATCTGAATGAGAGCTAAACCTTGCAACAAGAAAACCATTTACGTGATATTTCTTTGTTGCTGACAAATGAGTCTCTTGTCTGACCTAAACCATTACTGTGATTGAACATACTGTAGCACATTTATGAGGAAAACTAAGTTTTAAATCCTGACAATTTAGCTGGATTGTCTCAGTTATGAGTATTTTTCCAACAGTGATTAATCTTATAATTTTACAAAGAATGTGATTGTGACTTTATATGCATAAAATTACATTTGGAGTCGTTGAGGGGTTTCCACCCCACTGTTTCAAATCCAAGAATGTATCAAGAGCTTTGTCAAGTTCTTAGAATATGAGAAAGCTGTAGAAATGTAAAAGCTCAGAAAAAAGCAACCGGTTGGTCACAATGCTAATGTTGAGAACTGAATGAGAGAGGAATGAATTAAATTTGCATAAGCTGTGCAAACAGCTCATCTATTTCAGATGAGAGGCTCCTGCCTGAAAGAACCCTGATATCTGGTTGCTTTCATCTTTGAAAAATTCAGCAGAAAGAAACCCTCCAAAGTACACCTCAGGAGACCACTGTTTGGATATGGAAAAACTGGGAGCCTGCCCCTTCCACCTTTTCCACTGCAAGGCAGAATTCAAGTCTTTGTATTTAAAACCTGAAAAAGGAAACAAAATTTCTAATATTTCTTTTTCTCCAAACTGTGACCCTTCAGCCCATGCGCTTCCAATGTTCCGTGAGCCACGACAGAGAAGCACCAGGAAACAGCTGGAGAAGGATCGGCTGGATCCCCTGAAGTCTCACAAACCTGAACCTCCAGTAGCAGGAGCAGGTAATCTAGGCGTAATCATTTCAGACTGTTGTATTCCAAAGGGACATCAAGGCATGATTCTACAATCTTTTTAAGTTTCTGTTCAAACTTTTTTGGGTGGTGACTTTACCCTATAGATGTATGGGCAGTGTGCAGCTCCGTAAGACATTGATGTCTTTGACTGGAGTGCTAGCCTGCAAAAAATTAATAATCACACTGACTTACTCTGAGTTATAAAATCAGTAAAACACTTACATGAACGTGGCTCTAAATTAGACTCCTCCTATAGTACTAAATAACTTCTTTGTACCAGACCACCTGTTACAGATGTTGCATATTTCTTAAATATTTTTCTCTTTTTCCTTCAGGTCGAGGTGGGCGTGTTGGAACCCATGGAGTCACCCTGTCGTCATATATAGTCAAGAATATCGCACTGGATAAGACAGACGACAGCAACCCTCGGGAGGCTATTTTACGTCACGCAAAGGAAGCAGAGGAGAATCCATACTGGGTTGCTCCTGCATATGCTAAGTAAGGAAATAATTTAAAACACAAGTAATATTTCTGGAGGCCAGTGGGAGTTCAGTAAAAATGGAAGAGACATTTTCAGTGGTATACTTCGCCTTTTTTGGATTGCTGCCACCACAACGTAAACCAAGAGTATACCATACGCTTCTATGAGGGTGAGAGTTTCCAGGAGGTTAAGTTGTTGAAATTTCACATTTCCATTTTTAAAATGTACCTTTCAGTGCTAGACAGTTATTTTAAAGCTTTCTAAAGTTATTAGAGTTTAGAATCTTCTCCCAATCAATGTCTGAAATTGCACTGTATTTTTTAATAGGATACGGTCCCATTGACATAATGGGATGATTTTCCAATATGCCCTCTAGTTCTGACTGATTCTTAGGTTAAACCTTCAGAATGTGCATTTGATGTTATGACAGCCTCTTCTAGATGATTTTTTGGCTGTCATAAGTTTTATCTGAAATTTTCCTGCACGAGGACCCGAGTGACTGCTTGAACTAGCAGATTCTGAAGGTACAGCAATATTAAAAATTGCACTGATAAAATCTCCTACCAAAAATGCAACATGGAGAAATAAGTTTTCAGTTGTTACGTAAATTAAAGAGCTTCATCAAGATTTTTGTAGTAAAACCTTGGTAATCCCACAGATGGTGATTTACTCAATTTAAATGGTATGTGTGAATGTGGTATTTGTGTGTATGTGTTACAATGAAAATTGTGCAATATGCTTCTAGAATGCTTCCTGCCAAAGGGTTTTTTTTCCTAAAAATAAATATACTTCAAACAATTAAATAAATACATTCACAATAATACTAAAATAAGTACTAAATAAATGCATTTCATACTACTGAACAGAAAGTACGACTTTAAAAATTTCTAGCATTGTCACATTTTATTATCATTGATGGGGTTTTTACACAAAATAGTCTGTCAAGCAGTGTTTCCAGAATGCATAAGGAAATCATTTTGAAGAGATGAAATAGTCTTCACAGAACTGTCTGCCAGTAATGAATTGTTTTTGTTTTTTGCAGCCCAGTGTTCTATCTCCAAGGCTGTACATGCGATAGTACTTTACTGACTACTTTCTTTATTGATGTTTAGTTCTGCAGTGAAACAATCACCACCTCTTTCCAAAAACTTTAAATATATTAAGAATCATAGTTTTTTTCCAGTGGTGACCCTTGCTTTCTGACTTGGCCTGCATGTTCACAAAAATAACTAAATCACTGTTCCAAAGCAGCTTGAGAATGTCATTGAGCCAGACCGGCTTTGACTGAATGGTTAATAAGTATGGCATGCTGGTAATGGATAAGTATGGCATTTGATGTTGTACATCAAACCAGTGCACTCTTGGTACCAAAGAAGGGATATTTGAAAGCCTAATTCTCTAGCAGTTTTTGTAATGGATATGCTAAATACTGATTTTTAATTGTTTGAGAGTTCATGTTTGCTAGAGATGAAATATACTTGGAACGTGTAGGCATCTGGTTTTATTTGAGGTATCCATGCTCAAAAGTAAATCACACATTCCATCTGGTAGATAGATATCTCAGTATCTTAGTAACTTCGTAGACTGCATATTAAGTTTCATCCCTGACACCTGCAGTGTAGTAGACATGAAAGTTTTAAAACAAAACTGTGTTACAGGAGGCTTACTGTGTCAGGTGGCCAGATCTCATTACAGTTCCTTGTTAAAGATGTGGCTGCAAGGGAAGAAGAGAGCTGGCTGAGAAGTGGGCAGGATGCAAATCCAGACTGCTATTAACTTACACACCAGACGGTGATATGTATGTGGGGGAATTGGACCGCAGCCAGCAGCATGCTGCCTTCATGGTTTTGTCAGCTGATAAATCTCATGCTAGTAAAGCTGCCATTATCCTTACTTTAAAAACTTGACTGTAAGACTTACTCTATGCAAACAGCATTAAAAAAATTATTATTATTATTGTTATTGGATAAGACACTGAAATGCAGAAACTTTATTATTGTATTATGTTCTTAATTTTCAGAAATGGGGGTCTATATTATCAGCCACAGAAAGCTGTGTTAATTATATTCTATGTATGACTTCATAGAGCATGTGTGTTTAACCTGTATATAGCGCATCTTACAGGTGTACTTACAGATTTATAATTCATAAAATATGCAGATTGCAGGTAATTGATATAAATTATCACGTAATACTGGTTTGTATACTGGATAGCTGCTTTGGCTATAACATAAGATTTACTGTAGAGTTAAGAAAGGTGAAATTCTGATATATACTTAAGATTACATTCTATCTTAAGGCCTAAAAAACATACATCCAGCACGTTTCATTTTTTTAAATGATGTTTATTCTTTTACTACTTTATTCTTCTGCTACCAGTTTTTCCATGTTTCTTGTAGTAAATTTTCGCTTAAACATGGTATAAAAGTATCCACTTGATATATCTTTTGTTTGACAAGGCTTTTGGTCTCGTGTTGTCTAAGGATGGCTATTCATGTAAGGTTTTTCATTCTCCTTCTTCAGAAAATGTCTAAGGAAACTATAGTTACTTAATTTTCTCCAGTGGTAGCTATTAAATAATTTTAGAATGAGAAGATTAAGAAATGCTCATTTTTTGGCTAATCAGTTTTCATAACTGGGAGTAAAATGGCTGGGTTGGAGTTCATCTGGTCCTGATCCATAGTGCTTAGTTCATTTTGAATCAGATAACTGATTTAATGCTTTTAAAATTGTATATGAGGAAGAGTGACTTTTTACACAGGCAGATAGTGATAGGAAAAGGGGGAATGGTTGTAAACCAAAAGAGGAGAGATTTAGTTTAGATGTTAGGAAGAAATTCTTTTCTCATAGGGCGGTGAGGCACTGGAACAGGCTGTCCAGAGAAGTATTTCCCATCTCTGTACGTGTTTATGTTGGATGAGGCCCTGAGCAACCAGCAACCTGGTCTAGTGGAAGGTGCCCCTGCCTGTGTCCTGGGGTTTGGAACGAGATGATCTTTAAGTTCCTTTCCAACCCAAACCACTCTATGTTTCTATGATTTTCACTTCAGTAAATCTTACAAGAAACACATGACTTCTGCTGTTAGTTTATGCATTTTATGTAAAAATGCATCCTTTTTTTGGAGTTAAAGGTGCCTAATTTATTCTTGAAGCCAAATAGCCATTTGCATTATTTATCACTTGAGAATTTTTTCGAGCTTGTTATCATTAACATGACCTTTCCATTTCTCCTGACATTTGAGTCAGAAAGGAGGGGGAAGTACGCAAGAGGCAGAAGGATGGGTGAAAAAAACAGATGCTGCTGAAAAGGATACTGGGGATGATAAGAAGTACATGCTCAATCAGGAGATGACATGTCACAGAAGCCTAGTGTGAATAAAGTGTCAAATAAGATGTGATCAACACACCAGAAAAGTCATAATGGATGAGGACAAAGAAAAGATCTTGAGATTTCTCAGGAAAAAGCTTGTTAGAAATCTTGGCAAGAGCCATTCCAGTGGAGTGAAAGGAAAGGAAGGACAGATTGAAGATTTCAAGTAAAGAACTACAGGAAAGGAACTTGAGGCATCAGTTGTAAATGTTTGAAAATTACATTCTTTGTGAGCTGTTTGTTTTAACACAGCTGTAGAGATATACTATAATGACTTCAGATGTCCCTCTGAAGGATCAGCAGGAATTACTAAGCATTGTAGCTGAGTGCCTAATCAGGCCCAGATGCAGCTCTCTTATGTACCAGGGGGAAGGTGAGGGTAAAATTTCCCTCCTCACCAAAGTAAACCAGAATTCTTGAAAATACCTTTCAGTTCGGTGAATCTTGCCCCTGTTTTGCAGTCTTTGTCATTGCTGCTTGTCCCAGGCAAAAAGGAATGACCTGAAGCAACAGTCGATAGCTGTGCTGTGTTCACTGAACTTTTTCTCAAGGGCAGTACTGGTGTGTGAACTGGTAGTCGTGCAGTTTCTCGAGTACCTTTAGTTGAAAAATCAGAACAGAACAGAATGTTTTGTAACAGCGACCTTGTTGGCATGTGTTCATATATTTACCCTAAATCTCTTTTTCTAAATTGGTGATTTTGTGAGGTAAGTCCCTGAGATTCAGAGTAGAGTCAGGCTGGTTGGTGGGGTAAAGAATAAAAAAAGGGCCTGATACTGAAAACCTTAACTTTTCAGTCTGGAAGTAGCCTTTATTCTTGTTTCCAAGCATGCTTTAAAGTATTTTTTCTTTGTTTCAGTGCAATATAAACACAAATTTCAAAAGTTACTTCGACATGAGTCACATGTTGTGATATGCAGTTTTCATCTCCAGCTGGTTTAGCTGTAGCAGTATTTATCTGCTAATCTATGATCCTCAGATGTCAATGAGCTACTTTCATTAGATCCCTGAAAGGCAATGGAGAAAAACAACCCATAACCAGAGGGATTATGGTGACTCTAAAGCGGTCTACATGGCCTCTGGAAATTTTCTAGGGGTCTCCATGTCTGAATATGTTGAAAACCACTGAAATAAAAGAGAAGCACGTAGTATAAATAAATCATGCTAGTTTGTTTTCCCATTTTTGTTTGCAGCTTGTTCCTGTAACCCACAATAGGAATGCATTTTTCAGTGTATGAGATACTGGTTTCCGCTGACAGTCATGTGGAAACACAGGATCATAGAATAATTCAGATAGGAAGGGAATGCCTGAGGTCATTTAATCCAAGCTCCTGCTTAAAAGCAAGCACATTCACTTAGATGAGGCTGCTCAGGTCCAATTAAATTCAGGTTGTTCAGGGGCTTGCCCAGCCGAGGTTGAGTATCCTCAAGGGTGGAGATCCCACAACACCTCTCTGGGCACCCTGTTCTAGCAATCTGGTTGGCAGGGACAGTATGCTCTTGCTAAATCCATGATGGCTGTTGCTTTGGTCCTTCATGTACCTGGAAATGCCTCCCATGGGGATTTGTTCCATAGCCTTCCAAGGAACTGAGATTAAGTAGTTCCCCAGATCCTCCTTTTGCCCTTCACAAAGATGATGACGTTTGCCTTTTGTAGTCATTGAGACCCTCTACCAGTCACCCTGACATCTGAGAGATGATAGAGTGCCCTTGCAATGACATGGGCCAGCTCCCTGGCTACCTGTGGATCCATCCCATCTGAAATCATGGATTTTTGCATGTCCAGTGAGCTACATACTCTCTGCCATCCTCTTCTGTCGGTAGTGTCTCAGTTGCTTACAAAGACTCTGCTGGTACTTTAGGGGTCCTTGGAGATGTGAGGACAGATCTCAGGGAAAATGGAGACAAAAAAAGCCTTGAGTATCTTGACCTTTTCCATACGCTGTGTTAGTGGCTTACCTGCCCCATCAAGAACATTTTCCGTAGCATTTCTTTGACTTTCAGTGTAGCTGTAAAAGCCTTTCATGTTTCTTTTCTGTTTCAATTTCTGCTGAGCTTTGGCTCTCCTAATTCTGTTCCTACATGTTCATGTAATACCTCTGTTCCTTTTGGCTAAGGTTGTCCCTGCTTCCTTTGTCTGTGTCCTTCCTTTTTCGAGTTCACACTTTGTCTTGGTCGGATCCGTATGCATTCATACAAAGCTACTGCCAAGCTTAGCTTTCTGCACATGAAATGTAATCTATTTTGAGGAGACTGCCCTCAAAGATCAACCAGCTCTCCTTGGGCCCCTTTGCTCTTCATAACAGTGTCTCATGGGATCTGCCAAGCAGATCCCTAACAAACTGAAATCAACCCCCAAAGTCAAGAATAAATAAAACTGAGAAATTTGATGGGGAAAAGAATACAGCTTACCACATGTAGTGTTTAGCCTGCAGCAATAAAAATATTTCTAAGCAGTAAACTTGTTTTGATAATTTTTTAATAAATATTAATCATACAGGAAATTCCTACTGCACTAGCAGCCTCTAGTGCAGTTACTAAGCAGAAAAATTTGTGTTTAAATTAAATTAAATGATCACTGCTGATAAGGCAATAACAAAAACAGTGTTATAAAATGGTCAGGTGTATAAATCACCCTAGGTGCCCCAGTTATGGCTGCATAGCTTGTGGAGGTGGAACAGTTTACATTTCAGCTGAGCTGAGGCTACAGCTATTTCATGGTAATTTGAAAAAAGCGAGGTAGCAAGCAGACTTGATTTCCTCTGTATGTTATTGCTTTAGCTGGATATGCTAGATTAGGCTACAGGGTTTTTTTTTGTTCTCCCCCCACCCCAGTTTTGCTGCACTCAGTAGCACACTTTGGTCAGCTAAGTCTATGATTTTTTTTCTGTGCCACTCCTCTCCTGGAAAAAACCAGATTTTGTTGTTTGTTTCACCAACTTTCTCATTCTTCTAAGCTGGAAATTTCTGGCCAAATTATGACAATTGCAGGTTTGTGGTCAGAAATTTTAGGTTTGCACTTAATTAGTTGCACTTTACTAATGAACATCTCAGTGCTGATGTGATCCTATTGAGAAACCCTTCATCTGTTGTGTTAGAAGGAAGGTACAGTGTCAAAATGGGCTGAATGAACTTCTGTCAATATGTTCTGAAAAAAGGAGAAGAAGATTCCATGCATTCTTCTTCTTCAGTAACTAACAAAATCCAATATTCCAGCCAATAAAGCCTTCATCCCTGGTGTCTGTTTTGGATTGAATGTTGTGGGGTTTTTTTTTTCCCATTTGTTTAAAAAATCCTTCTTCAGTGATGGGTTAGGTAGAGTTTATGTAGCTATTTTCTAGTGAAATATTTTAGTTGGAAAATATTCTTTAATCTTAGTCATGATTTCCATGGACAGTAAAATGACTCCTCTGACTTCTGTAGTATAGGTCCTCATCTGGGTACAGAATCTGCTTGGGGGTACTGGAACCTTCAGCCTGCACCCAGGGACCATGTGCCAGTGAGAGCTGAGCAGTAGGGCCATCTCTGGGACATCTTAGTGTGCTCCTTACCTCCCTGGCGAGCTTGGAGGATGGAGGAGAAGGCAGGCCAATAGAAAGACCCTGTATTTAAGGGGAGCTGTCTTTGAGTAGTTTTAGTGATTTTAAATCTGTTTGTGCCACGTATTTAAGAAGTGGAGAATCCTGGTCTTTAATAGCTGATTGCTTGCTATTACTCTTCAAAGGCAGAGGCAACATTGAATTATGCCAATTGTGTTATGTAGGGCAGACACAATATTGTTAAGATTTTTGCATTTTGTAGGGTTTGTTATAGTTGTTATAATAATGGCATTTCACATCCTTAGACTGCTGTAAAAACATTAGTTAATACATTAATGAGATGATGACTACCCTGGCCGTGTTTTATACTTTGTCATGTCTGTTGTAACAAGAAGTCGAGCACAGCCAGCATCAGTAATCCAGGAGTTTAAGCTCTGCAGTGATTGTGCTGAGAATTAAGCTGGAAAAGGGGACCATGCAGTGACTAAAGTGTAGAACAGGGGAACTGAATGTCCAAACAGTTTATTGAATTGCTACTTGATACCGTGTTCGTTTAAAAAGTAATCAATAATTATTTTTATAAAGTCTAAGTGGTATTTAAAATACAAGTAAACAGTGGAGGAATTGATACCATCAAGCTTGACTGTGGGATACACTGTGTTGTCATATGAAGATCATTAAGTTTTTTATGTTACAGTAGTGCTGGATAAAGTCTCTGGAGGAGATGCTGGTTTTTTCATGCATAGGCTTAGCCAGAAA
>JAYRBT010000093.1:59241390-59255267 GCA_036023395.1 Myiotriccus ornatus | reverse complement strand
GGAAACACCAGCACTGACACCAGGTGTGATGGGTTGAAACAAGGCAGGTAAGGTAAGTGCTAAGGAAGGTACCACCAGACATCATACATAAATAAACAATAACCACTGACCAAGGACTAAACACTACAAAAGGCTAATGGACAGAATGGAAGGTGGAGAAGGATGGCAGCAGGACCTCCTCATGCTGAAATGCTAGATGTGCTGCAGGGATGCTGAGGCCTCTCAGCACCACAGACACCACATGCTGAGCACTTATTAGGTCTCTGCACTGCAGTAAGTTCTGCTGGGAGCAATGGGGGTGCTCGGCCAAACCCTGTGGCCAGGGAATATCACTGCACTCATGAGGCTGCCTTGGCGTCATAACCCGAATAAAGCCACTCCACTGAGCAGTACCTTGTTACTCCTCTGTCTGCAATATTGTTTAGAAAATGTTCATAGTCTCATAGCAGCTTTGCTTCTCTCATACCACATGGACTGTGCTGCCTTGAATGTACAGCAGACAGAGCTTTCTGTGGGGATTTCACACCTCTAGGAGAAGCAGATACTCAGTTTGCATGTGTGTGTATGCGTGCTGCATTTACAGATACATACACACACAAATACACCTAATTATATACACACATTTTTTCAAAACAAACTAGTTTACTGACAACACTTGCCTTCTGGTGGAAAAGCTGAGAGAACAAACACATGACAGATGCCTGTCACATTGTGCAGTGTGCCAGAAGAAAATGCTCAGACAGTATGGAGTAAGAGCAGTACAGATCTCTGAGCAGTAGTCCCTGGTCCCAGGCTCCAGGGTGTGAAGGAATTTAGAAATCAAAAGTCAATTATGATAGGACAGGATGGCATGGGGCAGTACAGGATCAGATGGGACAATACAGGATGGGAGAGGACAAGATAGGATAGCGCAGAGCATGATGTGCTCAATTCAGGTTTGCAAAAGTTGCATACATACGATACACCGCAAGGCGCTTCCCAAAGGAAAGGAACGTATGTCCTGGAAATGTAAAATTCTTCCTCAGGGAACACATGGCCTCTCTGTCTTGTTCAGTTTGTGGGAGAAGGACCCACACACCCCACTGGGACAGTGTGACAGGCTGAGCTCCCCACTTAAACTGTGGTGCCATGATCACTCACAAAACTGGAATGAAGTAATGAGGTTTCATTTGGGTTTTATGTCACATTTCTGAAAGCTGTTTCCTGACCGTCCACCTCCCTAGGGAAGTCCCTTGGAGGCAGTCTGTGTGTGGACACGTGCAGGTGTTTTTGTATCACCTCTACCTAGCAAGCCTCTGGCACGAGCCTGGGGTAGGCAGCAGTACCTGTGGGAACTGCAGCCATCCTGTCTGTCCTGTTCCATTCAGCTCACTCTCCTGCAGCTTGTTTCCATGCTCCCTCTTTCAGTGCTGTGCCAAGGACCTGACCACCCAGGCAGGAGCAGGCAAGAGCCTTTTCTTCTGGTTGCAACCAGAGCGTGAGTCTGTTTTCTAGGGCCAGAGTACTGATGGCAGTTCATGTGCCTGTCTGCCTCTGGGCATCTTCTTTGTCTCCCATGTCAAGCTGAACTGAGACTCTTGATCTGTGAGGAGTTTCTCTCATGATCAGAAAAATTAATAAAAAAGCAAAGAAGAAAAGAATGAAAAGTCACAAGACTGATATACATGGAAATCTAGCAGAGTGAGCATGCTGGGGACAGAGCTGGTGAGCACCAGATGTCCAGAATTTCAGGAGTCAAACAAAAAGAGAAGAAATGAGACTCATTTTAAATACCAATTAATAAAAACAATAAAAAATGAAACATAAGAACAATCAACACAAGAATACGTGCATCTTTTCCTTGCTGTTTGCAAGCTGTTTGCTTGTTTTCTGAACCTTTAGGGTACAGTCAGATCATAGCTTTGACCCAACCTTCCAGGTTAGGAACATCCCTCTGTAATGCAAACTGAAATTCTCACCTCACTGATGCTCTCTGGAACCTGAAGTTTTGATCTGCCCATCCCCAACACAGTCCCTGTTCCCTGGGCACAGGAAGAGCTGGCAGCATGCATGAGTGCAGGATCCTGCAGTCAAACAGCCACTGGCACTCCCCACTAGCCCCTGCAGAAAGCCATACCGGGGTTCTGCTTTGGGCATGCAGGGAAATGTGACTTCCTCTGAGCATCTTCCCTGCTGCAACCCCCCAGAGCCTGCCTTTGCATTTTCAGTTAATTAGAGACACCATGTGACAGCAGGACTGGGATCCGATGCCTGTGCATTTTAGAAGACTAAATTATACAGTGTTCTGATAGACTTCTACATAAAACCAGTTGAAATGAATATCCAAACCAAACTCATCCCATTCTCGAAAAAACAGTCTCCATTAAGTAAAAATGGAAAATTTATTTCTGTCTATTCAAATGTGATCACAATTACATCTTGTACAACTATTCCTTAGATTTCACTATCAAGCCAAATAGTCCCCCACACACAGTGGCATAACCCAGCATGGTAGAGCAAGAAACCCTCTGCTTGTACTTGACCACAAATTGATTTCAGTGGGAACAGATGGATCTTCAGTTTCTGAGAAAAAGAATCCAGTTACTCATTTTGGTGCCTGGTTATGGATTTGAAAGACTCACTACAGCCTCTTCTGACAATGCTGTCTCATATGGCATATAAGAAAAGCTTAAATCCTATAAAATAATAATTTATATAGGTGGGTTTTAATTTTTTTAAAGATCTCATAAAAATCTCATTCAGTTTTAATTAATTTCAACTCCCATAATCTCACTTTAAGTTATTTAAAACTATCCTTTATAGAATAGCTTTCCATACTGATTTTGGAAAATATAATCATATCAATGCCACATCAATGCACATCATGCATCTCCTGAGTTATAGTGGTGTAATAGAAGTCAAAAAGGTATACAAACATGATAAAATTTTTCTTTTAGATTGTAGCTTTTATCCATGCATTTACGGCAGTGTATAGCTACCACATCAAAACATCAGACTAAACATTTAATTAAGTTACTAGGATATTTAACTCAAGTCTTTCAATCAGAGAAGTTCAAACAACAGCACTCAGACTCTAAAGTATTGTTTCAAAGTTCCAGGGTTTTAATCCAGCTCATTACAATGGTAAGCAATATTTAGAAAATTCAGATCCAGATCTGCATTAGGATCAAATGGCCCTTTTTCAAAAGCAGTTCTGGTACTTTAATCTGGGACCTTCATTAATTCCTTTCTTCCCTGGTTATTTTTTAAGTTTTGTCCAATGTTATACTCACAAAGACATTTCCTCTTAGGCCATTTGCTACTGGGTAGTAGTCAACTAGTGTGTCTCTAACAGTCAGTGCAGTGAATAATTCTTTTTTTTTTTTTTTTTTGCTTATGAGGACTACTTTGGTATACCATTTATTCAATAATTATTTTTGTATTTAGCTTGCTTTGCAGTACTGTATTCAGGTACTTACTACAGTGGACATGCCCTGTCTAAATACAAAATCTCTCCATCTCACACCACAAGGACATACTTTAGGAGAGATTTGGAGTAACCTGTTTGCAGAAGTGCAACCTTAGCCAGGTTAAAATTACTAATGTGATGATCATTCTGCTTTGCAAAGTAAAGAAGCACCAACTGTGGTGGGGGTAAACCATTTATTTTATTGAAAATTAAATATTTTTCATAAAAACTCCAAAGCCTTTTATATGCAGGCATCAAAACAAAGGCAGGTGTTGAAAATAGTTTTTCTGAAAGGTTTCCAGTATGTAAACAATTAAATCAAAATACTACCTCTGAGGCATGACTTTGTTTCATGCCTTGCATGAAACTCCATAGGGCTAAGAGTGAAATGGAAACCAGGTGGTTGTATCCATTAGGAAACAGAGAATCAAACACAGGAGGGTCAGCTCATCTTTAAATGTTTAATACAGCTCTGTATCACTACCTCACTCCCAGCCCACACAGCTCCCGTGCTGTGTTCTCTTCTCAGACTCAGAGAGCCCTTAGAAATGGAGCCTCTCACTGGTGTCACTTGTCTCTCATCAAGGCAGAGTGCTAAGTAACCTGGTGGATGACTCCAGGGACACTCATGCCACTCAGGTACGATGAGGCAGTACTGGTAAAAGGCATAGAATCGACCTTCCTGGTGTGCTTGCCCCTGATGGAGCAGTCAACTTTTGTGTTTGCAGCTCACTAGTTGAGCCTGCCGCTTCCCAAGTGTTGGTCATAATGACAAATCCACAGAGTCCTTTGCATTGCTGGGCTGCCACACTTGGCAGTGCCTCCCCTTCTATTCTTTGCCTGCTTTCTTGCAGGTAGAAATGCGGGTTTCCACCAAGGGAAGAAAGGGGGGATACAACAGGACCATCAAAATTGCTGACAGCTGTGGGAAGTCCATGGGAGCAGGGGGAAACAGCAAGGTCAGATGAACTGTTTGAAGCAGAGGAAGCTGCCTTGCAAGCTGACCTGTCCATGAGATTTACTTGTTCTTCACTCGGTTAAGGTGGGTTGCTCACAGGATCCTGTCCACTGGTGGGCTACACTCCTCTGTCTACCCCCTCCTCTGGCCTCTCTGGGGTGGGCAAAGGAGTGTCTCACTGGGCAGTCAGGCAGCAGAGGCACAACAGAAGGATGTGGTCTTACCCCGACACAGAGCTTTGAAACACCAGCTCTGAGGCACCACAGAGCAGATGGCTTTTCAGCAGTCACTCCTGAGGTTTTGTGGCAGCCCCTGCAGGCGCTGTCAGGTGCCTGTCTGCACTAGGGCCTTATCGTATTGGGTGGTGTGGGTACATGAGCACCCACAAGCATCTCTGTAACAGAAGAAGTTACAGCATAAAAAGGAAAAAGAAAAAATGGCAGTGCCCTGCCTAAAGCCAGTGCTTGAGCAGGAGCCAAACCTCAGCAAGGCATATACCTGTTGTATGTGCCCCTTGTATCTCTTCAAATCCATACTATGCTGAGTAAATATCCAGCTTCCCAGTAAAACCCGAGTTTATGCTTAATATTTTGTAAAGCAAGAGCCTCAAATCCTGCAAAATCCTCAAATGACTATGTATGAGCAGAACCCAAACCCTGTCTCTGTTAGCAAGAACACATGGAGCCAGCTAACAAGCCTGGCACAAAGGTTTTACTGGAAAAAATACCGATGGTAGTAAAAAGAAATTGTCTTCAGCACCCCTGTGCAAAGCCCAGCCCTCACATGACATCAGTAAAATTCCGCATCAGTAACCCAGCCCCTCTTTAGTGCTAAAGTTCACTAAATGAAAGAGTATGCCTAAATCAGTAACAGCAACTCTTACTGGGCTGCCTGTGCTCTTACAAAGCATCTCTCATCAGGTTTTAGGGATGTTCCCAAGGAACAAGTACAGGTAGCAAAGCAGCAGGAAGGGATGCTGAAGGAACACTATTCCAGTCTCTTCCCTGGGTCAGTAAAGCAGAGCTGTCCAGGCAAAACCATAGCTGACGTTTCTCTTGTGGCAATCTGGGTTGCTATCAGATTTGATCTGATCTATAAATAACGTGTTCTTCCATTGTTGGCTTTCCCTACCCGCATTTCCATGTCTTTATGAAAGGAACAATACAGAAGATTTTGATATTGCGGTTTGGAAAATGTTTTTGTTATTTTTAAAATAATCAGTCCCTGGTTCTAGGGTAGGTGCTCTGTACTCTGCTGCAGAAGGTCTTGCGTTGTGAAGCATGGACCGTGACCTGCCAGACAGCACTGGAGAGTGTCAGAAGAGCAAGTTCCTTCCTAGCTGCTACACTGGATACTCTCTCCCTGTCAGAAATTTCCTGAGAAATGGCTGATTTTCCCAAAGAAATCTTCTATACAATTGGGATGGGAGCAGAAATAGTTCGGGTGTTTGTACGTAGCTTGTTAGTTAGAGGGGATATGACCAACTTGCCTCTAAATACATGAGAACGTGCCACCTGAGATGTTTTGACATACTGCTGTAACACTGCCCATCCCAGCAGGAAAACAAATACATGGATTTCAGTGTTTGCTCCTTTTTAAGACTATTCCTATTCAGTAATTTCTGAAACATTTCCATAAGTCCCAAAGACTTCTACGAAATCTGCCTGCAGGTTTCAGTTTAAGTGCTGTACCAATACATACAGCCTAGCCTGCTAGGTCATACAAGTGCCTGTATTCCTTGGAAAGAATGCTGATACATTAAATGCCTCACATAATTACTTTTATGTCCTTGATCTTAAAAAAAAAACCCAACATATTCTAATATATATTTTGTATCTTAATGTTTTATTTGTACCTATCTCAAATAAATCTTTCTGATCTTTTTCTTTCTTCTCTTTGTAATCAGGACTCAGTTTCCAAGAACCACTGAAATCACTCCTTTGGTTCACTTTACCAAATACCACTTGATCAGAAACTACAGCTGGTTTTGTGAAAAATGACTGCTTTGCAGTGTCAACCACTCTAGCAGCACTGATGTGTCAGTGGCCTATTTAGATGCCTGATGATCCCAAACATGGGTATGCTGCAATATCTTGTATGCGTTCTTTATTTCTTGTCATTAGCTGATTACCTCAGAAATAAGAAAATCCACAACAAATGTTGTTAGATAGGGTTTGGCCTTCTATACAACAAGTTTCGTGCTGCAGTTTCTTGATAGTGCATGTGGAGAATGAAGACTGGGTATTTGCACTAGATATCCACCTCTGAAGATCTGAGGTTGTAGGGGATGGGACTCAATGGCCCAAATGGCTTCTTGAAGCCTCTGTAACTTTAAATATTTTAACACTTCTTTATCCAGGAACAGTATAATTTACAAAGACATTACAACCTATCAATCTGAGGATCTTCTGCTAGTGGACAAATAATGCTGCCCCCATCAAACTCAGTAATAGTCTGATGAACACTTCACACAGCTGAGTTCTTCAGCCTTTCAAGGAAGCTTTTGAAGCTCTTCATCTGCAGACTCTGAACACGGGGATTTTCAAAGTATACTAAAGAGGCTTATGAAAAATGACCAAGAAAAGCATGTTCAGGTATGTTATCTATCAATAAACACCTGCATAATGTCTAAATGGATCCACAGTTTCACTGGTAAATTTTTGAGGTCCTTAAATTAAAAAGCATCAAAGAAACAAAACTTTCAACAAAGGATAACTCAATTTGAGAATAAAATCATATTATCTTGCATTTCAGTACTTTCCTCCTTAAGTTGCAGAATACACTTCACCTTAGTATATTCAATATTTGTACCCCAGACTGCAGAGCAATTTGTTTCTGGGGCCACATGCCTCTGAATTTAACCAGATCCATCCTGTTCTTTCTTTTTCTAGAATTTTGCCCATGAACAGACAAACTTGTGTGCTTGAGATTTCTAAATGCCAAGATAACTTGGGCATCCCCATGCTAAACAAACTTCACTATACATATGCTGGCTTGGGGACACGGGCCTGGCACTGGCTGGATGCACCAGCTGCGCTGGAGGCACTGGCTGTGCTGGGCACACAGAGATCAAATGACACGTGTGGCACCTGCTCAGTGTGGCTGATACAACCACCCCGATGCATTGGATTTACTGTGCACAGACAGGTTACCTCTGTAGCTTATGGGTGTCTTAGGCTAAAGCACAAATGCCACACCATAGGTGTGTTGAGCAGGAAATCTGGAGAGGAACATGAGAGTTGCAGTTCATAACACTGAAAGGGCCTAATAAATATTGTAGGGAAGGAAAGTCCATTCATTTGGAAGCACAACTTAATTCTGTTTTTGCCTTAAAGACCCCTACAGTATTACTGTTTATTCTAGATGCTTTCCATATTAGTTGATAAAGTTGCAGCTAAATGCAGTAACTTAACATTAAATGCCCCTTAACAGAGGCATGAAGAATTTTTAACAGAGACATAACATACATATACTGTGGCTTGTATATACCAAAGGAGCTGCAACAAAAAATGACCATTCAGTGGCCTTAGAGTAACTCAGATGTTATGATGCAAAAACCCCACCTTTCCCTCCTATTAGGAGGCTTTTCCCTATTAGGAGGGAAAAGCCCACGGTGATATCTGCCATTTGATTCTACATATTTACCACTAGCTCTCAGTAAAGATGCTCACTTGATCAAGAGACTACGTATCACATCCTGGATCTTTGGACACTCCAGTCCTCACATACGTGTTGATTATGTTCATACAGCATCAAGCAGCTACAAAATGGGAACTGTGTATAAGTCTGACGAGTGTTTGGCTCCCTCTGCACTGTCATGCCTCTCTGCTGACTTAGTATTTAGTTTACAATAATTTGGTTTGTATTTGTTCTGTTTGCAGTTGGTATTTAAGTTGTGTCCTTCCCCCAGCACATTGTAGCATAAGGGAAACAAAGACATGATTACAAACTCTACAGCTACTCTTTTTGAGTTTTCTGTGAAATAGGCTATCCTATGAACAGTGGAGCCAGAACACCTAAGAATACTGGATTCATCTCCAATGCATTGCATTTACGGAGGCTACTACCACTCCAGCCTCCAGTCGACTTAAAAATGCAGAAGACTGCAATTGCAGTCCTCTGCCATCTCTAATTACTGCCTTAAACAGCAAAGGTCGGCACATTACACCTGATCAGCCCAAGAGGTTAGGACCCTGCCTGGAGCCTGGAACGAAGGAAGGTTTCAAGCCATTCTGAATGGGATGAGGTAACCTTGAAGCACTTTGTAGAGAAAGCAATCCCATCAAATGAGACCACAAAAAGGTGTCAAGGGCCTGGGAAATAGATCTGTGCTCCAGCAAGTTGTTTGGCCTGCCCTTTGGAGAGGGACTTGATCTCACAATCCTACTAACCCCTGTTCCAAATGGTGTGTGTGAAACCCAACCTCTTTGGAATAAGACAAGTGCACACCTTGGAACAAAACGCTCCCCTCAGCCTGCACTGGTGACAGCTTTAGGGAACAGCAGTGCACCTCTCTTTGAATGCAGGAAGCATCCAGTCCTGCTCAGTGCCCACACGCTGTGCATATTGAGACAACATGGGTGATGATGGTGCTCCCACCATTTTGTGAGCTGCCTCCTGCAAAAGCCTTCAGCAAAGCAGATGACCAACAGTATCCACAGAGACACCAGTACGTGGCAGGTTCACCAGGAGACAATCAGGGAGCTGCAAGCAACTCTCCGTGCTTGTGGTTCATTGCCCAGTGTTTGTAAGAGAAACCTCAATGCGGAGAGGGAAGTCTGCACGGTGTAGACATTGACTCCTCTTGTGTACATCATTCTATGCCTTTCATATGCTGAAGGGCTCATGCCACCAAATCATAAGTGGAGAGAAACAAATATGTCAAAGACAGTGATGGGGGTGACTTGAACAAAGTGCTGCTGCAGCAGGAGGGCAGCAATGTGCCTGGGTAGGATCAGCCTCAAAGATTGTTTGAAGACTGCTCTCCAGACACCACACACTTTTAAATCAACTGAAAACAGCATAAAAGTTGATCAAAGTATTTCACTGCTCTCTTACAGCTACCTTTTTCTGCAGGTCTTCCCTGATTCATCCAACTTGGCAACACAGGGGAGAGAAGAATTTCTGACTTTTGGGCATGGGTGCTGTGCAAACTGTTGCCATGCAAAGACCAGAGGAATTCCTCAATTTTCCTCGATTTCTGAGTGCTGTATGAAGAACAGCACTCCTTCCTTGTGCTGTGTGGAGAACAGCACTCCTTCCTTTTCCCTTGTAGCCAGGCCCATCTTATTTGTGATCTGCAGGGTTAAGAAACTGGAACCAAACTATCACCCCTTTTTCAAATTACTATCCTGGGCAATAACCTGTGACCTAGCTCTGCTTGGCAAAGCCCATGTCTGTACCCTGGAAACAGAGATACCTGGAAGAGGCTGTACATTGATACTACCATAGCTCCGGTAGAACACAGATTGTCTTTCCTCCTGCATCTTGTTTACTGAATTCACAGGAAAAAACAAAACTGGCAACAATGAGAAGTTGTGGGCGCTAGGAACAGACAGGATCCCTGCTCCTGCCTGTCCCCTTGAGCTTCTGCAGAGAAACCAGTTCACCAGGAACCATATATTCAGAAATTAGTTTCCAGATAAAAGAAAGCTTTGTACAAATACTATTGCTCTGGAAAAATGGAGCATTAAGGCCCTCTCACCCCGAAGCTTCTGCCAGAGCTACAAACTAACTGATGCTGCTTTCCCCCTAACGCTCTTCTTGCCACCAGCACTACTGCATGCCTGTGCAGAGGGGAACACAGTGGCATGAAAAGCTGATCACTGTCTTTTGTAGGACAGCACTTATCCAGCACAGTGCTCACCATGGAGAAGAAGATTACCATGTGTGATAGCACCAATGATCCTGGCAAGCTGGAGCCCTGGGAGGAAACACTTTTGGCCAATCTCCCCCTGTGGAGGGGCTGAAAGGATGTCAGAGGCTGCCAGTCGGTGAGCAGCAGGAGCCCAGGCTGGGATATGTAGAGGCGGCAGCCTAGGCAGATTCCAGCAAGGGGGAAACACTAGCAAGAAAAGGAAAGAGAGAAGACTAAATGGGGAAGGACATAGATGCGTGTCTGTGGAAGAGGAGATGGGTGTTTGCAAGGGGTCGAAGTGAAGTCACGACACATGATTCCATGCTTGGTGCCTCCATGCTGTATTAGCCTGGCTGCTCCCAGAAAAAAACAGAGCTGGGCTGCCCATCGTTGGAGCTGCGGCAGGCGCAGGGAAAGAAGATGCCTCCTGATAAGGAGATAGAAATGTATCCCAATTACTGGATACTGTCTGCATCCTGTAACGGGCTAAACAGAGAGGGCTGAGCAAGGGCAAAAGAAGCAACCTCGAAGCTGCGTCTACGCCTTTGCTAAGTGAATGTCTCTAGTATTCATGTGAGTATTTTGCTTCTTCTTACTGAGTCATATTAACTCTCTCTTTAAAAAGCCACCAGAGTTAGCATAATGCTCACATACCACTGTGAAAATCCTATACCTGCTGCTGTGAGAGACCTATTACTAGCGAGGCATTATTATGTCATTTGGATTGTAAACAGTCTTACTGTGAGGTAGTTCATGTGGATTGCTCTGCATCAAGCTCCTAACCCCGCCACAGCCACTAATCTGTAAATTCCCATGTGGGCATACTACTTTTGAGATCAGAATCCAAGGAGGATGTAATGAAGCTCAACAGCACTCCAGGATGTGTACAGCACCTCCCATCACGGAGCCCAGCCTCCAGCAGGACTTGCACCCACTACAGTTAGTGAATAATAGCACTGACAGGTCTGACCAGGGAGAGGAGGCTGAGGCAGTGGGGAAACAGTTTCCTGTTTCCCCCTCCCTGCCTGAACTGTGTATGATTCTTCTCTCGGCTCCTCTGCATACAATAAGCTTTCTCACCTAGCCATGTTTTTCAGCCAAAGGGATCTTAAGACTGCCAGGAAGGTAGAGCTGGAGTGGGTGGGGGGCATTGCCACTGCAATTGCCAACTCCAAGCTTTGGAGAATGACTTGGTTTGGAGCTGCTAGAGCAAGACCAAAGCCAGTGACCCTGCACAGGAGAGAAACAGGGGCAGAAAGTGTGGGGAACCTTTCCTCATCCTGATGTCTGAACAAAGGGAAGCAGGTTTAGCAAGACAGACAGCAGTTGCTACAAAGGGGAATGTTTCTTACAGTCACTGTGCACAGCATAGGAAGGCAGCAGGCTGATGGGGGAGAGATCATCTTCAGGTCCCTCTACCACTGAAGGGGACCCCTTGGGAGGCGTCTTACCGGTGGGCAGGGGCAAGGTGGAGACCGTGTTGAGCAGCACCACGCAGACAGCCACAACATCCCATAACTTCATCTTAGATCTCCTTCCAACACGGGCCCCTGGCAGAAAGGAGAAGCAGAGTTATCTTGCAGCTGCTGTGCTCCCACAGTTCTGCCCCCACCCTGCCAGTCCTGAGACAAAGCTGAGCAATCTTGCACGCCAGATCAGACCGGTCCACCTAGGTCAGGCCTGGGGACAGAGCAGGGGAAACAATCCGTCACCAGCTCAGTCTTCCAGAGCAAGTGATGGGCTCTCCGCAGCAAGACAGTGTTGTGGGAGAGGGAGGCACAGGATAGCTTCCAGTCTCTCAACACCCAAGAGAGCTGTACTGGGGCATGTGGGCAGGCAAGCCCCAGGAGTCTGTTTCTAGGGACGTAGGAGTATGACCATGGCCCTGTGCTGGCTGGCAGGCAGGTCACCTTGTGCTTTTCCAGCACTCGGGTGGTGTCAGGGCACTTATTCCTGGGCTGGACCAGGAAGGACCGTGCTGATCTGGGGTGCTGGGCTGTGCAGATTTGATGTGCTAGAGGCAAATCTTCCTTTCCCTTTCCCTCACTTCTCCTTCCCCTCTCCTCATCTTTTTTGTTTTCCCTTTTCTCTTTCCTTTCCTCTTTCTTCTTTCCCCGCCCTTCTCTTTCCCCTTTCCCTTCCCCTATTCAGTCCTCTACCCTCTTCATTTTTTCACTCTCCTATGCTTTCTTTCCTCTTCACTTGTCCCCTTTTTTTCCTTATCCTTTTCCTTTTTCACATTCATTCCCCCTTCCCTATCATATTCCTCTTTTCTTCCTGTTTCCCTTTCCCTTTTCTTCAAGATTTCCTTTTAACTCCCTTTTCTCCTTCCTCTTTCTTTCTTTCTTCCTTTCTTTCTCTATTCTTTTTTTTTTCTCCTTTTTTTTTTCTTTCTTTTTTTTCTCTCTCTCTTTCTTCTCCAGTCCTCTTTCTTTTCCCTTCTCCTTTCCCTTTCCTTGTCTCCCTTCCCTTGTCCCTCTTCTCTCTCCCCGGCCGCCCTGGCTGCAGTCTGCCACTGCACGTACCCGCTGCCCGGGGGTGACAGCTGCTCCCAGCCCGGTTCGGCCCGGCCTGGGGAGCAGCACAGGGCAGTGTCCGGCCCGGGGGGCGCAGCCCCGCCGGGAGGACCCGCAGCGCTCCCGGTCCTGCTGCGGGGCGCGGCTGCTGCTCGGTGCGCGCTTCCCCCGCCGGCCGATGCCTTCGCACCTCTCCGTGCTCGGGGGGTGCTACGGGGCAGCGCTGTGTCCCCGGGGACAGCGCCCGCCCGACCCACCCGCCCCTCCGCGCACTCCGCCTCGCCCTCACCTCTGAGCTGGTCTCGTCGGACCCGAGATGGACATTAACGCAGTAGAGTCGAGCGGCCGGACGGGCGATGCATGTGGGCAGGTCGGGGGTCCGACCGCCGGCACCCTCTTTGCACAAAGGAGGGGGGAAGGGGGAGAGACGCGTGGAGGAGGGGGAGTGAGGTCGCAGGTATGGATGGAGGCAGCGGGGAGCCGCCAGCACAGTCCCCGGCGGCCTCCCCCGCCGCCGCCGCAGGTGCTGTGCCCGCGGCGGGAGCGGCGCCGCGGGGCTCTCTGCCCGCTCCGGCCCCGGGGCTGCGCTCAGCAGCGGCGGGAGCGGCCCGAGCCGCGGGGAGCGCCGCCTGGCAGCGGGAGCTGGCGCTGGGTGTTGCGCTTGGGACCCTGCCTGGAAATCTGAGAAAGACACTCCATCAACAACTGCGGGGAGTCAGATGAAGACATCAGCGCTCCTGTAATGCCAGCTGGTCCAGCACTGCGGGGAGCCGCGCACCGCTCGGACACGCACACAACGGCGGGAAAGGAAAAATTAAAAAAAAAAAAAAGAAAAGAAAACCACGAGAAAAAAAACCCCACCCCCGCGGAGGAAGCAAGGGGGAAAAATAAATAAAAAAAAAAAAATTAAAACCACCCCCCCTCAGCCTGCTGTGAGAATCAGAGGCCGGCGCTGGAATTTGTAGAGCCGGTAGCAGCAGCAGCGAGGCTTCCTCCTCCAGAGCGGGGTCTCGTCGCGGCGAAATCTTAGATCCAAGAGGGAGCGCGGCGGGAAGCCGGGCCGGTGCCGGGAGCGCCCGCTCCGGCTGGGCCTGGGCG
>JAYRBT010000093.1:59227993-59241282 GCA_036023395.1 Myiotriccus ornatus | reverse complement strand
CGCGGGGGCTTTGCCAGGGCGACTCGGCGCCGCAGATGGATTTATAGGGCCCTTTGGCAGTGACGCGCCCTCCGCTGATTCGCTTTCAGACCCAAACACACGCTGGCCCCCCGCACCGGACCCCGCGGAGCCTCCAAATATCTCCCGGCTGAAGTCACCGGCCCGACATACCGTGGGTGCGCGGCCGCCGGCGCAGCCCTGCGGCACCCGCTTGGCCCCGCGGCGGCGGCGGGGCCGGGCCGGGGTAACCCAACACCGGGTCCCTCCCCAGCGCCGCTCGCCGCGCTCCCGCGGACGGACGGACTGACGGACTGACCGACGGCCGGAGGCGGCGGGGAGGCCGCCCCCTCCTCGCCCCTCGCCGGCCGCAGGTGCCGCGGCCGCCGGTGCCCCGCGGGAGCCCCGCTGCGGGGTGCGGACCCCTGCGCGGGGGGCGGCGGGTTGACTCGCCGGAGGCCGCAGCGAAGTCGCTGTAAACAGTCTCGGCTTTCAGCCCCGGGCCGTGTATTTATGACTCACGCAGTTGTCCGGAGGTATGAGGTCCTCATGTCGCCGGTGCTGTGGAATTAGCGCGGCACAGCCCGGGCGGGCGGCTGGGGAGCGCAGGGCTTGTGCGGCGTCCCGCAGACCGCTCCCTCTGCCCCGCGCGGCTTCTCTTTTAGTGTATTCTTTGCTTTTCGGTATTTTATTTTTGTGGGGGGAAGGCGCTCGGATATGGGATGGAGCAGCGAAACCCCCAGGAGACCAACGCGTTCCCGAAGCCCCCGCGCCGGCACAGCCCCGAGCGCCGGAGCTGCGGGACAGAGGGACCCGGGCTGGGCATGGCTGCCCCCAGAGCTGACACCTGGCTCGGGTTTGTTTCCGCCCGTCCTCCGCCCGTACGGTGTGGTTGTGCATTCACACGTGTGCGCACCGGCTCGTCCGTCTCTCCCGGGAAAGGCGAGC
This sequence comes from Myiotriccus ornatus, assembly GCA_036023395.1. Classification (NCBI taxonomy): domain Eukaryota; kingdom Metazoa; phylum Chordata; class Aves; order Passeriformes; family Tyrannidae; genus Myiotriccus; species Myiotriccus ornatus. Next base: position 59,240,337 of record JAYRBT010000093.1, on the reverse strand, counting down.
AGCCGCCGGGCAGTTCCTTCAGTGGCCGCTTCCCGGTCCCAGACCCCCGCGGGCACGGCTGCCTGATGCAGTGAGGGCGGCTACGACTGCACTCCCGGGCGGGGGATGATCCGGCAGGGCGGGGAAATGGAGGAGGGGGGCGCCGAGCCTAGTCCCGTCCGGACACCGCCACGGTCAGCGGCATCGTGGGCTGCCTATCCCTCGATCTGGTCATTCCCCTGCGCCAGCTCGTCTGTTTTATACCATTTTCTCAGTCCCTCTTTCTTTCCCGTGTTCTCCCCTCTGGCCGTTCTTCTTTGTAAGTCCCAGCCGGCCCAGGCCCCGCAGGGAGAGGATGCAGGAGGCAGGTGGGGTCAGCTCCCGCTGCATGCACTGGCTTTGTTCGCAGCCCACGCTGCACCACTCGCACTCTCTCTGTATCCCTTGGCTAGGACGTAGGGTGAGGACCTCGCGTGTGGTCTCCAGAGCCACGTCTGTGCACGCCAACAACACTTGTTTGGTCTTCATCAGTATGAAATGTGCAGAATCCTCCAAGCACTCAGCTCTGCAGGAGATCTCAGGCCAGGAGCTGTAGCCCTGTAGAGCGCGCCACAGTCACCGCTCTGGATGTAATGGGAGTGAGATGCAATCCCCGTGCCCTCCACAGTCAAAGTAGTGAAGATTTTTGAAATGTTTATTGGAAATGTGGAGGGGTCTGCTAAATGTCCTCTGGATGGGCTGCCAGGACAAGTATTTCTGCAGGAGGCATCTTCTAAATTTCCATCAGATGACAGGAGGGAGAGAGGAACATGAACCACCTCATGCAGCCCTTTGGGCAGCATGGCTTTTCCATTGCCACAGTCATCCACCTATTGAGGAGAAATTTCACAACTATCTTCCACTAAATGGGGCATTTGTGATGAAGTGGGCAGCTTTTCTTGGGAACACGTCCCCATGCCTACAGAAGCAACCGATTTAGGACTCAGAAATAATGTCTGACTGAATTACTTTATTAGATTTTTTTTTTTTTAAACTTCAGGGTATTTCTTTTCCTAACTGTGCCACTTGGAGAAAGACTAATTTGCAGAAAAGAGATTTCTTCTAAGTACAGGAGAGTAAAATGCTCCCCAAATTTATCTCCCATTATAAATATTAAAGAGTAATATACATAAATGTAAATGTTCACTTAAAAGTAATTTTTTTTTTTTTTTACAGCACAGACAATCCAATGATAGGCACCTGGAATAAAAGTTTCTGAAGTGCAGCTTCTTTGCAAACAACAACAAATGGGTGGAACAATGACAGAACAATCTGTTGAATAGAAATTGGTAGTGTGCTATCTGTACAATAAAGACACAGGCATCTGATAAATGCATCTGTTTATATATATATGCATGCCAGAAGGGGACAAGAGAAGGCATTACAAGAAGCAAGTGCTTGGTTTGGTTCAGCGATACTGTTCAGGTTGTGCTACCTCTGTCACAAAATTATTTATGCGTAGTCCTGCGATGGGCAATGGATGCAAGTGCTGTATGCACCAAATGCTGTATGCACAAAAAGCCATTCCCGGCTCTCAGCCTGAGCAGAGCAGAGGAACGGATACAAAATGGTGCCTCCGTTAAAGTTCAGGGACAGAGACATGCTGAAATGAATGCCTGGGTTACCCTGTTTGCGGTGACACAGAATCCTAGTAATTTAAGTAAAAGATCATTAGCTAAAGCCTTACTGCACATATTGGATAAAATGAGCCCAGCATATCATTCTTTTGCATCGGTTTTGTCTGTACAAAGCCACTAATTTTCTTTAAATAACATAAGGTAAGGAAGCCAGGAGAGATTGTCCATCAAAAATACTGCAGGAGTTTATTTTTCCTTGCTATTAAAAGCTGCTGAAAGCCCATTTTTTTACTTATGCGTTATTTAGTTCATGTGAACCATAGTGAAAGGAAATGTTATGCAGATGTCTTAGCTGCACTAATAGGATGGTTGAAATAAATGGAGAGAAAACCCGCTAGTTCTTAATCACAAAATAATGTACCTGCCTCTCCCTGCACTGCTGGTGCAAGTCTCTTGGTAAGGAGAGTTACTGAGAGACCTGTAAACTCTTGCTTCATGAAAACTAAAGTAGCTGCTGAAAGATTTCCACAGTTCTACTAAAAGCTAACAAAAGTTACAAAAACTTCAGAATTGATTATATTTTTCTATTGATCATAAAAGTGTTTAGGAGCTGCTTGAGATAAAACTTTTTGGTGAAGAAAAAAAAAGAATGCTGTCAAGAGAAAAAAAAACCAGGAAGAGAAAAATGACCCATTCAGACCTAAATAAAGTGTGTCTTTACATTGTAAAGGTTACCTCTTTTAAAACAAACTAAAAAGCTGCTTGACATTATGCAGTATGGTCTCATTTTTTTGTTTATATGTGTCAACATGATGTATAGATCTCTTAAGATGTCAAGCGCTCCATATTGTAATTTCTAAGTTACCTTTGAAATATGAAACATGATTTCTTAGTCATAGTATGACTGCTCACGCAGTAAGTGGTGGTTTCTTTGGTATTAGTAACGGAGGAGACTGTGCTGTTGTTGAAGCAAGTGCCCTTGGAAGTTATCTGAGTACCAGGGAAAAGCACGGAGCGGCTGCACTCTTGCAGAAGTAGTTGTGTTTTGGGCCACAGCTGCCTGAACCTACAATATGTCAAATGCCCTTGATCAGCTCTAGACCTGCAGGAGATCCCTGCAGCATTGGGCCATTGCATGAAAACTTAGCTTTGTGCATTCATTCCCTTTATTTAAGATGATTAAAGTTTATACTGAATTCATTGTTTTGGGGACATGGGTGACCATTCTGCTCTGGGCTGACATCCAGCACTGAACCTGTTGTTCCTGCATCTCACAGGACATGTATTTTGGTGATTTAACTGGTGGGCAAGGGGTAAGACACTGAATTAGGTGAGAACCAGAGTGAAAACATGGCATCACAGATATTCCCCTTGGCAGTGCAGGTCTGTTAGGGTCTATGAGGTGCCTAGCTGTGCTGGAGCCCAGATTACCTGTGTTGCTCAAGCAATCTAGCTAAAGGTATCCCTAATTGCTGTGTTTATTAGAATTATTGTGGCCAGTGCCAAGGTCTGTTCTTTTGCCTGGGGGCTAACTGCTGCTTGGGATGTTTGACCACATCCTTCCCACTCCCACCTAGAGAGGATGTCTGCATGGGGTGGCTCCTGGCCTCTGTGGACTCCTGCACCCATGTGGGATGGGGTTTCCTGGGACAGCATGGGTCCCAGCATGCCAATGACTGTTCTACCAGCATGATAGCATCAGTGGTTGGGCCTGGCAGCACCCCTGGCAGTGTTTATTTTCCCGGGAAAGGTGCAGCCAAGCATGTCTGCGCGTGCGTCAGGCAGACCTCCCAGTGCAATGGGAAGCAAGTCCTAAGCAAGGGCTCTTCTCTTGCTGTGGTGTGAGAAGGGGAGAAGATACCATGTTTCTAAAATTGGTGTGAGATGTGGCAAATGGGGATTAAAAGCAACCTTCTTTGGATTGATGCTACGGAACTTTACTGTAGATACCTGCTTGTATTGTTTAAGTTGTATATTTATATGTGAAGTTTAATGAGCCATGGGGAACACTGTAGGCAAATTGTGTTTAACAGTTCATCTGGGCAGTGTCCTGTGCCCAAATTCCCCCCATAGCTGAAGTTCCTTTATCCTTTACGAGGCAGTTTCCAGGGGAATATGAGCAGATCATGCAAAGCTTTTCTGCTAAAGCCTTTCATGCAGTAGTTCTCTAGCAGAAAGCCACTCAAAGGACTAAGGAATCTTGAACTTAAGACCCATTTTAGGTGCATACTTCGAAGTGAAGCCTGATAACAGAGTGTTTAAAACTTGCTAATTAAAAGTAATTGTAACAGCTGTCACATGCTGCTACTGTTTTAATTGTCATTAATCACAACTGCATCTGTATTATGCTGCCACTGGGATCTTGGTGTATTTAATCTCAGAATGTGTCACCTTCTGAGAGATTATGAGATCATAAAAGCATGAGGGAGACATATTTGTCAGGGTTGAAGGTCACTAATCTTTGCTGAAAGCAGCCAAGAGGAGAAAGTCATGCAGAGGGACAACTGGAACAGGCAGCGACATTTTGCAAAAGTGGTGAGCTTTTCTTTTTGGATTCTCTCTCCCAAGGTTTTTTTCCGTATTTCTGAATTTGAATTCTGCTGTCAGTTGTTGGCAATAGACATAAGGAAGGTCATTCAGAAGTATTCATTAGCTTGTAAGTTCTGCCAGGATAAGCTGTTGAAAAAAAATACTGCAAAAAACCACAAACCAAACCCCATCAAATTTTATGAGATATGGAGCAGAAGCTTGGTTCTTTTGGATGAATATCCATCTTAGCCTGTTACTAAGGATAGGAAGAAGCATCTCAGTAGTCTGAACGACTGTGGTGCATTCAGCAGAGTATTTAGCTGTTTGCTTACGGCAGATTTGCAGCTCTAACTGCGTTACCCTTGTAAACCACTGGAATGTCAGATAGCAGTGGTTATCCCTAGCCCTAGTGGTTAGGCAGATGTTTCTGCTGGGATGAACAGAGACACATTGTAATTGGGATTGGTTACGAGAACAACTGGGCTATAAATCTCTGCTTCTTGCTTATGTGTGCATCATCATGTAGAGACAATTAACTGATACTTTTTCTTCTCCTTGCAAATGTGGAATTATGGAAGTGTTTGTTTAATTTTGCTTTTATATAAAACAGCTATGATGTGTGCTGAGCATTAGCTTGTAGTGCATGAACGTGCTGGCTTAAACTGGGAGAACTTCACTATTACTGAAACTAGAAATATTTATTTTGTCCCTGTGTTCAGAAAGTGTCATTTATGATTATACTTCAACAGAGCAGAAAACTTATGACTTGTTACAAATTCAGAGAAAATAGCTCACAGGCAAAATAAGTATAACAATAATTAAAAGGGCTGTGAATTTACAGACTTCAGCAACTAGCAAAAAAGTTCTGAAAATTTGAGGCTATAATCTGGGATGAAAATGCAAACTGACACATTTTATTTATACCAGACTTCCTTTAAAGTCACTCAGTAGGAGCAAGTAAATTTTGCCTCGTGTTTTATGAAATCTTTGCATGGATTATGCATAGACCTTTTTCTCCTTTAAGAAGGAAAATGTGGGGAACTGTGCCATCATCTTGCCTACCCTTATGAGCTCTCCACCGTTAGTGAGACTAAAGTGCAAGGATGTATGTGATCTTCAAGGAAGTTCCTCTCAAGATTATGTTTAGCGTCTTGGTTCAGAATAACAGTGAAACATTGACTTTGAGCTAAGGATGATTAACGTACTTTGATACATGCAAGCTTCTTGCAGAATTGGTTCCTGGATCTTTAAATGTCTCATCATGAAGCTATATTTTCACTGCTTTTGTGCAGGGGAAGTGAAAAAAACCCAAGACAGTATTAAACAGCAAACTGAAATAGAGTGCAGACATTTAGAATTGTAGAGATGAGTAAATGAGGGAAGGTGTGAAAGAATCCCAAGTCTGATCAGTCATTTTTACCAGAAAGATATGATGAGTTTGAAAAACAATGTCAAAAATGTTAAAATTTGCAGCACAGCTTCTTAAACCCGCAAAACATATTGTATATCTTGGGATGGAAAGATGTTACAAGGCTTCGTCAATCACTGTTGGTAAATTTTGTACAAAGTTTTTGAAGTATCTGCTGTCTTAGATCCATGAAAGTTAATACAAAATCCATATTGGGAACTGTTTGCTGTTCTTACTCCAGCAATACTTCCATTGACTTAATTGTGGTGATTTCTCAGGAGAGAGTTGCTTCCAATGTTACTCTTTTCCTGAAATATCTTACCTGTACTCTCTAAGCCACTGTTTCAGGTTTTTCAGAACTTATGGTTTGATTGTGGGAATGGAAATGAGAAATGGAAACAAGGAGAAATTTATTTTTGCAAGAAGAAATTCACTCTTGCGCAGGATTTAAGAATATATAATTATTAAGTAAGATGCCAATTAATTATTTTTGCTGAAAATGGGTAAAAAGGTAGTTTCCCCATAGCCTTTCTTGATTATGTTTCCCTTAGCATTTTTCTTCTAGGACCTTTAGAAAGGAGCTGGGAGAAAACTCAGGATGAGCATGTGATATCATGGTGGGAGCTGTTAAAGGATGCTTGTTCAAATTAATTATTTTTTCTTGGCATTTTTAAAGCCAAACTTGCATTTTTAAAGCCAAACTTTCATTTTTAAAGTGAGGATGAATCTAAACAGAAAGACGCTAGCTTTGTCTGTTCAGGGTAAAAAGCCCCCTCACAAACAGCCCTTTGCTATAGCAATAGGGAACATATGTCAGAACAGTACATGTGAGGAAAATACAGGGAGGATTTAATCGAGTTTACCCCAAATCAGTTTACCCCAAAACATCAACAGATTCCTTAATTTGGAGACAATCCCGAGATACCAAACTATCTGTTCCTGAAATGAAGGACTCTTCACTTTCTGACAACCCAGGATACAAGGCCAATTCTGGCTCCAGTCTCTGTCAGAATTTCAGTGATGTTTTGCTCCTTCGATGCTCCTTTGCATTTCACTGTTTCAGGATGGCCACAGCAGCCCTCGTATTTCCATCCTGCAACCTTCCCTGCTTCACTCTCTACAGGAGCTACAAGCAGCACCCTCCCCCCACTATTAGTGATCCTTCCATTGCTTCTCACCCCTCTCTTCATGGATTCTCTCCTGTACCTAAAACTGCTATCTCCTCCTCTGCCACTCAGCCTTTCATCTCCAGCGATGCTCTCAGAGACACAAAGGGCTTGTGCCTGGATGCAGGCAGACAGGAGGTGTAGTGTTGGGGGCACCTGCTCCTGGGATCATGGGAATGCAGGGTGCAGGTGCCAGGCACCAGTCCTCTCTGCTCACAGCTCCAGCACTTGCCTCTCTGCTGACAGTATAAGACAAAGCACTAATTGAAACAAATGCCAAAAACCAACCCAAAACCTCAACAACCCTCCCTCCCTAAAAGAACAACCAAACCCACAATGTTGATTTGCTCCCTCAAAACACGAAACAAAGAAAGAGAAGCTCCAAACCAAAATAACTGTTTGGTACTGAGTCTCCTGAATGCATAATTTCATCTCTGTTCTCTTTATGGGAATTCCAACAGTCCTCAACACCCGCTTTGTAGCAAGGTGGCTACTGATTATAATGAGGTTTTCTTTTTTTTTTTTTTTTGGTGGGGGAAATGGGAACCAGGGGAGTGGAATTAGGGTAAATACACACAGACCCTTGGCACTGATGCTCTTGAATCGCCTTTTCCCCTTTGATGCTCCTTTATTTTGGGGAAATCTCAGTGAGAGATTTTGGGAGAGGTACTGTGGGTAGACCCCCTTCACCTAATTTTTGTAAGGCGGCTTGGGTGCCCAAATGAGAAGCCAGTTTGCCACGTGCCTTTTCAGTAGTTCACAGAGGGCACAGCCTCTACAGAGGGCAACTCAGCCTACCTAAGAATTGAACAGCAGCTCTGTGTCTTGTCTGTGGTGTTAGATGAAACCAGAAGTGACCAGTCTCATAAAAGAGTTTTCTCTGCAAAACATGCTCAGATGACAACAGGTCTATAGGATGGAAGCAGGGGAGAGAGGACCTGTTTTCTAATGCTTGGTTATATGTTGGCAGGAGCCCTCAGAAGTTTTTTTTTCACACATAGCATTTGTAGTGTTCTGGGCTGGCTGTCATAAAGGCTTGCATCCATATAGAAACACACACACTTGACTCCTAGTGCCCTGTGGTCCTGAAAGCCCTTTCCTCCCTCCCCAAAGCTGCCACTGTCGGGTGAGTTGACCACCTAATTTGTGAGGTATTTCTCGCCTAAGTTTTCCTCTCCAGTGAGCTGGGATGAATGTTCCTTTTGTCTAGCCCTTGCTGTGTGCATACACTGCATATGCAACATATAGATAGATAGATATTTCTTCCTCCATAATTTCCCAGAGCACAAAGGCCAGAGGGAACTTAGTTGTACTTCTGGTTTCAATTTTCCCAGGTTTTCTTGGCAGAAAATTTGCAGGCATCTTCTCACAGAAAAAGATGTAGCCTAGGGAGAAATGTGAATCTTGGCTTGTTCTCTGGCACCAGGGGAAAGGCAGCACAAGTACATGGGGAAAATGCAAGGGCATAGGCCCTGAGCACAGCAGAATGCATTTAAGAATCACCATGTTCAATGAATTATTGCTAAGCTGATGACACCTTAGAAGACAAATGATAACAGTGATGTTATGAGCGTGCAATCTCTCAGGTAAGGTTTCTGGGATGTCAACACGTGTCTGATGGGCAAAGGGAAGTGAAGTGCCTTCAGCTTTCAACAGTTGCACTCCCAGTAACTGGCTATACAATCACCAAAGCTGAAACCAAACTCTGCATTTTTCTGTCTGCTCTCTATGTATCTACTGCAGCTTGTGCTGACTAGGAAATGGGAAACACATGGGAGTAGTTCACCCCCTTGGCTTCATCACAGCTATATCAATTTTCCTGCAAGATTTGGAGTTAACTTGGCACAAGCAATGTTAGCAATCTTCACTACAATCCATGAAAGAGTTTTTGTGTCACTTGCAATCTGTGAAGAGGGAGAGTGACTGCAAAGATAATGATATGTCTGAAATGGCTGATTAGTTTTCGGAAATTACGTGGAAGTTTGGTTAATAGGCAAGTTTTTACTGTCATCTGCAGTCACTAATGATAATATTAAATCCTACTGTAAAACTTGGTAAGTAGCTGTATTCCTAGTATTTTACTTGGGAAGACACCCAACCCCAAACTTCTACATGAAGAATAACTCTGTAATGAAGCCCCTGAAATGTGGAAAACTGGAGAGTCTCTAATGACTCAGCTTAGACTGACATCCTGAGGAGCCTGGGACTGTGGTCAGAGGAGCTGACTGCTATTTGCTGTGAGTTACATTTATTTCTCTGTAGTCCAGGACTTCCCCCATGTTGGGAAGATCTCTTATTTGCTGCCCTGAATATGGTGAGGCTTGCAGCCCCTTGCCTGACAGTCCTTGCTCACCTGAGCCTCTTCATCCCCCTCATAGCTTTGAGGTTCTCCTTTGGGGTCAGACTTTTGTGTGTCTTCTGGGCTTCTACATCTATGTAGAAGCTTTTACATCTGTGCATGCGTTGCAAAGGAAAATTTTGCATTTTGGTATGTTATTAGATGTTTTTCATAAGCCTTTTTGTCACTGCCTTGTTTTAAAATTCTTACTGTTTCTCTAGGTGTATCAGGATCTAGATAATCTGGAAACTTACCCTCGATTGCATTGGGAATCTGCAATCCTTCACCCTGTCTGGTCTCTTAGGTTCTGTTTCTTAAGCACCTTTACTGAGAAGCAAAGTTGCAGGAGGAAGATTTAATGTTTGAGTCACTGGTTTTTCTTATGATGAACTCGGACTTTAACCTTTTTAGAAATATCAGCATTGTGTCTCCTAGACCTGCAGCTCTTCCATTTGAAATACCTGAATGTGTATTTGTCTTGTCTGGATATGTTGTGATAAATTGAGCTGGCTGAAGTTCCTTCCTTACAGTATAGTAGTAAATTATTTGATTAGGTGTCTTTAAATTGTATTCAATATCTGATAACTTTTAAGAGTTAAGTAAGCATTGCATCTCCTAGCTATTGCACTAGAGAATGTAAGTAGTAGTTTTTGTGCAAAAGCATCATGGTAAAACATAAATATCAAAGCAAGTGAAATGAAATTCAAAGCAAAAGTAAAAGGGTTCTCATGGCTAATGACAAAAATTATGTTTAGACTGCTTAATGAAGATTTTCTTGAGGCTGACATGAGTTCGTGAAAAACTGTTTATTTTGCCAGTGCACATTTCCCTGACAACAGTTTGTTTATAGACACTTCTAACTGTGATGCCTCTCATGCTAGTTTGCTGCACACAAAAAAATTGCCGTGATTTGTTTTGCACATGCCTCTAGTGCTCCACCAGCCACTAGTGAATACTATGCTACTTCTTTGCTTACATTCGGCTTCAGTATTTCCTTTAAAGTAATTTGCTTTTCACAGACTCTGTGAAACCCTCCAGGGTTTGAACCTGAGCTTTTTCTCTCTCTGTGAGATCTGGTCACACCTTTCATCCTCTAAAGAGCCAGCAGATAGTGGCCTGTTTGTCTCACCTGCTTGTAAATTTATGCAGACTGGGCAGCTGCTGCTTCATCCCTGAAAGGCCCTGCCCAAAGATGCCACAGATACTGCTGCCCTTTCACTCTGTAAATCAGAACTGAAAGCTTCTTTCCCACAGGACTCTCATCTGTCAGCTGGCTGTGCATGCCAAGCTATTCTACTGAGGATCATTTGGAAAGCATCTCTTGGCCCTGATGCTCACAGGGACTGAGAACCCCCTCTTGTCCATGAACTCTGATGGGAGGTGAAATGGCTTTGCAGGGTAGAGCCTGTGCATGTCACAGGCTGAGATGCTCTGTGCTGGAAGGGGTGGCAGGTTTCCCCTGACCTGAAGAGAAGCAGGACTAAATTGTTGCATTGTATTTTGCTTAAAAACCGAAGGTCGTTTATGATCTGGATGTTTTAAGAAAAATAACTATTAAAGGAAAAAAATGTTCAATTTCTGGGCACAGGTGACAAGATAATGCAGTCCAGCAGTTTGATTAAAAGATCTTTTCTATTTTTAAGGGCAGTTGCTTTAAAAGAATGTTTGGCTTTTGTGTGGGTGATAAAATCCTGAAAACCTCTCAGGATAGCACTCGATTTTAGTGTTCTTGATGATAGGAGAGTAACTATCATGCTTATAGTCTTTCAAAGTATCACTATGAAATAAACCTACTGGACTAAATACATTCATTTGGATGAGACATATTTTTGAGCACTTAAGTTTTACTCATTAAATAGAAAACCTGATGCAAACTGACCTTTAACTCTCAATTGATTCCAAGCTGTTAGAAATTCAACAAATACATTTCCAGTGATAACGTGAATTGCTGAATGTTCCACACTTAAGTTCCAGAATCACAACGCGCGCACACACACACCCCCCTCCCAGCCCAAAATTACACAGGAGTGCATATAGGAGCCTGGTAATGCCATAGGAGACACAGGATAGATTTTGTTGACAGGTATAGGTCCCAACTCAGTGAGTTTGTTTATTCCTTATGCGACAAGTCAGAACAGTTTTGGTAACACTCTCAGCATGCCACTGCTGCTGTTGACAGCAGGAATAAACACCACCTGAAGGGTATGAGAGAGGCTGCCATGGCCCACTGCTGTGGAAGGGAGAATCTTTTGTTTCCTATGCCAGGTGGGCACTGGTGTTCTCATTGTGGGCTAGGATGCTCTTACTATATAAAGACAGAGGAAGAAGATGAACTAGACAATATGGTTGCTGTTAGGATATTGTCTATTTGTAAGTATTTAGCCTAACAATATTTTTTTGTGTGTTTTAAGAGAGGACCCACTGGCTTTTAAATGCTGGCCCTGGAAAGAATGCTAGAGATGACTGTGGCCATTAGCCCTTTGTACACATCAAGTTTTCCTGCTAGAAAAACTCTGTTATAAAAAGATATATTAGCTTAGATTCTTTTATGAGCAGAAGTCTTAACTGCTGGTGCATTTGAAATATTATACCACCAGCACTCATAATATTGTAATCAGTCATTTTACGTTGTGGTGAAAAGTAGTTGTAGGAAACGAGACATGAAAAGTTAAAAGATGCTCAGTTTGGATATGAACAGTGTTCACATCTGATCAACTCCATATACAGAAAGAACATTTCTGCAGACCATATATTGACTCTAGATACTGAAAAGAACTGTCTTCTGCATGCAGCGATCATTATTTCACATAAGTTACCAAGCTTTTCCCTTTTTAAGTTTAACGAAGGCCCAGTCAACACTTAGTATGTGTGGATGTTGAATTACTGGGACCAGATTTTTGGTCTGACATGATCAGGTATGGCATTTCTGCCATACAGAAATTGGAGTTAGTTTTATAGTGAGTAATTTGAACTTTCATTTGCAACTACTTGGAGTAAATCTTCATCTGCAGCCACAGGTTGGGGTGCTTAGACACCATGTTGCCTGTGCAAACATCTGCTTTCATGCTCAGTTTGCTCCCCATGGTAGGGGGAGATGGTGCCTGAAAATTTGAGTCTTACTTAGAGCAGGTACAATTTAAATTTTGTCTCTTTAAATTATTCCCACTGGATGAAAATATATTTTTTACTTTCGTATTTTAAAAATTCCAAAAGATATGAAAGCTGGATGCTGAGTTATGTAACATGGCACAAATGAGGCAGGTGGATACAGGTAGAGGGAAAAAGGAGAGGACAAACAGGGAGAGAGA
>JAYRBT010000093.1:59205951-59218567 GCA_036023395.1 Myiotriccus ornatus | reverse complement strand
CGCCGGACATGTCAGAGACGTGCTGGCACTTTGAGACGTTGATTTCATTACTGTCTCACATAAGGATTTCTGGTTCAGTTATTGTGTTTTGTAAGTGATCTATACAGCACAGGATTAACTTTAATACACACCAGAGTAATTATCAAAGCATGTGGTATCCTGATGACACACTTACAACAGCTTCACAAAATCAGATAGATGCTCTGCTGACTGTAGGCCAGAAAGCTAAAATCCTCAGTCTGTCAGCTGTAAAGAAACTCCTCTTGTCTCTTCTCTTTGGGCATATGCATAATTTTCAAGTTTGAAAAATAGCCTGTTAGGGAAGCTTGGTAGCGTCAAAATGTGGGGTTTTAGACATTATGCAGGTACATAATGCAAATCCTTGCTTTTTCCACATTCTAGTCAGGAAGGTTTGATTCTCTTGAGCAGACTTCCATTTTGCTTTCACAGAATTCAAACACAAAACCTTTGACTTCAGTGACAGCAGGGTCAGGCCCAGGTGTTTGAGGAGGACGAGGAACCTCACGGTCACTGAATCAAGGGAATCAAATGCCTTGTTGTTCAGCTCCTTGGAGCTGCTGGCTCTGTCAAATGCAGGGAAAATCAGTCCTGCAAGGGAGACGGTGCAGGAAGGAGTGGGAGACAGCCTCACAGAGCAAGTTGGGGTCAGTACTGTGATAGGCATGATATTTCATCGAAGCAGAAGGGTGTCTGGGACCTTTTGGAGCTTCCTTCTGGGTAAGAGAGGTACACATGCTGCATGAGCTCCTCTGGATGCACACAGGGAGATACGAGGAATGTATATAAACAGGTATCCTTTATACACTTTCCATGTACCTCAACCCTTATGTTCCTGTCTTGGTAGACTCCTACCAGACACTTTCTAGTTTTTGAAATTTTTCTTGCTGTGGGTTCACAACAACCCCAAAGAATGCTAAAGGCTTGGGGAGGAAGGGTTAGAACGCGGCCTGTAGGAAAAGGATGTGGGGGTGCTTGTTGACATAGGCTGAACTGGAGCCAGTGTGTGCCCAGGTGGCCAAGAACACCAATGGCATCCTGGCCCGTGTCAGCCCTAATGTGGCCAGCAGTCCCAGGGCAGTGACCATGTCCCTGTATTGGGCACTGGTGTGGCCACACCTCAAATCCTGTGTTCGGTTTTGGGCCATTAACTTCAAGAGAGACACTGAGGTTCTGGAGTGTGTCCAGAGAAGGGCAATGGAGCTGGTGAGGGGTCCGGAACACGAGTCTGATGAGGAACATCTGAAGGAGCTGGGTGTGTTCAGCGTGGAGAAGAGGAGGCTCAGGGAAGACCTAATTGCTCTCTACAATCACCTAAAAGGAGGCTGGTCTCTTCTCCCAGCTAACGAGGGACAGGACAAGAGGAAATGGCCCCTGCATCAAGGGATGTTTAGATTGGATGTTACGAAAAAATTCTTCACTGAAAGGGTGGCCAGACATTGGAACAGGCTGTTGAGGGAAGCGATGGAATCACCATACCTGGAAGTGTTCAAAAAATGTCTAGATGGGCACTTGGGGACATGCTTTAGCTGTGGACCTGGCACTATTAGGTTAGTGGTTAGCACTTGATGATATTAGAAGTCTTTTCCAACCTCAGTGATTCTATGATTTTGTGATTTTGTGCTGTTTGCTGCAGAAACAAAAGCATTTTGTTTTCAATCTCTCAGCACAGGAAGAGAAGAGGATTTTTGAGGTCATCTGAACACTGGGCTGTCACTTATACCTTGTTGTCATCTGGGACTTAAGGGAAGATGGAAATTCTCTTGTGTCTCAGATCTCCCACTTAAGCGGTGAGGGGAGACCTGGTTCTGACTGTACCGTGGCCTGTGCATACAAACCTGTTCCTTAGCAGGTTTGCAGGAGGTTGTCCCAAACGGTGGCCTGCGAGGGCATGGCTTATAGCTGGCACACACAGACATGCTTTCCTAGGAGTTCGGCTAAATGTTTGACAGTAATGGCGATTGATGTTGTGTAAGTAATGCTGAGAGTTAACAGTGGGGCAAGGTCCAAAAGAGTTTGGAAACCATTGCCTTGGAACGTGTGCTGAAAAATGAGAGCTGTGATTTATCATTTCCTTCAGAGAAAAACATTTTAGGCAATTCTGACATAAAGCAGTTAGCTGTATCAGATGCTTGTGAAGATAATCTGGTATTTGCTATCATATCTCTCTTCAGCAGATGGTAAAGGCCAGGTACTAATTAAGAAGAAGATGGAAAACTGGAAAAAAAAAGGAAAGAAAAAGGCTTTAGGTTGACAAAATGCTACATCGTGCAATAAATAACATCTTACTTATTATTTCTGCTAACAATTATGGACTGGAACGAGACCTCTCATAAGGAGTAGATCATGTCTCCATCTGTCTACTGCTGGGTTATTACTCTTGCATTTATAGCAAGTAGTTCTGGACTTGTTAAAAGCAGATCATGAAACAGTATGATGATTAGGACCAAACTTCAAGAGCCGTTTCTCTAGTATTCATGAGGATAATCCTTGCTCATGGGACCAAGATATTAATCCATTTGCAGCTTTTCTAGGTCCTTTTTACAAAGAGTACTATTATGTTCCTGGATAAACCTCTGCAGACTCAACCAGAGGTTGAAAAATGAAAGCTAAAATGAACTTTATGAATCAACAGATCAGAGATAATGAATGTTTGCCAGAGAATATCTGAAAAATGAGCACATGAAGGAAGAATGTAAGTTAGTAGTAAATAATCAGAAATATTTTTCAGTCGAGATTTGATGCGAAGTTCTCTGAAATTTGCCATTACAAAGGCACAAAACCAGCTTTGGCTTAGCCTTTCACTGCCCTCCCTCTGTCTAGAGGGCAGACGAGAATGATGGTGTGGTTGCAGACCCCAGCCCGTTTTGAGGTGTGTAGATATAGTGGTTCTGAGGTGCTGCAAAGCTCTTGGGGCATCACTTCGAGTCAAACTCCCAGAAATGGGGCAGTGCAAAATTAGGTTTGAATGCTTTAGGTTGCATTAAATAATAGAAATGGAAACAAAATTGAAGACACTTTTAAAGTTAAAAACACTTTTCAATGTTTCTAGTGATCTACCTAACAGATATTCCCATTTAGGAAAGTATAGAAGCAAATTTTGTTCTATCTCAGTAAAATGCAAGATTTGCCTTGTCATTAAATATATTTTCTTTTCTTGCATGTTGAGCCATACTTTAAAAAGTTTACTTTTCTCTTCAGAAAGGGTAGATTTTGTTGGGTTTTATTTCCTCTTGGCCTCCAGAAACAAATATGATTTTTTTTTTTTTGTATTTATGCACATTATTAAAATTGCACGTAAGTGTTTGACTCCTTTGGGAAAAACCTGATGTGCCAAGAAATACTTATCAGTTGTTATGTGGATCTAGATCAAATAAATATTTTTCCTTGTATTATAAATTGATGTTTTTATTATAAAATACATGTCTTAATTGCATACAGCTGGCTCTCCTTTAGTTGTCTGTTTCTGTGGGCAGTCGTGGTAGCCTGTTCAATGGATTTCTGATAGTTTCAGGATGGAACATGTGGAATTTTTTGAAACTTCATAATTATTGGATTATTTTGTGTTGCTTAACTAAGTAATTGAAAATACTATGTAGTCTGTATTGATTAATAAAACATATGATCCCTTAACTTCCCATATATCCTAATTTGTTTGCCTCAAAATATTGTCAAAACGCGTGAGTTGTAATTTCCACAGAGTAGCAGTTAGCGTAGACAGAGAAATCTAGGTTCAGAGTAGCTAGCGACACTAGCTCTGCAAGGAATTCCTATCTGGCCACGGTCCTCATGACCCGCCAGTCTTCTCATAAGCTTTAAAGGTATAAATAGAGACACTGGCACCTCTCTCTTCCTGCCCTTCCAAGCTTCCAGAAGGCATGACTCCTACTGTGCTTTGTTGCTATAGAAAGGTCTGGCTCAGGGTTTGACAGCTCAAAAGACTGCATAGGAAAACATGTCTTTGGTAGGGATTAAAAATGACTACCAGTTTCTCTTTCCAGAAGAGGTCAGAAACTTAATGGCACTGATGAACAAGACCTCAGTGCAAGTGACTTTGGCTGGAGGTCCTAAAGGTACTCTGAACACCAGATGTTTTGCGAAAAGACACGTCTTTTCTTCAGTGTTGTTACTGGCAATCTCCCCCTTCCTGCCCTGTTACTAAGTATGGGATAAAATGCCACATTTCTGAAGTGTTAGTAATGCCACGGGATGATAAAAATTTAGACCTATCAGACTAGAAATTCAGAGGAAAACCACTTCTATTTAGACTCCTACTTGAAGTTCTGCATTTTCTTCAGTGCAGATTTTCTGTCTTATAATTCTCCATCGTCTTTCTATGCTGTATTACAGGGCTGGAATCGGTGTTTAGCCAGTAGGGACTTTAACAAAGAGGACGATGTTTACAGGAAAGAAATCCTTTTTTCTGCAGTGTGTGAAGATCCTTCTGAACACTCTTTACCACTTTCTTTGCATTATTTTTAGACTTTTCTCTGGCTTATCTTTGCAATTTCTCATCCTCCTCCTGGTAAGGCTTCTCTTCTTTAACTTCAAGGGACAAGTAATTACTGGTAAAACCACTGTGTTTTTTTGTTTTTGTTTTTTATAAGAAGGAATAATAGTCTTGTATTAAATCCAATGAACTTTTTGTTATATGATGCTCTGATGGTTTAGTATGTCCACTTTTTGGTACTCTGTTTAGCATATCTCTAAGCTGCGGGTTTTTAGACTAATTATTCTTATTCCTGTATGAGAAGTCTCCTCCCTCATGTGGAATTTGGAAGGGCTCTTGTACTCAGGGAGATTTCTGTTATCACAGAAGCCATTGACAGGCTGTAATGTGTTTAAGAAAGCCTTTGATATTGTGTGAAGGAAAATGGATATTGTGAAAGAAAGAGCTATCCCAGTTTCTCAGTTCTGCTGACCATCAAAGTAAGCCCTCCACTCTTAAGGGGCATAATGTAAAAGTACAGGAGACAAAATCTGACTGCATCTGGAGAGTGAAGAGGAGGCTAAGCCACAGTCAGCTCTTAGTAGACATCACAAGAAAAGTAAATTTTTAAGAAAGAATTTTAAAGGGGCCAGAGAGGCAGCTTTGTAGTTACTTACAGGGAGCTGCTCCCAAGTGCAAACACCAATGTAGTGAAAAAAGAGTGTGAAAATTTAGCAATAGACTTTTGCAGTTTGAGATGGGGCCATTGAAATGGACCCATCTCCTATGTTTCGTTTGTCCTCTCAAAAATTGGGTGGGAGCTGCCAGGCAAGTTGTAGTAGGCAGTGTCTGGCCTTGCAAGAGCAAATACATAGCTATAGCTGTTCATCTAGAGAACAACGTGCAGGTGATGTAATCCATAAAGATTACAGGAAGGAAGTAGCAGAAACTGCCAACAATCAAGTCTGTCTCCCTTCTACCTTTTTTTTCTTCTATTTTTCCTTCTTTTTTTGTGTGTCTGAAGTTACTAAAGGTGATTCCAGGAAACAAGAGAGAATTGAGGTTTTTCTTTTAAAATAGTGAGGCACTTACTATAATTGCATTAGTGTTTTTGGTAAGTACAGGTGTCGAGGACTTACTGCTTCCTCTTTTTGGCAGCTTGTTTAGCACATATGTTATCCTGTAGATGTAATGTTCCATTTCAGGGTTTTCTTTTCCTTGTGGGGGAATGGTAGAGTAGTTGTGGTTTCCCGAGGCTTCTTTTCTGACTTTAGGATTAGAGCTAGTTCATATCAGCACCCAGATGCTATGCTGGCAGCATTTTTACTATCCATACCAGCATGGACAATATAAAAAAAAAATCTGTAGTTGATAAAAGCCACTTGGTAATCTTACTTGCTTAATCATTCAGTATGCATAGCCCTGAACAGAATAACACCAATAGAAACTAACAGAGAAAGCAGAAAATATCACCACTTGTGAAACTGAAGAAGGGGGGGAAAGTAACTGTTATAAGATGTTTACAATACAATCAGTGAAGCAGTTAAGCTTATCTAGGCTGTCTCTTTTGACTGGACAAGAGTTATTCTGGGAGTATAAAGGAATCCAAACAAAGTTCCTTATAACAATAAGAGAAATAATAATATGTATTATATAATATGATAAAAATAATTACAAATTCACAGCAGTTTGGTGACCCCAGCAAGTGACTTCTTTGTGTTGCCAACAGTAAAACTGCTGACTGGAAACCTGCCATCTTACAACTGTGCTTGGGAATGACTTTTTTCTATTTAATTTTGTTTGATAAATATGTATTCAGTTGTTGCCATAATAAAATGCTGTAGAAGTCCCAGTTGTAGGATCTGCTTAATGCAGTCTGTCCTGTGCCACCTGCTGCGCTTGCCTGATGGATGCCATGCTTCCATTCAGGAGTTCTCCCTCGTAACTACAAATGTGTGAACAGAAAAGCTTTTCCAAGTGTTCTTATTTACAGTCCTGGAAAATGGACTGAGATCAACACACAAGGTCATGAAGTGCCTGGGGAAAACAGTAGCACTTATTTCCAGAGACATCACAGTGGCATAGCTTATTACTCACTCACAAGCCGCATGTGACATTGTCATTTAAAATGCATTCTCTGGTCTATCCAGGGCTGGTTAGCAATTCAAGGTATGTGCCTTTCACGGACCTGAGTTGTTCATGTGCTCTGTAGAGCACTGATTTCAATTGGCTTGAAACAACACGGCATTTGGTAGTTGGTTTCTATTTCATAGAAAGATACACATGCCTAAAAGTGTTGACTAATTGTGTGGTTGAATGGAATGAGAGGAATAAATAAATGTTCTCCCAGCATGGGCTATCTCATTGAAAGAAATATAGCTGAAAACCAAAGGTCTGTGGCTTTAGAAGAATAAATCTTACCCATGAAAATAATCATACTAACTTCAACGAGAGTAGCAACACATGTGGCTGGATTATTCTTAGAGGAGTAACAAAATCAGACCCAAAGTGTATACCTGCAAGTTTTTGCCTAAGGGGCCATTGTCTAAAGCCACAACAGCGGAAAAAGCCCCTCACTTAGAAGAAATAATAGTAATAATAATAAAAATAAAATAATAATAATAATAAAAAATAAATTGCTTCATTCCTTATTTAAGATAAATCAGCCAGCAGTCTTGGACCTGAGAGACTATGTACTTGCAGGATTCAGCTGGTTTAGAGAAGCTAAGTGAACGCTGGATTATGTATCCACGTGGTAGATGCCACATTAAAACATACAGTGGGTCATACAGTGGGTCATACACAGAATGTACCAAACTCTGAGTGCACATACACAATAAACACATCTACACAACTTCTAATATGGTAAAAACTTCCTAACGTGAGGGGAGTGTCATAGCACAAAACACAGTTGAACAGAACTATATTATGCCAAACAGTGCCATGTGAAGGAACCAAAGACTTCCCTGAAATGCTCTTGTAGAGGTGTTAGAACATGACTGGCTCAGGACTTGGCTATTGCTCCTTCAGGAAGGCTGTTCCTGCCAGTGGCAGATGTGAATTTTCTGTAGTGCAACTTGGGTTGCTGTGGCAGTGATGTGAGGGCGTGAGGAGAGAGGCCACGCACTCATCACTGGTCTTCCCTCCTGGTCTCACCTCTGAGAGTGCAAACTAAAGGAGCTTGTTCTGCCGGAGGTTGAACATTTAGTTGTCTGCGCTGCCTGTAGCTGGGGCCTATGCTGCTCAAAATACTGCTACAGGTGTGTGAAGAAGATGATTATTGCACACAGTATTTTGCACAGCCTGTTGTCTAACCAGGGCAGCATAAGCACCTTCTTCTGGAGAAAGGTACAGTTCTGGCTCTGCTGCAGGCTTATTTGCCTCTCTAGATCTCAGTCAGACAGATCCTTGTTTGCTAGATGGATAAACCGTCTGTCTGTAAAACTGGGTATGAAGGATATTGTGAACTAAACAACCTGCCACCACTCTCTCCTATACTGGTGTTTCAATGAGTAATGCTTCCTCGGCTCATCTTGTGTTCAGCAGTCTTTTCCTCTATGCTCTGTGCATTCCTGTTGCTTAGTATCATTTGTTTTTATTTTGGTCTTTCTAGGAGAGGCTGCATAGACATTGGGCCCAATCTGGCTTCCTCTAAAGTCTGAAAAAATATTGGCCTTGAACCAACAAAGCACTTACGGTCCGATAATGCTCCTATAAAATTCAATGGCAAGACTCCCACTCTCTTCAGGAGTGTAGCCCAAAATGCTGGGATTACTCAGTTGCTTAAAGTCATGTGTGTGCCTGAGTGTTCTGGTGTTTGGAGTCCTAACCAACAAAAACAGGTCTGAAAACAGGGATTTCCGTGGTTATTTAATGGGCTCAATATCGGAAACAAATTAATTGTAGGTCATTTAAGGAACTGAATGGAAATGCAAACTGGAAATTCTTTCCTGAAACTGAAATTCAAAATGAAATTGATGTGCTTGAATAGAAATCAGTGGAAATACTTGCAGAGCTCCAAAGACACAGCATAAACATGGAGTCTCATCTGCCTTACCTGACAGTATTCAGCTCCTTTGGCTCCAATGGTATCACAGTCTGTGAAGAAAAGTAATTTTTCAGACGTTTCATGTTATTTTAACATTCTCTCCCTTCCCTTTAGTCCGCAGAGCAAATGTTTGCTCAGTGTGTTTATCAGTGTCAGCCCAGCCTTGAGCTCTGCTACAGCTCCCAAGGAAGGCCGTGGAGAACTGCAGACTTTGGTACTGAAAGTTCCCACTCTGTGGGAAGTGGAAATATAGTAGGCTTTGGACTGCCCCGGATCAGTGTCATTCACACCAAAGTGAGGCAGCCAAAAGTTGTTTGTTTCATACCACTCTTGTTTAAACCCTGCTTTGTAACATTTTCACAGCAAGTATGCTGATGTAAATGAATTCATCTGAGGCACGGTTTTACCCACGATATATAAGGTTTCTTGATAACCTGACTTCTCCGTAGTCTAGTTTCCAGGTATTTTACAAAATAACGTGACCACACTAATTAAAGTACTCTGTATTAAATTCTGGTTTTGCATAAGCTAATGCACAAAAATGCATCTATACACAACTGTCTACTTTCTGTATTCATTTACTATAACAAATTGAAAATTTGGACAGTGATACAATTATTGTGCATGACTGAGGTACCTTCAACTCCATATCTGATGAATGACTGCAGCTGCCACTCGACAGGAAGCTCTTGTGTCCCGTGCTGTTGAAAACCATGTCCTCAAAATCTGAGGCTATTAAAAAGTAGTGATTTAAAGAAAGTTCAGGGTGTTCAGGGTGTTCTGACAATCATTTTAGCAACTGTTCTGCTTTGCAGTCTGCCCACAGAAAATGTGTATTTATAAAGAAGGAGTGAAAAGGGTCAGTATAAACAAATATGCCTGATCTCTAATAATAGTACTGCCTAAAACAAAAATCTACCAATTAAAGAAAAAAAAGTGGCAGGTTTGATGCCATCATTCGCTTGCATAACACCACCACTACAAATCTGCGTACACAGACTGCCTTTTCAATGGAAATGCTGAACTGCAGTCCTTGGAATTGTAGCTTCACACAAGCTAGGAAGTAACACACTACTGAGCTGGCAGGTAGCTGCCAAACAGGAACTTTGGCTTTGGGTTCTAGATGTATTTCTGTTTTGCTGCCTGACCTTGGGTATGTTTTACTGAGAGGAGAAGCAGTGGGTTTTACTGCCCCAGCTCTTCTGCATTTATTTCATTTGTGTCTCCTTGTCTGCTAGAGAACAATGGAGCTCAGAGGAACCCTTGGGACTTTCCCTTCACACAGGCTGCATTCTCAAAGGCAAAGGAAGCCCCGTACATAAATTATGTGTATTAATATACTGTTCATCCCACACTCCCCATGATGTCCATAATCACCCAGCAGGGCCCAGGGTGTGTTTCAAGTGAACATGAGCCACCCTAGCCTAAATCAGTGTGCCCAGTCGCTTTGCACTATCTCAGTATTGACACTCAACCCATCGTGCTGCATGACAGTGAACAGCTGACAGAATAAATCAGGGACCCTGGACATGAAAAGAATTCACTTGACCTCACTTGACTTGACCTATAATATCTTGTTGGCAAGGGAGGAGAGTAGGCTTTCTCTAGTAAAGTAATCATATCCTCTCTAATTTTTCTTCTTCCTATTCGGAGCACACTATTGTGTGTTCATGGAGTGAGGGGATTTGTGAGGGAGGAAATACCTTTTCCTTCTTGAAGGTTATTCTAGGAAACCACAGTATAAATCTTTATTCAGTAGAAGGTATTTGTTCCATGAAAAATGTTAATAGAAAAAAAATCTTGTATAAACTGAACTGGAGGGAGAGTGAGGAAGGTCTGGTGTTTTATTCCTGAGCCCGATGATTATTTTGCACTGAAGAGAGTGAAGTCCAAGCTAAAGTGTCATTAATGACTGTGTTTCTACAAGTTATCACAGGGTGTTAACTTTGCATGCTAATATGAAAAGAATAACAATAATGTAGTGTGAGAGGAGTAGAAAACATGACAAATTTCTCAAAATTGCATACTCCAGCTCTTCTGTACAGTGGAAATCTGACTTAACCAACGATGTGCATGGAGGGGGGGAGCATTCCAAACCCAAAGGCACTTGAGGTCTGAGCTCATATAAAATTCCCTGTGCCAGAATGGAAGTTATTGGGAGACTTGGTGAGCTGGGACATCAGGCATCTATTTCTGCACCTTCCACAGGCAGATATCAGATAGATGAAAGGGATGCTAATGAATGCTGCTTGGATAATACTCTCATAGATGAAAAAAAATAGTGTAAGTAGATTACAAATTGAATTTTATTTTCCCACACAGATTTGCTCTAAGTAAAGATATTACAATTGCAATAGTGGCAACAATATATAATAAGTATTACTTTAGGTGATGAAGTATCTTAACCATCCTAGGCCCTGGGTAACCCAAAATCTTACAGAAATATAAAATAAGTTTATTTCAGTTTAAGAGATACAACTCTTCCAGGTCCATTCAGATTGAGACACTACAAATTTAATTTCTTGTGCTGTTCTCCTTGTTCTATCAAAACAGCTTTTCTTTTAAGTGAAGCTCTTGTGAATGCTGAAAGAATTTAGTAATAGTATAACCAGAAATATAATTTCCCACCCTGATTCACAATGAATTATTAAATAATGCATACCACTAATCCTCATTTTGAAATTTCGTGCTGAGATTCATGAAATCCTGGACTTAGCTTCCAAATGTTTGAAATGATGATACTCGTGTATCTTTTATGTAAAACTTTGTCATATATTCTTCCCTTTGTTTATAAGGTTTGTATGCTCATGGTCATGCAATATTTTCCTTTGTATTATGGATATATTTATATCTACCTGTTTGCTATTTAGTAATCTTGCCAATATATGTGATAATTTGACATACAATATTTAAGTTTGAGTTACACTAGTGCCTACATTTTCTGGAAATAAGATGCAGTATCAATGTACTTTGACAGAAGATCTTTCCTCCTTTATCTGAAGGGAGTTGTAACTGTGCAAGAGTGATTTTAATAAATTAGCCATGCTGCCCTGAGAAATTCAACCCTAATTTTGAAGAATCAGTTGTTTAGTTTCATCCAGGGGGAGAGAAGTATTCCAGCTTTAATAACAGAATTTGCAAAGAAACATCACTTGTTACCCTGTTTAAAACTTCTAGTAGTAAGGCAATATGCATTAAATAGATTACATCACAGTAACTGTGAGAGTTTACAGTTACAGGTGTCTGATTTTCTTTCAGATGCTTATTCAACACCTTTGATTTTTGTGATTTTTTAAAATTATTTTTTGATTTACTTTTGGCTTAAGGAATTCAGATTTTATCCTAGGATATCGTCTTAGTACTGCAGTAAAGAGAATGGTAGACTCTTGTTGAATTTTCTACTGGCAAGACTCCACAAGCTTCAGTGAAGCTGTGCTTGTTTACGCACACTGAAAATTTGGCTCAGTGCCTGGATATGTGATAAAAGTTATCTACCTGCTCCTACTTTTTCAGAGAGGGACATCCTGTGCATATATTGGCTTTCTTCTTTCATTCCATTTCAGTCAAAGAGGGCCTTCAGATAAGGACAGCCTAGCAGACATGAGTAGTGGAAAGCATTAAATTGATAGGACTTAAGAAGGAAGCTGCTTAAAAGGGAGGACTTGGAAATTTTTTCATAATGGCATAAGGATTGAACAATGACAAAAGTGGCTCTTCTATCCCAGAATAGATGCTAAGGTATTTAGTTTTAACCATTTCATTTACTCCACTGCTTGTTTTGGAAAGACATGCTTTCACTTTTATGTCATTTTATGGAAAAATACAAAACCTTTGTCTCCTGGAAAGATATTCTCTTTCCCCAGCTCTAGTGCCACATGTTGGTGGCAGGGAGCACTACCTGGATGGCTTGTTTGCCTAAAAGCTTGTGATGTCTGTGTCCCAGCAGTCTAACAGCCTGTTTTTGTAGTATGCTCCCAAGTTTTCAGAAAGTTACCAGCATTTTTCTTTTGGGCTTGGTATTGCAAATTGAACAAGAACATCTTTCATCACATTCTGCTACTGTTTTTTTTTTTTTTTTTTTTTTTTTTTTTTTTTATTTTGTTTTTTTTTGTTTTTTTATT
>JAYRBT010000093.1:59149796-59196237 GCA_036023395.1 Myiotriccus ornatus | reverse complement strand
AAAAAATCCAATGCGCAGGCTGGAAGGTGTAAAGACCTTCCCCGGTTCTTCGTTCGCGAAGACTGGCCATTACTTATACCAGTGTGGCAGTTTTGTATTTCGTTGCTAAGAGTGGAGATTCCTAAAGTCCAAGAAGCCTGGGCCTGAGGATGCTATACCTGAGTCTCCCAAAATCTTTTTAACTTAAAAAGATAGAAAAGGAGACACCTAGATTATTTGGAAAGTAAAACAATGAGATTCTTTTCTGCTTAAACTGTGAAGGATTTCATTTGTGTAAGGAAATCTCCTGTTAATAGTCTTTCAAATGCCACAGTTAAAACCTTTCCGTTTTGGGAAAAGGAAGGCGATTCAATTCTCTGGCTGGTCTAGACATTTCTGCTGTCATTAAAATCTGATTCTGTTTCTAAAAGAAAAGCAAGATAAGCAAACTAAAGAGGGAGAAACAAGTGTAGAAATTACAAACACAGACTCTGAGTTTCCGACTCCCAGAGAAACAAAGCTACAGTCACCACAAAACTTGGCAAACTTACTAGTTCACTCAACACAGCTTTTAGCTTCCTCTGAAGACACCATGTGCTTCATAAGACACACTGTGAGCCATCTAAATTGGACTTTTCTGAGGCAAATGCTGAAAAATGAGACAGAGCAAAGGGAAACAAGGTGTGAAGGAGGTGTGCCAAGAGAGAGGTAAGTAGGGGAAAAGTAGCAACGGGAAAAAAGGACACCTAAGTTAAGGTTTGGTGCTCTCTCAACACTTATGAAAGCTGTAATACCCAGAGGTGCCTCTTACTGCTGTTCAAAGATTATTTAAAGAAGTTATGTTTTCTGGCATAGTTTCAGTCTTTTTTGATCCCCAAAACTTCTTCTTTTGGAATGTTGCTAAAGAAGTATGGTTTGAATAGTCAGTAATTTCATTCATCAGTAATTACTTCCAGTATTTCCTTTTGGGCTTACTGATTTCTTGCCCCATTCTCACATGTTTTTCCTAACATTTTTTAGTGCAGCTCTTGGATAGCATTGTCAGACCATTATGTTAGATTAATTCAGTCTTTCTCACTCTTACTGGCCCTTATAAACAGGGCCCTGTAACAATCTTAGGTCCTTACAGGATCTGATTGAAGTTTGTGTGAAATGAACCAGCAGTGGTGGTTTGTCAGATACAAGGAGTTTATTTGTGAGAGTTATTTTTATCCTGAGGCTCTCTTATCTCTAATGCCTAATGTTCTGTCTTCTTGACATCTTCTTGGACAAGACAAGATTTTTGGTGCTTTCTTTCTTTGAAGATGTTAGCAGCATATTGCCTAATCTCTAGCAGCAGATGCTTGTCTGGGCTGAAAACCCAAAAACGTTGATGAGGCTGTGTTGCTTGTTAGTGACCTTGTTTTCTATCATGGTGAAGCTCAAGCATTCCCAACTAGTTTGATGTGCAGACTCTCTTCAGTTGTAGTGTCTTTGTGTGTTCATCATGTCTCTTGTTCGATAGCCATGTCCACGTCATTCCAGAGTGGATGGTTTCATTCGCATGGCAAATTATATCAGCACTATTAAAGGTTGCTTGTCAAAGGTTTTAATCTGTCTCCTAGAGCTTTGGACTTTGATCCTAGTGACAGTCTGGTTTGTGTTACGGACCCAGCTTGTTATCCTTTCTCCTCTTGATTTGTCTATATGAGAATTTTCAGTTCTCCGCTTTTACATCACCCCCAAACTCTTCCATAGGTTGGTCTTCTTTCTACACTCCATTTAAGCAGACATCTTTCATATGTTTCACTTTTATGTGGCATTACTCTTTCTACTTCTTAAGCATGGTTCTGTAGCTAGCCTTCTCTGCCAGAAACAAATGAAAATTGATGAACACAAAGTGTTTTAGAAGAGTCTGCACTCTGAAGCCTGCCTTTTACTGGACTCCTCTGCTGGCAGATACAGAATGAAACACTATAAATGCTTTCTAAAAGTTCTTCACTTTGTGGAGACTTTAACTTGGTAGTGGTCATAATGGGAGGAGAAAGTAGCTGGAGATATGTTTAACTGTAGTCTTATTTTTCCCCACATATGATATTTGGTTTGTAAAGGGGGGTTATCTTTTCGCCTCCAACTAATGCTCAGTTACCTATCAGTGATTGCCAGAAATCTGCTTTATTCTCTGTTCTGTGTCTGTACTTAAGAATAACAAGAGCTTCTCTGCGTGTGTTCCAGACTGAAGTGCAGTGTACAGATATGGATGTAGCTTTGTGTGTTCTACCTCAGGTACCAAAACACATCAAAAGACTGCTTTGAGTTAATTAACCCACTTGCTGTTGGTTTGGGCAGAAGAAAGAAATCTCATTTATTTATTTCTCACTCACTGATGTCCTTAAATACTACAGTCACAGAGAGCAGAGGGAAATCTTAACAGAGGAAAATAAGACAAAGAAGAGAAGGTAATGTGGGTTTGTTACGAATGACTCATGACAGGTTAAATTATGTGTTTGGTGGTTATCTTAATGAAGGAAAGAAATGCAGTGCCCATACTGGGTTTTTGCTTGTGTGAAGTTTTCCTTTGAAAAGCTCAGGTATGTGGTGGAGCTGTAGCTACCATAGTGAGACTCTAGTCTGTTCCAACTAATATAATAATATAATAAATATAATCAGTAATTGCTATTTATTCATTGCCAGGACATGCTGATGTATGAGGACTCTGTACTCATAGGGTTTTAAATGTCTCTCAGAACCTTAATTACTACCTGTTCACAAAAATAGTCTGAAGAGGGTTATGAATGTTTTGTAGAACACAGCTAAAAAATACTGTATGGGTGATAACTGTAGAAACAGACTGAAGTCAGTCAAGTGAATGTTCAAATGCAAACGTAGAATGTTTCACATTGGAAAAAAAATATAGAAAGTGGGAAATCTTTTAGGATGTTTAACCCATGGAGAACTATCTGGGGATTATTACCGATAGTGATTTAAGTTGGTAAACAGTGCGGTGCTAATGAGGAAAATAGTTACTATTGTACTTCACTGAACTACCAAGGGTATTATTATATGTGAGGCAAGTGTTATTAGCTTGCTATGGTCAGCACATGATTTGTAGTGCTGTGCTCAGTTCTGGGCAACATGTTTTATAAGAGACCCAGACAAGCTGGAGAGAGACCAGAGGAAAGCAGCTAATCTGATAGATGTTTTGGAAATGAAGACCTGTGTGGAAAAGAAGTAAGAATGTGTAATGCAGAGATGACTGATGGGAACATGGGACCTGACTATCTCACATCAAAACAGTTTTACAAGAAGCAGCAGCATAATTGTTCATGTTAATGCAGGAAGATGGTAGAAGCAGTTAAGGACGGAGCAAGAATGAAAGTATAAATTGAGCAGGGAGGGTTTTTGTTGGAAGAATGGAACAAAAAAGACAGCTGCCGAGGGAGGGTATGAAACTGCTGTTGTGGGATGCGTTTCCAGCTAGCTGTCCATTCATCAAGGACAGCTTCTGGGCTTAAAAAATGTTTCTCCAAAGATGCAGGTGGCTGAGTTACACAGACCTCAATTCCTTTCAGATCCTGAAACTGACTTGGCTTTCCCCTCTTTGTTTGTCATCCTCAATCCTTACGTCTCCTTCCTGCCTCCTGCATAGTTCCAGCTGTTTTGTATCAGCCAAGCCCTTGGCTATTTGAGTGACTTAAGTTCAAGGACTGGCATTAATGGAGGCCCCGAAACTACTTCTGTGTTAAAACCTGGGTACATGGATCTGCTTAGGATGTTGAGAAGTATTAGTAAAAGATTTTAAGTGCTTTAGGCAGTGAAAGAATTATCCAGCAGCTAAAGAAGCTTTCCAATCAGAATCAATATGCTGCCATGATGTCTTTTGGCTACAAGCCCCACAGCCAGTCTAATTAGTACCAGGCCATGACATGCTGAGGAGATGTCTGGTTTGAGGGTCCAAGTATGGTTTCTGCACAGCTTTACTCCATTCTGTGAGTACGTGCTAGCATGTTTGGCCCTAACTTTGAGTTTTCTACCTCATTCTCTATTGCACCATGTAAACATAATCCCTGTTTTCCTGAACTGACTGAGGATTAAGTGCCTAACTGTGTGCCGAATCTGTCTGTCCTGAGGTTGTTCTCCCATCTGCTAGAGCCTGGTCTTTCGAAATAGGTGTCCCGGTGATTCATAATAAGGTATTGCCATCACACTATAGGAATTGCTGATACGCAGTCATCTAAGTTTGCAGAGCAGCTCTATTATTTACATAATATAACCCAAGAAATAAAAGCTACAGGCTCAGGAACTGGATTTCTACAGGTCTGAAATCTGTATGGAACTCGTCCTTTGACAAGTATTTGAAAATACTTAAAATACTGATAGATTAATCCTTGCATCAGCTCAGTCAACCAGGGAAGAATTTTATCCCAAGTCTCCCAAGTGGAGACAGTGTGATGAAATGTTTTAAGGAATTGCCAGCTCTACAGACAGTGTTTTGGCTTCCACACCTTGCATTTTCCCCTCAAACGTTCTGAGCACTAGGATAAAAGGAAAATATGTAATAGGAAAAAAACCTAGGGGACAAGTGCTCATCCGATGCAAATCAGCACTGGAAAGGAACAATACTGGTGTTCCCTGTTCAGTATCTGGCTCTTTCTTGGCAGCTTCCTACAAAAATGTGTTGTTTTTTCCTTTTACGAGACCAAAAGTTTTGTGTATCAACATACCCTAGCCCTGTATTTCTGACTTCTATCTAATTTTAATGGAATTGTAAAAGTGGGTGTTTTTTTCCAGATAAAACTTAACCATCAGAAGCTGAGTGCACAAAACACAAGGAAATCTCAAGGCATCTGAAAAAGGCAATTTGATGATTTTTGAGATAAAAGAGCACAAACAATAATAAAAGTTGAAGACATTTTATGAGCACTTTTCATTAACATTACAACTTCAAAGCATTTTGTGGCATTCTATTATTCAAATTTCCAGGTCAGTGGTCAGACAGCTACATTATACTTTGTATGAAATATCAAAAAAAGAAAGAAAGGAATTATAATAAAACATTCATGTGCATGTGCAGACATATTCAAATTTACCCAAGTTTTGAGTGGATTTTTGGCCTTCTCAGACTATTTGTCAATGCCAGCGCTGGTGTAGTCTAAACATCATAAATTGTCTTCTCTTCAGCTGCATTAAAGTCACTTGACTGCAGCTTTAACCAGTGAGCTCTGTTTGTTGCTGCCAGTAATGCTTTACTTTCCCTTGCTGAGTTTCACATGTGCATTCAGGAGTATGTTCTTTTCCAGTCAATTATTCTAAGTTTATGTGGACTCCCTAAGGGTAAGAGAGACTTCACATTTGACTTCTTTTTCCCACTGAAGTATGGCAAGTGCAAATATTACTGGTATTACTGATATCCTTTACTTTTCTTGATTGTCAGGTTACCATAAGAGACAAGATACAGAGTTGGAAGAACTTTTGGCTTGTGTCATGGCCATTCCTTCTTTCAGAAAAAAAATTAAAAAAATAACAGTAAGGTGCCCAGGAGAAATGTGATATGTCCTGCACTTGGCTGTAAATTTACACCTGCCTGTGTAAACTGAGGCTCTCCTTACTGTTCCCAGAATTTGTTGCATGTGGACTGCTGTGAGTGTTTGCAGGTGACTTTTGTCACTGGGTGTGCTCCACATGTCTAGCCCTTACTCTGAGAAGAATTCTGTTGTTGGGCACTTTTTTTACTTCAACAGTGTGAGCTACTGAGGAAACAGTAACAACATGCAATCTGCTCTGATCGCACCCCTTTTGCTTTGTGACTTGCTGACTCTCGCTGTAGCCAGGCTAATCATGAGGTGAATTGGAGTGCCAGAAATTTGTCTCCCCTGGCTGCTGTGGAAGTGCTGCTCTGTTTTCCCTCAGCCCAGTTGTGCAATATGAGACATGGTCTGCTCATAAGTTTGTTGCTTTGGTTTAATCTTGTGGTGCTCTTGTTTCTTGATATCTATAATCAGCTTGCTATTTCCTAGTAAAGCTTTTGAACCAGCTTGCACTCTAATACCGTTGTTCCTGAGTTCCTATGTGAAGCCTAGAGCAGCAGGTAGCTGTAGCTGAAAGAAGTGTTCAAGATCTGCAACTTGGTAGAATGGCTTTATGAGGCCATGAGAAAACCTGTGGTAATCTGGATATTTTTACACTTATCTTCAATCTGCTTGTACAGCCTGAGTGCGTGGTGGGCTGTGAGGGTATTTTACCTTCTTCCTGTGCCCTAACTCCTGAGCTTTGTCAATTTGTGCTTCAGGCCCAGTAAGCTCAGAATGGTTCTGAGCTTGCCTCTTTGGGACATACACTGCCGTATTCTTGTATATGAAGCCGAGAGAGATATGTGAGATTTCAGATTTTAAGGATCTTTCTTAGAACAGCCTCATTTGTTTCAAACCATCATATTAGATGCAGTGGTAAAAATCCTATTGTACACACTGACACAGCTGACATGCAGGCATTGCAAAATCTTTTGTAGTTGGCTTAAATCAAGCAGTATGAGCTGCAACCTTTACTCTGTGAGGAAAGTTATCCATACAAAAATGAAATGCTAAGAATAACTGTTTGTATGCAGGGTTTTATTTTTCATTGTAATCACTGGCTGGCGAAACTGATCTCTGCTTCCCAAGAAACATTTTATTCATTTTCTGGTTGCATTTTTGTCAGCATCCCAGTTCAGCTTGGAGATTTTGTACTGATGGTAATTAGTTTCAGCTCATATTTACTGGCAGGCATTTCTCCAAATCAGTGAAAATAAACAGGAGTGTAACAACATTTTTAAAAGGATGGAGTATTTTTGCTTTTAGAAGGTCAGAAAACAAAACACAGATACAGAAATACAGTAAGGCATTAAATGTGTAAATTCAATACAGTAGACAACAGGAAAATATTGCAGTTTTCAATCTCAACTAGCTGACTGCTAAGGATTCTATCTTCTGCATGAATATCTTTTGATGGGTAAAAAAAAAATCCTGCCATAATAAGGACTGTAGCTGACAGCTTAAAGCTTTTGCAGGGAGAACTGAGAAAAGTTCTGGATGTTAATAGATGCTTTTACTGATAATGGCTTGCAGTTCATGAGTGCTAGAAGTCTGTTATTTCTGGTGTAAGGTTATAAAGAGCATAATATGGTATTCATTAAAATAGGAAGCCAAAAATAACATCTGTCTCTCATGAATAAGGGATATGGTCTCATTTTAGACCTCTTCATATTTGAAAACAGTATTTTTGCTAGAAAATTAGAGTTTCTGTACCCTTTCAAAATACCAACAACATCAAATATCACAGTAATACGATCACACCATTTTTGCACAAAGTGACAAAAATATACAAATATTGGTTGAACTTGGTTATAACAACTTTGCAATCTCCAGACATGATTCTCACTGCCCAAGCAAGCCTTGGTTTTTTTTTTTTTTTTCAGTGGGTCACATGAATGTTTCTCACATATACCTGAGAGAGAACAAGATGTTTTAATCACTGATGTCTTTGGGTTTTGTGGAGCATGGTTCATCTATTGGGATGTCAGGTTCAGGCTACCACTGTAACAACCTGAGCCCGCACAGAACCAAATGCCTCTTAGGACGTTCTCAGTGTCTGCATTGTTCTCCTAAGATGTAGTGCATGTTACCTGTCCACCATCAGTGGTAGTTGTTTATCAAGTTCATGGATTTCAGTTGTCTGGAAATTTTTTATAAAATCATGTACAATTCAACGGTTTTCTTCATGTAGGAAAAAAAGAATTTTAGAAAAAAGATTGGAATGTTGCAGTCTGGTATCTCTGAGGAACAAAATTTCAGCAGACAGCTGTGCTTCTTTCGGTGAGGTGCACAGACTTGCTGCCACTGAAAACCCTTCTAAGGTAGCTTTACCTCCTCTTGTAATTGAAATGCATCATATGAAAGACAGTTTTGTTTGTTTTGCTGGATAAAAGCGGAAGCTATTTCTCAGGCTGGTGTGCTTTTTGATTTGATCAGAATCAGTTATTCACTCCGATCTAATCACCACTGCAAAATCGTCGTAGGCTCGGGTCCTGCTGCTGCACTCTGTGAAAGGGAGATGGGTTCTTGTGTACATCTGCATTGAAGTTCTACTGCAGTAACATTAAGCAGGAATGTCTGCTTTTTGTCCTTGCAGAGGCAAGCATCATGTCATCATGTTTTCATAACTAGGATTATCTTTGTGTAAGGGGTTCTAGTTTAGTTTTTACAGGGTAGCTGTAGCCATTTTCTAGACCAGACTGAGAGCAAGTGAAAGCAAACTCTGTAAGGTAAATGTGTAATTGGAAATGTCCTCTGGAAAATGACAGATCTGGCGTGCAAGTTGGGTGCTGGGTACTCTCAGATGGGCAGCTTGAAGGCAGTCCACAGACTGACTGTGAGTCTGAGTGTGGATGCAGTTTGTTGGCTCATAGACCCTGCAGTAGCCTTCTGCTCCCCAAATGATCTTTAAAAGTGGGTGTAGAGGCAATATTTGTGGCTTGTACAGTGCCCTGTCTGCTGAGTGTGTGTGAAACAATGTGTAATAAAAATGATGGATAGCAAATGTCATATTGCATTATAAATATGAATTTTTCATGGTTCAGGGCAAAAATGCATCAATCAATAGTAAGCACATTTCCGTTTGGAACACCTGTTACAATTAATTCTGGATAATCAGTTATATTTTTTAAATGAAAAACAACAGCAACATGGACATGACTTTTCTTCAGCCTGATTTTCATTTTGATATTACACAAATCCTTTTGGTTTTGATTAAGGACTTGCAAACTCTATAACAGGTCCATAACATAGGTCAGAGAATTTGGCTGACAAAGGAAAGAGATAACTGATAAAGAATAGGTTGCCTTGATTTGTTAGTCTGGTTTTTATTTCCTATTACTTTCTCCAATAGGAATTTAATTAGCAGGAGTGGTTAAAATGGAAGTGTTGCTAAATAATGTTTTAACTGGATAGTAATTCCGTAATCTCAGTGTCCATTTGGTAATAAAATATTATTTAAAAATGCTCAGCCAAAATGGAGCACTGGAGCCACATGTTACTATTATTTAATCTCTACAAATTTAGCTTTGTTCAGGACAAATCTCAAATATGTCTGGAAGGAGTCAAAATTTTCTAATTTATATGCATAACCCAAATACAATAGGTTCAAAATTTGCGCTGCTGGGGAGCTTCTGAGGGCAATGTCAAGCTGTTTGGGTTCATATTGTGGTGCCCATCTTTTAGCCATCCTCCTGAATGGCAGACTTTGGAGTACCGTTGTAGGCAGCTAGGGATGTCTGCTTACTACAAGGAAAGAACAGGAATCATCCTGGGACACTGAGCAAGGGGCTGATCAGAGAAGGTGAGGATGTGGAAAAACCTTTCATCCTACTCTGTCTCTACAACAGGCTTAAGCAGCTAATTCTGAAGGAAGGTGCCTCTGTTTCTTCCTGGCATTCATAGCCATGAACCCTTTTCTGCAAGTAGGTGGGTGGCCAGGCCTTTCTCACATAAAGTGCAGCTGGAATAGGAGGAGGGAAAGGAACGTGTGGTGCATTTGCACTGCTGGCCAACAGCTCAGTCAGCAGAGATCTGCCTGAAATAAAGAACTGTTATGTTCAAGCTCTTGCCCCAGTGAATATTTAATTATCTATGCAAAAATAGGTAATTATTTAGCTTTAGTCTGGTGGCCTTTCAGTTCAACAAACCATCCCAAATCAGGTATTTGCACAGTTGTCATTTGCTCCATACCACAACATCTTCAACAGGAGGGACAACATTCCTTGAAATGCTCAATAGTCTGGTGGTTAAAGCCTTTTCTTGGAAGCTATCTTCAGATCTCTGTTCCAATTTGTATCTTACATGGCCTTTCGTTTGGTTCTTTTATATCCCAGTACTTTAGTTATAGAGCACTTCCGTCTACTGTAGAGCTTCGGGCTTCTAAACAAAAATAAGAAAGTGGTTCTGGCATGAAGCCTGCCATTTTGTGAGTGGTGAAGTGTGCTTACAGAACTCTTCCTTTAAATGCAGAGAGAACCTCATGAAATCTTAAACCACGATTTAAGCCTGTGGCAGGGACTGAGAGGCAGAGTACAGACATCATCTCTACATCTATGTGTCCAGCAGCAAAACGGGATTTAGCTAAGAGATATTTTGGTGAAAAAATTAAGGTTAAGCATACACAGGCCAGTACAGACATTCATCTTGCCTGCACTTATCTATGGTAGTTGATTTGGCTTGTGCACTGGAACAGTATAGTTGCAGAAACCTGGTTTTCTATTTGAGCAAAAGAGAGGTCCTTTTAGAGGGTAAGCAGAGGACTGAAGACTAAAATTTTGCATGTAGGTACCGTTTCTAAGTCATTTGAGAGTGAACAGAAATATATCATGTTATTGTGTGTTCCATGGTTCTGAGCCATTCCTTACAAGATGTCAGAGAAGGATTTGGCATTATTAAGCTTCAGAACCTAGAATCCCTAGTTAACCAGTAGGACCTTTCTTTGCTACTTGCTGCAGAAGAAAAAAACCTCTCTGTATCAGAGGAACTTGAAACTGAAATATAGAATGAAAGCAAAGAAATAGT
Organism: Myiotriccus ornatus; assembly: GCA_036023395.1. Classification (NCBI taxonomy): domain Eukaryota; kingdom Metazoa; phylum Chordata; class Aves; order Passeriformes; family Tyrannidae; genus Myiotriccus; species Myiotriccus ornatus. The sequence goes on along the minus strand of JAYRBT010000093.1, from coordinate 59,185,687 downwards.
CGGTAATTATGATCCTAGCACACTAGTTATCCTAAGCCCTCTTGCTATCAAACTTTTGGCAGAATACGTGGAACATACAGTAAACTGAGATAGGAAAAATGGGTTATTTTACTGGTACTTACAGTTTGTGTGGGATATACTTACTGGGGAAATCCAAGACATATTAGAAACGTTTAAAAATCACGCTGGCTGACAATCTGGGCAATTTCAAGATAGTGGTACTTTAAGGATATTAGACGACATTTTCGGTATTGATCTCTCATTTCATTTGTCTCAAAATCAAAAATATAGAATAAATAAAATCAGAACTAGTTGTATAACATCTTGTCTAAAGTGATTGTACAATAGATATTAAGTTATTACATTAATACTGTATAACTTTTGAGACTTAGCATGCAGTAAAGTCTGCATATTGTGCAAGGAGTGAATAATGTAGAGTATATTATGTGCCTTGCTCCCTAAGGGATTAGAACTCCCAGACCTGGAGGAAAGGGCCTGTGTTTCCCACCACTTTATTAATACTTTAAATCATAGTCCTCTATTCTAATCCATATCAGCTGTGTTCTGAACAGACAAAGAATCTGTCCTTCTGATAACGCTCATGGCTGTAACCTGTATCCAGACTTGCATGGAAAGAAGTAAGTTGTTCTCACTGCATGTTTTAGGTTTCAGTTCACCCTGACACCTGGAAATCTTTTCATGAAAATCAAAGAATAATTTCCTAGGAGAATGATGTGTTGAAAAGCACTAAGGAGAAAATGTCAGTAATAACTTCATATTTTCTTGGATTTCTCTGATTGTCACAGATTAACATAAGCCAGGGATAGCTTTTGTGTTGAATGTGACAGGAAAATTACTTTTACTCTTGGTATCAGAATGTGGAGTTACACTGTGTTCAGCTACGTTTACGCTGTATGGTTTGGGTTTATTTAAAAACTAATTTAATAATGATGGGTCAATTGCAGTAGCTAATACAGAGTTGAAGTTGCACAGGAAAAGGCTGAAGTGTAGAGTCTCTGAAATACTCTGCATGGAACCTGTTTTCAATCTACCTTGAGACTAGTTTTTCATGTTGCCTTCAAAACTTGGAGAAACAAGAGTTTTAAAGAGACAAATAATCAGTGCAGCATATTTTCTATTTACTTAAATGAACTTTGTGTACACGTACAGCATGGATTCCAGATTCTTTAAATTTTATAGTGCTAAAGTCTGGTAAGATGCCAGAAGATGTTAACTGTAAAAGAGATACATTCCTAGAAAACACGTAGTACAGTGTCTGTGCTATAAAAGACAAAACCATTTCTTGTTTCTAACTAGTACAAATAAAACAGATTCCACAGGATGAAATTTGAGTATTTTGTGACAAATCTGCAGTAAAAAGGCACAAAACCAAGACTGGACTGGGAAAGGGAAACAGGAGTTAAAAAGAACTTACAATTACCACACTTTACTTATACATGCAACTGTGGGATGACATCAAAATACTTGCTGGCCATTAAAGAGACTTCCCAACAATTTCATGAAGTTGCCTATTACATTAATTTTACAGCTGGATTAGACTGAGAAAGCATGAAATTTAAATGGCGTGGTCCCATGAGGAATCACTGGCAGAGCTGAGAACAGAGTCTCTCCTCAGCAACTGCTTCTCAGTAGTGACTAGAGAACCATTTTAAATTAAAAACTTTGACTTGGTTTACAAAATCATAACTTTTTACAAAAAAAAAAAATACTAAAATAAAACTCTCAATGCTTATTTAAATTAAAAAAAAAGTAATTTGTTTGCATGTCCAGAAAAATGAAGAGAAGATAGTGCTAGTTGTAAAAAAAGCAAGATTTCCAAGAAACTATGATAAGATGTTTGTTTTGAAGCCATTTTTAGTCTTTGTGCTAGAATCCCTGGTTTCAGCGAAAAAAGCAACTTTTTTGCATAAGCTTGAGTGTTGGTACATCTGAATTTGCACAAAGGAAAAAATGGGACATAGAAGGTCAGCCTACCCTTGGATTCAGAGAACACCAGCAAACCCACAAATTTGGCACGGTGCCAGTGTAAGCAGATTTATACCAAATATCCTGTCTGGAGTGCTCGTAACAAGTTGAACAGAGGAACTGAGGATACCTATGGATTCGTGATCTCTCATCCATAGACTGCAGGCCCTCCTGTTTCCCTCTCCCTGCCCTTGCCACATGTATCCCTCTCCCCGTATGCTTTGTACAATGTTATGGGTGCACCCTCTGTTTCTTACTCTCCCTTCCCTTAATATACGCAGGTCTGGCCTTTTACTTCTTTGGTCCCCACAACCCCTCAGATCCCCTGTCACAACCGAATGTCCTCAGCACCCTCCCCCATCTCCACCTCACTGGCCTGAGAGCAGTGACAGGTCAGGGATCTTGTGCGCTGCTTGAGGGGCTCGTGGCTGCTGAGCAGCCCAGCCCACCCTGCTCAGTAGGACTAGGTGGATAAGGGATGAGAGCACCTTGTCTTACCATGAGCAGGTACAGTAGTATCAAATCTCTCTTTCTCTCTCTCTGTGAATTTCAGCTGTTGAACTTTCTGTTAAATTCCGCTGAAACTGGTAACAGAATTTGGGTACTATTAGGGTGGACCTGGGAGATGGATGCATAGGGTGATGTTCATACAGATATCACAGATCACAGAATACGCCAAACTGGAAGGGACCCACAAGGATCATCGAGTCCAACTCAGCCCTGAACAGTACCATCCCCAAAATCACACCATATGCTTGAGAGTATTGACCAAACACTTCTCCAACTCTTTCAGGCTTGGTGCTGTGACCACTTCCCTTAGGAACCTGTTCCAGTGCCCAACCACCCTCTGGGTAAAAAAAAACTTTTCTAATATCTCCCCTGACACAACTTCAGGCCATTCTCTTGTGTTCTGCCAGTTTCCCTATGGAAAATAATAAAACACATATTTTGAGCTATGTTATTCAGATATCTAGTTGACTATAAACTACATGAATTATTAATAATAATAATCTACTGAACTTGTAATAATGGTGGAACATGAAACAGAAATGGTGGGATAAAATGCAATCGTGCCAAAATTTAATGTTCTTCATTCAAACATAGGAGAGAGGAACCTCTAAGAGAAAATTTGAAGCCCTTTGTGCTGCTGTGGACAGAGAAACATAGGTATTCATTTGCTGTCAAAAAATAAAATAATCCATGTTTGTGATACAGCAGAAGTACGATGTACTTCTGTGAAAAAGCAGCCTCTTCTCTTTGGGGTCTCATAGAAGTTTCAGGAATCCAGAAGAAAGCTCTCGGTCACCTTAACAGGCTTTGGAAAAGTACAGAAAACCTCCTCTTACCTTTCTATGCACTGATGTTGTTATTCCCAGTGATTTTGCTGCAGTGACAAACTGAATGGAGAAGGAGGTAAAGTTAAAATGAAAACCAAACCCCACTAGTACTATTTTTAAAGCACAACTCTGCTGCCGTGGATTTTTTCCAAGAAATTTTTGCCCAATTGTTCATAAACCGGTTTGCCCTGGCCATATTTCCATCCTCCCTATAAAAAGACTTTTCACATCCAGTGTGTCATTAGCTGCCTTTACTGCACCCAAAGTTCTGATGTTTTCTCACCTCCCACGCTTGGGACAGAAAAAGACCCCATCAAAAACATTCAGCAACTTTAATGCCTCCCCTGCTTCCTTCCTTTTTATGTTCTACAATTATACAGGCAATGAAGCACAGCTGTAACTAAAAAGTAGAATAATCCTACCACCATTGCATACTGATTTGACTTCTGAGGGATCTATTCGTTTCAGGACCGTGAGATTGCGATAAGCTTCAGTGAGTTTTTTGCATATTTTGCTTTGGTTTCCTGTTGGGAATGTTTCAGTGTATAGTCTTCATATAGCTTTCTGGCTTGCAGATTACAACGTCACTGCTGAAAAAGATTTAAACCTAAAAGACATGTTTAATCTATTGTGTCTATATTATGACAGAGTTTTATTTGAACTTGGCAGTTTGAACATCTTCGGGGAACAGTTGAAAACATCTTTCTAAACTCATTATTGTCAGTCTAAAACAGCTCTCAAAAACTGAAGTACTGCAAGCTTCACTATAAGGCAGCTGTACCTTTATTAGACATAACATAGAACAGCAGAAGTACTACATCTTAGATTAGCCAGGCTGATAACATTTTTTACTATTCTGATATAAATTATATTATCTGATGTCTGCTAAAAAGGCAATGAAATGTTTAATTGCTTTTCTAATAGAGCACACAGATTAATTTATCATCCTTAGAAAAGCTGAGAACCATTCTGAACTTTCCGTATTAGCACTAGTGCATGCTGGTGGAAGGGGAAGGACCGTTAGAGATACCAAGTATGGGCTGAAGGAAGGCAGATAGCCAGTTCTGTCAATTCTTTAACTAGTAACAGAAACTAAGCATACTGAATGTGAAGGTTAATATTAAAGAAATTGACCACTGAAGTTAAGTTTGTGGCATTGGAGCGTAAGTCGTAATTGAAGTGAATAGGACAATGTGACTGTGGTGAGTCCCATATACCTGTGAGACCCAGAGCAGTGAGAAACCAAGAATTCCAATTAAACCAAGTGTTCAAATGCTCTCAAGCTTGACCTGTGATGCCATTTATATTTCTGGACTTAATGTATACAGAACTTGCACTCTTAGGAGTAATTATAGAAGGTCTGGGCTTTGTAACTTAAATAAACCTTTTTGCTTAAAGGATAAGAACTGTAAGCCCAGACATGACCCAGTCACACTACACAAGGAGCCCTTACTAGCAGGAGGCTGAAGTGAGCTGTGCTCACACTGATCTCAGGAGTGTCGGCAGAGCATCAGTCTCTCCTCTACCACCTCACCTGGTGTACACACCACATCTCATCCTGGGCTAGCAGCAGTGGTCAGGCTGTGCACTGAGGGGCATCTGTGTCCAGGGAATGTCTGCATTTGGAGTGTCACTGTACTGCTTGCAAGATGATAACCCTGTTTGTAATGTTAGCTCCCTCCTCTGGCAAGTCTGGCTGTGCTGACACTCGCTGGATCCCTCAGTGTCCTTGGCTTACTGAAGAGCTAGTCCTCAGACACCAAGGACGCTCATGCATAGTGCAGACAGCTGCATGTCTGCTCTCAGGAAGGCAGAATTTATAGCCTGGACTCAACATTACACTGATGCTATCACATGGCATCTGGATTACAGCTGGTTATGGAGCAAGCTGGGAATGTGAGGAACTGCTTGTGGGACTATAGGTATGCTCTGACTTTGCAAGTGAAGATGATTTTAAGGAGTTGTTCCACAGAAAACATAAGGGTTGAAATTTTTTTCCAAAAGAAAGCAGGAGTAACAAATATCAGTAATGGGTTTGCTTTGTTGGCTGCACTTCCAGAAGCCCAAAGAGCTGTATTCTCTCTGTGTATTTCTTCCACATCACCTGAATAAAATGAAGCATTGTAAAGGAATTGCACTCAAAAAAGTTCCTTGGGGTTGGACAAGTTACTTCACTGCACATTAATTCCTGGGCTCCTGACTATTAACACTATCTTCTGACAAATTCAGGAAACTCTTGCTGTACATCACATGTGTCTCTGGAGTGGGAGAGAAGCATACATACAGAATAAATATTCTTGAAAGAATTAGCTAACAAAACTATCATGGTAGAATTGGTCATTGCAAATAGGATATTGTTTCCCTTCTAAAATTGCTTCCAATAATTCTGAAGTTTACAAACTATTTTATATTACTTACAGAAAGTATACTTCTAATCCATTATTTAATGCCACTCAAAGAATACATTTCTACAGCCCAAAGGCCACTTGAAAAATATAAATACTGTTTAACTTTTTCCAAATGGTATATTTTTTCATATGTACTATACTAACATATTGCAGGTCTTTAGGTATTTACATCTTTAACTAATTGTATAATGAATTAATGACATGAGTTGTATGGTGCTTGTTCCTATAACAACCTCCTCAACTGAGATTCATTTTGCTCTGCTGTAATTACAGAATCACAGAGTCACAGAATGGGTCAGGTTGGAAGGGACCAGAATGGATCATCAGGTCCAACCGCACTGCTCAGCCAGGGTCATTCTAGAGCACATGGTACAGGATTGCATCCAGAAGGTTCTTAAATATCTTCAGAGAGGGAAACTCCATAACCTCTCTGGGCAATCTGTTTCAGTACATGGTCACCCACACAATAAAGAAATCCTTCTGCCCATTTCCTCCTGTCCTGTTGGACGACACTACTGAGAAAAGCCTGGGTCCATCCTGTGACACCTTCCCTTTAGATACTGATAGACATTGATGAGGTTGCCTTTCAGTTATCTTTTCTTGAGTCTGAACAGGCCCAATTCTGTCAGCATTTCTTCATAAATAGATGCTTCAGTGCCCTAATCAAGTTTGTAACCCTCCACTGGATGTGTTCCAGGAGCTCCATGTCTCCATCCTGAGGAGCACACCACTGGACACAGCATTCCAGATGTGGCCTCACTGGGGTTGAGCAGAGGGGCAGGATCACCTCCCTTGACCTTCTGGCAATGCTCTTCCTAATGCATCCCAAGACACAGTTGGCCTTCTTGGCCGTAAGGGCACACTGCTGACTCAGGGACACTTTGTTCTTCACCAGGACCCCCAGGTCCTTTTCCATAGAGTTGCTCTCCAGAAAGTTGCCCTCCAGTCTGTAGCAGTGCCTGGGGTTATTCCTCCCCAGGTGCAGGACCATGAATTTGTCCTTGTTTAATTTTAGAAGAGTTCTCTCTGCCCTTCTCTCTAACCTGTCAGGGTCCCTCTGAAGGGCTGCACAGCCCTCTGGGGTATTGGCTACTCCTCCCAGTTCTGTATTATCATCAAACTTGCTGAGGAGGCCTCTGTCCTTTCATACAAGTCATCGATGAATAAGTTAAACAATACTGGACCCTGTATAGAACCCTGGGGGACACCAGTAGTGACAAGCTTCCAAGTAGATTCTGTGCCACTGGGATCTGGCACTCAGCCAGTTCTCAATCTACCTCACTGTCCACTCATCCAACCCACACTTCTTGAGTTTGCCTATGAGGATGTTGTAAGAGACAGTGTCGAAAGCCTTACTGAAGTCAAGGTAGACGATATCCAGCGCACTTCACTCACCCATCCAGGTAGTTGTTTCATCCTAGATGGCAATCAGGTTGATCAAACATGAGTTACCTTTAGTGAGTCCATACTGACTACTCCTGATCACTTTCTTGTCTTCCATGTGAGTAGAGGTGGCCTCCAGGATGAGGTGCTCCATCACCTTTCCTCTTTGAGGTGGGGTTGATTGGCTGGTAGTTCTCTGGGTCCTCCTTCTTGTCGTTTTTGAAGACCAGAGGGGACATTTGCTTTCTTCCAGTCCTCAGGCACCTCTCCTGACCTCCATGACCTTTCAAAGATGATCATGAGCAGCCTGGCTATGTTGTTTGCAAAATTCTCTCAGCTTCTGTAGATGCATCTCATCAAGGCCCATGGACTTGTGGATGTTAAGTTTGTTTAGGTATTCTCTGACCAAATCCTTGACCAAGGGAAGGTCTTCTTTCTAAGATTCATTTACCCTGGCCTCCCAGGTCAGAGATCCCTGAGGTCTGGTAGTATAAGTGAAGACTAATGCAAAGAAGGCATTCAGTAACTTTTCCTTCCCTGTGTCATCTGTTACCAGGGTCCCCTCTCCTTTTAATAATTGGCCCACATAATTATTTGCTTTCCTTTTCTTATTTGTATATATACAAAAAAGCCCTTTTTGTTATCCTTAATATTCACAACAAGATTTAATTCTAGGTGAGCCTTAGCCTTTCTGTTCTCATTTCCACTTACCCAGACCACCTGTCTCTATTCACTAATTCTATATTGCTCAACTCTATGTGTGTAAAGATAGGCAATAGTTAATACAGAATGTAGTTTCTAATGCAGAAGTGTAACATGAAGCTTCCTGTTTTCTTAAATAAGAATCTTGAAACCACAGGTAGAGAAAGCATAGGACAAATGGGAGAGTTTCCTGAAATGACAAACTTGCAGAGTGGGACATGGCAAGACGAAAGAACTGACAGCTGTTGTCTAAAGATAAAATCTTGATGCTACATTTGTATTTGCAGAGGTTAACAGATTATTTTAGAGCAAAATTTGAATCTTGACCTCCACTGAAAATGAATGTAAAGCACAGTGCACTTATTTTTATGGGTTTAGGGCTTGGCTCCATTTTCCAAGATCAGATTTGCGTCCTGCTTGAAGCTGCATGGGTTATCTTCTACATCAAGAGTTTGTTGCTTGGATGGTATGAAGGTTTTTCCACTGGGTAGTTCTGCTTGTTACAAGATAATGAGAGGAGAAGTGGCAGAGAACTGGAAAGTGGCAATCCATCCACTGCTCAGAGTCATGTTCCTGTGTCAGCTACAGTCCTGAGCTTTTTAGGGATGGGACATGGCAGTGACATATGTATGTAGGAAGATGTTTAAAACATGAGACTGACAGGAGCTTCCAGGGAAAGAAAGTAGCTTAGAGTATATGTTTGTATATATGTAGTATATAGTAGTGTATATGTAGTAGATTGTGTAGTAGCTCAGAGACTATGATCCTTGGCACAATCCTCCTCCACTTACAGTACAGTCTGTATCACGTACAAAGCAGATCTTAAACCTACATTCTGGCTTTACTGTGTGTACTGCTTGCTCAGTGTCCTTTGAGTACAGGCCTGAATGCCCCATTGGCCCCTGAAGTAAAATGGCACTGAAAAAGGGTATTAAAGGGAGGGGAAATGTCGTCTTCTGTATTACAATTGTTCTTGAATGTATATTTGCCTTGTGAACCTCTGGAGGCATTCACTCTTTGAAGCAAAATCATCTTTATCATCAGCTGTGTTACAGAGGGCTGGAAGGAAATCCTGCCCTGTCATTGCAGTTGGTGCAGAGAAGTGCAGTCTTTGGTCTGGCTGCAGTCACTAACACTGGTTTTCGCATTAATTTCTGGGACTTTGCTAGCATTCCACTGATTTTAATATACTGTGATGGATATGAATTCCATGTGTGCACAGTCTGGGCAGGGTTTGTTTGTTTGTTTCTGTTTTGATGGTTTGTTTGTCTTGGAGATTATTTTAGGGCAGCACTCACCCTGTCCTCACCCTGTCCAAATCAAAGGCAAACCATAGCCTCATTGCCACAGTACAAGGACCTCGTTTGAAACTTTCTCCTCTGTCAGAAGAGGCAGCCAAATTATACATGGAATCTGACAGCAGAAACTTCCTCAAGTTTTGGGCTTAATTTAGTTTTTTCTATCTATCTATCTATCTATCTATCTATCTATTTATCTATCTATCTATCTATCTATCTATCTATCTATCTATCTATCTATCTATCTATCTATCTATCTATCTATCTATCTATCAATCATTTTATTAATTCATCTTGAAAATATACATTTCCTACCATATGCAGTCAATGGAGAATTAATTTCAACACTCTGCATTTAGGCCTGCACAACCTGTATGTATATCCTGAATCACAATATGAATCATGGCATTTTCTACTTTCTCTATTGAAAGACCCTCTCTAACCACAGCAACGTCAATTACACTGAGTGAATGATCCTCTCTTCTTACATACACAAAGCTTTGAACATGCAAAGCATTGAATTTTTATAGGTGTTACAGTTTTTTTATGCCATTTTCTTGATAAGCATGGTCCTATTTCAAACGTAAGTGTTTGTTACACAAGGCTATTACAACATCCAGCCTTGGTAGCAGGTCTTATGTAACTTTGCAGTTCTCTATGAATTTGCAATCACAGAAATAGAAACCAGGATGAAAGCAAACCTTTCTGTTAGTAAGAAGGGAATCCTCAGAAAGCCTCCTCTGGGAACTTTAACCTTGTGAATTAGGAGGGCTGCATGTAAAATACCTGGACTTTTTTGTTTCCATACCAAGGCTGGGGAGCTGAGGTGAAGGCTGTGTTGCTTTATTTCTTTGCACTTTTTTTTGTGTAGAGGAAGTTATTCTATGGCTGGATCTGCTGCTGTCAAACCTTGCTTTTTTTTAATGAATATGTTTCTGCTGTCAAGAATGTGCACTCCTCTACCTCAGCCTGCAAGGCTGCAGTAGTTTGACTCTCTATGCTCTTTACAACAGACAGCTAATATCTGGATATTTGAGAACAAGATTTTTTTTCAGGGCTTTCAACAGCACAAATTAATCCAACAATATGTTAAGCTGTTTTCTGATGGCATTGAAAGAGAATCCGAAGTGTTTTGTTGCTGTTGTGAATCATACTATACTTGACTCATTTTTGTTTTTTCTTAAATAAAAACAGGCTTATCAGTTTACTCTGTCAATGAAACACTTCCTGCCCAGCAATACCATCTGCTACTGCAACACAATGTAAACCATTTGTTTGACCATTTCCATTAGCTGTGTTGACTAAATACATTTTCAAGATCATCAATCCTTTCCACTCTTGGGGAAAACAAAAAGTACCTATTACAAAACATATTATTTCTTATTATTGTTATGTATTCCACATTTTTTTGGCAGAGAAAATTTACATGTGATGAGTTCCAAAGCCTACCATCTAAAGGTCATAGTTTTGCTCTATAAACGTCAAGCCTTAATTAGCTTTACATAGTTTTGATTTTTGATTGTAATTTTGAAGTATTGGTTGTATTGACTTTTGGTCTTCCATTCCATTGATTGTAGCTTCAACCTTGGTATTTAAATTGACATGAGGAGCAACAGGGACTTGGGAGGCATTTAAGACAACCAGAAGGACTCAGGCAATTCTGGAAATGGATGCAAGTGAAGCACGAGGATAGACTGCAAAACCAAACTGACCTTGTTACCACTTACTGTCTCTCTCTTTCCCCTGCAAGCAGCCTGTAGTAGATTGACAGAAGCCTAAAACCTGGTTCTATCGATCCCATTTTATTTTAATTTTTAGATAGGATCAAACACAAAGCATTTCAATACACAGACTGAGTTTTTGTTTAGATGTTCACCATTTTTTGGTATTTGAAGAGATGAGCAAGGACTTTGTCTTTTTGCCTCCATTAAAATGTTATTTTCTAATGCTGTTCATTGCAGCATAACTTGGTGTTTTCTGTCCACATTGCCAAGGAATTTTAGGATGCAAAGCATAGCCTGGTGAAATATAGGTCAAATACAGTCTGAAATGTTGAGAAGCAAACATTGTTATGTATTGTTGACTCAAACTGTGCTATGCCTTGAGCAAGCAGAGCAGAGGCCAGTCCAGAAAAAATTTACTACCTAAAAACCCAGGATGGGGAAAGGAATGAATGGAAGTGGCAAGGATCATCCTAGTTACATGTATTTTTAGTCTTCTAATTTTGAATTAATTTTGCTTTTGCAACTTAAAAATCTAGTCAGAGGGTTAGGCAGTGATTGTAACAAAAGACTGAGAATGCCAATTTGAAAACATCACTTGCTTGTAAATACTGTTTTTCAGCATGATCCTCAAACAACTCTCTATAACTGAAACACAAATATTTAAAATACACGTTTACCCTTTTTTATGGTAATCTTTCTTCATTGTTTACTTGTGTTGCTTATAGCAGTGAGCTGAATATAGGTTTTTATTGATAGGGTGGCTTAGAAACTTCTATGCCTTGTAGCACATCAGCCTTATCATCAGGTATGCCCTGTGCAATACAATATCCTGGAACTCAGTGGAAATCTCTGATAATGTTTTTTTCTTGCGGAGACCCACTTCTTAAATCAAGGGCCATTCTCCCTGTGATTTGTTTTCCTTTATTTACAGGTTGAAATGCGAGCCTCCACATTTAATACTCTAAGTGCACCTTTGTTATCCTAGTCACAGACAACATCACGTAGCCAATCTTGGTTAAAAAGCAGGTATCTTGTTTCATGCTTTCTATCAAACCTTTGCACGACTTGGTTAGAGAGAGAGGAGTCCCTCCCAGAGGAGACAGCTGAACATCCACACAGCATTAACCAGCTGCATTTGAAGATGGAATTAGGAAAAGAATGAACTTCCAAAAGAACAATGCGAGAATGGAAGAGAGCCATAAAATGATTTAAAGTAGTGAAACAACAAAGGGGAGGCACTGTTTCCTATGACAACTAGTGCTTTTTCTCTTCCTCTGAGTCATGATATCTTATTAATTTTTAGTTTTTCTTTTTGAAGTCTGTGAAAACACAGGATGGACTGAACTTCTGTGATCAAAATAGTATTTTATGGGTAGAGGGTTTTTTATTTGTTGTGGATGTTTCTGTGTGTGTTTCTTCGTGTTTTTTTTTTTTAAATTATTATTATTTTTTCTTTTTAGATACTCAGAACTTGTAAGTCTGGTTTCAAACCCTCACTCATAAATCATGAGGTATTAAAAGCATTCTTAGTATCTCCATGGGAAGGAAAGGGATCTCACTAGTCCAAGTCACCATCTTTCCTATCTCTTCAGAAACTAAAGCAGAACATCTGAACTAGAGAAAAACTCCTGTTGACTCTGCTGCTCCTTTTTTTTCTTATTATAATAGGTTATGAGATGAGAGCTGTTTTGGCAGTAAAAATACTGCTCTTTGCCAAAAGAGAAATAGGGAATATAAGATGGGGAAAACCCTGACTGCCATCAAAACCTCTGGAGTGACATGAATATACAGATTTTTGGCCTCCATCCTTATGTGTTCTCCCAGAATATGAACATGATTTGCAGCCCGTGATGTACAAGTCTTCATTTTGGATTGCTAAAGATTCCATCACTTCCATCATTGTTGCTTCTTCTTGAAGAATTGAAGAGTGTCAGAGGTTTGAATAGTTGTATACCGTGTACAACTCCTGTATGGATCAAATGCTGTAAAAGTGCAATATTCAAGGGCTTTCACAAACAGTGGCTAAAGTACTAGGGCTTCTACCTTTGTACTTTTGTCTTATTTGGGTCACAACTTAGATCTCTGGTTTGGCACAACAGTTCCTTGCTCTGAAGAGCGCAATCAAGCAGGTAACTGCAGACAGAAGTTGGAGGTTGAATGCACAAGGGAACAGTTAACTAACTAGAGCAAAAGCATTACAGCCTGCCAACCCTTGAGTTTACCAGTGCTGAGACCTTAATGCAAGAGGATGTGACCAGCTTTGGTTGTAGTGCAATGAGAAGCATTAGTTCCTCAAGTAGGTCTTCACTGATGATGGAAAATCAGTGATATCCAGGGAGGTTTGGAGCTTGAATGCGTCTTGGCATAGAATCTTTGGGATTTTTCCCACTCAGGTTAAGATCCAGTTTGGAGGAAACATATCAGGAGTGAATTGATCATTATTAGTAAGTGTAAGGTCTCATCTGGTGTTTTATATTTCTTTAGTTAGTTCTCTTTCAGATACAAGGAACTGGCTCTAGCGGCATTGTATTTCCTGCTGATGTTGTTGAGCTTGATTCTGATTTCAAGAGGATTTTTGCCAGAAGTCGAATGTAACTTAGCGTAGTAGTGATGCCTCTGCAGTGCTACTACTACATTTGTGCTCCTCTGAAACTATTGCTACAATGATCAGCATTGTACAGAAATAAATTCTACTTAAATATCCTGAGCAGGAAAAGTTGCCTTCCCTGTTCATACGGCACAGCACTATCAGGCTGCTGAAGCGGTTAAAGGCATTGCAGGTACGCTTTAACTCTTTGCATCGGCAAGTAATTCTTTCATTTTTCTGGAACATTTTTGAAAGTGAAGATACACCTAGTTACAAAATTTTTATCTATTTGTATATCTAACTATGTTTAATAATTGTTTGCAGTTAAGGAAATATATTTAGCTTTCTAGTACGTGCCAAAAATATCACAGTATTTCATTTTCTCAGAAACTTAATGTTTCTGGGATGCATTTCTTTGTGGCGAATGGATTGCTCCTGCCTTCTGGGGTCTTATCTATTCATGGAATGTGTTTGGGAAGCTTTTGCTTACTTCCAGTTCTCCAGAGCCTGCAGCTGATTGCTTCTCCGTTTTGCTTCTTGAAAATACTCACTGCTCATTTCTAACAGGCAGTAGAATTTTGTGTTGTAGTACTAATAGTCTGGTACCTGGGGATATCTGTTATCACAATCTCTCTTTTTTATAAAGAGAGGGGCATGGCAGCATGGTACATTGCCCAGTGTTGATGGAAGTGAAAAAACCCAACAGATTAATCTGCAGCTCCTTGCAAGAGCTACATAATTTCTGTGTACTGGTGGCTTCCTCACTCACCTGGATGAGTTCGAATCAGGGTGAACTGCTGTCACTGTAGCACAGAGCCCATTCTCAGGTTTTCTGTATCTGAGCCAGGCTGTGCATCTCGTGTGCACAGTTAGGTAGCTGCCAAGATTTGGGCCAAGATCAGAAGCCTGACTGCATGATCTCGATGTTGTTCAGCTCCCACTTTCCAGTGTCATGCCCCTCTGAAGAATGTCCAGTGGGTGGAAGACTCAGATTTGGCTGTCTGCATTTCTGTAGCAATTTCTCTGCTAGCACAGGAACTGTCAGTAGGTGTATGAGAACTGCTTATAAGAATAGAACTTCTGGTCTCCCTTGCAGTGGGACACAAGCAAGACCAGAACCTGTCAGCATTGTTAATGGGACCTGGACACTTACAGGCTCTTTTGCTTCAGCTAAAATTTGTCAGTGTTCTGGCTGTAAAACTCTGGTTAGAGACTCACTGCATCTGCCTGCCAGAAAGGAAGAAGCAAAGTACAAGATAGGCCTTGGGATGTGTACCTCAGGCAGGGTGTGTTGGTTGTGGGTTCTGGTTTGGCCTGGGCACCAAAGAAAGGGCAAAGTTTCCTTTACAGAAATAGGAAGCCTTATTTTTTTTTTAAAATAGGATTGGAGTCCAGGGTTTCCTGCTTTGCTTTGTGTACTCACTTCACCTTGGTTGAAAACCTAGGTCAGTGGGGCTGCACAAGAGACCTCTTACCAGGGACTGCACCAGTGGCAGGGCACAGAAATTTAAAGTTTAATCTTACTATGACAAGCAAAACAGAGTAACGACAAGGAAGAGCTGATATTGCTACTGAAATTCAATGAATAGAATGACAGTGGTGTAGAGCTGACATTTCGGTGAGATATTTTGTCCATTGTAGGAGGTTAAACAGTGCTGGGCACTGGACCTTGATCTTCTATATTGTTAAATTTTAGAATGGCCCCAGGCATGACTCTTTCCTGGGTTAACTCACCCAAACTCCAAGTGGCTTAGCAGTTTGTACAAGAGCAGGCTAATTGCAGGGGCAGTTTGGTGGCAGTGTGAGTTTGATAGCAAACTCATGTAATTTCATTTTACAGGTCTCAGCTTAGAGTGTGGAACCTTTAACTGCTATTACAGACATAGCCCATTGATCTAGCCATGGCACATCAGAGGAATTTCTGGTGGAGCTGTTGTCTCAGGCTGGGAACAGGCATGTAGGGGACTTGTAAGTATCTGGACATGGTGGTGAGGAAGCTTTCAGTCGGCTGGTTGGTTTATTGTGAATTTTATTAGTATCTATGTAAATAGATAGACAGACCACTGTGTAGCATGAAATTTGTAAAAAGTTACTTTAAATGTCACATGTATGTAAATACATGAAGAACTCAAAATAACATTATTCCCCTTTTGCATTTTTACTCCCCAGAATCCCCAGAGGCTTGAGAAAGTAGGAGAACCACAGTTAACATGTATTTTTATTGTAATTGTCCAAAGCCAAAACTAGCTGAGCAGAGGAAAGCTTAATGGCCCTGGAGGGAGTCCTAGAATATTGCTTTATTCATATTAGAAAACAATCTTTCTGGAGCCATGGAGTTTGCAGACTGTGCTGCACAAACGTGGGTAGCCCTGTGTGGTCATGAATATTTTCAGTGTAGCAAGCTGGTAACATTTCATAGATGATCTCTTGGCGATGTTGAAGCTGGAAATTTCAAGGGGTCAAGGATTTAATTATCTTTTATCTTAATGCTTCTGCCTGTTAATTGAAAAATTGACTCCTCTTCTGATTTTAAGAGACGAAGGCACATGAAAACTATTTTGCACCACAGGCCGTTCCAAGCTGGGTTTATTGCCAGCCAGACACAGACCTCAAGTGTAGGACTCAGTACCTCAGGAGCATAACTCTAGGATAGTACAGGTGGAAATGGTAACAGGCTGCTTGTGATCAGCAGCCTTACAGTGCTGGAATGCAGCAATTTGACACAGAATGTCTATCTCAGAAATGTTGCACATCTCTCGCGTTTCTTTTCAGCCTGAAGTACCTTCATTGATTCATCTGCCCCAGTAGTCCCCAGCCAATATGTGTTCTGCTGTAAATTAGTTGCTGTGATGCAAATGAGAATTTTGCTTGACCTCTCTTTTGGATCAGGACAGGATCACCCAGACCCCAAACTATGTTTTGGCAAATTATCATCCAGGACCTTTACCTTCAACACAGCTGCTTAATCCTAATCCTCCCAGGGATGATCATAGTCTCTGCAGGTTTAGAAAGTCTGTTTATGCAGTTGTTTGGTGTCAGGTTCAAAGTCCAGATCTTCTCACTCACATAAGCTCCTTCAATGAGGGATACCTTAATAGCTATCTCCTACTGATGCCCATGACTTGCCATGAATGTGCTCCCAATCCTTTTGTTGAAGGGAACAGTCTCATGATGTCTAAGCCTCTCTGTCTCTGAATACCAGGATGTATCTTGATCTACATTTCTGAGTTTTCTTTGGGTTACAACTGACTTCAGGACCATTCACAGCTCTGCATGGCAGACTGCTTGGATACCACTTAAAGCACTGTTGGCTGTGAATTCTTACATTCTCCTTAATCTGTGTTTATTTTGCTGAAAATTATCATATGTGAGCTATTCTCTATTT
Source organism: Myiotriccus ornatus (assembly GCA_036023395.1). Taxonomy (NCBI): domain Eukaryota; kingdom Metazoa; phylum Chordata; class Aves; order Passeriformes; family Tyrannidae; genus Myiotriccus; species Myiotriccus ornatus. The sequence goes on along the minus strand of JAYRBT010000093.1, from coordinate 59,168,877 downwards.
TCAAACCTTCCAAATCAAACTGTGTTTAGGTACTAACAGTGTGTAGGTACTATGAGTGGCTTCATCTCCTCACCTAATGGGTAGACAGAAGTGAGGTATTCAGGCTTAGGCAGTAGTTAAGTTCCCTCTATAGTCACTATCAGATACTTACCTTAGAAGGAGATAATTTTCTTTTGGATGTACATGTCTAGCTACGTAGATGAATAGCCTGTATGACTACCATGGATAGAACAGAGGAAAAAAAGACACCTAACTCTTGAGCTACTAAATGCAGTAGCTCTAAAACATACAATATTAAGATATTAACCATAACTTACCGCTGGCAAAACCCTAAGAGATGCTTGATCCTCTTGGCTTCTTTAGGATAGAAGGTAAAATATGTTTTTTTTTTTTTAATACATTATCTCCATAACTGAGCTCCTTAAAGAAATGCTGAAAAAGAATTTTTTTTTTTATTTTTGCTTTCATTTTCCAGATGGCATTAGTGATAGTTACACACAAAAAAAACAGTGGCTGGCTAAACTCTGACTGCAAGTTTGTGAAGAGTCAAACTGTGGCCCAGATCTCCCTCCAACTGTTTTGGTCAGTAACACAGTCACCCCAGTCCATGGCAGATGCTGGGCAGCTGTGACCACATCAAAAGCTGGTTCTGATGGTTCAAATACCAGAGCAGATGATAGGAATGGGAACCAGGAGTTGTAGACATGAGCTGGGAACAGAAAAATTCAGGAGACCAATTAGAAAAGTTAAGTATTCCAAGGAACTGTTTTAAAAGGGCTTTACTGGAAATTATTGATCTTTGTGAATTATTCTAATTGTCATAGTAGTCTTAATATTGAAATTCCTGGATGTGTTATGATGTTAAAAAAAAAAAAAAAAGGCAAATTCCTAGCAGGGCTTTTTTTTCTTTTTAATCAGCCTGTTTGCAGGCTTACTTGGTCAAGCCTATAAACTCAGGGTGTTTTAATTTTGGATTATCTTAGCTTTTCTGCTCTTGTTATTTGTTTATTTCTAGTTGTATAAGTGGTAAATTAATTTCTTCTGTCACTTCTGACTTATGCCTACTCCTTCTGAATCTTCTTCCACTAGAGCTCTTTTTGGCCCTAGACTAAAATCCTTAGTTTGTACAGCATTCAACAGAACATTCCCAGAATTCTGTTAACATATTCTTCCTCTTCAGTAAACTCAGTATTTGCTTGTACAGCATGTACTGCATAAAGACTAAAAGGTGTTGAATATAAAGACTTGTTGGCTTCCAGAACAAATCCGCATCTTGTATCTAGCCAGAGCTGCCTTTCTCACTCTAGGCTGGTAAAAACTGAATCGAGCTCAGTAAAGACTGATGTTTTTGCGGGTGCATCTTTTGTAGCTGTCCTTGTCAATCTGGCTTCTGGGTTGTTTGGAAGTATCTCCAAGGAAGGAATGCATTACAAAGAGCAGAGATTAATACAAATGTCGATGTTACCACTGACTGCTTAGAAGGCATGATATTTGATAGCATTTGGGAGAAGTTTCATGTATGTCTATACACTACAAACTGCAGATTTTAAAACTGCTTTTTTTTTTTTTTTTTTTGGTGCAAACTAAAGTAAGTTGATGTAGTTTTTAAAAGTATTTTGAGAACCTAATACTGGGATCTAATTGGTGCTTTCTCAGAATGAGAACATATTTGACTCTGGCCACACCAAAATGTAAAAATATCCTCTTGCTAGCTCACCTCTTCCAGTTCACATCGCCATCTATTACGCTGCAGTGATTGACACAACTGCACCAGCAATGAACATGTCCAAGGAGCCAGGTAAATCCAGAGAGCCTATTTGGCCAGATTGAGATTTTGCTACTGAGATTTTGCTGCCACCTATAGCTGAGGTGTAAGTTCAAGTCCAACTCAAGAATAATTTCATCAGATGCAGTCATTTCAGTGACTGCTACATGGGAGCAGAGGGGAGATTGCTTTTTAAGGTATAGAGTTGACACACAGCAATGTGTCCTTGCAGCCCAGGAAGCCAACTTGTATTTTGGACTGCATCACAAGCTCTGTTTCCACTAGGGAGGTGATTCTCCTCTTCTGCTTTGCTCTCATGAGACCCCAGCCGTAATACTGCTTCCAGCTCTGGGGACCCCAACATAAGAAGGACATAGACCTGTTGGAGAGAGTCTAGAGGAGGCCATGGAGGTTGTCAGAGGGCTGGAGCTCTTCTATGAAGACAGGCTGAGGGAGTCAAGGTTGTTCAGACTGGAGATGAGAAGGTTCCAAGGAGTCCTTATAGCACCTTCCAGTACCTAAAGGGGGCCTGCAATAAAGCTGGAAAGGGACTTTTTAGAAGGGCATGGAACAATAAGACAAGGGCTAACGGCTTCAAACAGAAAGAGGGCAGGTTTAAATCAAATATCAGGAAGAAATTCTTCACTGTAAAGGTGGTGAGTTGCTAGAACAGGTTGCCTGGAAAAGTTGTGAACATCCCATCCCTGAAAATGTTCAAGGCCAAGTTGGATGGGTCGCTGAGCTGTTTAGTGGAAGGTAACCCTGCCCATGACAGAGCAGTTGAAACTCCATGATGTTTGAGTTTCTTCCATCCTGAACCATTCTATGATTCCATAACACAACAGCTTAATACATTCCCTAGTAACTGAACTGGAAATGCTGTCCTCTGCTTTGAAGTTTTATAAAAGGTTAATCTCTCTTGTCCTGAGAACCTTTTTGACTAACACGATTAATCTCTTCAGTTTCCACAGCCAACCAAGCACAGCCATGTGGTTTGGAGCACAGTCAGCGCCTCTGACACTCCCGCCCTGAATGACCAGTTCCTTGTTGATTAGAGCATGACTCTTATCCAAATTCAATCCTATTCCTTTAGGTCCTGTAGCAAACTTGACTGTGTGTGAACATATGTGTAAACACATATGTATGTACGCATCTGCTTTTAGTGAAGACATCCTTTAAATTCCCTATAGAACTAGAAGTCAGCTTTGGTTTTAAATATTGTGAGGTTAAGCCCTTTTCCCTCTCTCACATCCCCTCCCTGTGAAGAAACCTGTACATTCCTACATTACATCAACATTTAGGATTCCTAGAATAATGAATAACAATCGTATCAGATTTTCTGTGTGCAGTTCTTGCCAATTTGTGCAATAATTAGAAATGCAATCCCAATTGTTTTAATATTTCTAATGGAAGAAAAAAATAGAATCATGGGAGAAAAGTACCCACTTTGAGCTTTGTTTTGCAAAAAAAGGTCAAAACCCTAAGACCCAAACACACAATCCTGATGAATTTTTAAGCACTTAATCCCAGATATGTGAATAAACCAATTGATTTTGAAAAATTCATTAATGAGTTTGCTTGAATTCTGTGCTAGAGGGATCATCAGGGATCTTCAAGGCAGAGCTCTTTCTATTTCTCTGTCAGATCTCTCAATGAAGTTTTTAAGAGCAGCTCACTAGTATTTCATATTAAAGCCCATGCAGAATGGACACTAATTTGCAGAAATTTTAGGTAGGGAGGAGGAGTGATAAGGATGCAGAGAAACGTGTTATTTTCCTGAGACACAATATCCTTTTAAAGTACTAAACCAAAATTATTTGATGGATATAGGATAAAGTTGTTTAAAACATGGTAGTTTGGCCAATCCAGCAATGTGGATGTCCTCGAATAACCTTTGATGGCACTCCCAACTGTTCTTTGAACAAGTAGAGAATCATGTCAGAAGCCTTCATTTTGCTCATGTTGGGTTTCCTCCAAGACACCACCTATGGGCTTCTGAGTCACTGAGCCCCTGCTCCCTACACGGTATGGTGACAGGACTATGCTCTTGGGCCTCCAAAGCCACTCTCCGAGGGAGGAATTCCATTTTGCAATCAGGATAGCAGAAAGAAAAACAAAGTAAAAAAAGGAGCCTAAAAAAACAATCTGTAAAAAACCTCACAACTGAGATTTTTTTTTAATGTCACCAAGGAAAATGAAAGAAACAATATAAGCATCCAAAAAGGTGGGAATAGAAAGTGTCAAATATGCTGAGCATATGCAGGAAGCAATTTTAATTTGTTGATAAAACTCCACTGTGTTAATTTCTATCTGAACACTGGTGAGGATCCACAGATTTCTTAGTTGTTGGGCTTTTTGTTTGTTTGTTTTGTCTGTGTTTTTTTTTTTTTTTTTAAATGTGTCCTTCAACCAGTCCCTGAAGTCAAATGACATGTCAAATTCATAAGAACAATCTATGACATTCCAAGAAATGTTGGAAGGTTAATTCACATTTTATTACTTTGATAAAGCAGAAAAAAAAAGTATCAAATAATGAACAGACTAGGGTTTGCTTTAAAAAGACTGATGTTGCCAGCCTGAGAAAAAAAAAAAAGAAGTAAAAAAGCAAACTACACTGAAGGTTTTTAGTGTTTTGCCTTTTCAATAGGGTCATACAATGTGTTTTATAACAACAGCAGGCTGGTGCTGTGCTAATCCCAATCTCATGTACTTATTTCTTGTACTTATTTTTCCGTATGTGTTTTATATGTATCTGGGTGGTACAGTTGTACTGACCATGTGATCATGGGTCTGCAAAGAAAGCTCCAAACACATTATGGAGTTACGTAAAACAGGAGCAATATATTTTAACTCTAAAAGCAACCTGTATCCTGTTATTTAGCCTTATTTTACAGGCTTAGTTCAAGTGAATTGCTGTTTACACATAATGTGCTAGTCAAGGAGACATTACAAATGTCTTTTGCACTATATCAAATCAAAACATATTGGAGTTCAGTACCATGTTGCCAGATTAAGATGCTAGTTAGTTATGTCAGAGAATATTGATAGAGAAGGTAATGAAGAAGATACCAGATCTTTCCAGTGCCACTGCAGAGTGCAGCTGACAAATGGAGCTTTATGTAGGTGACTCCCAGATACAGATCCTAGTGTTTCTATGTTAGAAAAATGCACATTAATGTTTCTCTGAGAAAACAATCCTAGAACTAAATGATGGCAATTGCCAGTTTTCTGTGTTTCATACAAAGTAATCCTAGTAGCATAACCTTCCTATACTGAGAACATATCATATACCTCAGAGAATTAAGTAAGAGAAACCTGAAGTGAAAGAAAAATTCCATGAATAGCCCTTTCAGTCAGACATTACAATAAAATGTCAACTGGCTTAATGGGACAGGTCATCTGCTGCTTCCAGTAAATGTCCTAATTCAATTTGTTGTCTACAGACAAGCATTCTTTTTCAGGGGTCACTGAAGGAAACTGAAAAATCTACCTGAATTGAATTTCTATTACTTAATTGTATTGCTCTGGAAGGTGCATTGTTCTAAGTAAATATGTGGACTTCAGCACACAGCCATCATATAAATCACCTCAAGCATGTATGAGGAATGATTTAAAACCATATAATCCCCTTCCCTCGTAGCCTCACGTTTGACTTCCTAGCTAGAACACTGGAAATATTGAATATAACATCTCCAAATATGAGGTACGAAGTAAAGACTGGTGGGGATGAGTTAGTTTTTCTGCCTCTTTATTTTTTTTTTCCTGAAGATATTCAAGTGAAAGAGTTTTGCTAGAAGAAACAGGACTTTTGAATAGCGTATTTTGAATTGCCTAGTGAGTAATAGTAGTTAGTTCAAATGTTTGCCCTGCTGGTTTCCAATCACAATTTGTTTACTTAGCTGATTTTAGGCCTTTTGTCTCATGGCAACTTGTTCAAAGCCAACCAGTTTCCACCAGTTATTTCCCCCTTTTTTCTCCCTGTTTTTCTTTCTAGTCCTGCTCCTGGCCTTTGGGTCTTGTCTCTTTGAGTTGAAACACGTGCTACAACACATGCTACTGCACAGCAAGGTTGTAGGTACACAAATGCTAAGATGTAGCATAGGCTTATTTTCCCCTGTCTTTTAAATGGCTTTGAAGGTCACCTAAAGCCTGAATGCCACCTTTCTTTCCAGCAATGTGGATGTCAAATGTGTTGGACAGTCCCTAATATAAACGTAACCAAAGGTCCAGTTGCCGTTGCAAGTCTAAGGCACTTAGTACCTTAGGTTCCTGATGGTTATTTAAGAACAGTCCACAACTTGTCAGTGCCATCGCAGGTAACGTTGCCAACCAGCGGCATGAAAAAAACATCCCTTTTTGCAACCTCTCCTTCACGTCTCCTCTTCTTCAGCAGCTGTCCCCAAACAATCTGCCTTAGGACATGTCCTGAGGGCCCACCTTTTGTAGCAATGTATATTTTCTTAATCCCCTGGAGAACAAGAGCAGAATCTGAGTCCTGTATTTCTGCAGTGCAGGACAGCTCAGCTGAAGTGTCCCCCAAATGCCCAGTGGTCAGTGGACTGAGAGGGGTGTTGGGGTCAGACTGACAGTTGCTGTCTGGTAGCTGAGGAGATCAGCAGAGCGAACTGGAATGAATTGGAGATGTGGAGGAGGTTATAAATTTGAGGGCTGATATCAAACCTGTGGGTTGATTAATTGGGACATGGCTGCTCAAGAAGTGGTGCCATAGTAACTTTGATGGCAGGCTGTTGATTTTTTCAGTTGATTTGGAAAGCTGAGGAGGTAATTTGTGTTTTCTCTGTGAGTCTTGTGCCAAGCAGCTGTTTCCACTCTCCTCAAGCTGGACTATCCAGGTACGTGTTTGGAGGCCCTGCTGTAGGAAGAAAAGGTTGGAAAGGACCTGTTGGGCTGTCTAAGGCTGCAGGTGCTTCCTCATGTGGAACCCTTTCTTGAACTCAGTTTTAAATATAGGGAGCTTTTCTGTTTTTGTGTTTCTTTCATTGGAAAGATGCTGAATTGTTTCAGGTTGTGAGAGCAGAGGAAGTCATGTCCATGTGCTTGTGTGAGTGTCAGCTTCTGCAAAGGTGGGTATTGAACTAGAATTGCTAACTGACCAGTTTTGCTCAAAATAAACAAAATTTCAGTGGAAATGTTTGCTATAAATGCTCACAAAGTTTTATGGTTCTTTTTCTGAAGGTAATGTAACTCTTCTGACTGCTTCCATGTAGGGATTTGCATATCATACCTCTAAGGATGTGATGGGCGAAGAAGTCTCTTCTCTCTTTTGTAAAGTTCAAACAAGACAGACACATAACCTCCTTCATTCTTTTGTGTGGGTTGGACCTCCTGTGATATTTAAAACCAATTTCAAAGTAACTCAAAGCCAAAAGGTAAATAAATAAATAAATAATAATTAAGAAAATGTATGTTTACAAACTTTTAAGAATGGAGCTCAGGTTGTCTACTGGTTATTGGCAGTATCTACCTCAAGTGTGATTATGCTATGATGTTTATGACTGTATTTTTTTCTAAAACCAGCAGGTAGTTCTGATGTCTAGCTCTAACTGACCTCATTTCTAAAGCTTTAATAAGTGGCTACTTTTAAACAAAATTAAGTGATTACTTCATGGTTTAAAAAATTGGGCTTTGGAGTCCTGGTATGCTTTTACTTAGCTAGCTGAATGCATAAGTGTAATTTTCCAACTCATAATTCAAGAACAGTGATGAAAAAAGTATTTTGAATGTTTCAATGCCAAAAGGAAAACTTTTATTTTGCCAAGTTTTGACTTGGCTGAATTTGGATGGCCGAATAGTTAAGTGTCCACTGGGAAACTCACAGGTGCTATTAGAGATCAAAAACAACCTTCACTACACCAGCAGCCACTAGAAATTCTGTAGCTGCTGTATAAAGAACTGTACAGGACCAGCTAGCACATGGCATCGGGTCTCATCCTGCTGGCTTGTCCTCTGCTGCCCTTTTGCTGTGTTTCCCCTGAGTGAGAAGGGTCATTTCTCCTTAGCTGCCCTGTGGAGCATGTTTTCCCACTGATGTGGAAGGACATATTCTACACCTTATTTTCCTCCCCCCTTCCACTGGAACCAAGGGGAGAATTATGAAATGGAAAGCCCTGGTGAGTGGGTTGTGTTAGCATTTCTGGGTTGCTTTTACCGTCCTCTCACTATCCCAGCTAGACTGGCTCCCAAACTGCAGATCCCAAGATTTGCTTCTCATGCCTGCTGTCGCAGGCAGCTCATCTGGAGCCTCTCAGGGCAGGTCCCTCTTGCGCCCCCCTGATCCAATCACATATGTAGTGTTTTTGTAATTTAGAATTTAGTAGTATATGTGGCTCATCATCAGGCATCAAACAAAGAGATCTAATGCAGGCATCTGTTTTTAATTCTTTTCTTGCTGCTTTTCATATGACTCTCTAAAGTGCACTTGTGTTAATTTGAGCTTTCTAGGTGTTACTTTCCTTGCTCCCAAGAGGTTTACAGTTTTGATGCTTAGCTGAATGTTTGACATATTGCTCTAAGCTGGCAAATGCCTGATCAACATTTGCCAAGTTGAAGGAAGACTCTGATCTTGTAATGTATAACTCTATGCATTTATGGCAAACACAGTTATGTAAGAACTTTTCTCAGAGTTACAGTAATACTGCTTGTTAACTGGCAATGGAATTTGTTTACAGCAGAATGAACTTGGATGTCTCTCTAGCACGGTAGTGAAGTTTAACCCTTGACTTAGTTAAACAGTATTTTCTTTACATGCTTTGTTATAAGCATTATTTAGAAGTGGAGCAGTGCCCATTTTTGCTAGCTAAGACTCTTTCCTGCTGCTGTAAATTAGTTTGTGTAAATAAACTCTAATGCAATTAGCTAAACATAACTTCTGCAGATTTTGCTGTAGTGTTTGTTTGTCACATGCCTTGAATTTAGGGATGGGGGTGAGAAGACTTGGGCTAAAGTGTTTGGTTTTGTAGACTCTATCCCTACATGAAGTTTCACCGACAGATCTGCTTTGTACAAGCATTCCATGTGACTTCAGAGAGCAAAGCCTTCACTGTATGGCTTATTTAGATAAATCAGTTCCAGCTCCCTCCTTATTTGTGAAAGGAACAAATCTTGATGACTGTTTCCCATTTTAAAGTTCAGTGACGAGAAGGAGAATGCAACTGCCAAAGTGCCATAAGGCTTCTGCCTCCTTTCTTTCTCATCCCAACTCTGATGCTGATTAGCCAGTAAGAATGGAGAGAAACCTTCCTCCAGACAAGCTACTGCAAATGTTCTTCCTTACTTTATGTAACACTTCATGAAGAGGCTTTGCTTTTCATTCTGAAATAAATAAGAGATGTGAATAGTCACGGAACAGAAACAAACACTGGGTAGGCTGGACAAGTGACTGTGCTACATTCCCTTCTTGGCTGTGGGAAGTGTCTTAGTGCTGGAGAACACAACCATGTCATCCTAAGAGGTGACTCTTCTGTCAAAATGTTCGGTGCAGTTCCAAGGTGAGCTGGGGGTTTGTGTGTTAACGCTGACATACAGGTTCTCACACAGATGGCCCTAACCAAGACTGAATCCCTCATCTTTCCCCATATTTGGTCTCTACTCCACAACACTTCTGAGGTTACCAGAAGTCAGAGACACAAGTTTGACTGGAATGGTATTATGCATGAAAAACATCATCATAATTTTGCAAGTCCTAACTGAAAATTGAAAATTGTTTTCAAAAAGTTGATTTTTTTATTGGAGAAACAATAAATAGATGACTCCCATCTGCCCACTTGGGAGAACAGGGCTCACTTCATTTTCTGTTTACAGCAGAAAATGAAGCTGTCAGGTGCATTCCAGCCAGCAGCACAGAAATACAAACACATTCATTTTTCTCTCAAAATATTTTCTACAGTAAGTATTTTTGGTATTTTACTTTTTCTTGCCTATTCAGGATATTTTTTTATTATAGTTGGAGTTTTCCAGTACGTTGGTAACACTAATTATAAATTCCAACCCCTAAAAGAGAGTTATAGAGAAAATCTGCATGGGATTCCGTAAAAATATCTTCCTCTGAAAACTCATTCCTTACTTGATCTGGCTTCACAAAGATTTTTCATTGCTGCATCTTGATGGCTCCGTCAACCTTTGTTATAGTGCCTGACTCCTTCTAAGACTTCTTTAGATTAATTCTGAGCTTTTTTTAATGCACATTAGAATTTTCTATCTAGTAAAACCAGATAGTTTGTTGGAAGATGGAAGGATTCAGCTATGCGGCAAACTATCAGGTTATAGTAGTTATCTTTGATATTTTGAAAGTTTATGTTTGCAATGAAAAAAATATATCACATACCATTACATTTCTCTAATGGAAGGGAAGAATACTTGAGTGACACTGCTGGAAGTGTTCAAGGCCAGGCTGGATGGAAGTCTGAGCAGCCTGGTCTAGTGAAAGGTATCCAGGTCCATGGCAGCCAGGTTGGAATTCGATGCTCTTTAAAGTCCCTTCCAACCTAGGTCATTCTATGATTCTATGGCATTACTAGTCCTTGTGTTTTCTTTTGCTTTTATTAGTTCAGAAAAGAGTTGAGTATCCTCTGAATTCTCATCTGAAAACAAGAGGGTGAAAATGAAGTATTTCCTGAACACTTTTCTGCAGTTTACAGAAAAAGGCAGTTCAGTTGAATCTAAATATTCAGTTGAACTCTTTCAATGAAATCACTATCAGTAGTCAGTCATCAGTTCCACCATAGGGAATAAAACCCTTAGCTGTCGTCTTGTCAACAAGATCAACTGGGAGGCATAAGCAGGTTTATTTAAGTCCTTAATTTTCCAAAGAAAATGAGTAAGAATATTGAAATGCTCTGCTTATAAAACCAGCTACCTAGCTCCCTCTTGAGTCAAGTTCCCTGTGCTCAGGAAGTAAAGAAACTCTTTTGTTGGTTCTGAGAATATTTTTAAATTTTTCAAGATTTATTTTGCATCTACTTAAGCATAAATCACATTAAAATCTCCTTCCTGTTACTTTGCAGATCTCAAAGTCATGCAAAGGACATACATTTTAATTTTAATTTCAGCTCTTTACATTTACAAGTCCTGGGCTGAAATATGTGCAATATCATCCATTCTTATGATCTTTATTTATTCAGATGCTGATTTATACAAAAACAATTTTCTGAAACTCATTTCAGGGTGCCAGATGTTCAAAATCACAACACAATAGTATGAAATGTGGTAAAAGTATCCTTTGCAGAGTTCCCCCTATTCTTGTAATAAGATGATCATATTTTAGATAATGGATTGGAAGCTAATTATCTGCTAATGAGATATGCCCGGCTTCATAGGAACTACAGTGTATGAGTGCCCTCCTGGGTCTCAAGTGGAAGGTGGCAATTTGTGCTGTGTGGCTGTTTTTAATCTGTGCAGGGGACAGAACTGTGTGGAAATTAAAATCAAGGTACCTTGATTGTCTAATGGGGGCTAATGCATGCAAGCAGAAAGCAGATTACTCTTCTTCCCTGCTTGCAAGAGGAAAGGATTACTTAAAGGAAAAGCATCTCCTGAGTGCAAGAAAGACTGAGGGAAGCTGAGGAATGGACTCCAACTTGCCAACTGCATTGCCTCACAGATGCCATCAGAGTGCAGAACAAGCATCTTGTGGCTTTGAGGACTTCTAAGATTTCCTTTTTCTTTTTTTTTTTTTTTGTCTGCTTATGTTTTGCAGAGCTTTGCTTTGCCTCTTCCTCCCTCCTACTTTTCTGCTTCCATCTAGTTCTGGGAGCCTCCAAGGGGCTGTGAAGGGATTCTCAGGAGGTTCTTGCTGCCTTTGGAGCCTGTGTAAGATGCAGTGCCACTTTCCCCAGGAAGGAAGTGGGAGCGTAAGAACTCCGTAAGGTTGACATTTGCCACACTTGCTGCAAGATGAGGAGAGATTTGATAGGTGGAATAGAAGGATCCCACCCTTCTACTAGATCACTGGCACCTTTTTGGGGTTCAGTCCTGACTAATCTTTTCAGGAAGAAACTTGGGGTTAATTATCTGATGTGCCTGGATCCCTTTCCAGGAGTGTTTGATTATCTCAGAGTCAGTGTCCTGCCTCTGAGAAGAAATGCCCCATTAGGAAGGTACTGGTCTTAGACTGTTTTCCAGACAGAGGAATTCACTGTTTTTCTGTTTGAATTATGTTTGATTATTTAAGTTTCTTGCTGTAAATATTATTCCACAGGGAAAAGGCCTCTTCCCCCCTGTTAAACCTTACCACCAGCTACTAGCCTGCCCCATAAATGTAATTTGTATATACAATAAAAACAGGACCAGATGGGGCAGACACATCAGGGTTTTAGTCTGTATTCCTCTCTTGTGATAGTTTCTGCCTAATAAAAAAATGACCTCATGTATTCTGGAGAGGTTACACTGTAGTGATCTTGTACCTGCATCACTTATCCTCATTCATTTTACAGAACAGAAGTAATAAGGACTGTTTACAGGAGAAATACTATTGGCAAGATTTTTATTCAGCTTTAATTTTTCTGAAATTTGAGATCCTAAATGGTCTTTGCTTCCTTGTTAGTACGATGATGCTCGTACAGCTGGTAGGAGTAAAGCTGGCTGGTTCTGCAGAGTCCTGATGGTTTCCATGCTGGTTATATCCTCTGTTACCCCTCTTGTCAAAGTGATTGCTGTGACTTACTTTTGATTGCATTTAAGTAAATGTTAACTGCCTGCATTTAAAGTCAGAAGGCTGTATATCCTTGCACTGCTTGTGTGTGTATTATGTTATATATTTAATATAAGCAGAAATGTATTAATGAACACAGTTAAGAAGGAAAAGGGGATATAAAGCTGAAAGCAAGTGGGTGTGAGAACTTAGATTTTTAATTTTCTTTCCTTTGAATATTTATCTTTGTATGTTCATTCCTGTGCATTAAAATTCTGGATGTTACTTTTCCAGCATAAAAGTGCTCCTGGGTATGAAAATATGGTTCCAACATAACCACTGTATGCAGAAGGGAAGCAAAAAGAGAGCCTGTTCTTACACACAGTTTCCAAATCCTGCTGTAATAATATTCGAAAAAAAAATCTTAGTTACTGATGAGTGTACGCTTATTGGAGTCAACACACACCTAGATGGGTGTAATTAATTCTGAAAATGGTAATTGTTCTCAAAAGAAGCTTCTGAGTATTCTACTAAATGGAAATAGTCTGAGGGTGGTCACTTGTGTTTTGCAGTGCTGTAAATTTCTAGTTGTCAGGGTTTAGTTTCTAGCTTTTATTGTTTCTTATCTGTGGCAGTCAGCCTGCTGTTCTGAATTTATTTTTATTTCCTTCCTATATTATATTTTGTTGTCAATTTGTTAGATTTTTCATTTCTAAGTAAAGCTTTCAGTCCCATGCTTTCAGCAAATAAATTTTTTAAGTATTTTGGCTCTAATGATCTCATTCACTTCGGGAGTTATTTGTGTTCTAGAAATGAATTGTGTGCTCTAACTGAACTGGTGTAACTATATTTAATTCTAACTTGATTACCTCTCTGCTGTTTTCTAGCTAGAGTGTACATTCAGATATACTCATATGCTTCCAGTGACTCCACATGCCCCCATTGACTACGGGAGGATTTGCAAGCAATATATCTAATTGCGCTTTTCATTATGTAGTCAATAGGCATATAAGTTAATTGCACAGTTTTGCTTTCATTTTAGGGATACGATAAAAATTGATTTTCCATCCTTCTGACATTTACTAACTGAGCAGCACAAAACTGCTTCAACACAGATGAATGTCCAGTGTTTTCAGTAACCAGCATTCCTACGGCTTTAATGATGGAACTGATTCTTGGAATGATGTATTATTTAGGGGATGTACTTTACAGATACAGATTCATATTCCCTCCTCTTCAAAGTGCACTCTTAGCAAAGATGTGGATTTGTGCAACACATAGTTTGCAAGTTGCTGTTCTTTTTTCCCCTTATTTTCTCATCCTCTGGAAAGGTCCGTAACAGTTGGCAATATTGGGAGAAACAGAAAGGAAGTGCATTTGGTCCTGTAGGAACCTCTCCACCTGATTGATATAAACATACACTGGAACTGTTCTCAGAAATTGCTTTTGTACTCCCTGACAACAATCAGGTTAAAAGCATAGATTGCTCATAAAAAAACTCACAGACCCTATTAAACAGTCAGTATATTATGTCTTTCTGGCTCTTCCTTTCTGTCAGGGTGCCTTGACCCATTCACTGGCTTAACCATACAAGCTCTTTCTCTATTAGCCCACTTTTCTCAGCACTTCAGAATATTGCTGTTCTCTGAGTTTGGCCAGCCAGCTACAGCTCTGTGGCAAGCAGACTCCACTTATCATAGCCACAACTGACATACTCTGTGTGTCTCTGTACACATGTGGCACGTGGAGGGGAACTGTAAACTGTCACTGTGTTTCTTGCTTTCACCAAATTTCATACAGGCACAGAAATTAGATCTTTTAGTAACTCATAGCAAATATTTGATACTTGTGGCATGGTACTCGTTCCTACTTCTGATTTGTTGATTTTTTTTGATCCAACAAAGGAGGGTGTAATGCAACTTAATCCCTCTATCTGGGAGTTGTGCAAAAAACTGTTTGCATATATAGATCTTTAAGATTTCTGTCAAATTTAGGTATGGCAAATGACAAAGTTGCTTCCCCCATCAGTCCCATTAACTTGCTGGAAATATTTGCCCATGGAGTAAGGTAAGAAAAAGGGCAATCAAGTATCTGTAACTGTGGGGACACCTTTACATTACTCCTACAAAACTGAATATTTGCAGCTGGGAAAATTTCATTAAGTCCTCATGACAGGAAATAGCAGGGAATGGGCTGTGAGAAAATGTCAAATATTCTCCTGATCTGCAATTGGCTTGCAGGGAGTTTTCCAAAGGGCAGTGCTACGGACAAACAGACATGGCTCTGATCTTCTAGTTAATATGGAAGGTCTGGGGGATGTTTTTGTTATCCATCCCTGTTTAAGCACTGAAGATTGTAAGAGAGGCTTGAATGTCATTAATAATATTCATCATAGGACAGCTTAAGAAAGCGACAAGAATCAAATCCAGGCTTTCTTGTGCCTGTGTTGATATCTCAAAGCCAGCAGAGGAAATCATATGAAAACCATTAGCAGACTGCCCTGAAATTTCCAGTTAGGTGATTGATTGCATCTATGGCTGTTGAATGGCTACAGTGGCTGAAGATGACAAGCATCCAAATATTTGCAGTTTCAGTCACAAAAGACTGTGTTCCAGCACCTCCTGTTTGAGCACCATTTGTCCTGGTATACATCTCCCAGCTGGATAAAGGAACTGCAAAGCTGTTGGGTCAGCTGTCAGTACACAGGGGAAGGGGAGTCAGCATGTGTAATTGAAGGAGGTAGCTAAGACAGCGAACTAACATCACTTTCACCTTTGAGTTAGGTAAAATAAAACTATGTAGTTTTAGGTAAAACTGCATGTAAACAGAGAAGACAGTAATTTGAATATCAAGTTTGGATCAGCTTCTCTTGTTGCTAGCAATGAGTAGAAATGTTGGGAACTAGAATAGTACCTTCAAGGATTTTCAGGGCTGGGGTTTGGGAGTTTGCTGTTTTGTCTCAAAATATTCATAGAATAGTTTGATTTGGATGGAACCTTAAAGGTCTCCTAGTTCCGATCCCTTGACATTGGCAGGGACACGTTTCACTAGACCAGGTTACTCAAAGTCCCAGCCAGCCTGGCTTTGAACACTTTCAGGAATGGGGCATCCGCAGCTTCTCTAAGCAACCTGTGCCAGTGCCTCATCACCCTCACAGGGGAGATTTTCTTCCTAATGTCTAGTGTAAAGCCATTACCCATTGTCCTATCACTTGTAAAAAGTCCCTCTCCAGCTTTCTTGTAGGCTCCCTCAGGTACTGACCTCTCCCTGGAGCCTTCTCTACTCTAAGCTCAACTGCCCCACTGTTCTCAGCCCATCCTCACAGCAGAGGTGCTCCAGCCCCTAGTCATCTTCATGGCCTCCTCTGGACGTGCTCTGGCAGGTCCGTGTCTTTCTTGTGTTGGCGGCCCCAGAGCTCAACGCAGTTCTCCTGAGCGGACGTTTGTGAATAAATTATGGCAGACATACTGACATTTTCATACTAACTCATGTGGAAGAACTGAGGAAAAAAGGAAAAACAGTGTTATAAACAGAACTTGTGATGGGCTATTTGCTACGAATTCTTACTGGCATGCATTGGGGTGATGCCATTAATCATAAACAGTAGAGTTATGTTTGAGTTGTGTTGATGGCCAAATGAGTGGCAAAACCATTTTTGCCACATGCTATCACATTTTAGGAAAGCTGAGTAAGTCACTCCCATGAGCTGGAGAGTCCTGTGATAAATTGCACTTTTGAAGTGGCTTACTGTGTGCTAATAGCCAGTTGTCTAAATTGCTTTTAAAAGGTATCATCTTAAAACTGAAAAAAACCCAAACAAACCCAAACCAACTGTTTTTCCTCAAAATGTGACCTACTAAGCCCAAATCATACCCATGTATGGCAAACAATAATGTGTTAGGAGAGGGGACTTTGACACTCATTACATCTAGAGATGGAAACAATATGCAGTCAAACATTCAAGAGGGCACATTTCCAATAGTATTAAAGTACTTGTTCCTAGACACAGTAGATTATGAGATATTGGATCTTAATCTCCTCGCATTCCTATATGCAAGGATGCTATTTTAAGACATATTATAAAGCTCTGAGAATGTTTTAATGATTGTTCTCCTTTCACTGACGTTAGTTCTGGCTGATTTCTTAAAAGCACGCTCAGGCAGTTGTTTAAATAGCTGTCCTTCAGCATGAGTGCATACGTTAAATACTGGCAGGTCTTTTGAGGAAACCTTAACCTGTCAGTAAAAATATCATGACTAAAAGGTAGGCTCTTCCCTGATTCTGCCAGTTAAAATCCCTCTTTCCATGTCCGCTTACCATCAGTGCCTCCATGGCTGTCTGAAACATGTGCCTTTTGCACCCTAGTGTGCTTGCTTGAGCTTAACAGTGGCATCTGGATAATATGTCATAAACTTCCAAGAATGCCCAGGTCTTGGTGATGCTTTGGGCCATGCACTTCCTAGCAGCTGGCTAGCAGGGCAAGAACATCACTGAAAGCTCCTTCTCGGTATAAAAACTTGGACTTGGCATTAATACCCCTATCTTATTGTATTCAGTGGGATGAAGAGTGCAGCTGTTTTCCAGCTGAAACAGAATTGATAAGACTTGTGTATGCTGCCTCTGGAAGTCTGTGGGCTTCCATGGCTGTTCTGAGCTATCAGCAAAACTCATGTTTTGATACACTGTGGGTTTTGGACTGTTCACACTGAGACCTGTCCTTTTACAGCTTAACTTCCGTATATGTTCGTACCAGTAGCCTGAGTATATCTCTCCTCTGCTGCCAAGTTCAGGTCACTGCTCCAGATTGCAAGAGAGATATGACAGTGATTAAAAAGTGCAAACACAGAGTAGTGTAGCTGTCCTCAGCTCCAGCTTTTACAGGGCTGCTCACTCCTCAGGACATTTCGAGCTTGTTCTCTCAGCCATCATAGAGAGGTGATTTAAACAGGTCTGGTAGCCAGGCAACCTTGAAATACCTGAAGTCAAATTTTATTTTCCCTTGAGAGAAATTTTATTAATAAAGCACAACTGATGGAGCAATGAAAATCTTCCAAAGGAAGATTCATGTTCTTCCTCTTCAAGAGATGCATGCTCTCACCTCTTTCCTATTTCTAGGCCATGGTTCTCCAGAGAAGCAGGCTGTTTTCAGATTTTACAGTGTGGTTCATAACTAATACTCTTCATTTATTAAGAGTTATTTACAAGCTCGTTTGGGTGAATTAAATGACCCAGGTTATCAAGTTTAGCTAATCCATGATTATCTGCTGATGTCAAAATCACAGTATTAGCTTTGTTTGCAGAGATGTTTGAGTACCTGCCTTGGCTAAAGGAGCTTGCAGAAACATAACAATGGCTGTCTGTGTAATGCAGACCAGAGGTAATTTTGAAGATGGTGGTGTATGCCTGAAGACTGACAAGTGATCTTTCTGGTTTCGTAACTGTCTATACATCTAATCACACCTCTGAGTGAGCTAAGCTGTTGGAGAAAATAAGTGTATAAATCAGACCAGCTTGGCTCATAGCCCTATTTTGCCTGTCAGTTGTTCTGAAAACTGAACTGCAACATCTCTGAGGCCAAACTATGGTGGGACAGGGAAGTTTTGACTGTGCCAAGGCACTTGTACAGGTCTTGTGCACTGGGAATAGCAGCTGCCGTTTGAAAATGGCCTGTTGTTGCCTGAGCTCAGCTATCATCTGCTTCAACAAACCCCAGTCTGGGCTGGAGGACACAAGTAATTTCAATCCATGCACAGGGTGCCACTGCCTGACCCAGATTTACCACAGTGATGGTGACTGTGGCTTCTATGAGACGGAAAATGTACCCAGCACTTCCTCCCCTCCGATAGTACTGGTGCCCTAAACCACTGAGGAATTTAAATCAGGGTCTTTTTTCTTTGTTTTTTGGTTTTGCTTTTTTTTCCCCACCCAACTGAATGATCTCAAGAGGTATTACAGGCATAGCAGAGAGCTGCTTTGCCGTGGTCCTCCTTAAATATGTGGTAGCAAATCCTGCTCTTGCAACCTCCCCATGAGCTGGTGGAGGACACGGAGCAAAAAGTGAGTATATCCAGCCACCTTTGTATTTTTCAAGAATGATACAAGCAGAAAATTTTATTACACCCTAAATCAGTCAACGTGAAGGTAATTCAATTAAATTTTAGAGACTGTGGAATTGCTAGGCATTATTTAAACATATGTAATACTTCAGAAGTGTGCTGATCCAGGAGCTGATCCAACTGCTAAATTAATGACAAATTCCAAAGCAAGATGCAGATCAGGTGTGAGAAAGTGCAGGACCATTGTGTATTAAGTAAGCTCTAATTTTTATGCACCCTTTTTTTTTTTTTTCCCCATGAAAAGCAAATACTTTTTGAGAGCACACACAATTCCTTTTCATAGAATCAGAGTTCCACAGTCAGGATTGCTGAAGAATTGAAACGTGCTTTTTTTTTCTTCAAAGTGAGCTTCTGTTTCATGTAATTAAGGAGACTGTATTGGAAATGGCATTCTCAGGGTCAAAACTAAGAACCCAATGTTCATCAATACCAACTGTGCTATTAGGACCTACCTTGTAATTTTCAAGTGTTTGATGTTTGTGGTACTGAAGAAATATGCAATGAAAATTTATAGTACTATTTTGAAAATGAGCTATGCTAGAAATCTAAAAA
>JAYRBT010000093.1:59116771-59149051 GCA_036023395.1 Myiotriccus ornatus | reverse complement strand
AAATCAAGAGTAGTAACTTAGTTTAATTCCTTTCCAGTGCTAAGGGAACTTCCCAGTCTGACTGTTGACGTGACTTCTGGGCAATCACACTCCCAATGCAAGAGACTTTCCCTACTGGGACTGAAGCCCCTTTGCAGGCAGCTCCAGTGACCCAATGGTCCCCACTGGGCTCCCCACACATCCCACTCACACAGTCATACCTGGTTTCCTTACTGGCTCGACCTCAGGTTTCCCATGACAGAGTCTCAGATGTCTCATTCTGAAAAGCCATTTACTCATGACACAGAGAGAGAAAGAGCTCGAGCTGGTGCCTCTGATGAGGGACCCCAAACAAAGTAACCCCTGGGCTTTTAAACCCTCACAGTCCAAGCCTGGGCTCTGTTCCTGCTGTGTCTCCAAGTTTCCATCCATCTTCCTGCCACCACCCCTTTTCGTGCCCTTTGTTAAACAAAGGGTTGGCATTTCATGACCTCTTGTCTCAGGCCCCCACCCAGAGCTCAATCTGCATCTCAATCTACAGTTTACAAACAGAGCTACCTGATGTATTCCTCAATACCAATATGCATCACCTTTGTGATTAACCGAATTGTTAAATATGACAGTCCCTTGGTCATTAGCGGGGCTGTGAAAATCCTCCTGTTCTGTGCACGCAGTCTTTGTGGATCTAATAATCTTACAGTTTATTTTGTGACAGTGCAGAAAGGTGGCAAAACAGAAGGGACACCTAATATGAAAGAATGCATATTTCTTCTGAACCTGAAAGGTTCAAAAATTGCTGGGGCTCCTGTAAAGCAACATGATTACATGTCCTTGAATCGGCCCTGTCTGTTGTGAGAGTTTTGAAGGGAGATGGAGTAAGGAGAATGGAGAACTTTAAGTTTGCTTTTTGCCTCTTGATGCCATCTGAGGAAAAGGTATTTCTCTACATGAGACTGTGTTCCAGAAAGAAAAGATCATACCTATTTATAGGAACAAATAATGAAAGAGAATATCAACTCTAGTTGGCAACGTAATATCTTCTCTGTTATTCTAAGAGTTATTTAACTTCCAGGATTTGTGAAAATACAGCTCCAATATGGAAATGTAATTTCAAACTGTCAAGCTCCAAGGAGTGTTGCAGCAAATAAGGAATATGAAATAGCAACATCTATGCTTGGTTTAGTTCAGGCTTTGAAATGCCACTCTGCCCTTGGAGATAAAATGAAGAAAAGAACAAAAAAATGTTAGTTAATTAATTCCTTGGCATATAAAATTACTGACCTTGACTTTTTACCAAGCTTTCAGACATCTTTTTATTTCTAGAGTCCACATAAACTGCATCTAAAATACTTTAATTCTTGTATCCTCTCCACGAAATGCCTTTATGAGGCACAGAGGGTTGTTCCAAATTGCAGGAACTGCTCCTTGTGTATTGTTTAATCAGTATACAGAGTTCTGACTGCTTGATTTAGTTTCACAAGGATGGGAAGCTGGTCACACACAAGTCTTTGCAAGTCAAATTTGTACATGCAGGTATATCTAATCCTCTGAAGAAATAATCCAAGCTCCAGGGGAGTCTGATACGGACTGCTTATTGTTAATATGCTCTAGCTATTGCTTTCTAGACCTCCCCAGCTAGAAACAGGAGATGATATCAGCATTGTCATGATGCAAGGGACCACACAGAAGTAAAGAGTGCAGGTGTTGTTGGAGAAGGAAATTCAAACTTGTGCAGCAGGTCAGTGAAAGGTCCTATTTGGACTACAGGAAGCAAGGTGTATTGATGTTGAGCTGTATTGTTTGAAAAAGGGGTTATTTTCAACTGTTTAAGAGCCGTTTTTCTCCCTCTACACATACAGACACTTGCTGGGCAAATACAAACGATTCATAAATGCAGAGGAAACTTAATTTGGAATATTTGCACATTCAGCTCTTGCAAATCCTTTTCCCTTTGTTTCTTTGTTGTACTATTTTCTCTGCCCCGCTTCTTCTACTTTCTGTGTCCACAGGGTCGGGTAGAGATACTGGAGCTGACTTTAATGATCTGGAAATTCTACTGAAAGCAGCTCAGTGTCAGCAGCCCAGTGCTCCAGGCTGGCTCCCTCATTCTCCTAAGAGGAAAAGGCCTGTTCTTTACCTCCCAGCAAGTGTTGATAACATAAAGCCTGAGGGACATGATCCGTCTCTGCAGGGCTCCCAGATCAGGCTCGGCTTGGTGTCTCACTTCCTCAACCATGTCCGTTCTCGGTCTCACATGCTCGCACCTTCTTTTTTTGTCTCTTTGGGGACATGCATGACAGTAGGGGCTAAGAATAATTTTGGCCGAGAGCTTCAAAGCAACCGCAGGAGACAGATGCATCATTCTCATCGAAGTTCACGAGAGCTGTGTGTTTAAATTCTCCAAGCCGCTCTGAGGGTTTTTTTTGCAGTGGCTGATGTACCAATACCACTGGAGTGTTGAGATCCAAATAACAAGCACAACCAGCACTATCAAACTGACGGGCTGCTGATATCACCCTGGATGCTTGTTCGAATCCTGCTTTGGGCTGCCTTGTGTAGCCTGGCGTGGCCCTGCTTTGTGCTGTCCTCTGCCCTTCCTGTCCCCTGCCTCACCCGAGCTGCCCTCCCTGGCTTGCCTGCCAGCTTCCGCTCTGGAGGAAGATCCTCCCTTGGCCCAGCCAAGCCCTAGTGCAGAACTGCTGTGCAAGAGGAGATCTACAGGGTCAGAGTATCCAGGGATTGGAAAAGTTTTCTTGAGGCTATTGCATGTCCTTGAGATCAAGTGGGAAAATCAGAGTTTCTTATGCTGCAGTCCCTGTCAGTGTGCAATGTCCCTAGATGATCTTGGTCTCACGTGAAAGAAGACAGACTGATGGACAGACTACTGCCTCATTTGCAGGAGGCTGCACAGGTTGCCTTGCTTCTTCCAGACTCTCAGTGGTGTTTGATGCCTTTTTTGGTATAAGTAGGAGTTTGGAATGGTGCTGTCAATCACCAGTCTGTATATAATTAAGCTGTTTTTGGTTTTCTAACTGCTTTACCTGTGCTTTAGTCATACAGTCATTATGCCTTAAACAGCTGGAAGACGTATTTGTTAGCATCACTGATCCTTTATGGTTTTCAAAGACTCCATTTTATTGAGAATAATAAAAGCGGAATTAGGATGCAAGAGTCTCTGGTCTTGGTTTTATGCATGGATTTAGTGAACACTGTGTGCTACTCTGTCTAAAACCCCATGTACTGCGATACTGAGAAGAGTAATGCTAGTAGGGGAATTTAAAGGGAACAAACCCTAATTTCTCCATTATTAATGTAAGTGGTAGCTGATCTGACATTTCTCCTCTTTCAAGTCATTACCCTGTTTTAAGTTTCATTCAGGTTTATTTTCACACATACAAAAATAACTTTCAAGGGTTTTATGAAGACTGGATACAAAAATATCTGCAATTTTTTGAGGGTTCCCCCCCCCCTCCAGTGAAATACGCTATTTGAAACTAAAGGACAAATATTTATAATCTTCACTGCTGGAGACCTGAAAATTAAATTAACATTGATTTTGCATTTTACCTCCTCTTTGGATAATACAAAATCTTCTCTCCTGTCCAACAAAAATAATAGAAAAAACCCCAGCCCATCCCCTGACAGATCACATAACTTTGTAAGAAAAAGATTTTTCTTTGAACCTCTTTACTAAATATATTATTCTTTCCTACCACTGTGATGATTTTATTCATTCCCCCTCCCTCACATTTTTCTTATCTATTTGTTTCTTATCTAATTTAAAAGCTGCATAGTTAGCTGGAAGCTGAATTTTCTTTCGTAAGAAGGTGACTGGAAATGCAGTGTGTTTGTGGAAGCCTTCCAGGTTTTGCTGAAGATATGCTACTGCCAGCTCCCAGAACAACTCATCCCAAGGGAGTCACAGCTGTATCAACATGACACTTATCTGTACCTGAGGCCCCAAATGCTGCAGGCATTGCAAAATAAATTTGCTTTCTAATGGCTTCTGCTTCATTTTTGTATACGCAAGAAAACTGCAACAGACAATGTCATGGGTTGATTCAGTTATTGCTGAAACACTTTGAAACAAATGACTGGCTGCAGAGAGAAAAGGCTAGTTGGATGTCCCAGGGGTGGGACAGACTAAAGGTGATTTGAGTGCATTGCCAGTGGGAGACTAACATATGACTAGCCTGTAACTTTAGGGCACCAAACTTTTTAGCCTTGGTCTATAACTACTATCCAGTTGAGCTGGTTACTTCTCTTCTGTAGGGCAACACGCATGTATAGTGAACTATCCTCTGTCATGGAAGTACCCAACAGTGAAAGTATAGTGTCTGTAATTAAACCCATTTGTTCGGTACCTGATTTACTGGAAAGCTGCTATATACGGCTATTGTTCTTGGAAGTGTCACTAATGGTCTCTGGCAGACACCAGCTCATTTTGAGATTGGAATGGCTTGAGAAATCTGATCTACATTTGAAGTAGAGCTCTTGGAGCAGCAGGATAGACTAGGTGACCTCCAGAGGTTCCTTCCAGCCTGCATTATTCTAGGATTCTGTGGAAGTTTCCTAGATCTATTCAGGGACATTATCTTTCAAATTATCATGCATGGCCACGTGTTAATCTTGGACTGCACTCGCCATCAGTCTCTTCCATGCTAAATCTGGTAGGTGAAGAGAGAAAATTACAGTATACGTGCAAATCATGTGTCCGTACCGCTTCTTACAGGTACGTCTAGAAGGGCTAGAAATGCTGCAAAGGAATGTCTCAGCTCTGAGAGCAAAGCTGTTAAGAAATCTAGGGAGTTGGCTTTACTGGGAAAAGCAGTGCACATGGTGCTTCATTATCCTTCACCTGACCCAACATAGTGGGTCAACAAGTGATATTAACTCAGCATCACTTCATAAGTGGTAGTGGATTAAAACCATTCCTGTTTTTCAGTTGCAGTGGCAGACAACCTGTACCTGATGGTGCTTTGGAACAGGAATGGACTAAGCAGCATCTATATTTGACACATAAAACAGCAGAAAAATAATGACTTTGGAGCAAAACTCTTCCTCTCCAAACCTGAAAAGCTGTACTCTCACAGCTAAAAATAAAAGCTATGGCCATAAAATCTCTTCCCCATAGTAGGGTATGTACTGGTTTACAGTAAGGCATAGGGATCCTAGATGCTGTTGAATAGATCTAACACAGCGGCAGAATCCTGGAAAAAGTCATGGCTCAAACCTTCTCATTTGATCATTAGACTTTGTGGGGAGAAAATAAAATGTCCTGCAGTAGTAGATGGGAACAGAGCATCTGCCTAATTAGGCAGGTTCACAGACCCATTAAATCCTTTTCTGCTCAGCTGAATGCTTGGTATGTCCTAGCAGACTCTTATCAACAAAATGGGCCAGACTTTGAAAAGCAGTCCCTGAGGAACTACTTAAATATGACACTCAAAGAGAAGCTTTAAAAACTAATGGACTGCTCTGTTTGTTTTCTTTAAACTCTTATTCATCATCATCTGTTGTTACTAATAGGCAATTAATAAAGACAATTTAAATTCCCAAGAGAATAGGCCATCGAATAACTGAGTCCAACATATCTGCCAGGGCGAAAACAAATGAAAAGCATTTCAGTCTGTGTGACCATTGCTATGCAGCACAAGGGACAGGTAAGATGCAGGTAATAGTAAGAAAAGGAGGAACTCCTTTCATAGTTATGTCAACTGTCTTGATTTTTGTGATAATATGATAATTACTTTTCTTTGATTAATAAGACTTGGAAAACTAAAAGAATTAGAATAGGTTGCACTTCAAGCTCTGAGAAAACTTTAACTAGGCAAGAAAAAGATGAGCATATGATGATGATAAAAATGCTATTTGAGTGATAGAAATGAAACAAGGATGATTTATGGTGAGAAAGGACCATGGGAGGAAAATTGGAAAGAGGTTGATAATCAGGATATGGGAGATATTATCAAGTGTTGAAAGTGGTATAAGAGTATGAAACCAGTGATAGGAAGAACTGAAGGACATTGTCTTCAGTTCATCTTAATTTTGCCAGTATTTAAAGTTTTATAATTAGAGAAAAAAAATTTAGAAAAATTCAGTAATGATTGTGAAGCTGAAATTCAGTAATGATTGTGAAGTTGATGCTGAATTCTCTGGATCCATTATTATCAGTCTTTACATGTCAGTATTTCCTCAGCCATGGCTTAGGACTGGAGATCTGTTTGACTTTGGCTAGGGCAGGCTCTTAGAAATCCACACTTTCACTCACTACTGCAAGGAAGTGTTTTCTTCTTTTGCAGTAAGTCTGTCTTCTGTGGCCAGATGGCTTTGTTCTGAGCCTGTTAGCAAAGTTGCAGGAAGGACAAAAATTACTTGCTGAAGGGCCAAGTGAGGTGTTCCCGTGTTGGAAGCAGGCTGGGGATCATCCAGGACAAAGGTAGCAAAGGGAGAACCTGGAGAATGCAGTTACATCACACACACACACACACACACACACACACACACACACACACACAAATTCCTTGTGAGATCAGGATATTCTGAGAGGATCTGTTGAAACTCAGTAAGACACTCTAGTTTACAAATTTTTTTCAGTGGCCCTGTTTCATTCTCACCCTACTGGCCTTGCCCAGGTAATGACATATGGAGGAGATACTTGGAGAATGGTTGTGCAAAGCAGAATATTTGAGTGATACAAGCAAAGGAAGACAATTTTGTGATACAATAGCTAATAAATAATGTGGAGTGTACTGCTTTCTAGTGCTCCCCTGTGCAGGTGTGCATGTTACAAACTGGCAGACAGTACATGCTGAAAATATACTGTACCTAATGTATAAGTTTCTGTGATTTATCTGTGTGCTTTTCTGTACTGTACAACACTTCAAGACATTTTTATAAATTATGGCACTCAAACCCATATGTCATGGTACTTAGTATTTGCTCTCCTGTAGCATTACCTTGGGAATCTAGGGCATATAATACTTCCTTTGGAGGAGAAATATTTTTCAATTGCTGCATCTGCAGCAGAATTTGTAGCACTTGAAGGGAATGTGTTAAAAAAAAAAAAACAACAACAAAAACCAGAAAAACCACCAAACTAACCAAAACCCCCACTCTGCACAGACTTACACTTAAATATTTGGTTTTACACTATATTTAGGACCGGCCGGCTGTCTGCCAAGACAGAGCCTATCACAAATCTAAAACACTAGGTAGAAAGATCATGTGACTGCTAGTTTGTTTGGTTTTTTTTTCCAAATGTTTTTTTTTATCAGTGCATCACTTGATATTGCGCTATTAAAGTGCATGGGAAATAATGTTAACCGCAATTTCTTCAGACCGCAATTTTCTTCAGAAAATAATCTATCAGATTTTTTAGTCATATTAAGGGACTGCTCTGTTAATAGACTATTTGGTACTTCCACCATGACTAAACACATTGTTTGTTACCGTGAAATGTCCTAGTGCTCAGCAGTATCTTGCAAGCAGAGTCTGACAGAAGAATAAAGACAAGATGACAGGGCATTTCCCAAGCTGTGACAGAGCTATGGCAGGACTCTTGTGCCGACTTCTGGTGGAGCTCTAGGTGACTTGCTTTGTCTCATTGAGATGGGGGTAGAAGCAATTCACAGGCACATCACCACGCCACTAATTACAGACAGCAAGGTTTAGGCACTAGGACTCAAGGAGGTAAGAATCAGCAATGTTTAAAAGCCCTCCCTCCCCAAATGTGTAGTCAATTATTCTGCAATGAAATGAGGGGTTTAGCTGTCCTGACTGGTTGGTGTGGATCTACTGTTTGTTACAAGAGATGGTGGGAATTTCTATCCCCAAAATCCTTCTGACCTTTAACAACGTGCTTACAGCCTCTTACTCGAAGCCTGGTTCCAAGCTTTCCCATGTGTTTACTCTGTCTTTCAAGGTACTTTGTCCTTCTCTGTGCTGTTCTGTGCTGTGCTTACATTAATGAATATGTGTGAACCTTCCTCAGAGGGTGAATACTTTAAATAATCCATGCCTCTGAAAACACTCAGATGTGGAAAAAGTTACAGAAATACAAATTATTATGATCACTTTAGATCCACATTTCTAGTGTAGCAAAGTTAGACGGGAACAATACGCCTTGACCTTTGCTTGGGCGGGTGCTGGTTATTCTCTGGTGTATAAATATACATATCTCCTCATGTGCACACAATGTAGAAGCTGGAGATTGAGGGGAAGATCTGCAGAAAAGTATGTGTGTTAGTGTGGGTCCAGTAATCCCACTTATCATTTGGATGCCTTCAGCACATTTTGAACTAAGATGTTTTCCAAAAGTCTTTTCCAGGTGTTATGGGCCAGACTCAGGTTTTAAATGCTAGACAAAGGCAAGGGAGCTCTTGCACCAGCTCCTGGAGATGCCTTATTTTATGCAGTTCAGGCATAGAGGAAGATTTCTCCTGGAAGATTTGGGCCAAGAAAATGCACTCTCCTGCTGCAGCGTCTAGCCCAGGTCATATTATTCTTCATCACTCATATGTTGCTGGAGCACTGAGTGCTATCCACAGGAATGCAGGGCTGTTAGGAAGCACTCCCTGACGTTTCTAAACTGCAGGTGAACCTACATAGGAATGATCTTTGCTTGATACCACCTTTCTTCCAGGGCCCCACCTCCATGCCTGCAGCCATCTCTGAGTAGAAGGCAGCAGCTGGTTAAAAGTGCAGAGGAACAGTACATGATTGTTTAGGACAGGAAGTTGCAATATCCACTTGCAAGAATGTAATTGCTTTCGAGCTGGAACAGGGCCAAGACAGTTGATTCCAGCTGGTAGGAACAGCTGCAGCTGTGAAGGCAGCCAAAACCAGGCCTGCTGCACGGAGGGGAAGGGGAGAGATGGGGATTGCCAGCAACCTTGTGAACCCAGAAGTGTGCAGGGGAGGACCCTGCCCAGATGCCTTATCCTCCCCACTCCTCTGTGTGGCCCATGGGGAAGACTGCGGAGGAACTGGCCAGAGACTGCAGCCAGCCACAGCCTGGGACTTCTGGCACTCAGAGGGCTCTAGAGAGTTTTGCCTAGACTCCAGGTAGCCATGCTATTTGCCTCTTTGTGTCCATCCTCCCATTGCCTTTTGTTCAGCTTCTTCAACTCTGTGCCACCCCACTCCTATCCCTTTGGCTACCACATTTTACAGCAGCTTTCTCCCTTTCATTGCTTAGACCTTCTGGACAATCCCCATTCCAAGGCCACTAGGTCTCTATTTGGATAATAAGCTTCTTTTTTGGAGCCAGTCTGCTGATCTCTTGGTGTGGCACCCTGCATAAGGCTCAGTCTTCACTGGTTCTTAAGGCAAAAAGAAGGTTATAGGTAACATTGAACTTTTTTTGCCTTGTGATAGCATCTCGTGAATCCTACTCAAGATGGAGTATGCTGGCTTAAGTACACATCACAACCTAACCCTGTGATCAAAAAATTTTGCTCTTTCTAAAAAAAAGGGACTAAAAGTCCCCTAGGGTAACAACTGCCCACATGAATCCAACATACAGATTAAATACAACTGTACAAGAGGTTTTGCAAACTCAAAACTTTCCAAGGTTTTATTCAGTTGCACTTAGGTTTTCCAGGATTGGTTTTGCAAATAGAGGTGTGTGACTTCTGAAAGTGTTAGAAAGCATGGCCAGTCTGCCAAGTTGTCTAATGCTGCCTGCCATGTGCATACATGGAAAATAAAAATTCTTTTCCTTTAGAAAGGTCTCCTGTACTTCCTGGCGGGTCGCTGTGCTCAGGACTGCTTCCCATCACCTCCCTGTGTGCTAGAAAAGACTATGTTCCCCGGATTGCTTCTCTTTCCCTTCAGGGACAAGTCTTCAGTCAGCTCATGTAGTTTCTGTCGGGTAAGGTCCTTTACCCTTTGACTCTCCTAAGCATGTTGGGAGCTGGATACATGATAGAGTTTCTTAGGTATTCGCGTTTTTAATTCACCAGTCTTGATGAAAAACACTTTGATCTTACCCAGCTACCTTAGCCTGGTTTAAATTAAAAGAGAGCTTTGGGAAGAGCGCCAGGAGAAGTATTTACAGCATCCAATATAGGCAACACAGTTACTAATGTTTATAAGAGAGGTAAGAGAAGAAATTACAGAAAGAGAACACTTAATCTAATCAGAGCAAGCTCATATCTAACAGAATCTTTTAGGTTTCGGCTGACTTGCCAGGGTTTTTCTGCCTTTTCCATCTGCAGCTTGGGGAGCACTCTTCAGGGCCAACTCTGTCCTGGGTGAAGGGATCAGAGGGATCAGCTCTCTCTTGATGGCTTTCTTTCCCTGTCAGCTTTCCCTTCACCTTCAGGCAAAGTCAGCTTAATGATATGTCCTCCACGGGTTTGACGCTGGGGCTTTAAGTGCTTTCCTTTGGTGTCAGAGCTGGCAGCGT
Organism: Myiotriccus ornatus; assembly: GCA_036023395.1. Lineage (NCBI taxonomy): Eukaryota > Metazoa > Chordata > Aves > Passeriformes > Tyrannidae > Myiotriccus > Myiotriccus ornatus. Next base: position 59,138,661 of record JAYRBT010000093.1, on the reverse strand, counting down.
GTATGTTTCTGTGGCTCACAGTTTTTTGCCCACCATGCCTTTGAATTTCCTGCGAACTTGTATCATAATAAATGTACTTGCTCTAAACCCATAAATGGGATTGGTGACGATGATTGTCTAGCTTGTGACTGAGACTAGGCGTAAGGATCAGCACTCCCATGGAGAAACAAAGGCTATGAGACACTTAACCACAGCAAATTTAACCCTCAAAAGATGCTCTAACATTCACTTTTTCTAAAATAAGAAACTAATTTTATTTCTGTCAAACAAGCTCTCTGGTGAGGTTTTTCATAAATGACAGGCTGAATTTGAAGAGAATTAATTTTCAGTTGATGAATGGGCATCTGTAAGTACAAGGCTGAATAAATCAAGGGATGATGCTATAGAAAAGGTTGCATTGTATGTGGTTGAGAGCTGATACAATTAGAAACCTTGCTTTCATACCTGGGTGTCACCAAGTGATCCTGTGACAGTCTTGAACATGGAAGGACACAGCCCTCACGTGGACATGCTGGCAAACTTGCCGCAAAATTTTTGGGGGAAGGCACTGGTTTGTCCTGTCTGATGCCATCAGACACCTGCATTGAATATTATGAAGATAATAAGAAATGGTATATATAACTTTTTTTTTTAAATCCACTTTCCAAATTCACAATAAAATCTAATAGTTTTACTATTAGTTGAATATGCCTAATAAATGTGAATATACGTAGGAAATCAAGATAAAGAAAAATCTTGGTTGGCTCATTGCTTTAACATATATTCTGGGAGGTTTGGGTGGGTTTTTTTCTACTTCTTGAGTATTCAGTGAAAATGTTTATTGATAACTCTTTGCCCAGATCTTATTCTCATACTCTTTGTCATGTGTCCTAATGCCTCACTCAGGACCTGGCACTGACCTTATGCGGTTGAAAGTTATGACTTTTTCCAAATGCAAGTCTCTAACCCTCTATTCCTCTGCTGTGACTTTTGAACATAACATCTTTCTCAGCTGAAGTAAGAGTTTCTTCTGCAGCTGTTGGTGTTGACTGGCTTCAACCACTCATTTACGGAGGTTTGTAGAAATGACCTGGTAACATGCTGTGACCCATTAGATGTCTATAGCAGCACAATTCTTTGAAGAATGCAGAGCATCCAGTTGCATGGATGGAGCCTAATTTTTAGACCAAGAATAGACTTTTTTTTTTTTAATTAAGTCTAACCATAATGCTGTTCAGATCTACATGCAACTACAGACACTTCAGAGGAAATTCACTATAGTGTTGAATTTACACAAGTAAAAGGCATTAGTGGGAGCATGGAGGTAAGTCACATCACTTCTTCCCTTACCTTTGAACAGCTGGTAATTATGAAATTGAATCTCAACCATTTACATGCAAATAAAAATGTAGAGGTAGAAATTCATAACAGCAAACCATTTTCTGTAAGTTCATTCAACATCGAAGCCAAAATTCAGCCTGCTATGTGTGTGTAGTTTCAGGCACCAATGAGAAAATTTTTGTGAAAATTATTTGTGAAAATAATCATGTGAATGAATAATATGCTGGCTTTTGAAATGACTGCCAAAAACCACATACTAGACTGCAGTCAGTGGTAATGTTTTGGAATTCATCCTACAATGGATACATGCAAAGTTGTCTAAGTGGGTAGGAGAAAGCCCTCACAACCCATATTGTAACTTCATAATCTATGTTTTTAGATTATCTATTTACAAATATAATTCAAATTACATTTGAAAAACAAATTTTATTCCAAGCAAATTAAAATAAACAGAGGGTACTAACAAAAGAATTATTTTTGTATATTTACTAACTTATAGGCGTACAGTGGAAGCTGTAAGGTGAAAGTCCTGTCTGGACCTACCACCAGGGAATCTTCTGCAGTCAGGAACAGGGAACAAATTATAAATAAAAATGTATTCCTCTCTGCCATGTGGATACACAAAGAGAGACCTCCATGCCTTGCAACATGGGGATGATGCAAGACCCCCCTGTACAAACCCAGGAGAGATATGTTGCAACCAGCCAAAAAGTAACGCCCACCTCCAAAGCAGAGAAATTACCTTTTAAGGCAACAAACGGACAGTAAAATGAATATTTAGCAGCTGATATCAAAGGGTACAAAAGCGTGCGATTTTCAATGAGCCGTGTGCTCTTTGTATGATCCAAAGGTGCACCCAGCGCTGAAATGGTCACCTAAGCGCTGCAATAAAAGTTTCTTGCTATATTTCTTTGTCCTGCAGGTATTTTTGCCATCTTCAAAATTCAAGAGAAGAATTAACTTATAACAGAGCCCAAACAATTTTTACAGAAAAAATTTTGTTCAAAACATGAGGCAGCTTGTTCTGGTGGGTATACAAACGATCAGGAAGGAGCAACAGAGGATGTGAGAAATAAGGTGCTGAGGCATGGTAGTACTGTGAAACCTCAACCTCAGGGCACAGATTAAATTTGGGCAGAGGAAGAAACAATACATAACTGAATCATTGTGAAATGTGGACTATTTAAAATCTTATGAATAACTTTCTTGTGGGTACCATGCAATAATGTGATGGTGCATACTGGCTTTAAATAAGATCTGTTTCAATCCAGTCTTCCAGCAACATGGGATGGAGATAGCTTCAGAACCTACTGTAATAATAAACACCTAAAGCATATGTATTGACCTGAGAAACACTTTCACTTCAAAAGACCCGTAAATGTCTTCGTAATATTTTTGGGGTTTACTGAACATGTGCACACAGAAAGCACAATAAAAAGGTATTCTAAGTAGGTTCTTTTGGTTAAGGAAGAGTGCCATAAAATGTTATTTTAAGTCTCATTGTTCAAGCAGAGTGATGCCATTGCTCATTAACTGTCTGTGAATATCTCTGAGATGTGCCTCCATTCTTCAGTAAGGGACATAGTCTGTTGCCAATTTTGTTCTGCCGAGAGCTCTTACAACACATGAGGGGGAACCTGTCCACTGGTATCTATTCATCACAATGTTTGCTGCCCATCTAGAGCTAGAAGGAAAACAGTTAAAGAAATAAATCTGTAAAAAGCAGAGATTGCCTGTAAACAAATTCTATTAGGCAAGAGGGACCAAATCCACCAAGGGCTGTATTTAAATGGGTAAGTAGTTTGTTTAACTTTATAACTGTGTGCAAGCCAAAAAGAGATGCTACCACCACAAAAGCAAAATCTAATAAAAAATGGTAACTGGGGAGGAGATAGGAAATCTGGAAGCACTCTTTCCTAGTGTTATGCCTGCCAAGGCATGTTTCACTCTCACAGCTCCCACTCCATGCTCCTTTTGTAGAGAGCTGTCTATGGCACAACCTCACTCTGCTGCTCTGGGGAAATGTGAGTGTCACTGACTGGACCAGATGGTCTGGTGTCCTCAGGTGGGAGCAGAGCCAGGGAGTGGACCATTAGGCCTTGTAGCCTAATGAAACTCAGGCAGCGTGTGACCTAGTGTGCTGGAGGACATGCATGTCCTCTGTCCAAATGAAAGGCTTTGCCTGACCCTCTCTTCTGTTCCAAAGAGTGAATCTCATGTGGCTGTTTTCTGACAACTCACTTGGATGCTGCTGAGGGATGGGGTACCAAGAGGCCTGTAATGTGCTTGAGTTCTGAGCAGCCAAGGACTCAAGAGAGTTTACTTAATCGAAGACCAAAATCTGCTGCAGTCAATGGGAGACTTGCATTGACTCTAGAGCTTTTTGGGTCAGGTTCCAAATGATTAATTCCTCATAAACAAAGGGGGGAAAAAGAGATTCCAAGGAGTCAGGCCTGGAAGAATGACAAAATTTGGTCCTATAACTGTCATACTCTTTATAAACTGAGCCACATGGTTATGTAGCTTCTAATTATCTTGTAATCTTCAGTGCTGGGTGAATATTAATATTTACATACCATCTAGACATGTAGTATGATTGCCGTGTGCTACAGTTCTGTGAGCACTTACCCTTCCAAGAAACGCCTGTTCAAGAGTGAAACAAAAAAACTCACATGGAAGAATAAATTGTAGCCTCTGGGAGCAACTTCCAAGTGCATTACTGAAATGCCGGAGTTGAGTATGATATAAACTGCAAAAATGCTGACTGGGAAGAGAGGAAGGAAGGGAGAAGAGAAGAGATGACAGTGAAAAAGAAGATGAGAGTGGAGAAGGACAAGGACCTTAAGTTCAGACACATTCATTTGCAGTTTCAGTTGAACATTTTTAACATAGTTAGATTTAATTCTGTGCTCTTGAAACAGTGAGGGCACAGCCAGATAGAGTAAAGCCTAGTAGGCTTTCCCGTTAGGTGGACAGACAGGTTTCTTCTCAAGTGTGCTCCCACTTTTATGCCTTTGTTTTACATACCAGAATCAACATGGGTTTAATTCATCTTCTTTGTGCATTGATCCTAGACTTGTGGGATTTCTAGCAAAGGAAGCAAAGGTGCTTGCTTTTGCTCACAGTGAGTGAGAGTTTGTATCAGAAGGCATTAAGCCCCTGTCTGCTGGGTGACACCAGTGATCTGCCAGCAAGGGCTCTGCACCCCTGGTGTGCAAAGCCAGTGTGCCAAGTGCATCTTGTCTGTGTGTGAGGCACAGCTGCTGCTTTGTGCTGCAGAGCAGCAGCATTAAACACAGCCTAAAATACATGTGCATTACAATCTGAGTTCTTGTGTACAACTGACCGGTGCAGCTCAAAGACGGGCGAGAGAAACCCTGCTCTTCTCTCTTATCTTTCATGGAGCACAGGTTGTGGGAGAGTAAAACTGTGAGGTAGGTTCTTCATAAGAGTGAATATAGATCCAGCTGCCAACATCAAGCTGAAACTCATACAGTTGCCATCACTGGTTTTACATTAGGGAACTGAAGCCCTTGAGTTGTTAAAAGGAGGAAACATGGCACTTTATATTGGCATTGTATCTAGAGGAAGTGGCAAGGGAAGAGACTTCCACACAGACACAACTTTGCATCTAAGACAGTGCCATGGGAACCAAGTTCACAGGGAAAGTCTCCTGTGCAAATCAGGCATAATTTCATTCCAACAGTTCTCAGTGTGCAATTGTTTTTGGCCATTCAAGGCCCACAGAGCTTTTTATGAGTAATCTGCAAAGGGCTGTCAGATGTGGCTGTTTTTGATGTAACCTTAGTTTTGTGGTCTCTTCTTTCCTCCCTGGGACTGGAGCAAATCAGAACTTGCACTGACCAGCCAGATTAGAACTGGTTGTCAGTCACCTGACAATGTCAGTTAGCAATGTAATATTAAATATAATGGACTCTGGATACAATGTAACACATTTCCAATTAATGAAAAATTTCTTGTCCAAGGTTCGCCTATCTGCTGTGGTATTCTCTAAAAGAAATATTCATAAATCCTGGCATAGAGAGTCGAGCAGAGGCAGAGCATGCTAAGGTGGGAAGAAAAGCTCAGGCTGAGCACTGCCATGTTACAAACTGGTTGTTTTGAACTATCAGGCTAAAGAAGTTCTGACTGACCAATCCTAATAAGATAGAGACAGCAGCAATTTTACATGGCGAACCTGTTGTTCAGAATTTGCACTATCAATCAGGAAAACACATCTGAGCAGAACAGGGTCAGTTCAGTTGCCTGTTGGTTTGAAACTGTTACACTGAGGTGGGCTGAGCGCTCACATGGCAGTTATTTTGTCTTAGCTGGGAATCAGCAATGGACAGCTGGAACATAACTCACGTGGCTGAGCTGTCTTGCAAGTGAGCCTGTAGTTTGCCACTGCGTATGAGCAACTTACAACTGACATAGCAGTTGAATAGAAAGCTTAATTAAGCCTCACAGGCCTGGCAGGCTTTAGGTTCCCTGGGAAGTGCTAACTTTCTGAGGTGCCTGAAAACATGACCCGGCTCAAGGCAAGAGTTTTGATTGGTTAATGTCACTGGGTCTGAGACCAGAAAACTGGCCTCTTCCCGTGTGTGGGAACATGCCCTTATCCGTGGGGTTTGACAAGAATCCATCCTAGTCTTTGCTCCCTGGTCTGATTCCACAGAGGCTCTAGTATGAGAGGCTCAGCTGCAGAAAAGCAGGTAAAAGTGGTGGGCAAGTGCTGCCCTGTTAGTGGATAACATTCTTGCTGTTTTCCCAGGCTCCTTTCTCTGTCCTGCCAGGTACGCGTGTCTGTGACAAGCAAAGTAAACTATATAGATAGTCAGAATATGAGTGCCTCATTCACATATAAGAGCTACGTTTAAAGCTACAGTATTGCTCAGGACATACAGACTCTGGTTGACTGGAGAACCAGTCGTATTTCCCTTTGTTTCAATTACAGCACATGGCGTCCTTATTATACAGTTAGAGAGGAGGCAAGCAATCATGTTGTGTTGGCCAAAGCACATGAAGTTTTATGCTGTAAATGTTTCCAGTTGCAACACTGAATTTTTCTCATCCCCTGTCCTTTCCTGGAAACATCTTCAGTAAAACTATCCATGCCCAGTGCTGTCTTAAGCCTTACAGTTTTGAACAAAACTCTGAGGCACAAGGGACGAGCACACTGGGGAATGAAATCTTAGTGGGCAGCGATCCCCTTCTGAAGGTGTGCCTTTCAAAATGCAGTGGAGTTTTCTCTTCCTAAATGCTGCACTCCTGTTTTCTATCACTGGTAAAGGCATATTCATTTTTACCCTAGAGAGTGGACTTTCATTATTTTAATTGTAACACTTCATATACTTCACAGAGTTTGATTTTTAACATATGTTCCTTGGTACATCAGTCGGAATGAATTACACTCCTTTAAAAAGTCACTTAACCCAGTACAGGATATTTCTTTTTATACTAGTTGTTTGGAAATGTTAACACTCAAATGATCATGAATATCCTTTGAAGTGAACCCTGGTCTGGAGATCAATTGCTGAAATTAGCACCTTCATTGTTTTTGCTTTAGTTTGTCTGGTTGAGGTCTCTATAACACGTGAGTCGATTGTTTTACAACTTGGAGGTTATCTTTGACATCTAAAGGGGCAAAGCACTTCATTTTGTTACCTTCCCAGTCGGCGTTTGGAAGTAGAGAAAGTTTCAGTCTTGAGAGTCTCTGAAATTTTCCTGTCTGACAAATTGAATTACTCAGTTTCGATTCAAACAACCAGGACAGAAATTTCAGTTTTGTGTAGGTGATGAAACGTGGAGGAATCTCTGAAGTAGCAAGGTTGTTGTTGGTTGCTGTAGGTTGTTTGGCAGGCAGTATCACCAGTAGGTTGCAGTAGAAATTGATGTAAGGGAAAAGTCTAGTGAGCTGAAGTGCCTCTGCACTAGATTGGCTAACATGAGGCACCAGTAAGGCTGCTATTTTCAGGCAACACCTTAAGCCCTAGAAATCAGACCTCTTTATGGAGTCTCAAGGCAACTCAGTCATTAGTCACATTAAAAAAAAAATAAATCCTGACTCTTGTTTGGATAAGGCTTAAAAGATACTGCAAGGCTATATTCTTTCTTCCTCCTTGGTCTCAGAATAGAATATGCTCCTGAGGAGCTCAGTCTCATGGAAAAGCAAATCATTTGCTGCGTTGCAGACTGTTGCTCAGTCAATTCATACAAACCTTTTCAGGAAGCCAAGAAGGAATTTTACCTCCCCCAAACATTTTTCCCTTTTTGCTAAGAATATTTGCAGGTCTTGTCTAAGTTTGTAAAAGGAGAGATAAGACGCACATGCCTCAATGAGAAATATACATTAAGGAACTTGGGGTGTGATTTATTTCCCAAATATATAACACAATATTCCACAAGCCACATCTATTATCTCACACTATGAGATGATGGCAACCTGTGTGTGTCAAAAAGATTCATCAATAAACCTTTATTTGGAATGTAGCAGGGAAACAGCATAGAGCAGTTTTGTCAATTTAACAGAAGAGCAATTCTGTGGCAAATACAAGGTATATCTCTCAAAAATAGCAGCAAGAAAATCTTTCCAGTACATAAACGGCTACATTCCTAAGGATATGTCCGAACTGCTTGAGAAAACAAGAGGGTATATCTAAATTTCTGACAAGTTAGCAGTGTCAGAAGATCACCATAAAACCTTCTTCATGAGATCCAAAGCCAAAATTAAAACCTGAAGAGGCCATCAAAGAAATGAATGACTTTATCTTGTCTGAGATAGCAGGAGAGAACTCACAGTATTAATCTACAGTAATATGAGAGGTTCTAACTTACTGCTAAAGTTTCTGGAGTTTATCGGTATTGATAGCAACTACTTCAGTTTTTCTGTGACTGTGTTGTATTTTGTCCTTGGCAACTGCTAAGGAAAAAGTATTTGTGATTTATTTGAAAGGTCTCATGAAGGGCTCTGTTAGAGGAAGAGACTTGCTACTATACACTAACCCTAGGATTTTTGGTGGGGAGTTTTGTAGACCTGCTTGCCTTCTCCCCTTCGTGGGCTTAGGGTTTCTTTGGGAGAAAAAACGTAATTTTACTTATTTTAAAAAAAAAAAAAAAAAAAAAAAAAAAAGTTCTGAACTGAGGGTAATGTGGCCAGCTTGGGCAAAGCCAGAAGTTAAGACCCTGGTCCAAAATGTGTAATTAATCACTAGAACTCACTTCCTCAAGTCGTCATAGAAACAAAATAAACTGTATAATCTGAAACAATTATATTAGTTGAGATTATATAGAAATTTTAAAAGGGAATAAGGTCTCAAAGAGGGAAATGCCAGTCCATAAATGGATGAGAAAGGAGCTTTTTCAGTAACTGGGTTTCTGTAGAAAAGATTTCTTGAACTTGAATTGTGGCTCTGGTCACCAATAGAAACAAGATTTGAGCAAGATGATTCACAAAGGCAAAATCTTACCCCATGTGTTGCACTGCTGTGTTTATACACAGGCTATACAGGATATAGTTGTAGTTTGGTCTTGTACAAAGCTTTTGCACAGGACCCAGCTAGTTAACACCAGGCCAAAGCCTGAAAAATCTCAAAAAAATAGGTAAAATTATTCTCAGATTTCAGACTTTGTGAACTGCACTTTGATTGTTAATTGACTTTGGTGGAACTAAAACCTGGAAGAAAACAAGCCTAAAAACACCCAGAACTTTTGCTGAATAAGGGTCTGAAGAATGTTATACCACCAGCTGGTTCTAATTTGGAATTATTTTCTTAATTAGTCACCTTTTTCTATTGGAAAGTAATTATGACTAGCCTGTTCCTCAGTCCTCCTCCACAATTTAACTTCTTCTTCAAACAGCAGTATTAGCACAAGAATGACAAGCGCTCTGCCCTTGTCAAGACTGAACTCTATATAATTTTCTTCTCCTGAATCATCTGTTGGAAGGATGTGGCATCTCTGATGTGGGTGACCCATTCAAAAAATACATTCTGCTGGTAAATTTTAAGTCTTTCATTAAAGTTTAGTCGTGACTTCATGAAAAAGATGTCAATACATTTTATATAGCTTAAATGTCATAGATGGTTTAAAGTTGAAAAAGTAGCTGCCATTTCAATGGTCACATGTAAGAGTTCTTCAAGAATAAAGCTCCAATATTTTATTCTGCCATTCTGCAAGATTGTAGTATAGCTTCTGTGTCCTGTGCTCAAAACTCTGTATATACCCACTGAACATGGGGCCAGTAGAGGAAGATGTTGTTCCCTCAGGATGGTAGAGTCTGTGTCTTGTTCTCTTCCTACCCTGAAGAAAATTCTATGTAATTATTTTGATCTTATTTTCATTTTTTTGGTGACTTGTGAGTTCTTGAAGGCAATGAAATGGATGGAATCTGTTCTGAATTTAGATGAAGATGTTCAGAGGACAAGGTATAGCAGAGAAGAAGCCAGCCTCTAGCAGCTTTCCTGAACTGTGTCTTAAAAAATCATAGCACATCATGGACCCATCATATTTAACAAATTAGGGATGACCATACATGAATTCCTGCTTAGCATATCTTCCAGAATTTAAAAAATCCCTTTTTGTATAAAGCATGCAACTTCTTTCTCAACTCCGGTGTATATGTCTGAAGGACACTGGTGAGAATCTTAAAGTAGCATAGAATTCGCTACTCTTACTCATATTGTTTGTAGGGTTAATTACAACTGCGGTTTTGAATAAACACCCATAGCTAATTTAGAGGAGGTTTTCTGTGTTACTACATACGAACAGTAGGCTGAGGAGACCATGGTTGAGTTTCCAATGCTGTGTGGTCTTTTCTGTGTTGCCTGACCTGATAGACTGTTTTGACGCCACCTTTTCAGTTTCACTCAGTAAATCCTCTGGGTGAAATACATGGTTACAATTCATTCCTAGGCTAACCTCAGACAAGTAAATGGAACTGTATGATGAATAAATTTTACCCATTGTTTAGTTTTTAAAAACATTACTCCTTTCTTGATTGAGCACAAAGTTCGCAAGGTTGCAGCAGCTCAAGTAAGAGCAGAGCCTGAGATGTCTTAGATTGTCAAATGACAAGGATCCTGCAGTTGTGAGACAGCTTAATAATACGTATGTTTTCCAAAAGTCCATTTGTAACTCATTTATCATCAGTTGATCTCTACTCCAATTTGACTGAGACTTAGCTGAAACTCTTTCCTAATGTTTCCTTATCTTCATCAGCTTTGGACTTTTAGCCTATGTGGGCATATCTAAACAGAGAGGTAAGAAAGGAAAATAGCTTAGTTAGTAGATTATGTTAACAAGCATGAGTAGGAGGAAGCCATCATTTCATTTTGTATTTTTAATTTAGAGCAATATGACCAAGAACAAAACCTAGGTTTCACCAATAAAGTCATCTGGAGTACATGCGTAAGCAGTTAAAAAAGTATGCTGGACTTTGGCAGCACATCTGTCCTAAATAGTCAAGCCACAGTCTGGAAGTTGCTTTTTATTCCTTTCACTGCAAAATCTTTAATATGGGAGTCTAAGGAGGAAAAAACAACAACAACAAAACACAAAAAAACCCAACAGGGCAATCTTCAAAATTTTTTACCCTTATAAATGAGTTAAACTTCTATTGTGACTTGTGGTCTCAAAAGGCAGAGAAACAGTCAGAATATAAATAACTTTAAACCTTCTTTTCCCTCCAGTCCAGTGACAGCATGATTTTCGCAAAGTCACCTCCAAATGCATAATTTGAAGTATCCAGATATTGAGAGCTGCCCTACAGAATTTCCTTTTTTTTTTTTTTCCTGGTAAGTTTATTCTTTTTGTACGCTTAAAAGAATAAAATGTGCTCAATCCTGGGATAAGAATGAATCTCCTAGTGCAGACTAAGCATCCACATTGAAAGACAGAATTTTAGTGAAATCAGATTGCATTTCTTTAGTCCTTTCTTACTCCAGTGGATTTTAATTGACCTAAATCTATGCAACCTGGAATGTATTCTGATGGATTTTTAATGAAAAATAGGCTTTTATGAAGACATGAAATTCCTCTGAGATTAGTCTTATTGTTTGGTAGTTAATCCTTTTTATTTCTACTAGTCTGTCTGGTGTTTTTATGGCATGTGTTCTCTAGTGCTGGCTTTGATTGTGCAACCCTGTAAGGAGGAGATACAATAGGAAATTTCTCCGGTTTGTGGTAGGGAAAGTTTTACTTTTTATATGCCATTGAAACTTTAATCCACAAAAATAAAACAAACTTACATGGAAAATCCTGGGTAAAAAGACCATACAAATTATATAGAAATCATTCACTGAAATAGGTATCAAAATGTTGATAAACTCAAGTCACATTCATATGAAAGCTGGTTTAGGGCCTGACTGACTTCCCTGCAGCTCACTGAGCTACTGGTTTTCCTTTATGCCTGCCTAGCCCCAGGCATGCCACCATGTTTTGGACACAGGAGAGATGTTTGAGTGACTCTTGCATCCTACTCGTATTTGAAGTCAGTTTTAAGTATGGGGATCTGAATATTGTGAGTGCTTACACCAAAGCAGCCCACTGGGTCCCTGTGTTGGAAGATGAATCAGAAGAAAATCACTGTGCCTTTACCTTGTCCTTTGTGAAAATGCAGAAGGTTGCCACTGTGCTTCACATGATGTGGGGGAGGACAGGTATTGGATGGAGTGGAGCAAAAAACATTTGAATGGACAAAACCTTTAGACACGAGTGCACATGTGAGACAGCAGTGGACTCTTAGCTTTTAGCTCTGCTAAGTTGAATTTTAAAGATTTTGACTTTGATGCATACTGACTTCAGTGAAAGTTTTCCTCTAACAGGTGTTCTGAGATAGGGATGTCTTGGGAATGACAGCCATGAAAATCTCTATACCATGCTTTAAAGATCTGGGTATAATTTTCTAATATCTGGTAGCAGCCACTTGGTCTTTGACTACTGTTGATCATTTGTTCCCAATGAAGCAGTTTCTGTCATAGACATCTCTAACATTTCTTCTCAAGACTGAATACTTTTCAGGCTGCATCAAACAGCAAGTAGTTTAAAGGCAGTTACTTTCCAATACACAGAAAGCACCATATCTTTCAAGACTCTACAGGCTCTACTCATGCTCAGCATCAAATAAATCAGTCTGTTGTGCATATTGCTACAAGTACATGAACATTTTTGGACAGGATGCTTAAAAAAAACATATTTCTCAATGGATTTTGTCTCTTGTTTCAGTTACAAGAAAACTTTTTTTTTTTTTTTCTCTTTCTTTCCATTTGAGCAGGACAAAACAACGAGAGAAGTCACCCTTTGCAATATCTGCTTGTCTAGCTAAACATGTCGGTGACTCAAGCTCCTTCTGCCCTGTCTGCCGGGCCTCTACTGCCACCCACTGTGGATTGCGGAGGAGAAGCTCCAGGTGTGTGGTCAGCTGGAAGTCTTTTATATCCGTTATCTAGACAAACTGCAAAATGAATCACCAAACAATGTGATTTACTCAATATGTAGAATTTTGCAATGGAAGAATTGTTCTCCCATAAGCAAGTAAATATTAAAATCTTTTAAAGGCTTATTTCCATTCAGAGGGGTTGCTGAATATTATTGCTTAAATCCTGTGCAACTAGAACTTGACACCTGATAAACTGAGCTAGAATGATGAGCTCTGGAAATACAGAGTAATTGGGGCCAGATTTTTCTTGCATTAGTCTCTGAAATAGCATAGGCACATTTGAAAAGATCATTCTGTGTTAAACTCCCATCTGTTGTCTCTGCTCCATGGAGAGCTGATGTATGTCACTGTTCTTTGCTGTGATGGGATCCAGGACTTTCCAACTTGAACTATCCCATTTGGGTAATGTCTTAAAATAATTCATGTCTGATAGTACTTGGATGATTACTTTAATTACTAAATTTTCACCCCATCAGTTGATCCCAGACAATTCCTCAAAAGCAGCACCTGGTTTGTTACTGACTGGGGGCTCCTGCACCCAACAGGGGCAGGAGGCAGCCATCACCCTGTCCACAGTGAGCCTGGGCAAGCTGCCAGGCTGGGTCTGGGGTGCAGCACTACTCCTGTGGCCACTGCTGTCATAAGCAGGTTTCTTCAGAGCTGTTCTCACCGCAGCTTTCCCAAACTGTAAATTCCTCTGATATAAAACAGCACTGTGCAAATTTTATTGTTGTATGTCACTAGTACATCCAAAAATGGTCTTAGTAATGAATTAGCTAAGCAAATCCTTCCCCCTGTCCTTTTGGCATCCCATCTCCCATGTATTGTTTGGGTTTATGGGCTTTTTAAAGGCTCCAGTGATAACTCTCATGAGCAAAGACTTGTATGCAGCCATAGATATGTGTAGGCAGGACAGGGTCACAGACACGCTGGGAAAATCTGCTGTCTCCTCACAGAGGGCAGTCCAAAAATAGTAACCTAACTGGTCTGTATTAACTCTTTAATGGCTTCATCCCTTTTTCTGTGCATGTGCTTAGGCTGCCTTTGGCTCGTTGACATTCCATTTTCCCTTTAAATATCTCATGAATGTGTGGTCTGTTGCCTTACGGATTTTAGCACGTTCAGTTGTGCATTGAGGTGCAACACTCGATAAGAGCTGTCATAGACGTTACTGGGGGAAGACAGGCTCTGAAATATTCATGCTTTGAATTGAAACACCCCCACATCATATCAGTTGTGGTCAGTGTTCTTCAGTGCCCAGAAACAGGACAAGGAGAGGAGAGCAGAGAGGTCTGTCCCTTTCTGTCTCCCAGAGGACTGCTGGGTGAAGGCTGGGCAATCTCTCTTGCCCTCCTTATGTCTTGCACACCCATAAATAGGAGAAAGGAACAGCAGTGCAGCTGCACACCACAAGGGTCCTACAGGGAGGTGACAGAACACGACCAATATCCTTTGGTGTCTGGCACACTCCATGGTTTACTGGGGTTCACCCTAGGCAAATGTGTCCCTGGCATCAGGTAAAGGAGCTGCCCCAGGCCATGCAAGAAGGCAGGAGTGCCACACTGCAGGCTTTTCTCAGGAGGATCAGTAGGCACTTGTTTCTGCCCTGTGGCCCATTGCTGGGCTGCTCTGCAAATGCTAAACAGCTTCTCTGAGGACTAGTCATAGGGGAGGCTCTCCAAATAAAAGTGGGTGAGATTTACACCCCGAGGCTGTGCTACATCTAGCTGACAGTTCTGGTGCTGATGACGGCCCATGCCTGTGGCCAGCCTGTCTTTCATTTTCAGTATGAAAGTATTGTTCTGTCAAAGATGCCTTCAGCAGCACCACCTTATCAGCTGATACAGTTTGGTGAAAGCAAAACCTTTTTCTCCAAACTGCTTTGAGGGTGCAAAAGAAATGCCTAGCTCTACTGAGAGTTATGTCATTTTAGATAAGATGTACAAATCTGTGGCTGCTTCCTCTTGAGATATTCTTCCATTTGGAGTTAGAATGACATAGGGATGAGAGGGCCAAATTTCCTCTTGGTGGGGGCAGGGACTTTGGTTTGTATGTTACAGATTAAAGTTTTCTGATATAAGTTGTGGAAAACTTTACCAATCATTCTAACTGCATCACCTTCTTCCTCAATAGCACAAAGCAATAAAAGGACACGGCGCACACAGAAGGGACATGATCATGTGTTTCTCAGGTTGCTGCTAAAAACAGTTATTAAACAACAGATACCTCCTGAGCACAAGACACTAATGTGCATGCTGAACTGAGAGTATGAAGGTCACTTATGTGAAAAATATATGGTAAACACTTATTGATAAGTTGCAGGTGACCACAGACAAGAGTGAAAAGCTTTATGTGCTACTAGCAAAAAACAGAGTTTTCAAT
The DNA here is from genome assembly GCA_036023395.1 of Myiotriccus ornatus. Lineage (NCBI taxonomy): Eukaryota > Metazoa > Chordata > Aves > Passeriformes > Tyrannidae > Myiotriccus > Myiotriccus ornatus. Next base: position 59,123,522 of record JAYRBT010000093.1, on the reverse strand, counting down.
CCAGTGACAGCATTAACTCTTGAAACCCCTCAGGGTCAATCCTGTAAGTGCGTCCTCATATGCCCGGGATTCATATGTCTCTCTCCATCTGGCTCTTCTCTCAGAATAGTTTTATATTGTTCTACTGACTGCAATGCATATATCGTACTGCTTGGATCTCCAGGAGAGTAGAACTGAGTCAAGGGAGTTGCAGATGAATGTTGTAAAACTATGAGTGATATCAGGTGAGAGGAAAGTATCTGAAAATAAGCATTTTAAAGGGAATTAGGGGAAACGTTTGGGCAAAGAGCAAAACATGAGGACAGAAAAAAATTAATAGTTGTTTTGAGGATACAGAGTTCAGTCAGTACAGAGAAATGTAAAATTACATCCTTAAAAATTATGCAAAGAGTAAAAGCAAGTGATTTTGGTTTACAAGTTCTAGGTGGGGAAAAGGGAGAAGGGAATTTATTTATTTTTGTATTTTTATCTATATTTGCTAGGTTGGCTAGCAGGTTACTAGATGTGATCATTAAAAAGTCTATTATTGATCATTTTAAAAGCTGAATGGGCTTTTTGGATGTGTGCTAACCCAGAGATTGAGTCCATATGAGTGGTATGTGAGTGACAGTTTGCTTATTCCAGTCCTAGCTCTGACATGGTCTGTCACTGCTTTCACCTTTGATGTATTGGAGCTGTTTGTTCTGGATTAAAATGTAGCTTAGAGATTATGGAGAGTTTAAGACCTGTCATGCAATAAGAAAGCAGGAAATGGAAAGGGGCCTTAAAAGCTAGTAGAATCTATGTTATATTGGTCTAATATACCTGTGAAACATTTGGATACACTCTGCTGTACCGCATTCACATACATAGATAGGGGATGCTGAACTCCGATGTTTAAAAGAAAAGACTTTTTGTCCCAACAAGACACCATCCAAAATCTGCCTAAGAGCCAGAATCTCTTGTTTTCTTCTGGTAGAAACTCAGTTTTTGGGTTTCAAGGGCCAGATCACCAGCCATGACATTGCTATTTTTCCTCTGTGTGGGCAGACTTGGCATCGTTAGACAGTGATGTTCAAACCCTGAGGGACAGCGGATGTGGGCTCTGGTATGTCCTTGAGAATTAAACTGTCACAAGTCTGAGCAAGAATGGCTTTTCAACCAGATGGTTAATAATTGGTGATAGGTAGTTGAGTGTGCTGTTTCCTTAGCTATCTGTTTTTCTTGAAAGGGTGCTTATCTTCTATCAGCCCTCTGTCTGCCCATTCCTCTTTTCCAAATAATAAGGAACCCCTCGCAACTGTTGTATTACACTCTCTTTGGGGAGTTTCCCAAGAGAAGGCACATCCCTGTTCTACAAAGAAATGGTTGTACATAGGAGGTGCACACAGGGCCACCACGATGCCACAAAAATGAACCCTCACGTTTCCTCATCCTTTTTTGTAATAAAGCAAATTCTATCTGACTTTTGTAGCAGTGGTGCTTGTGTTCTCACTGCCTCCCACTTGAACATAGCAATTCTTGATCGGGTATGGCATCAGATTACAGCGGGGTTAGCATGTGGTAACAAGAATGATCCTGGGGGGCCTGAAGGAGGGAGAGCATTGCTCTAATTTTAAATCACTGAACTGGCACCTTCATCTTAGATCAGCTTACCCAGACTCAAAGGATATCGCTATGATCTATTTAACTGAAATTAACCTTCACTGATATGAGGTAATTACATTCCAAAATCAGTGGCAAACTTCTGCTAATCAGTCCCCATGTGACACCATCCCTACGTTTAGGACCATTACTTTCAAGCTGTGAGAACAGATTTTTAAACCCAGCTTTGTGACTTCCTGAGTCCTGCCAACTTGTGGGCAGCTGAGGTGTGTGTGCCACACAGTTTTTAATCAAATATATTCTACCAGAAGACGGTTTTGCAGAGCAAGCTGAGCTTGTCCTGCAACTGAGCTCACCTGGCTCCTGGGCACTCTTGTCCTCAGGAGGGGAGTGTAAGGTAAGAAGCCTCCTTGTGTGTCCTTTTCCTGCGTGCAGAGAAAACACCCACCTCCCACAATCTCTTCCCTGTGTAGAGACAGCTCTAGCACGGCCTCCACAGTCTCACTTTAAGAGAAGGCAGGAAGAGACTGAGGGAGGCCAGTGCCAGAGACACCTATTTCTGGAAAAGGGCTGAATCAGCCAACAAAGCAATTCATGTTAATGGGTAATGAAGAAGGACAGAAATAGGAAGCCCCTTGTTCGTGTCCTCATTTAACAATGACTTATGGACACAGGAGAGGAAACAGATATTAAATGGCAACAGGAGATGCCAAGCCAGGTTACTCTGCTGACTGAATAGGTGAAACGCAGTGGATATCTTCACAGGGTGCTTATTTCCTAGAGAAAGGATAAGTGGATGAGAAGGGTAGACAGCTCTGCTTCTCACTCCACGCTGTTTTCCACTAACTTCTGTGAAGAAACCTTCCTAAGGAGTGACATTTGGATGTGAGGATGTCTAATCTTGTGGGTTTGAGGAATCAGCCACGATTATTCACATTTAACTATATCTAAATGTTCAAAAGACCCACATTTAGGCAGTCATCTGGGGACAGAGGGGAGTCAGGGGAGTCAGGACCCACACGTTAATGTCCACATGGCCTCTTGTTTTCTTGTAATGATATTCCATACTGGTAGCTATTCTGAAGATGCTTTGGGATTGAAGCTATGTTTACTTTTATTAATGATGACATTGCTGTGATCATTGTCCTTGTTTTAATATCCTGTGACAATCTACAAACTACTAAGTTTTCTTTATGCAGCCTTAGAGTCTGTGTGAAAGATTCCTTGTGTCTTGTTTTCTGATTCTCAGCAGTGGTGTTTGTTAAACTGTATTAGTTGAAGGTTTAATGCCACAAAGTCTACTGTACAGTCAAGAAAAGACCATACATGACTGTAAGGAAAGGTAAGTGTGAGAAGAAATGGCTAAGTATTGGCTATTCAAATTTAAGCACAGCTGAGCTGCTAAGCCATCTCCAGTTCACCTCCATGCCCAACCATTTCTTTCAATCAGACCTTACAGGTACTGGTGGTGGTCAGTGCTTCACAGGGTTCTATCCAAGCTATTTCAAAACACTTGCTGTTCTATTTGAAGCTTCCTTGGAAGTCTCCCAACAAAGTGGGTCTGAGGAACTCTGCTTGTGCTTGTGTCATCTTGAGTCCATGTTCAAACTGTGACCAGAAGCAGTTCAGCATTTTGTGTGCCTCAGCCCATATATATAGGAAAGTAGCTTACTGGAGTAAAGACCAATAACCAGACCTCTTTATTTCTACTGAAATAGAAATGATGTGGGAAAAGATCAGTCTTTGTTTATTCAGGGTAGAGAAAAGATCCTGTTATGGCTGAGACATAAGGCAGCAGGATATACACATCTAAACGTAATGCTGCTAAGGTGCTTGTAGAAGTGCAGAGCTGCCAAGTGTCCTGATTGCATTCTAGTGTCTAAACCAAACAGAGTGGAAAAGTGCCTCTGTACTTTAATGACCTTTCCCGGGGTCACATTCTAGTCCTATTCATATGGGGAATGAATTCTTTTTTTTTTCCTTCTCCCTTGAGAAAATGTTTAAACGTTAAGTTCATTGTGCATCTTGGATGGATTTCTGTAGCCTTCCCAAAGGCCTCTGAAGCACTCCCATCTCTCTGCTCCCTGTCTGCTCGTGCTGACTTGCTACATACCTTATTTCATACAGCTCTCAAATGATGCCTGGTTTGAGACACCTGCTGATGTTCACCATAAAAAAAAAGCTTTAAGAATCACAAGAAATTGGATAAATATAGTAAAGAGCCTGGATAAATATAGTAAAACTATTGCTCTTGTAGGATGCAATTCCTGTGTTCTCAGCCCAGTTTGCTCATGGACTCATTGGGTGACCTTGGAGAAAGTGTACTGGAACAGGTCTTGACTTCATCAGGGTGGTGACTAACTCATCTCAGCCTGGTACTGGTAAAAGAAGAGTTTCTGTGTCAAAGAGAAACCCCCCACCCCCCAGGCCCTAATTCATATCTTTTTGTGCTTGTTGGGCTTTACTCTGAGTTTTCTTTGACAAAAACAATGCCGTCTTTGATGGATGAGAGGAGTGGAGTTTGTCAGAACAGAGTGATATAATGGAGAGGCTTCCATTTGCCAAAGATTCAGTCCAACACTCATGGGAAAATTTAAATGAAGCTTCTCCAAGTGTTTGGATACACTTTGTAATACTGTTTGAAATCAGAAATATCTGCATGATCATTTCCATGCTTGTTCATAAAGGACTATCCCAAAATCTCACATTTCTTACTCTCAATTATGAAAGAAATGTCTAGTAGCTCTTTTATATGCCATGTTTTGATAGTGAGCTTAGAGAGTGCTTGCATTGGAAAACTGCCCAGAGCACATTTGATTGGTCACATTCAATTTTAAAATGGTTTGTATCTCCCTAAACCCCAGGTTCACCATATTTAATATTACTAATGGGATGGTGAGATTGCCAAGCATTTATCAGCATAAGGATATCAGAATGGAAATAGTAAAATGACACATTAATCTTTGAGCTCTCAAAATGTTACCACAGAAACACCCGCTGTCCATTATCCAAGTGTTATGAAAACACCAAGTTCTTAATAACAGACACTTCGGATGAGAGGTTGAAGTGCTGGGAAAGGAGTATTGCCATTGATTCGATCCTCCCTTTTCTTGTTCATCTTTAGTCACAACACGGACTTGCAGGCTGCACTGCCTGCCTCCCATGGAGACAGGTCATTGCCAGGTTGTATTTAAAGGAAAGATGAGAGGCAGATTATATTTGGGGTTTTGTTTGTTTGCTTGTTTTTGTTTTGTTTTGTTTTTTTATCAAGTGATACTAAGTACTCTTAAGCAGGACACTTGATCTGTGACAACAGCAGAGTGTCAACTGGCTTTACTGGCACTAGACATTTATCACAGAACAGGTTAAAATCTTAAGGGTGATCAGGAAACCAAATAGCAGGCAGCTCATGATTTGGAGGGCTGTGATTTAACAAATAGCACCACTTTAAGGCTTGGCCTTCTCACTGTTGCTCCAGGTCCTGACCATACCAATAGTCTATTCCCAAGGGAAAGAATTAGAAAATGGAGAAACTGCACATTTGAAATTTCTGGGTGATATCTTTAGGAGTTAGCATCAGTTGCATTTGCACCTCCTGCCTCTGAAACTGCTTCCCACAGGCTTTATTGTGTAAACCAAGTTTAGTTAACTGTCACCTCATTAAACAGCCTGATTCTCTCTGGATAGTGAAGGAACTGGAACTGAGTAACACGAGTGAATGTGCTTCTGCCTTTTACTACAAGCAAAAATAACTGGTCCCTTTGTAACAAACAAATCCAAAGGAACTTTTTCCCATCACAACTAGGGAGGTGAAAAATTTTTCTGGCACCAAATCTTGTTTAATATATTGGGGTAATAATCTTTCTCTAGAAAGAGAGCTCTTCTGGTACGTTCTTTCCATACTCAGAAAGAGACTGTCCAGCCTGAATAGCTCAACTGGTTCTGGCTCTATTTATTCCTCCAGTGAAGGAATAAACCTCCAGCCTCTAGTGAAGAAGAAGAAACAACTGTTTCCCAGTCGACGTCAACTCACTGCCCTTGCTTGGGCCAGGAACTGTGCTAGAAAGAGTAGTGCACCACTCAGGCTGATGGTTCCAGGCAGAAGCAGCATCTTATCCATAGGTTATGGTACCAGTATTTTACAAATGCTCTTAATAAGCAATGAAACTGATTCTTTATACTTTCTCCTCATGCAAATGGTGATGATATTATTTGTGGAATAAGCAATGGGGCAAAAAAGAGGTTGACTCTTCTGATTCAAATGTTCTAAACAATAGAGAGCAAAGGAAGACATGTGGGTTTTATCTACCTTAATATGTGGCTCTGCTTCTTTATGAGGAGTGCACACATGACCTTTCCTTCATGGACAAGGGATTTGATGTTAACTGGTACATACATAAGCTTGCAGTTTTTTGGCACGTGACTCTAAAAGTATTGTTGACCCATCTCTTCAAAAATGAGACCCCATGCACAAAGTGTGTGTTTAAGTCAAACTTTCTCTGTGAGACACTTAATTTAAGCTCCACAGACACTTTGCAGGTGTGTCAGAAATAACCAGAGCTAACATATTTGCAGGGGAAATAAAAAGCTCTGTTTATTCACTTAGTGATCTGGCTGCTTGTGTCATCCACAATGTCAGCACCTCTGTTTAACTTATGTTTTTACTTTTCACAGACCTGATATCTGTAAGTATAACTGATACCTACTGTATATCTTATGAAGAGTCAGGAAGCATGTATGAAAATTGCAACAGCAGTTCTATAAGAGATTGTTTGGTGCCTGTGCACTAACTTTACCAGTCAGAGTCTATCCCACACAGGCATGTGTTCAGAGAGTAATGATCCTTTGGGTGCATTTTAGAACATAAAAAAGCCACAACTTTCAACCTTGCAGGTTCTTTGATGCTACTTGCCCAGAGCATTTTATTCAACCAGAATAAACCCTGTGCTCTTGTTATAGATTATTAAAACAACCAGGCTGCAAATCTGCAATAAAGAAGTGGTTTATTATAAAAACAATAAACAAACAAGAAAGCACGGCGTGCCGGGCTGTTCGCCTCGTGGCAAACCAGCAATGTACGTTTTCTCTCTCTGCTTTTTAAACTGTTCAGTCTCTGTATTGAGCAATCCCAAAGTCTTGATAGCCGCCTGTGTTTCCTGAGATGTTG
>JAYRBT010000093.1:59089453-59108741 GCA_036023395.1 Myiotriccus ornatus | reverse complement strand
AGCCTTTCGAAGGAACCCCTCCAGCATTTGAAACCAGCACGAAACAGACCCTCCCCGTTAAATAAAAGCACTCAGGAAAAGGACTCGTGGAGGGGAAACGGGAACAGTGATCTGAGATGGGGCGGAGAAGGATCTGCCGCGCCCGGCGGGGTCCGCGGGCCACCGTCCCCCTCTGGCGGCCACCGCCCCGCGATCCCCGACGGGTGCAGCGCCGGACGGGCACTGCGGATCTTGCCGTGCTCTGGTCACCCAGTGTTTTGAAGATGTTTGTGTACTTCTTTTTACTTCCTTGGCGCAACAATTTTCAGTTGCCAAACCCACTGTCCACTTCTTCGTTAAGTCCGATGCTTACGCTGCATTATGTAAGTGCCTAAAAAAAAATGTTGGCGGCGTTGACAGCCAAAAACCTGACATCAGAATTTAGAGTGCAAGAACGCTTACATGATGCTAGCCTACTATTTCAGCTGGTGCTATTTTAAACTTACAAATCCCCCCTTATTGACTGAATAGTAAAGAATGAATAGCCATAGTACACTTGTGTAGATTTTTACAAGGGGAAGCACCAAGCGAGCCCCTGGTCAGAGCTGTACACTGTGCAAAGCAAATTCTGACCTCTGATTTCAGTTTCTTCAAATGGCAGCTCATATCTTTTGAAGTTCCTGTAAGTCTGTGTAAAACTTGGGATACTGAACAGTAAAAACATCAACCTTGATCTACATTTTTGCTCCTGGCATGTTTTGTGTAATAACATGTTAACATGGTGAGTTTTCAGCTTTTTCTGACAAGTGGAACCTCTATCACTTGCATCTGAAACCCACTAGCGGCAGGCCTGCTTTCCTTAGTGATCTTTCAGTGCTTGAACTCCTTTACTTGCTATGATTGATCCTATTGTACAGATGAGTCTTACTGTTTCTCCATATATTTTTGAGTTTACAAGTTTTGATACTGTAGTATCTTTCATCTTTGTGCACTTTTTGGATTCTTATGCACTACCATAGTTTCAGTTTCTTACAAAGCATTATAAGAGAACTCTTACTTTCCATTCTTCATCAAGCTTTATTAATGAGAAGAGTACTCTGCACAGGGCTCTAAGCAAAGACCTCACCATAATTATTCAGATTCATCTCAGGGCTGAACATAAAATATTGAGAAATTCCTTTAGCAGTGTTGAAGTAACATAAGTGAGCATATCTGATGCTGACCATGCATATAATATTCCCAGCAACTGACTGACATGCCTTCAAAAGATCAAATTCAGCCTTCCTTGCATGATGTAAGATAAAAATCTGGTCTAGGATTTAACTGTACCTGGTAATTAAGTTTAAAGAACAATAAGGCCTCCCAAACCTCTCTAGGCCCACAGTAAGCATGCTGGAATCTTGGTTGCCATTTCTGCAAACTGTTTACAGTTCACATACCTCTGCAAATCCAATCCTGATCTCAAATTGCTGCTCATAAACAACATAGCAGAGATTTGATGTATGAGGGCATGTTCTGAATTCCCCTTTGCTAGCAGTAGCATGGCTAACTTCTAGCATTAAAAACCCCTCTTATGTCTCTTATTACAAGCAATGCTCAATTAACTACTTAAATACATCTCTCAGCCAATGTGGGTTTTTTGTGACTGGTGGCAAGAAGGCAGATACAACATGTTTTATTCTCCTCTTTTTTTGCTAGCTGCCTCTAAATGAGTATTTTTCACAACTGAAGTAAGGCAGCCTCTTCTAAACATCTCAGAATTTCTGTGGCAGTCCATCTGACAAACCAGATGTTGTTAAAGTGTGACAAAAAGCTGATATTTCAGTCAATACTCTTCCTCAGTCTTAACACATCAGTGTTTATTAGTGAACCTTGATAGTGCAGTAATTATTGAAAATTATATAAACTCTCTTGTTTCATGAAGTGTACTTTTAAGGAGGGAGGAAGGTCTTCTCAGGACGTATTGTTCAGATAAAAAAGAAATTACACACCTGCATTTACTTAACTTTACAATATACAAGAAATTAAGGGCTCTAATATTAGCTGTTTCATAAAGACAGACAAGCATCCCAACACAAGTTACCCTGGGGAACTAGAGAAATTGTACAGAAGTGAAGTTTGGGCTGGTTCTAGAAGAATTTTGTTTCAGGAGAGATTTAGGGGCAGGAGAACCTGGAGAGGAGAACTAGGATGCACAAGACTGAAGGAAGAATTGTTTAAGGTCACAAACAGGAACAGTTCTCTCTCATTTTACCTTGCTCTCCCTTTACCTTTGTTTAACCGGTAAAGTTTATGTTTTATGGGCTCACTGAAATCAGGGAACAGTATCATGTCCTGAGCTGAGATTGTTCCCAATGGTCATTAATGTTAAGTTAATGTAATGTTAAGTTATCTCTGAGAGACAAAGAAAGGGACCTTAAAAGAACCAGAGATACCACTTACACATTCACACAGGAATACCCAACATTAATGTAGGCTAGTCTCAAGGCTATTTGCAATTGAGCCTCTATTCTTGCATGGTGACATCCTCCAGGGTGGCTTTGCTCTTGCCTGGGGCAACCACTAGGTATGAGGGATGATACAAAAGAGTGTGGCAGAACACAGAGCACAGGGGAACTCAGTTCAGGCTCCACAGCACCACTGCAAATTAGATTTAGTAGAGACATGAATTTACATGCCATAGTGGAGAAAGGATGGGTGTGACTTTACCGGCAGAAAATAGCACCTCAGGAATGTGTTGGAACATTTTGAAGAAGCTCTTAGTTATGTGAGCATATGCTCATCTCCAGGAGAATTTCAGTGATGTTTCTCAAAGTATCATAAATCCACTAATGTATAAAAGAATGAGATTAAAGGTACCTTATAGATTGATAACTAGTTACAGGTAGAAATACAGAATATATATCTCAATCCTCTGGGGATCTGTTCCAGGACCTGTGCTATCTGACCTGATGTAAAAAAAGGGAGTCCAAAAAAGGTACCAAATTTTGCATGTGATAATGAATCACTCACAGCAATAAAGGGAAGAAACAGTTATGAAGGTTTATATACCCTGCAGAAAGATCTCATGGTGTTAGCAGGTTAGAGGATACAATACCTAGTGAAATACAGTGCTGCCAAACATGAAACAATGAAATTAAAAAAAACAAAAAAAATACGCCCCCCAAACCCTCCCTCAACAACAAAAACCACGACCACAACAATAAAACCCAAAAAAAAAAAAAACAAAAAAAAAAAAAAACAAAACAAAAAAAAACACAAAACAAAAAAAAACCCAAAAAAAACCCAAAAAAACAAACCCCTACCAAAACCCAAAACACAGAAAACAAGCAAACAGCCCAAACAGGTACAGGAACAGATTCAGCTATTGCTATCACTAATTGCTGTCTCCCATGAGGGAGACTCATCACATAAATCTGTGCAAATATCAGCTCACTTTGCAGTAACAGTTGAGCATAGAATAGTAAGAGTTACTAGGAAAGAAAAAGGGACATACCATTATGCTACTCCAGAAATTCATGCTGTAAGTGTGTTCTGATCACTGTTTTCAGCTCAGAACTGCTGTCACTGAGAGGACAGAACTAAAAAAAAAAAACAAAACACCACCAAAAAACCTCCAACAAACAACATTTTGGAGGGTGGCAAAGATGAACTTAAATTTGCAGCAACATCAGTTCAAGGATCAACTAAATAGGCAAGGATTCTGCTACCTTCAAAAAAGATATGTTACAAGGGGGAAAGGAAGAGGTGGTTATGAAACTGTGAGCAGTACAGAGAAGGTGTGTAGAGAGTCTAATCTCTGGGGATAAAGGCACTTTCAGCAGTGCCTGTTTTGATGGGACAAGGGGCAATGTTTTTTTGACCAAAACCAGTCTCTTTAGATTACACATAAGGAAGAAGTTTTCTTACAAGGAAGGTGGTGAGGCACTGGAACAGGTAGCTTAGGGATGTAATGGATGTCTGATCTCTGGAAACATTCAAGGTCAGGTTTGATGTGACTGAGCAACCTTGCTTAGCAGAGGATGTCCCACCTTATAGCAGGGAAGGATCGGACAAGATGACTCTTAAAGGCCCCTTCCAACCCAAACTATTGATTCTATCTTTTTTTTCATAATAATGTCAGAACTGTGAGATGTTAAATTAAACAAGGTAGTGCCAGACTTGACACCAAAAGGAGGTGTTTCATCACAGGCACTGAAGTGTGGAAAACACTGGCATGGCTTTGTGCATGTCAGAGATGGAAGTTAGCATGAATTGAAAGATAGGATTAATTATTTGAAAGGAAAAAATGCTGTTTGAGACAAAGGGGAAACTCAGAGTAGGTTCCATGCTAGGAATGGCTGGAGGCTGGGAAGGCACTCTGAGAAAGCCTGTAACTCTTGAGTAGCTGTTTTGGGAGAGGAATGCTGAACTGAGTAAATCTACAGTGTGAATCTACAGTGTGACCTACTTACATCCTTATGGCTGAGAGAACTAGCAATGGGAATGTATGGGCTGTTCAAAATCCTGTTAAGATGCTGAACTTGTCAGCCCATGGCGATATCTGGGCTTCTCTACCTTCACCACTGCTTTTATCATGTAACCATGTACAAGATCACAGATATCAGAGGGAATGCCTCTCTCGGTGCATGTGAGCTGCCAGACTGCAATGGAAGAGCAAGAAAGTGCTTGTCCTCTGGGGAACGCTCAAAGTAGCAGATGACGTTCCTCCCAAGAACTCAGGTGCAAGTACCCTTATGTTTCTCACAACAATTCTGCCTAACGTTGTTGTGCTTGTAGAATTATCTTTCTCCTTGGATTAGTGTGTCTGAGAAACTGCATACCCATGACAGTAGCCCTTTTTTCCCACTAGATGTCCCACAGAACCAGCAATTGCAGTCATTCTGCTCAAACTGCGCTTCATTCAGCCACAGAAGTTTATCATCTTTAAAATAAATGGTTTTACTAAAGAGAAATGCTTTATTCATCTGTATGCTAATGCTTGAGACAGTACTGCAGATGAAGCTTAGTATTCCAAAACACATTGATTAAACTAGATTTCAGTAGGAGCGTATTGTTAAAAACTGGACTTTCTTCCAGTGTTCAAGTTGAGAGGTTGCAAATGTCTAATTACACCACAGGGGACACGAATGAACAAAACAATGAAGGACCTGGTGCTTTTTGGGCTTTGTATTCTGCATAGCTCACACACAGAGGTTCTTTGCAAAGCAGGTCGTATCTTGTTATTAAGAGTGTTTTGGGGCTTTTTGTTTCTTTTGGAGTAGCGTCTTTTTAAATAAGGTTTTTTCTTTTAAAATTACAACTCTGCTGTCTCTAAACACAGACAAGATCCCCATGTTACTCTGCTTACTCTTACTAACTCTTCTGCTGAGGATATGGAGATTTAATTGTCTGAGTATTAGTATCCTTTTTTTATTTGAGCAGTAGCCAAGAGCTTCTGCTCCTGCTTTTGCAAGAGACAACAGTGGATGAGTGAGCTAAAAGCTTAAAGCTGTTGCAGTTATTGGCTGTATAGCTAGCACACTGTCCTGGAATTTCCCTTCTGTGCTATCTAGGCAGTTCAGCTTGGGAGACCCTGTTCTAAATGTTGCTGAACCACATTTACAGTTAAAAAGTGAATTTTGTACTTTTTGCAGTAGTAATACTTCTCAAAAAATAAGATATTTAATAAGGATTTTTATTTGGGTTTTTTTGTTTAAATTTATAAATGCAAAGAACTATAAGAACATTTTATCAGACATCATTTATAGCATACCCCAGAGATACAGGTCATACAGCTGCTAATGCACATACTTAGAAATGTTTCTACCACTATTGACTGGAGTATTGCTTGCCCAGAGTAGCACAGTTTCTAGAAAGATACCCAACCTGCAAGAAAGACTGAAAAATCCTCTATGATCCCAGGTGTGTTGTTCTGCTAACTAATTACTCTCATTATTTAAAATGTGTAGGTTTCTCCCCACAGAATTTGCCTAGCTTTACTTAGGCCCTGCACCTGATTATCAAGGCCTAGGAACAAGGTTACTGTCTTTGCTCTACGTGGTGATACACTTTACAATACCAGGGTATCTACACAGCACAAGTTTATAAAGAGTTGTAGAGTACACAGGAACCAGATCTAGATTACCTGGGGGAAACCTACGTTCAGGAGTCTTGACCATATCTTTGGAATGATTCTCCTGTCAAATATCTACTCAGTTAGAGCTTGGGAAAATCATATATAAAAATTAATTAGTGTGGTGTGTTTTAGTAGGAAGGAAAACGCTTGTGTTTCCACATCCCTGTATTGACAGAACCTTTAGTAAAGTTCAAATGAAGAGTGAGGGTTGTCTTCTCTAGTTAACATTTCACAGAAAGCACAGTGTGTTTCTGGGAGGTGACTGACTGTGTAAATCCCAGGTGATCAGATAAATCCAGGTAATCCAAAAAACCTGCCCAGGAGCATCTATGGCTATTGAAGTGTTAAAATAAAATAGACTAACAAAAATTGTCTTCTTTGTTGGCAAAAAGATTTTTGTGCTTCCTTTTTTTCTCAAGCCTATCACAGAATTGTCTTCCCTTTGGAGAATGAGAATATTCTCATATTTTCAGCACGTTCTCAGCAGTCACTGCCAGAATCTGGAGTTCTTTGACTTCATACTTCTCCTTATGACATATCTTAGGGGAGACTTTCTAACAGGCCTCTGGTGAAAGAGGCACTGAAGACTTTGGCTGCACAATGTGTACTGAGGGGAAATTTGCTGTGTAGCGATAACAGTGCAGCTGAGGAAATGGTTTAGATACTGACCTTCAAGTTAGGAAGGAGAAAAATCTGGGTCAGAAGAAGGAGATTCAGGAATATGATGGAAACAAAGAGCTAGTGAAAGACGGTTGAGACAGGAATGGAAAGAAGATTTTCGTGAAGCTGGGAAGGTTTTGAACAGACCCAAGCTGTTCAAAAGCTGGCTTCAGCAGTATTTTTGGAAGGTGGGACAATGGCAGGAATGGACTCTCCTGGGCACTAGGTCTAGCCTCCTATGGGACACCATCTCACCTAGACCCAGCCTAGCTACATCTGGAAATGTCCTTATTCTTGCCCTATGATTAGTTCATGCAACCGGACTTGTCTGTCTCGCACTGGCCTTTTTAGCCATCAGTGCACTTGTAGCAAATGTGGGTAGAACCCTTCTCAAATCTTCGTTCGCGAAGCCTAGCCATGGTGATGATTAGTTCAGTTAGAGGACTTACGCAGATATTTACTCTTTTGCTGATTACTAATGTTCTGATTTTCAGATTAAATGTGCTGTGACACTGTTTGCAACTATTTTTCTTATGACATAGAATTACAGAATACCCTGAGTTGGAAGGGACCCACAAGAAACATCAGAGTATAAGTCCCGGTCCTTCACAGGACAGCCCCAAGAATCACACCACGTATCTGAGAGCATTGTCCAAACACTTCTTGAACTCTAGTGGGCTCTGTGCTGTGACCACTTTTCTGGGGGGCCTGTTCCAGTGCCCAACCATCCTCTGGGTGAAAAACCTTTTCCTGATATCCAGTTTCAGGCCATTCCCTTGGGTTCTGTCACTGGTCACTACAGAGAAAAGATCAGTGTCTATGACTCCTCCTTCTCTCATGAGGAAATTGTAACTGCAATGAGGTCTCTCCTCAGTCTCCTCTTCTCCAGGATGAACAGACCAAGTGACCTCAGCCACTCCTCATATGGCTTCCCCTCAAGGCCCTTCACCATCTTCATTGTCCTGTTTTGGACTCTCTCTAAGAGCTTAATGTCTTTCTTATATTGTGGTGCCCCAAAACTTCACACAATATTCAAGGTGAGGCCTCCCCAGTGCAGAGCAGAGCTGGACAATCCCCTCCCTCGCCCAGCTGGTGATGCTTTGCCTGATGCCTCCCAGGACACAGTTGGCCCTTCTGGCTGCCAGGGCACTGCTGACTTGAAACCAGGTCATTTAAGAAGATGTTGAAGAGAACTGCGCTGAAGATGGAGCCCTGTGGAACCCCACTAGGGTCTGGTCACCAGTCTAATGTTACCCCATTCACTATAACTCTTTGTGACCGACCTGTGAGCCAGTTGCTCACCTCTTGCATGATGTGGACCTTGAGATTAGGTTAGTTGGTTAGAGTCTGGTGCTTAAAATACCAAGGTTGTAGGTTTGATCCATGTAAGGGTTGTTCATTTAAGAGGTAGACTCAGTGATCCTTGTGGGTCCCTTCCAACTCACAATATTCCGTGATTCTTTTTTTTATGCAGATGTGTTTTGTTCAGAAGGATACTGTAAGAGACAGTATCAAAAGCTTTACTGAAATCCAAAAAGATTACACCAAATGGATTCCCTTGATCAACTAGGTGGGCTATCTTGTCATAAAAGGAAATACGGTTTGATAAGCAGAACTTTCCCCTCCTGAAGTTGTGCTGGCTCTGACTGATGACTGTGCTGTCCTACAGGTGTTTTTCAATACCTTCCCGAATAATACTCTCTCAGAATAATTCTCTCCCAGAATAATTTTACCAGTCACTGAAGTGAGACTGACTGGCCTGTGGTCTCCAGGGTCCTCCTTCTTGCCCTTCTTGAAAACTGGGGCACTATTACCCAACTTCCTGTTGACTGGGACCTCTCCAGATTCCCAAGACTGCTCAAAAATCATGGAGAGAGGCCTTGTGATGACATCAGCAGCTCTTTGAGGATTTTTGAATGAATCCCATCAGGTGCCATAGATTCATGGGAATCCAGCTGGAGCAGCAGATCCTGCACAACTTCAGGGTCAACTAAGAGGTTACCATTCTCACAGCTATGTTCCTCCATGGGCACTGAGACCCCCTGGGTCTGTCCTCTGTGCTGAAAACAGAGGCAAAGAATGTATTAAACACCTGTGCCTTGTCTATGTCTCTGTTTGTGAGATGACAATCCTCATTCTGTAACAGGCTGATGCCATTTCAGCACTGCTTTTTGCCAATAATGTATTTAAAACTCTTTATTGTACCCCAACTATTCTGGCCAGCTTAAACTCCAGTTGAGCTTTGGCCAAGTGAATTTTCTCCCTGCAGTGGTGAGCAGCATCTCTATATTCCTCCCACGTCACTTAACCTTGCTTCCACTGAGCATACACTTTCCTTTTTTGCTTTAGCTCCTTATCTCCATTCTTTATGTCAGTGCTTCCCTTTATTTAAATATCTTTTTTCTTTTCCTCATTTTTACCTTATGAATATAATAATAAAAATGATTGTCTCAGCTATAATTTTCTTAAAGTATTTAATCTAATTCTGTAGGGTAGAATCACTGTCTTTCTTAGTACAAAAATGCCTCTTGCTTGCACACTTCATATTTAAATCTGGTACATTCATAAATGTTTGAAAACCATTATTCATTATCTATGAAATCAGCATAACATGCTTAAACAGAAATGAGACTATATTATTGTATTTTTTTTAAATACAGCAATACAAGCATACTTGTTCTGTCAGATAGAAAACTGAGGCTATCCCAGAAGCAGAAATATGTGACTTTAAGGATAGTATTTTTACTTTGTTTTATTTTGCATTCTGCTCAGGTCTCTCACTGTGCAAATATTTTGCTTGATGTTTTCCCCTACAGTGGATGGTTCTTTTCCCACTGTAGAAGGAGAACTTAAACTTCCATATTAGAAAAAAAATTACTTAATGGAATTAATACAGCAAGTAATCAACTACATAGCTAGTGCATTTTGCATTTCAGAAGAACACAACATTTCCCTTTTTTTTTGCCCCACTGAGTTTATTTTACAGTTGGAGAACACATTGTCTTCCAAGTATCTTGAGAAATAACATCTGAGTAAAAAGTTCCAGAAAGGCATCACATTTGCAGAGTTAAAAGGGTTTTTATCTTCCTTGGGTGATTTGTTGTCATTCTTGAAAAAGTCCTTTTGTGGTTTTGTTCTTTTGATGTAGAGATCTAGATGAAAAAAAGAGACCCATATTAGTGGTTTAATATGTACACTCAAACCCGATCCAACACACAGTGAAAGCAAAAGACTTCCATTAGCTTTTATGGGCCGGATTTGATGCCCTTAAAACATTAGCATATCCTCCAGTGCAGCAGCTGATAAATTGTTGCTGATTGTGACCTTTGAAAACGGAGTATGCTGGGATTTTTACCGCTTCCAATAGGATCCCTCCAAGTTAATCATTATGCACCAATATCCTTTTACAAAGCCAAGTAAGAGAAACGTTTGTTCATATTAGTTATGTTTTTCCTCGTCTGCCACTATCTCTTTAATTGCACTTCCCCTTTCCGCTTTATTACCTCTGTAATTGGATTCTTTCAGTATGCATAACCTGTCGGGATATAGTTGGTATGAAAGGCACCATAGGAAATAAGGTTTTATTTCATAAGAAATTGTTTTTAAATGTTGGGCATATTGGCCATTGATTTCATTTTTATTGCACTTTGAAATCATAAGCCACTTGAAGAGCAAACTCTTATATCCTTAACAGCAAATAGGCAATGAAAAATGAATAATACATTTTATTTCTGTTGCTTCCTGGAAGGTTCCATCTAAGCTCATCGGGCGAAGATTTAATTTTCATTGCACTGTGTAGCTAGCAGTTGTACATCCATAATATATCACAAAGTAAATAAAATCACAGAATCACAGAGATATTTGTATTGCTGCATATAAAACCAAAAAGAAAAGTTGGAAGCTGTGCTCCTGTTAAATAAGGCCCTTCTTTTTGTTTCTGAGTTCAATTTTTACCCAGATATCCCACCAAGGAGAGGTATGTTGGATTTTACACTCCAGTGAAGGCGGGTGAAAGTAAATTGTATTTAGACATCTAAGGAAATGGTTGTGGGTAGACAGATCATTAATTTAGGTATCCAACTTCACTAGCTTTGACAGTGAGTGTTGATAGGACTGCTTTGCAGATGACACACAAGTGTTAGAGCAGCCTCTTGCTTATTCCCACCACGGTCATCAGACATGTTTACCACACAAGCCTTAGGAATTTGAGTGTCTTGCCAGCACTCAGATGGCTATCTTGAAAATGTGGTGTCATTCTCCAGCACCCTCCCTTTCCAACCCATCCCTCCCTTCCCTGGCTCATTTCCTCCATTCTTGCTAGGAAAATGACCCAGGGTTAACCTGAGGTATTTGTGTTTTGTTTTCAGCCTCTGCTGAGATTTGAGTGGTTATTATCAAAATAGGTGCACAGTCAGTTCTAAAGGAATAAGAAGACGGGAAAACGAACAGGCATAGGAACAGGATAACTAACTGAAGCACTGTTGTGGCAGCTTTTCAGGTAGTAGAACCCTTCTACTAAACCACAGCTGAATGCTTTTATTAATCCAAATGCTTATATTCACACTTTCCAATGCCTGTTTTACCTTTAGATTACCTGTGATAAGGACAGGGAACTCACTGCAACACAAGAAAGATTCAGAGGTGGCCTTTGCAATGCCTAGAACCACTCTTGTGGCACAGATGCGACAGCAGCACTGTCCAGTCCTAGAAGTCCCCAGAGATTTGGACTCCACCGAGTAGTTCTGACCCTGTATGGCTGAGTGGCCTTCAGAAAGTCACTTCTCCACAGCTCAGTTTTCTCATTAGCTATGCAATTGTAACCCCTCCCTAGTAAAACACTTTCAGTCTCATTGATGGCTGTCTAAGAGCTGGGGATTGTCAGGACTGTGACGCAGCGTGAGCGTGTGTGACATTGTAGGTAGGCACTGAACGTAAAACAGCCCTGTGAAGACATTCACTAACAAACTGTTGACACATATCTGGGGGAATTTTCTTCTACAGCCAAGGGAGAGCAAGTAGAAAGGCTCTTCTAAAACCAGTATAATATGTATAACAATTCTCTGTCTTTCAATGGAAGGCTTTGTGTCTATCATCTCTGATGCTGATAGGCAGAGCTAGACTTGGTAGCCACTCATTCCTCCTACCCATGGAAGGTTGGTATCATCAAATTGAAGTTTTCTTCCATGATGGCATGTAATACCCAGGAAAAATGATACAGGAGGCCTTGCTCAGTCCTGGCAGCCTCTGTCCTAGAGGTCCTTTTGAATTCTTTTTGTCCTACAACACCCTGGGTGTTTTTCCTGACAGACCCGGTGGGCTGAAGTAAGGACTGTCACTGAAATACAAGGGTAGCTCATATGCTTCACTAGTACAGTTTTCAGCTACTTGTCTCAGTTACCTTCACGTTTAAAAGCTTTTCTTCTTACTGCAAAGGCTGGGACCTTACTTATTTTCATTGGAAACTGCACTGCTGAGTGTATCGCATGGCTCTGGTACAGAGGTCTCTCAGTGTGGTATTGTAATGTTTACAATATAGGTTGAACCAGGTACTCTTGAAGAAAAAATGAAGATCAGATGAATTGTTAGTTAATTTGGGAGCAAGTAAGTTCAGGGAATTCGAGTTTCTCTGGTATGGGTCCTCCACATGTGATCATTCACTGTTAAGCTAAACCCCTCTTCCAGATGTTTCTTCTCGTTCACCACTATTTTCAGTTTTAAGTATCTCACACACACACACTTTGAAATAAACTCAAAGCTCAGATCTTGCCTCACAGCTTCTCTCTCTTTGTTCTCTGCTGCTCTTTCAGCCTCCCAGTGCCTTCTGCAGCCCATGGTTGTAGCTGGCTGCTGTTTTTCCTCATCTCCCACAGAAGACTGACTTCCACTGGCTAAATCAGCACTGAGTGCACTAGGTGAGTGCCTTCTCAGCACTTGGCACGATGTTCACAGAAAAGAAAATCAAAACTCCCACTCTTCTAAATCTTCCTGTGAGTCTTGTCTTCGGAAGGGGGTGAACTTTGTATCTTGTACAGGACTCTGCCACTCACCAGCTCTTCAGCCACTGAGGATTTATTGCCACGATCCCTTCTGACGTACATGTTTTTCTTGAATGTTGTAGCAGGAGTTAGGATACAGCTTTGCTGATCAAGCAATGATACTGAATAACAATAGCACTATACATGATCAGGAGTATTTTTCCAAACAGCAGTCTTGGCAGCACAATGCCCCCTCTCATTTGGCAATGCCTATGGATATGCAGAATACAAAGTCAGACTGTGTGCAGGGGCTGTTTAACAGAACAACACTATGCTCTTTACCAACTATAGGCGACAGAGGAAAGGGGACCAGGGCATGGAAAGTCAGACTGAGAACAAAATTTAGTTCTTGGACACAGAGACCAAATTTCATAACAGCAAAGCTTGTCATGCAAAGACCCGTTCAGTAAGAGCTGTCCCCCAAAAATGTATTACTGCAAGTGCTCTGACACAGAAAGAATATGTGTCTGTCCTATTTACAACATGGTAAATTGGATGCAGCAGAGCTTTCAGTCCTTCTGCTGTAGGGAGGCCCTGTGCTATAGGAGAAAGTATCATCAAGTAATGTCTGTGCAGAGACTTCTGAGAAATCAGCTCTGGAGTGATGGAAGGCTATAGAGCTGCTCAGAAGTTCCTTTCTCAGCAAAGGCAATCGATCCATGGGATGTGCAGGAATAGAATACAATGCCCATATCTAATAACAACAGGTTTCGACATATACCCCACAGAAATCTCTTTGGTCTCTACATGAGTGCTACATAAATTGTGTGAAAAAGGAGATGTATTCAGGAGTCTCCTTGTTTTTTTTTCTTAATCTGGGTGGAAGTCTGAGACTGAAGACTTCAGACTCACCATCCTTCACAAATGCTACTAACAACAAATGCTACTAAATTCCAGTTATTATTTGATGGTCACTTTCCATATGAGAATCAGTCTAGTAGATCCCATGCTTCTCTTGTTTCTGCCACAGTTGGACTAGTCATCCAAAGGGCTCAAGGTGCGAGGTGGCGTGCAGAGTGTTGTAACATGTCCTCTGCCGGTAACAGCAATGATACCAGTGCATTCATATGGATGCTGCAGGGGTTTCTTCACCCGTAAAGGTTGCATTGTGATGGTGAGGTGAATACACATCCATGTGTTCTATCTCCTTCAGAGGGAATAAATAAGATGAGCACCCACGGTGAGATAACCAAGATACAGCAAACTCCCTCACCAATCAGTAACCCTCCTGGGCAGAGAAGCCTTCTTCAGAGCATGATCCTAAACCAGTGCAGGGAAATGTGTGCTTAGGACTGCTTTACTGTACAACATCTGTGTCTGCTGTCCCCGTAAATGGGGACTGCTTTAACTGCTTGTGTCAAACAAGCCTATCCCGGGCTGAAATACAAGTGTCCACAGAGAAATTTGCTTGAGCTTGGCTGAAGAGGGTCTGTGCATGGACGAGTCTGGGCAGAAAGGGACCTCTATTTGGAGTCCTGGTACAGTGCAGTGTCTTTGCTCCTCTGTAACAGCTGGTCTCCTCTAGCAAAACAGAAAAGAACCATATTTTCACATTTCACCTGCACTTCCGATCTGTGGAAGGAACTTCTGTTTCGATACGCTGGGCTTTAAATTCAGATTTTTCTTTGTTGCTTATTATTAACAGCACAGACACTGCTGCACACAGCAACATATTCAGCCTCCCAGCATCTGTGTACAGGAGGGCAGGAACCTTCTGGTGTGGAGCCCCAGGCTTATGTCCTGTGTCTTTAGGAGAGCAACAGGGAGACAAGAGAGAGCAGATTTTTCTCCAAGTACTGAAGCTGCTTTTCACATAAATTTTTACAGTAGTAACATTACCTGTTAGCTTAGTGTATTTAAATGGCTAGAAATTCAGAGAATAAAGCACTCATTGACAAAGACACCGACCAAAGACAGGGTGAGTCAGCTGGAGCTACTACAGCTAATGTAGGAAAGTACTTTCATCTTTTATTGCTATCATATGCTGGTATGGGTGTTTGTGTGTATGTGTGTGTATTTTTAACAGCCTGGGTGTAGAATAAAATAAACACCATTCCCTTGCGAAAAATATTAGACATCTGACAGAAAGTGTATGTTCAGCAATTGCATTACACATATATTTTCTTTACTTTTTAAATTATTTATACAACTACACCACTCATAGCTTCGTGGTCCTTTGCACTCAACGAAATAGTTACTCTGCGGATAGGATTCACTCTTTTGTCTCTGTCTTACCTATTGTTTGTGAGAACTGGAGAATCCAGTATAAAAAATACAGTGCAATAACAAATAACAACCAATGGTATGAAAAAAAATTAGATTTATATGGCATGAATACCTCAGAGCTGAAAAAAAAGACTTCATTTCTACAGAGGGAAAATGGAGAAACAGAGAACAAGAATATAAATGCTCTAGCAAAACCAGAAATAGCTCGTATTCCTAGGCTTGCTCTTCTGATTAATTCCTAATAAAATACATAAACTTTTCTAATTATTTAAATCCATTCATAATACGAGTTGCTCTCCACTGATGAATTCATAGTCTGATGGCCTGAATTTAAGACTATGGTGGAATCTCAGTATCCTGCATCATCAGCTTGTGAATCAGGTGATGTGCAGTCAGCCAAAACACATTGGTAAGGTAAAATTATAGAGGCAATGAACCTGAATCTGAATCTTGTCCTTATCAATGCTGATAGCAAACTTCCCATTGGCTTTAATCTAAATCTGTGTTTGCCTGTGAGGTTGGATAAATTAACTTAATATTGTGCAATATAAATGTTAAAAGGGAAAAAAGAAATAACAAGGATATAAATTTTAACATGAAAACTAATCATTATATGTTACATAAACAGTAAGTTATGTTCTCAAACTGTAAATTGTCCTTGGAGTTTACTCTTTTGTAGGTTTCTCTAAAACCAAAGATCAAGAAAGGATTACATTTTCTTTCTGGGAATTTCCTTGTTGCATTAGACAAAAGTCTGAATTAAGAGAGAAATTTGAAACTAAGCATTGACATTTTGAAATACGCCTTTTGGTTAGTTTCAAAATGTTGTTTTGGAAAATGGAAATATTTTCTCAAAATTGGTATTTTCCCAGGGGTGGATGGGACTCTCAAGTAGAAAATGCGGGAAACTTTTCTCCTACACTAATTCATCTACTTGACTCTGGAATTCGAGAACGAAGCTGAAACAGTTCTTTAAATAAAAGCTGAGTGTCTATAAAGAAGAATAATCTCCAGTGCATCTCTCTATCTGTACAATATTATTTCATATAATACATTTTCTGCATTTTGCAAAGCAGGATGGAAGCAGGTTATACATCTGTGCAGCGTTAAGCAAAACAATATTCTGATTTCTGCCACAGCGCACACAAGAATCAAATGGGTTTGTCCAGTTCACTGTGATGTTTAATACGCCAGTGTATGGGGCTTTCACATATCCAGGGAGATAGCTTAAAACCCTCATTCTAGCCTACTTTTTTTCCTAAATACTTCTCAAAAAATTACTAGGAGATTCTGCTGCTTTACAGATGTTCCAGGCTGCTGCTGTTGTAGCTGCATCACTCATGGTCTCCGGAGTCTAACTAGTGTCTAACACATTTCAGCTCTTTCTCACTTTGAGACCATCACTTCCCTGCACTGAGTTTGATTTTCTATGGATTTTCTTGACATGAAAAGCACTCGTGCTCCAGACAAACTCAGTCCCCTTGTGCTGGATACAGAGCTGATACTAATCTTACTAAGCTTAGAAGCTCAGCTCAAGTGTTCAATACGGTAAGTCAGTCTCATCCTGTCCCAGCTTCATAACTAAAGATTTGGAATTTAGCCTTACATGAGGGTTTTCATCCAGAGGAGCCACTTGTTTCATCTGGGTTCACTAAGGACAGGCCTGAGATGACCAAAACCAGCAAGACAAAGTTGGTAATGACTCTCAGCCAAAGATACGCTAAGCTTAGAATCACTGCCCCAGCCTTAGTGCTGGCAGACAGACACTGGGACTAGCAGTGTAGTAAGGATTGCACAAGGGCTGAGATATATTGACATAGATATATGTGTAGATAAATATATATATATATATATATATATATATAAAATTGCTAACTTGCGCCTTCACAAACTACACTGTTCTGTGTCTCACCTCTGTCTCGTCTTGGCCTAGCAAAGAGATGCAGGTCGCTATCAAACTTGGCTTTCCTGCCTGCTCCAATGTCCTGCCCACCATGCTGCGACAGGAGTCGCACCAGGCTTAGCCCACAGCAGAAACGGCACGTGCTCTTGCTCATTCCTCTTCTCTTTACCTTCCTGCCCTCTGAGCCCGAACTTGCTCATAGGAAATTACAGTCCATCTTCATATGTTACAGACTGATGTGCTTTACTGTCTGCTACAGCCAAGAAGCCAGCATTGATTCTTTGCTGCATGGGAGAATCCAGATTTCCCCTGACATAACATATCAGATATTACTTCACAAGCTTTGCACTGTTACAGCACAAAATCAAAAATCTGGACCTTATTTTGATTTTTCATTAGTAGCTGTTTGGTGCTGGTAGCCAAGTAGAAAATAAGACTGTTATCCTGGAATACAATGAAAAGCGAATGGAATTGCCACTTGCTGCAGATACCCCAAGTTAGCTTCTCATTTTCTCAGAGAACGGGAGAGGGTTCATTTTTCAGGACTTTGCTGTCATCTGTCCCTGTGAGCAAAAGCAGAGTCAATGCAGCCACGTCTGGCTGTAGAGGTACCAGACAGAGCACTCCAGCTCACAGGGCCACCTTGGATGAGCTCAGTACAGCACTAGGACATCCTGTTTCTTCATCGCTCATTCTCTTTTGGTGGTTTATTGATAACACAAACACCTGCTTGTGAAGCCAGAAGACCTCTTCCTGTTAAGCTCCAAATTGTACTGGTTAAGGGAGATCCCAACACTTGCATAACCCATCACCTCCTGTCCCTCCACTTCAAAGGAATGTGAGAGGGGGTGTGTGTTTGTGTGTTCTGTTGCAGTCCTCTCTCCTCAAACTGAAAAAGTGAGGTAACCCCAGAAATATAAGTTCATACATGTGTCTTGTTCAAAGAGGGTTTTTTTTTAAGTAGGGCCTGCCCGTAGAGATAGGATAAGGGGAATTGATTTTAAACTGAAGGAGGGTTGATAAGTGTTATGGTGTTTTACACTGGGGACAGAAAATACATATTCTAAAAGAATTATCCTGATGAAAACCCTCTCCATAGGAGGGTGAGAACTGGAATCTCCCCTTTAGTTTATTTGCTCAGAGAGGAGTGAGTGGAAGGTTCCTTTATTTACAAGAACTGCTCTTGAAAAGAAATGTTCCAATTGCCTGCAGCATCCTTCAGTTTTGCTGATTATCCATGTGCATTTTCCCCTTTCTGTGCTATTTTATGGAGTTTATTTCTCCAGAGTTTTCCAGCCTTTGGATCCTCTCTAACATTTTCCAAGGTAAAGCCTCACTCTAGAATTATAGTTGAAAAAAACCTTTAAGATCATTAAGTCCAACCATCAGCCTTGTACCACCACCATGTGCACCATTAGCCATGTCCTCAAGTGCCTATCCAGTTGCTTTTTGAAGACCTCCAGGGCTGGCGACTCCACCACCTCCCTGAGCAGCCTGCACCAATGCTTAATCACCCTTTCAGTGAACCAGTTCTTCCTGATGTCCAACCAGAATATCCCCTGAACAGCTTGAGGTTGTGTCCTCTTGTCTTGTTGTTGGTTACCTGTCAGACGAGACCGACTCCCAGGTGGCTACAACCTCCTTTCTGGTAGTTGTAAAGAGGGATAAAGTCTCCCAGTGGGCCTCCTTTATTCCAGGTTAAACATCCCCAGCTCTCTCAGCTACTCCTCACAGGACTTCTGCTCCAGACCCTACACCAGCTCTGTTACCCCTCTCTGGACACACTCCAGCTCCTCAACATCTTGCTTGTACTGAGGGGTCCAGAACTGGGCACAGGAATTGAGTTCTGGCCTCACTAGTGCCGCGTATAGAGAGACTATCACTGCCTGGTCCTGTTGGCCACACTATTTCTGACACAAACCAGGATGCCATTAGCCTTCTTGGCCCCCTGGACACACGCTGGCTCACGTTCAGCTGGTTGATGACCAGCACCTCCAGGTCCTTTTCCACAGGGCAGCTTTCCAGCCCCTCTTCTCCCAGCCTGTAGCACTGCCTGGGGTTGTTGTGACCCAAGTGGAGGACTCGACACTTTGCCTTATTGAACCTCATTCAACTGGCCTTGGCTCATTGACCCAGCCTGTCCAGATCCCAACTGACCCATCAAACCTAAAATTACAAAGCAGTCCTTTAGGGCTGGACTGTGAATTTCCAGTCTAAGCTGAGATGAAGAGGAGGAGCAGCACAGCCTCAGATAGAGGACAAAGTGTGGGCTTTAGCCTTAGTTCTTGCCCACTCACTCGTTCTGGAGAAGCTTGTATCTCTAGCCTACATAATTGCACCACGCCCTCCCCTGCCCGTTTATCATCA
>JAYRBT010000093.1:59065841-59087837 GCA_036023395.1 Myiotriccus ornatus | reverse complement strand
GGAAAAGCTGATATCATTAGCCTACAGAATTGCACCACACTGTCCTCTGCCCTTTTACTGTCAGCTCCCAACAGCGGCTGGCTTCCACAGGAGTGGGAGGCACTAATTTTTCTCTGTTCTACTGCTCTCCTTTTCCTAAATCACCACTTTGCTTCCTATGGTTTGGGGAGAATGAAGGTCTTTTTATTTCCTTCACCCAAAAAATTGGAGCAGTGTCAGTTTTGTTCTCGACAGCATGTCACACCAGTAAATAAATAAATAAACCCCAGTGATTCCCTACAGCTTTCACAGGCCTGCACTTTAGCATTTGATTTCTGAGACTCCTGCTGTAGCTAATTGAAAAGGTCTGTTTACATTCTGTTTTTAAGAGCTCTATATGACGTTCAAACTATCTTGTGCACATAGAACATAGAACATAGGCAAGGAATTTAAATCCTTACAACATGGCTTGGTATTCATAAGGGTTTAAAGGGAAATAGCGGCCCTGAGCACAAGGCCCCAGGGCATGGTTGCATTTTTAAGGCCCTATTTATTTATTTATTTACTTTTAAAAATTCTTCTCATTCATATGAAGAAAATTAGGCATTTTTTTTACTACTTAGAACAATTTTTCTTTTTTTTTCTTTTTTTTTTTTTTTTTACCCCTAGAACTCATGAACAATGGGTTTGCAAATAACAAGAGAAGTGGTTACAGCATGTGCTTATAACCAGCAGCCAAGCATGTCTGGATGGTTTGTCACAGCCCTGACAACACCAAATGTATTGCACTCAGAAGTGACAGATATGCCAGTTGGGTTCAGATGCCTGTGCAGCCACAACTGATTCAAAATTAAGGACCAATTGCAGAACAGTTTGCTATTGCGTAGGTGTGTTTGTGTGCAAGCTGTGGCTTTTTTGGTGTGGGTTCTGGGCTCTGTTAGTGAGTGGTGCTGCACTGCAGCTGTGTGCCACAGCCTGAAAGCCAGAGCATCCTGGGGAGATCAGAGGCAGAGCACTGCAGACACCCTCTTCCTGCTCTGCATTTTTGGTGGCGCTGGACAGAGAAAATAATAGTTATTTAAGAATTAAAGTCTGCATAAAGTTTGCATCAGATTAATAGAAGAAAGGTTACAGTATTTGTTTTCAGCTGCACATATTAATGTAATACCTTTCAAAATGAAGATGAAAATGTTTTAGACTCTTTATTGCATGACATATGGGCCTCACACAAATGGTTTTGTTATTCGAGGTCTTGATGAATTGATGGGCAACAGAAAAAAGAAATATATAAAGTTTATTGATCAGGGAGGTTATAAGAGCGAGCCTGGAAAAACTGTCATTTTACTGCATGTAAAGAAGACAACATTAGATAGATCCAAATGACTCTCAACAGAAAATAGCATGGCTTACTTTTGGGATTGGTACAGGAATAGAAATAAATCAAAGAAAATTAATCCAGGAAAGACATAGAACAGTAGTCTTGAGGAAAGAGAGCTAAATATGGCACCAACAAGGCAGCATTTATTATATTTTCAGTTGGCTTAATCCAAGAAGCAGCGTGATGTCTGACAGATACGATACAATAGATGCAAGCTTCTATTATTCCTATTAACAAAGTACATCTGGAAGCCCCTAAAGATCTGAAAAGTTTTTATGGGCATAAGTTTGTTCTTTATTTCATTCTTTTGAAAATATTTTTTTTCCCTTGACTGTAGCCAAAGGGAGAACAAACACACATATCTTCGCCATGTAAAACAGAAAGTAAAAACAGTTTGTGATGTCAAATATAATATTACAATACTTTTAATTAATCGGAAGACTCAACCATTGCTGCCTTCCTCACGGATGAGTGAGAAAAGGAAGGCCTTGAAGACTCTGAGGAAGGGTTTGGAAAACACAAGCTACATCAACACTGTGACAATCTCTACTCACTGCAACAAGGTAATTTGCTGGGGCCAGACCTTTGGTCACTGTAAGAGACTGTTTTTCTAAAGCTGATGAAGTCTCCTAGGAGCTGTCCTGACTTAAACCTACAGAGGATCTGACCTAATATATTACAAAAGATAATATGGTTGATGTAAAGAGGACATACATTTATATCCTTATTGGCCATCTGTCTTTTTGGCAGCAGCAATGTTGACCTCAGGAAACGTGGCTGCAAAGCAAAGACATTGGTGGCATTTGTTGCTGTGGCAGTTCCAGATGAAGGCATGAGCTTAGAGTCACATAACAAAAAAGTACTCAAGTGTCTCCTCTTAATAACATTCTTGGATTTCCTGCACCCAGCGGCTATGAGATTTGATTATTTTATAAGGAAAAAAATAAAAATAATGTGTAATACTGTCACTTAGTAACTAGAATAAAGAAAAATAGCCCAGTTCACCTAATCTATAGTTATGCATATGCCCACTATCACTGCTCTGTCTTGAGCCTGATTCTGAACTGAAAAATGGGAGCATAAATCCAGAATAGCTCCACTGATATA
Source organism: Myiotriccus ornatus (assembly GCA_036023395.1). NCBI lineage: Eukaryota > Metazoa > Chordata > Aves > Passeriformes > Tyrannidae > Myiotriccus > Myiotriccus ornatus. Next base: position 59,085,373 of record JAYRBT010000093.1, on the reverse strand, counting down.
AGTAGAGAAGGATAGGCTACTCTGAGTATAAGCTGTTGCATTTTTACTTTCAAACAGTGTAAAGATCAGTATTTACCTCCTACTACAAAGAAAGTAATTTATCCAATTATATATACACAAGAAATAGGCAGCTATTCAATGTAGTTAGAGAAACTATTTTTCTGGATTTTCTTATTCTGTCTGGAAATTTTGTCTGGACAGAATTTAACTTTTGGACATATTTTAGGATCCCTGGGTATCAGGCCTAATGAAGCAGCAGATTGGATGACACTCCTTGAGTATCCACACCCCACGCAGTACACAGGCTTTTTATACTAGCAGAGTGAGTACTACACCATGCACACATGGGTGTGTTTCTGAAAGGAAAACCTGGACAAACCCACAGCAGTACTAATGAAATTATACTATTACTGTAATTCAAAACAATTTTAAAAAAGATGTGGCATATAGTAAACAACAATCTTAAAAATGTGAAGTTCTCAGTTCTTACAGTATAGAAGTTGTTTTTTTTTTTTTTCTAAAAATAAGCCTATCATTTTATTTTTCCCTTTAGCTCTTTATTTTCAATATCACAGCTTTTTTAGTTGAGCCTTAGCGTTACCATCCTTACTACAACATACCTGTGCAGATACTAAGACTACGGAGGGAATCCTATTAATCTGTATCATGTGCACCTGAAGAAGTAGGGCAGTCTCTAAGGGGATGGGTCTATAGCTTCCTCTCTCTTGTCTCAGTAAGCCAAAGTATAATTTCTCGCTTCTTCACTTTTTATTAGAAAGTAAATTTGATGGGTTCTTCCGGTGTCCAGAGGAGATTTCTGGACTCACTAAGACTACATAAGAGTTTTTTCGGTTGCTGTATTTAGAGAAGTGTAGTTTGGAGACCTTCTTACTTTTTGGAAGCTGGATACAAAGTCCTACATATGTGCATAAATCAGAATATGAAGTGAAGTTTCCCAGCTACAGCAGGTGCCCTTTCTTCCTTGAATTCAACTGCAACAGAAACAGAGTGGGTGCAGCTTCATGTAGCCTGATCCATAGTGGTGTTAACAATTATGCCTGAACACCTCAACAGTCACCTCACAAATGCAAAATCCTCTGAAGTCACTAAAAGGCTTTCTGTTGACTTTACCATCTTTGGTTGCAGTCCAGTAAGGCAATTGCACTAATAAGCTTTGCAGAACTATGTGCTCTAAATTACAAAGTGTTTTATTCATATTAGATCAATAGTAACAAATGCTAAATCAGATAAGTGAAGAACTCATATTCAAATTACAAGCTGAATATACCTTTCTGTTCACTTTCTCTGAGAGAAAATAAATTGGTACATCCATGGCGAGGGGACAGCTGGCCAAGTTCACACACAACTTGGAGTCCAAGAACACTGCCTCACAGTGACTTCACCCCTGCACTTGGGATGCCATTGATCTCAGCAGTGAGTAACAGAGGAGCAAAGGGGAATGTGGTCAGCATTGAAACTAGGGTGGTAATTTTAGGCAAACAAGCTTAAGATGGACGGGGGACAAGAGCACTCTGTCCTACACCCACTCTGCAACACGACTGGACTGTTAAGTGGAAATGCATGTCAAAACTGCCTTGGCATTAGACAGCTGCTGAAAAACATCTGGCCTGGAATTCCAAAGTCTAAAGAAATTGAGATGCATGAACAGGCCAGAGGGCAGCACAGCTGACCAAAACCTGAGGTAGCTTTAAATAGACTGCCATGGATATCACACGTGATGTGAGCCTACAGCTACCCTGTACAGAAACCATTGGGCACCTTTAGAGTTATGAATACATCAGTGGAATGGTACCCTCAGCTTCTGAAACAGCATTAGAGATCAGCACCATTTTCCTTGTCCTTTCTTGCAACTTGACAAGACATTTGAGACCTAAAGTATGAATCCACAACATAGTCATTACGAATTCAAGAAAAGCTGAATGACGATTCCTGGCCCATAAAATCTGCTGCTCTATGACTACTCAAAAGTTCATTTGGTCTTGTGTTCCTGGGGAAACAGTCTCCCAGCTCCCTTATATTAACAGTCTGGACAGTTCCTGTGCCAGCGACTGCTGCCAAACAATCACCCTTAGTAGTCCCAGATGAACTTGTTTCTCAAGAATTTGATGGAAACTAGACATGGGGCTAGAGGTGAAACAAAAGGAAATTTCTATAGTGTTTAAAACACCTCTCAGCCCAAAAAATAAGAATCATGGTTTTATGATAAAATGACTACCTTGCTTTCCCAAATAATTTTATATTTATACAAGCAGGCAGCTTTTCTGACAATAAGAAAGAGGCAAGATCATATTGACTTATGCTTATGACATAAATAACAGATCTTCCTTACGTTTTCTTGGTAAAAAAATCAAAAAGTTAAAGATTTCACAACTTATTCACCATGTAATCCTATCTTAGTGCTGTAAGAGCCTTTATGGTTCATTGGTTGGATATTGCTACCAGCTATTTTTAAATAAGTATTATTACTCTGTTAGGGCAAACATTAAAATCTGTTTGCAAAAATCTTTTAAAAATTTATGATTTTCAAAAGCTTCTAATAGGCTTATCAAGCTACAAGACAGCTGAAATTAACTCTACAGTATTCCCTCTGTGTTTAAGTCAGTGAACTAATCTTGGCAAGTGATGTTTTCAGTGATTTTCGGAAAGAGAAAGAGCAGGAACATCTTAGATGAATCGATGCACAAAATTAGTTGGAAACCTCACATTCATGCAAACAGGGAGACCATGTGATACCTACAAGTGGGTTTTTTAATGTCAAGTCCCAGAGGTGAACTGGTATGTAATGTATCCAGGGTGATGTGTTCAAAACCTCAGACTTCAAGAAAATGACTGGGCTCATAAATGGTATGTGGTGCTCATTCAGCAGCTTTCTCCTTGATCCTCTGACTTGGACAAAAAATTTCAATTTCTTAAAACTTTTGCTTTTTCCTCCAGTGGTTATATTTCCCTGTGGAAAGAGTGGACGAGACTGACTGAGTGAAAGTGAATTAGCAGTTCTTTTAATCTTCCACTTCCTTCATTTTTTCTGCAAATCTCTCCTTTACTGCTCTTCCCCGTAAGCAAGGAGGGTGGTTGAAATTCACTGATTTCCAGTGAATCAGGAAATTCATTGGAGCACAATGAATAGGTATTAGTGAGTAAAATAAATGAAGCTGCATGTGATTGTCCTCCCTGTCCCTTGCCTCACAGGACTGTTATCAGCATAAGGGTGAAATGATAAAATTGGAGCAATATTCTCCTCTTCTCTTGCAAAGATTAATAATAATCATATTTCTTCTGCACACAGAGCAGAAACAGACAATAGTGCACTTGCCTCTACTGTATGGGTACTCCTTTCAGCAGAACGTGAATTAAGAGCAAATTTGAAAAAGACTCAAATTTCATTATTTCTCACATGCTGTTTCCACAGAATTCATCTCCTCTCCCCCTTATCCACTGTAAATAAACTATACAAGTCCAAAGATGCATGGAGTTCACTGTAAAATCTGAATGTTCTTTGTGATCCATGTCTTCTTTCCTCATTCTTTTCTCAACAACTTGGATGAAGGTACAGAGGTCTCCTCAGCAAGTTTGCTGACAACACCAAGCTGGGAGGAGTGGCTGATACCCTCGAGGGCTGTGCAGCTCTTGTGAAGACCCTCAGCAGGTTGGAGACACGGGCAAAGAACCACCTGAAATTCAACAAGGGCAAGTGCAGAGTCCTGCACCTGGTAAGGAATAACCCGGGCACTGGTACAGGCTGCGGAAAGCTGGAAAGTAGCTCTGCAGAGAAGGACCTGGGACAAACTGTCCATGAGCCAGCAGTGAGTCCTTGTGGCCAAGAAGGCCAGTGGTATCCTGGGGAGCATGAGGAAGAGCATTGCCAGCGGGTAGAGGGAGGTGATCCTGCCCCTCTGCTCAGCCCTGGTGAGGCCTCACCTGAAGTTGGTGCTCAGTTCTGGGCTCAGCGCAAGAGAGGCATGGAGCTACTGGAGCAGGTCCAGCAGAAGGCAAGAAAGATGATTAATGGACTTGAGTCTCTCTCTTGCAAGGAGAGACTGAGAGAGTTTGTTCTGTTCAGCCTCAAGAAGAGATGACTGAGAGGACACATCATCAATGTATATAAAGTATCTGAAAGAGGGGTGCCAAGAGTATGGAATCAGGCTCTTCTTGGTGGTGCCAAGCAATAGACAAGAGGCAATGGACAGAACCTGATGCACAGGAAATTCCATCTGAACATAAGGAAGAACTTCTGTACTGTGGAGTGACCAAGCACTGGAACAGGTTGCCTAGAGAGATTGTGGAGTCTCCCACACTGGCAATGTTCAAGAACCATCGGGACACAATCCTGTGCCATGTGCTCTAGGATGGCCCTGCTTGAGCAGGCAATTTGGACCAGATGACCCACTGTGGTCCCTTCCAACCTTACCCATTCTCTGATTCTGTGATTCTGAAATCCTGATTAGGAATCTGAGGGAACTACCCCAAGAAATTATATCATATCATATTTTTATATATATATAAAAATATAATCATAAGCTGGAGCTATGTACCAGGCTGAAAAGTTTACAGATGGAAGAGTGGGAAGATGATATATATTATGTTAAACAGAAAAACAACGAAAGACAATCTATGAAGTCACATTTTTTGAGAGCAGCAGAAGGACTGAAATGGGGAAACAAATGTAATGATAGTGCCCTGAAGTACTCAGAGCATTGTGGGTCATTCATTTTTCTTTATATTATCATCATAAACAGAAAAACAGAAGAAAAAAACCCTATATATCATTTTCCCAACACCTCCTCTCCTACATGTACAAATAAATATGTAATATTTGGGGCAAGTAAACTTTAAGAGTGTCTAAAGCAACACTAAGGTTTTTAAAAGAGCTCATTTCTTACTTCTGCTGCTTTTCATTACATTTAACATAGGTCCAAGAGAAGAACGTGCTTTGTTAAATCATCAGGAATAAAACTGGAATTTATTGACCTATCTGAGATGAAATGGTGAGGGAGATGTATAGATTCTTAGGTGAGAATTTTTTTGAATTTTGGTCTTTGTGCTTCTGCCACTCCTTTGTGAGCTGAATAACAGACAATATAAAGAACTCTCTAAGTTCAAAACAATGCTTTCTCCATCTCACCAAAACACAGACAAAGAAGATAAAAGAAGAAGGAAAACAAAGTTATTAAAAACTGAAACCTATAAATCTACAAACAAGTCTGATAGAACAACTCAACAGCTTTCTCATAAAAAGCAAGGGTAAGGTTTGGCTCTTACAAGCTACCAGTCATGTTGTTGGGCCTATTTTCAAGTGGCTCCTTGTGCTTACAAATCTTCCCATCTCCAAGTTGAATATACTCAGATGGAGTGGTCTTTGGAGCTTACCTTGGACATTTGTAGAACACTGGCACCCTAATCTATGGCCAAAGGGCTGTCAAATTATTTCTATACAAGTAAGAAAAAGTACTATTTACAAAAACAAGCTTGCAGGATTAAATTTTGGATTTGAACACATAAAGAATACAACATGCATTTTGGAGTGTTTGCATTCCAAATAAATGATTGTGCTCACTGCTAATCACATTTATTTTATATTTTAAACAAAGTTATAAAGTTGGCCCACAAATAGAATATCAAATGTTTATTCAGTATAATCCTATTGTTTTAACACTAATTAAATATGATACATATATATATACACACACACACATACCAGTTCTGCATACTAGTTCTTAATTAAAAATATACTGCAAAGTGTTATTCTGTGAGTAATAAAAATGTATAATGTATCAGGAAAAAGCACTTTATAAAATGATAAATGCTGAAGTAGAATAAAAAAAGGTGAAAATCAGCAAGGGAAAAAGAGTGAGACAACAATGAGAAATGTAATGGTTTATACTGGCCACGTGACTGGAGATCTGTGGCTACTATTTTCTGGTTGCTCATCATCCTCCCATTCCCGCTTTTGTTCTCGGCATTTACTTTCTGCGTGGCCAAAAATTTTGGCCACAACAAGAATTTCCATGCTATCGCTTTGTGTTAGGACTACTAGTCTTGACTGGGATTTGTAAGTCCTGATAGAGTACAAGTAACCAGTGTCTTGTAATTAATAAAATTAGTCTGAAATGGAGTAGGAAGCAAAGAGATGGAGGGACTGAAAACCAGACTGGAATATAGCAGGAAGCAGGAAGGAGAGGAAGCAGAGCTGACAGCATAAAGCAAGTAAGTTGTAAAGACTCTTTCATGCAGATCCGGTCAGTAGAGGCCCTTTTTTGTAGCACAGTTACGGCCTGCAGATGCTCCTGTGTGTGGCCTTTCTGGCTGTGCTACAGCCAATCCATATGAGAGACAACAACGGACAGAAGGAATTTGAGGCCTTGGAAAGTGTGATGGACTTCAAACTGTCAGTTTGGGGAATAAATATATGGAGAATATTTATTGACGTGACAAGAGAAAACTGATGCCGCATTGTTTGGTTTTGTTTTTTTCAGCATTTAATGTGGGTAAATGGGTAGTATGTCTCTGGTGTACAGTTGTTTCTTTATTAAAATATTAGTAAATGGCAGGCAGAGATTGGTTTGGTTTTCTTCGCCCAAATGAATTAAATCAAGGCTCCATAGACTGCCTGATGGAAAGCAGAGAGATAGCAAGAGCCTTGAAGGCTCTGTTCAGACCCAGTCCAAAATAAGTAGAAAGTGTCAGAAGTTAGGAACTTAATAGGATAAACTCATCCCTTAAATGCTTCAAGGTAGTCTAAATTTATTAACCTGTATGTGTTTCCTAATAATATACAAGGGAATAAACACTATGAACTCTGCAGGGAAACTAGAGTTTCCACGACTGTTACTCCTTGAGTTTGTTGAGCAACCCGAACTGAACCTTAAGAGGACTTCCTGATCTGTTAAGATGTATGCTGGCCTTGGGGTATCAGAAACAGGTCTATCCAAGACACTCAGTTAAGCCAGAGGAAAGCAGTGTATTCAGAGGAGTTACAGCTTTAGGTGAAATACTGCATATTGTCATACACACTCCATGCACATCTATGGCATTTTGTAAGTGATAAATGAAATGCGAAATGTAAACTTTAAATTGCCAGGTAATTAATTATTTGGCTTGGGTTTTTTTTCTTTTTTTTACCAGTTAGACAATTATTTATAATAATGATTAGTAGAAGCAACAAATATATACATTCATGAAACATCGCTGTCCTCTGATTAAATTATAACAACATACAATGATTTGTTTGTTATTTCTATAAAATTAAACTGACCCATTAAATTAAAGTTTGCTGATTTTAAACGATATTACATTTGTGAGGTTTGTATTTGAAAACTAGTGAGTAATCATCCTTCTATTTTCCATAAATCTATGAAGTTACTAAAGCCAATAAAAAGATCCTCACTTCTACATAATTCTGTCTATCACATATATAGATTGGCATAACTCATAGTCAGTATCACATGTTGGAATTAATACCAGCATGGTAAAATAGGTAGAATGACCTTGGCATACTAAAAGGGCCTTAGTAGGCCAAGAGTTTGTGCTCTTCCTTTGAGACGAACCTATAAAAAAATTCCCAACAAAAATCTATAGTGGATAATGGACAAACTTACACAAAGCCATACATTCAGAATTTGTCTTTTAAAAAATGCTAGTCTATTAAAAAAAAAAAAGAAAAAAGAAAAAAAGAGGAAGAACAACAAAATTTTTGAGTCTTTAGTTAAAAAAAAAATCCATTGTTCATAATTATGAAAATATGCAGATTCATAATGTCTTAAACTGCCCCCTACACTGTCATCATCAAAAGAACTATAAAGGTGTAAAATATTCCATTTCAAAATAGATGTCTCCATTTTTGTACTTCTACCTCAAAAGACTTCTTCACTGGTTTTCTTTTAATTCTGTTCTGGACTAAGTGTGTCCACATGTGGAGCAACTCTGGAAAATGTTTTAAATTTATATGCCTCTTTCAAGTGAAGACAAGCCCTAAGGCAAAGACATGGCTTTTTTACCCCCGTGAATCACAGTGGAAAAGCCTGCTAATCTCACTGGCCAGACTCCTACACTCTCTGGTCTCTCCATGTGGTCACTTAACTGCCCACAGAGAAAGGTTTCCTTGTGTTTACCAAATAGTTTTTGGGTAAACATCCTGTTTTAGGTCCTTCCACAGCAAACTCCTTGCTCAGTAATTTATTGTAAAATCAAGTGTTGAAAATAAGTGTAGGGATCTATTTCTAACTATGAATGAGTAACAGTCTAGATATCTGCTTTGTTTCTTTGAGAGTCCTCATGTACCAAATTTGAAATTTACCCCAAAAATGAAGTCCTGTTACACTGGACCTCCAAAACCTGAAATGGAGGTTATGGCCATGCTTGAGCATTTGGTACTTTACATTTATATCTATTTTTATTCTTTCAAAGAAAATGGGTGGCTCTTGACTTCAGCATTTGCAAATCCCATGTGATATACTGGGGTAATGCAGTTGAAAGCTGAATCAAGTCAGTCCTTCTGGATGGAGCTTTTAGAGGGATCTGGGTACACAGAAGTATGAGACAATGTTTCTCCTGCCCTCCCAGGATGTCATTCCTGGCATTCCTATTGCTGTATGCACATGTGTTGCCTCTTAAAGCAGAGATATGAGGGAAGAATTCTGTGCTCTGTGTTGTATCCCTTTGCTTTCCAGAGTAAGAAACTATGTGGACTGGAGTCTGATTCCCTCCTACTGCTACAGAATGAGAGAAAGGATGGAATATTTGACCTGAAGACAGGTCTAGTATCTCGTTTCACATGCTGGCTTAGTTAGCATCTTCCTTCATGGAGCACATTTAGCAGATGATGGAATACTGTCTCCACCACCACTAGACTCCTAGGTTTATGGATTTTCAAAAGTTTGTGTCTCAGTCCTTATCAACTACTTTTTACAACCACCGGTGAACCAGGCACGTGATAGAGAGTTTACACATCTATGTATTCTTGTAGGCAGAAAAAAATCTCACCACTAGCATAGAGATGGCTTCAAGGCTGAATCCAATCACAGACCACTGATTAAAGCCAAATTGAGACAAGTTTCATGTGAGGATGAGGAGAAGCAAGTGGGTGAACATGCAGCCATGGTGTGTCATTAGTGACTGTGCTTCTCTAGCTCAGCAGAGTCCTTCATAATAAAGGGAATTTTTTCATCTGTAAAAGGATGGTGTATCTCACAAGCTAGTCTGGGACTGGCACATGAATCCCTCCCAAAACTCAGCACTGTCAGAAGTATATTAATTGAAAACTTCACTCATCTTGCTGTCTCCCAGATCAGTGAACAGCAAGGCTTACATATATCTTTTAAACCTAATTCTAAGTTTTTGTTCCAGATCCTCCACTAAAATGCTTCTCCCTCTGGAGAGAGGTTGCAATAACAAATGTGTATGAAGCATTATTAATTTTAATCAGTATACTTCTGGAAGACAACAGGAATTATGCCAATGAGAAGAGTGTAAAAATCTTAGCAGTGAGAAAGCCACTGGGATTTATGCTGTTATTTAGAGGGGATTGAATGGGCTTATGGGGGATTGCCATTGTTGGTAGGATTTTCAAGAAGACCACCTCTCCATACATCCAGAACTGAATATCCCTCTCCACCACAGCAGAAGGCAAGTTTCCAATTTACATGGCTGCAGAGATGATGTCCCAAAACTGTAATTAAAATTACAAAATCTGTCTGAATCTTATATCTGGCAGAAACTCAGTGGTGTAAACTTTGGTGATTGAATCAGTTTGGCCTCAATATGCCCAACTTAATCAGAGAGTACTTTTGGTAGACAGGCATATATGAGAAGACAAACTACAGTGGCCAACATGAGTGCTGCCAGAAAAGAAAGTCAGAGAAAAAAAGATAGAAATAACGGTGTGAAAGAAGGAAGAGATCAAGTAAGAAGAAAAGCAGAAATAGTAATGCATTTGATGACAACGCACTGTAAAAATAACAATGGCTTGGGGGGGGCACATAAAGGTGAGCCTTCACTTTCCTCCACCCTTGGCTGGGATCTGTCTGCCATTTTTACTGGTGAGTGAGCAGTCCCATGTGCCTTCTGAGCAAATGTAGAGTCCAAAGTTCATCTCTTCCATGTGAACTGCAGTTTCACATCACACCACAGTTCCTGACCCTGCCTGGAATTCCTGCCATGAGTCCTGCAGTTTTCCCACACCTACTGCAATTCCTTCTCTCTACAAAGGCAGATTGATAAGGGTGTGAGAGAGACACATCATTGGCATCCCAATTATGCTAAAAACCACTACTCCTCATCTTTAATTCCTGCAGCCTTGAGCATACTCTCCTTCGGTGATCACTCTGAAACTTGCATTCTGCCCTTTCACAGGGGTCCAGGTGTCTGCCTGCTTTCCTTGTCCCTGAGGTGAGCAAGGGCTGTCCTCTCCACTGTTTCCTCTGAGGACTTTGATTCTTCTCAACTTCGTCATGAGGTACTTACAGTGCTTTTACAGGTAGGGGCTACAAGTTCCTTCCTATGATCTTCTGTCTGAAACGACTTCATCATCTGTCTCCTCTCATATCCTGAAAGGGTACAGATTTCCTTATTTTCCCACATCAGCATTGTTCCCACAGAGAGACAGCTTTTATTCTGACCTCTTCCTGGTTTTTCTCCACATGTCATAAAATTACAGCCTGGAACTCATCGAACAGAGTATCAGTGTTACAAATTCAAAAAGAGACTGTATAAACATACGTAATTTATACGGACATCAAACCCACTGAAAGTTATCAAAGTAAACAGCAATATAAACAGATGAAGATTTCCAACCCAAAGCTCACACAAACCCTCAGGACATAACAACTCTGGTGTTTCAGGGTTTATAATGATCTCTAACTAACCAAGCTTAGGATGAGACCTGAAGCAGAGGGCAGATAATCTCATGTCTGCTAGTATTAAGTTTCTGGTACTTGCCTCTGTCTGTTAAATTTCAAAGATGGGATACTAAACCAAATGGATTTGGTCTCTTATCCCACCAATGCTATATTGTTCTGAAGGGATGCTTTGGTCTTTTTGCTTATCTCTGCTTTTTTTTTTTTTGGTGGGATTTTCAAACCCCAGAGCTTCCCCTTGCCTTGCTCCCCTAGCTCTCCCCATCCCCTCTAATCTCCATAGGGGTTTCTATATTAGTCTGAGTGGCTGGACAGGTCTCAGCCTCCATCTGGGAGGATTAAACTTAATTTATCCTCTTAATTCAGCAACAACTTCCTCGCCAAATCCTCTTCCTAGCTTCGCCTTCGCCCCAGAACTTGACTAGTACTTCAGGGCCGTTCCTCCGGGAGGGGAAAAAAAAGGAAGAATCCCGTGTCAATCCCGTGTCAATCCCGATGCTCCCTGGGGAGGGAAGCAGCCGAGCGGGGGTCCCGCAGGGCGGGACGGGGCCGAGGACATCTCCCGGGCAGGGGGAGGGCAGGAGTCCCCGCTGAGGAAAGGGTGACACCCCGCCCCACGGTACCGGGGTGGGTGCTGGCTGTGCCCCCGCGGGCAGGGGCGGACAGCCGAGGGGTCCCGGCGGCACGGGGGTCTCTCCCGGCAGGGGACGCCCCGACCGCTCCATCGGGGCTGGGCCGGGCGGCGCCGCGCGGGGGAGGTGCCGCGCCGTGCCCCGCGCCGGGCGGCCGTAATCCCATCAAAGGGCCGGACCCAGCCTCCTCCCCCCGTCCCTTTCCGTCCGTCCCCGTCCCTGCCCGGCGCGGGTACCAGCCCCGCCATCCGCTCCGCTCCGGCCCCGCTCGCCGCCCGCAGGGGACGGGCGCCCCTCGCCGCGGCCACCGGCCCCCAGCGCCCCGCTCGGGCGGGGGGACGCGGCGCACATGGAGGGGCCGGGCGGCTGTCACCGCCGCTGCCACCGCCGCTGCCTCGCCCTGCTGCTGCTCCTGGCTTCGTGCATCGGGTGCGCGGCCGTGCCGCGCAGGAACATCCCCCGCCGGCAAGGTAGGGCGGGCGGCAGCGCCGGACCGAGGGTGCCCGCCCCGCACCGACAAAGCTCCGCGTCCCTTTAGCACTGGGGACCTTTAGCACCAGGCACAGGCTCCAGCGGGCCGGGCGGGCGACAGTGTCGGGACAATGCCTCGGGTCTGGCCGCCGGGCTCCGTCTGGGGGAGCGCTTCCGTGAGCGGGTGCCCGGAGGGGAGTCCGCTGCTCCTCGCCCTGCCCTGTGAGACCCTGCGGTGCTCTCTCACGGGGCGGAGAGGATGCCCACAGGGAGTGGCAAGGAGTGTGCCACCGGGAGCCGTGAAGTTGCGGAATCGGTGTACGATCCGTTTCCTCTGGCATCTTGCACCCAGTGCCGGTGGGTTCGGTCGTTACAGACCAGGACCAGGCTGAGGCTACTGCGGAAGGAGTTTTTCCCTGGATCCCGTAACCTGCGGTGCTGCGTGGGCAGAGTTAGGATGCAGGTGAACGTCTGAGCCGGTCAGAGGTGATCTGTCGGCAAGGCTGTGCTGTGGCTGTGTGGCAGCAAATAACATAAGACATGGAAAAGCAAACGTGACAGGAAATTACTAGAGAAGCAGTTATTTTGTCCAAATATGTAGTTACCCTGTACCAAGCATGATTTGGTCCTGGTCCTGCTTCTCGCTGAGCGTTACCCGTGTCCTGCGGGAGAGTTCTCACGGCCGTCGGGGCGGTTTGTGCCTTGATTGAGGAGGTTGTTCGTGGTCCTAAGTGGCTGAAAGTTAAAACTTGGAGTCTGAGCAGCTTTTACAACCCTTTTACAGTCTGCAGTGTATGAAACAGTGAGGTAAAATGTAAACAGTGAGATGGGACACAGTGCATGGTGAAGTTTGACATTCTGCAAGCAAAAAAAATTGTGGTGCTGGGAGAAGACAGCTATGTCCGAGACTATCTCAAACACTGGAACTATCCTGAAGTCTTTGAGGCCAGCTGTGATTTTTATCACTGAGTACACTGGGGTTGAAAATAGAGCGAGTTTAGTAAATTCTGCCTCAGCTCACAAAGTGTTTGTAGCTTCAGATCCTTTTTGTCTTTTATTCCACGGTGTTTAAAGATTTGCATTGTTGTTTTTTAGAGTCATTATTGTGCCTTTTCTTGCTCAAGTGAGAAAAAACACAAATGACTGTACAGTTGGAATCTTAATACTTAAATACAGCCTGAGCTTAAAACCCTGACTTGACAGATGGCTAATTTTACTGGTCTGACCTTGTCTCTTACGGATCTAGTCCCATGATCCTTGGTTGGCATAATAGCTACCATTAAGTACTTGAGGAAATTATGCAGACAGTCGTTGTGAATGAGATGATTAGTAGCTTGTGTTAAAAAAAACCTGGATATGTGAAGTTGTGGATGGAAAGTTATATATATTTTTAAATATTCCCCTACTGTAACATACTAGTGTATTTGTTTCCCCTAATTACAGCAGAATGACAGACCTGGGGAAAATTAATTTCAGTGCATTAAATTAAAACAGTTTAAAGCTTGGAAACTAACTGTAGTGTTGTGGAGGAGATGAATTAGTATGCTAATATTGTGTTTACTTTTGTTAGTACACATTTTATGTTCATTTTTTATAACATATTTCAGGTTCACTGACTGATTCAATCATTCCATTTTTACTTCTTTTGCTGTATAAGAAGTAATGAGTTTTATTTGGAACAGTTTTTTCAGAATCTGTGCAAACGTTTGAATATCCACTTGTAGCAAGATTTGAAGAGGGAAATCCCTCAGACAGTTTTTGTACAGCAGTATATGATTTAAATCCCATCTGCATTCTGTCCAAGGCTTTTGTAACTGCAGGCTTCTGAGAACCCCATGGCTGGGTCCTTACTGTGAAATATTGCTCTCAAAACACTGAGAACAAGTACAGTAACTCACAGGTAACTCACATCTTTTCCTTATTCTGCAGTATATCACATGCTGGGTGGTTAAGAATGGAAAGGGACTATCATTTACTCACACATCCCAAATCACACATTCAGTGAAAAAAGAAGAGATAAGTTAGGGAAAAGTTTTTTAAGATATTTTTTTCTTTCGCTTTGCCCTTTTAGTAGCAACAGAAGTGAGACTTGTACAGGAATTGTAACTGAGGTGAAAGCTAAAGGTTATATTGAGAGCGAAGTCATGAAATGAGTTCATATTCAATAACAGGAACTGACTGGGAGGTCTTGTGGATTGAAAGAACAAAGATAGTAAAATGTATCTCCATTTTTCTCGAGTTTTAGCTCAGAGCTCAGCTTACAGAGATCAGTTTTGTAATCCCAAGAAAGCAGCTGAGTGAGAAATCTGTTTGTGAAGTTAAAAATATATAGTAAAATGGTCACTAATGCAACTTCTTAAATTAATCTTCAGGGAAAAAGGCTGTTGTGCTCAAATATGAAACATCCTGGTGACTGCTAAACTCATTTGAACATTTATTTACAGTTACATAATACATTTGTTGGAGACAAGGAAACAGGATGACAGACTCCTTGGAAAGGGTTTAAAACAAATCCTTAGACACCGTGTGGTGAATAGTATAGTTGGGAACAGATTAGCCTGGGATTCTCTATATCTTGTATTCCCAGAAGCTGGCACCCTTACTGCTGCTTTCACATTGTTTTCTTGCTTTTGCCTTCTGGAAAGACACAGATTTTAACCATTTCTGTTTCAAGTTTCAACTGGTTGAAGATTAGAGAGCCTAAAACTAGCCCCCGTTGTGCTACAGTGCTGCTAATGTAAACACAATAATATTGAATTTTAGTAGTTCTATGATTTTGGAGAATTATAGGGGAAAGAGCTGACCAATTATCTGATTTCCTGTGGATGTTCATGGCATAAAGTTGTTGCACTATATTGCATTGATGCTTTTTTAGTAACAGAGTGAAAAGTTCCAACGCCCTGTAGAATAATAAAACCGTTAAGTTGGTCTGCATGGAGAGTAAAAATAATCATATCTGATGTGTAGGAATGCTTCTTGTTTTATATATATATTATCATTGCCAGCTAATATAAACAACGAATTTGGCTCGTATCTATTTCCCAGATGTCCATAGCGGTAGACATCCCTGGCTTTGTGAAGATATGCTGGAGGAATCAGACTGGGTAAAGCCTGAAGACTTTACAAGGGAATAGCACTCAATATCAGGGCCAGATTTTAAAAAGAGCAGAGATCCTTGGTCAGCACTACAGTAAATAACTTTTTTTTTCTTTTTTCCAAAGAACTTGGCACTGCAATACTTGAATTCTTTAGAAAATCTGACTATAATAAGAGCTGTTGGAAATAGAACACTTCTGAAAGTCTAGCCATATTTAGGTATCAGTACAGGTAAAACTGCCTTGAAATCAGGTCTACAGATATGAAAAATGTAGCAGCCTTTGGGAAAGGAGGTACTTGGTTGAGTTTTTAAATGTTACAATTTCTTTTGGGGCAGTAATAGGATGAATTGTAATTCACTGTTATAATAAATCCCACATGTAAATTGTGCAAGGGTAAGGTTGATTTCCTGCTGAATGTGAAGTGTCTGAGAAGAGGAATGAGTCTGAAGCCGAATTATTCCTAACGTGAGAGCTGTAGAGCTGTCAGAGATGGTGCATGTCTGTGAACTAAAACCAATAAAGAAGATGTGAATAATTTATTTAGGGAAAGATTAATATCAATCTTTTTTTGTTTCAGAAATATCTGAAATATCTTCCACACCAGTAAAATCACCCAAGCACTAATTATATATGTATTTGTCACATTTGGTGCAAGTGGCACCACAACATTATGTGTCATTCCCCTTTTGAGTGGACTTACTCTTGCTCTGGAGTCCATACTCTGGTAAATCCAGTATGTTTTCTGGTTTTAGTTAGTCTCAGTCACAGCAAAATGTGTTGTGTCCTGTCCATCCTGAAACTGCTGTCTTCTTCTGTAAAAGGAAACTTTCAGAAGATGTTTTTCTCGGGCACCATTTTGCCAATGCCACACCTAAAATGACTGTTCAGACTTTCACCAGCGTTCAGAAAGGTAAAATAAGATAAGATATTTTACATATTGGTGGAATTACGCTATACCACATATTGGGGTTCCTGGTGATGCTTTGGAGAGGAGGGGCTTTTTGGAGTTAAGGTACTAGGGCAATGCTTGGGAAGTCTTTCTGTGCTGAGGCTGTCACAGACTGTCTTTAAGAGTTTGCCAGTCCTCCCGAGGCTGGATTTTCATTTTTATAGATGGGATTAGAGTGGTTTTATGCTTTTATCCTTTTCCAAGCATGACACATTAGACAGCGGTAAGACTTAGGGTAAACATAGTTCTACCCCAATTTTAGTCAGTGTTACTAGGCTTTAATTTAGTGATAAAATTTGGTAAATGCCTCCATATCTTCCAGTGTGCCTTGCACAAAAAAAACACCCTCTTTTTCTCTGGCAGGTACACAGTGACACTGGACTAGACAGAGCACAGAGCTATGTACTGTGTACAGCTCATTAGGAGCACATCCAACAATCAGACTCATCTTCTTGAACTTAATGGCAGGGATTCTGGGCGTCAGTCACCCAAAAGACACCCTGAGGAGCAGAAGAGTACCTTGTCTTAAGATGATAAATTTCAGTGAATGAGTTCCCTTCAGTGCCCCTCCAACTCACTGATTAGCTAAGAGTATACATGGATCTTTCCTGTTCCTCAGATCATGCTTACATTAGGACTCAAACTTGTGCCTGATTCTGTTTCTGGACCTTTAATATGGTTTTACTGAAAATAAAAATAATTTAAAAAAGGTGACTAATGCTCCATGCCCTCGAAACAGGACTCATAGGACCTTCTCAACGGGGAAGTGAAACCCTAACATGGCCGAAGAAAGTTTTTCATATTGAAAAGTTGTTAAAGGATATTAAAGATACCTGAAATCTAAGTAAATTGCTGTGAATAAGTCTTTGCAGAGTCCATTATTTCATTATGGAGTGTACAGTTTGGCCGTATTTATCCTTGAATGTGCACTAGTGGTCTGTGATCACATTACAAAAGACTTTTAAAGCCACAGGCACAGGAGACTCTGTTAGCTGTGTGATCTTGAATAAAATTTCATAATTTTTTTTGTGCAAACAAATGATCTATCTAAAAAAAACCCCACAAACCAAGCAAACTCCAAAACTGCTCTTCATAACTACTTCCAATTGAAAGGAAATAATTTTGAGTAGGGCTAGGCAAGATTTAATTTCCTTTTATTTTTTATTTTTAGTGAAGATGCTTATATATGAAAAACATCCAAACCACAGCAAAAGATGAACTTTTTTCTTCAGACTTTTCAGGGTTGCTGAGCTGAGAAAAAGCACAGATGAGTTCATCTTTGAGAGTAACTACTTCAGGAGGACATAAGCCACTGAAAATTGGATGCTTAGAGGGAAAACTTCATCACAAGGTACCTGAATAACCTGGAGAATGATACATTATGTGATGATCCATAAAACTGCAGGTGAGAGGTGTATAGTGTGAAATACATCAGATTCATGCTGGTTCTTCTATCAAGCACAGTGTAACTACACCCAGGAGTAAAGACTACTGTTGAGGAAAGTCCCTCAGGATATTGGCCTCTAATGAAAGAGGAATCCACCCAATAATGGGACAGAGAGTCATTTGTTCAAAAAGAAGAAAACAGCTATGGGGCTGTGGGAGAAACACTTTGTTCTGTTGGTGGCTTGCTGACCCTGTAGTTTGATAGTCAAAATCCTTTGGCTTAGTTTTCTTAAAAAGATCTCTCATTCAAACATTGCCAGAATTGTCCTGGATAATTTTTAGAGCTAGAAGGTATAAACCATATGCAGGTGCTAACATATTCTGAACCTGGCTTTCTGAGTGTATCCCCAAGTCATGATAGGGTGAGTTTCCACTTATATTAACCTTATAGTTGATAAACACTTTTTTAATTATAGTGCAGATAGCAGTCATGTTAAGAGAGTCCTTCTGAGAAGACACTAAGCAATTCTGAGTTTCCCCATGTCTTGGAGTACAGTTGGTCTGGTTTAACTCATACAGAAAGATCTCTGAATCTGGAAGAATCCCAGGCCATGTTATACTTCCCACCTCTCTCAATGTCAAAAGTAATTTAAAATTTCTATAAAAATGATGGTAGAGTCAAATATCAATACCTATGTACATTTGGAGTTTGCAGTTTGAATCATCTTTCTAAAATGAAGGGAAAGGAGCATCTTGGGAATGTTGACCATGCTGCTTTCAAATACAGAAGTCATTCTGATCCTTCTTATGTGTCAGAGGCATTGTTACTCATATAAAATTTTAAATCAAGACTGTGTTGCTGGGCTCATAAATCTTCTGAAAAAAATCCTAAGGGCAAAAATTATACAGTATTTTACTGGAGTTTAATTCTTTCATGCATGAAAAATTTGAACTGGAATATCATTTTAGGAAAAAAAAACCTTGAATAAAACCTGTCAAACTACAAATGATGGAAAGTAGGTGTCTAAGACCAAAACTTTTGTGGTTTAATTAGAGATAGCAGAAGCCAGAATTTGTTCCTTGGAACAGAAATGTGAGCTCTCTTTCATATTCTGGTTTCTAAACAATTACAGGAGAAGGTAACTTTTTTCCAAAAAAATGACTGTTTACAGAGATGTTGGCGCTGCACCTGATACTCCAGCCATGCCTGGAGGCCAGCATTCTGCTGGCATTTTTATTTCCTGTTCCCCTTTCATGATGTTCTCGTTCCCACATGAACCCATTGTGTGCAGGTTGCTGCTGTTCTCAACTTAATGAACAGTCGTAGTGGCAGCACTGTGAAGTGTTGATTTATGCAGCCAAGAGCTGTGACTCTGTCCATGTGTGTGTGAAACCACTCACTCAGTAGTGTGAGATTGACGCCTTCCAGCCATTTACACTTGCAACATCATAAGATCATAGGATAGAAGAAGAAACCTGCAGAATATAAGCAATTCTTCCAGGCTCCTCTGGACAAAGGACTAGACAGCAATGAAAATGTTTTTAAAGGGGAAAAAAGCAAGCTGTTTGAACCACCTGATGTCAAGAGAAGGGCATGGCTTGCATGACGTAGCCCTGGTAGAGGTTTGGGCCAAAGCGTTTCTGCAGGCTGTAGAAAACAGGGTGTCAGTGGAACAGGGAATGCTTTGAGAGGATTAGGGAGCATTAGACACTGGCTTTGTGGACATCACAACTGTGTCTGGGTCTTGTGCTATTTTTTTCCTTGCGTATTTGGTCTTTATGTTGTGATATATTTCCACGTCCCATTATCTATTGCAGCGAAGAAGGTTTTGTCCTTCCCTCTCATTCTTTCAGCTTTCACATGCTGCTCCTTGTTGCTGGTTTTCTGGATACACAGCCACGTCCCACACTAAATTAGTGCAGGGATTCAAGTTTAAAAAACACATCTATTTCAGTCACTTAGTAGACACAAAGAATTTCCTCTGGTTTTTACTGATAGTGCTGGTGAATAGAGAGACTTGCTGACTGCAGAAGGTACTGAAATTGTCCCATTTCTTATGGAGGAACTGAGTGGGAGAAGAATTTCCTACTCCTTGAGAAGATGCCGGATTTCCTCCGTAACCTG
>JAYRBT010000093.1:59052689-59063381 GCA_036023395.1 Myiotriccus ornatus | reverse complement strand
GATTATTAAAGTCTGTTGCACAGACGAGGTGTCATACTGCTGCTTGATTTCAGATGCCTTCTGGCACTTAAGCCTCTGAGATGCTTTTAAAAAAAGTTATTTGAAAACTGGTGAAGCAGCCGCTAAGAAGGCAGGCAATGGCAGGGCAGGCAGGGTGCTGGCAGCAGGCAGGGCTAACTGCAGCCCACCAGCCATGGACACATCCACAGGGAAAGGGCAGGTTGGAGCCCAGCCAGGAAATCCCAAGCCAGGAAAAATGTTTTGCATTCAAGCAGTTGGTAGGCTGGAGTAGTGTGAGGTGAGCCTCAGCGCCAACCCCTTCTCCAGAAATGGGAACCTGGCTATCATTTTCCTCTGCCAGGCCAAGGTGCTGCAGAAATGCCAGGAATTATAGCAGCCATGCCCCAGCTCTGTGGCTTTGACAGCCAAAGCACAAGCTTGATTTTAGGGGAATGAGCACTAGATTTTGACTCAGACTTCCAGCAAGGCACCTGAGGTTATGCAACTGGAGTGTCTTGGTGTGGCTTTTTACAAGCCCTTCATTTACTCTGGAAGTGGAAAATGCCTCCATTAGGTGAAACAATTCACAAAGTTGTCTCAGATGCAGGTACAGTATATGCAAGTCTGCATTTGTGTTAATCAAACTGGCCTCTGATCTGTAATTATTAAGAACACAAGCCTGTAAGAGTTGCCCAGAGAGTGCCTCATGTGTTCCTCTTGACAAGGCAGGTATAAACTAGGTATAAACTAGACCTTTGTTCAGAGATATCATGTCCCATGCTTTTTATAGCCTTGAGCACCAGGAATTCCCCAAAAGTGATTCCAGTGCATAACCATCCAAACAAGTTTTTTCTATATCTGTCTCTTAATTTTTTTTTTTAAAGGCAGTTTCTGCTTTTCGTTCTCAGTCCAGCAAATCACTGTGCACTGTGCAGAGCTCACCTCCTCTCTCCTTTTCTTCTCTACAGAGCTGGAACCTTCCCAGGAGCAGACCTCTGCTCCAGGGAAGAGTGTAGGAAGGGAACCAGGGCTTCCCACTGCTACCTTTCTGTTCTGTGACTTGCAGGGCCAAGGCAAAGCAGGAAAAGCTGTGACAAAGTCACCAATGACATTGTGCCTGTTTGTAGTTAATGGGATTTGCTGTGTTGGAGTGTAGCTTAAGTGCTGAGCTTTGTCTCCTTCGTTCCCCTTCCTTAGCCTATAAAACCCGTGGTGACTGTCACCTGAGATGTACCTGTGGTAGATAATAGATGCATCAGAAAAACATCACGTGGGTCCAAACCTGTTATAATTATAATGTTGAGTGCTTTCTTTCATTGTGCTCTTTTTACAGGATTTTTAAAGGACTAATGGATATTGGGTTAGCCTCTCCAAAGATTTGTGCACCATGGTCTGAGACAAAACTCATGATTGCCCTTACAGGGCCACATTAGCTGCCCTCTCTGCACTGGTACTCAGTGTGGGAGTGTGCACGTGATCCAGCTAATTTCCTTTTGTCAGGATCTGATGCAGTGGTAGGAACTCATTCAGAGCAAAGACTACTAGGTTTTTTGGGCTCTTTGTGTTTGTGTGTGTGTGTGTGTGTGTGTGTGTGTGTGTGTGTGGTTTTTTTGGTGTTAATATTGCTACTCTGGGTGCAGAACCAGGAGAGACTGGCTGAGATTTTCCAGTTTCAAGTCATTGTCCTTTGTAGTTGTTGTGGCTGTGAGATTCTTGCTCTCTTACATACCGCTGCTGGGCAGTGGGAGCTGGAAAAGGCTTCAAAGAAGTTTAAAGATGGCACATTTTTTTCATTTAGAATTTCCTGACCTTTTCAGTTTATCATGCTGTCTTCCTTCCACTCTGGTGTTTGCATAACCTTGATCTGTCTGTAAAAAGAAAGGAAACAAAAAAGACCTTATCGCTGTTTATTGTTTTATAAATAAGGATTTCACCAATATTTCAGTGAGAGAGAGTAGCCCATAATTTACTATGTTTCACTTCTAGGAATGGACAAGCTGTTTTCCTTGAAAGCAGCTATTACAATGATAAAATACTATTTCAGTAAAACTCAGGGTTTTTATGAATTGGTGAATGCAATTAAATAGTGTTTCAAACAGAAGAAATTCAAAGGTATTTCTGGAAAATGTTTTGTTCTGAAAACTTCAGTTTAAATTGGTTTGAATTATTTTTCATGAGGTTTTTTTATTCCTGTTTCTTCCCACTGTGACATGTTAGTATTGATACTGGCATTTCATCAACGAATTTCTCATCTTTCACGGAACACAAATAGGAGTCACATAAACCTGGAAAGTAAGGAGTACTTCAGTCAGCACGTCTTAGCTGTTACCCAGAGAGATTTAAAAGTAAAACAGTGAAATGCTCATCTCCTTTAATTGGCCTGTTCCCTGTCAGTAGTAGTAGTGCAGAAAATGTAGTATAAAGATTTTGGTTTTCCAACATACAAACTACTAAAGATGAAATGAAACATCTGTTTTCCCTGAAATGTATTACCATATTATTGCATGAGGAGTGCATTAGTGAATTATTCGCATATTATTTCATGATGTGTATGTACCTGTGATTACCTGCAGGCCTTGAAACAGCAAATACATGTAGAAAGAAAAGATGAAGTGCAAAATATAGTTAAAATTCTAAAAGGAAAAATTCTAACACTAATCCTTTCAGATATTGCATTCTCACTACTTCTAAAAAAACCTGTTTTCAGTCACTATTATTTTAATCTAATTTAAAATTTAAATCAGTTTTGAAGTTTACTCTAAAATAGTTGTACTATTAGTACACTGTAAAACAGTAGAGATGAGCTTTATCCACCTCATCTGAAGAGCTTCAGATGTGAAGCTTGTGAACATTAGAAATGATTTTTTTTGAAGTTGGGTTTCTTTTCTCATAATTATTCATCACTGTAGTAAGACTTTGGGGTCAGTCCATGACTGGAAGGAAGGAGAAACTTGCCTATGTCTGCACAAGCAGTTTTCTTGCAGTAGTTGAAGGAAAAGATCAGGCTGAAGTGGTTGCTCATTTCATCACAGTGAAGAATAGCATCACTGACTGGCCCAGGCGGGGGATCATTGCCGGGAGGCACTTATTATGTGGACAGAGGCTGTTGTATGTAGCAGAGGGAGCCACAATGGAAGAAACCCTTGTACTGAGATGGGATAACCTTTTTTACCATCTTTAATTTGGATTGCTTTTGTGAAGCAAAAATTTAAATAATGGTCATTATTTGGAAATGGTAAAATTTACTCCATCTGAGGGAAAGGGCTCCTGTATTCTTCAGCTTACTTGGAGAGCTTGTTTGGTGACTTTACTGGTTTAGCAGTTTTTGCATATTTTTAGAAGTACAGAGCCAAAGACATGTATAAGCGAGAAGAAAAATAGCTGTAAGCAGAAAAGTAAACACAACATTGTCAGCTCAACATTGTTTATCTACAGCCGAATCCTCACTGATTTCTTGTATTTGATATACTTTCATAATATAGTCAAAATACGTGGGAGAGTGCTCCTCTTTAATTGGCTTCTTTGCATGGGACTGGAGTCATTGCTTCCATTACCATCAAAGCATTTTGGACGATATTGAAATTTTTGTACCTGATGGGCCAGAAAGGAGAACAACGGTGTTTGTACAAAATGTGTTTAATTGTGTTTTTTGTATAAATTGGTTCCTTATTCCTTATGATCAGAGCAAATCTCCATGCCTGCTAATGTATTCACCAGACCCAACTGCAGAGGATATTGGCAGAGGGGATCATCAACTGAGGTGGATCTTCAGAGTATGTGTGAGCAGTGGATATGTCACACCTCCCTTTCCTGCAGATTCCCAGTCCAGTGGGCTGCAGAAGAGAGTGTGCTCTGTTGAAGTTTTGCACTGTGAATGGTGCTACCAGGTTTAGGGACTTTGTGCTGAGTTTTGGGTAGAGGTTTTGATCTGAACTATGGGAGAAACTAAAAATACCCAGAGAGTTTTACCCTTGAAAACTATTTTTATTTTTAATAGTCTAAACATGACATTTGACATAAAGACATAAATATTTAGACGGGTTTTAGTATCTGTTTTTAGTGTGCCTAATACATGATGCTCTGTAAAGTCATGCAAAGTACATGAAGCTCACATTTATCTCAAAACAGTTTGTCAGTAAAGCAGCTATATGTGTTGCAGCAGTTGTGATCTGCTGCAAACCACTTTGATATGGTGTTGCAGCACAGTTGTTCAAAAGCCATGACATCTCCTGCAGCTCAGTGCCATAAACACTGCTTGTGACAGATCCTGCTGTCACTTTGCCGTGGTTGCAAAGGGAAAGTTCAGTCCAAAAATGGACATTTTTTATTTCTTTCCGGGTTTTGTGAAATTTGGACTCTCAACAACCAGGAGTGACTCTGAATGCCCAGATGCACATGGCTGGGCTGTCAGGGCAGGAGCGGTGACAGCAGAGGACTGTGAAACTGCCACACTGCATGAGATATTCCTCTCTGCCTTGCCCTCTGTCCTCCCTGGGAAATAAGCCTGTGCCTGGGTCAGGGCTGCCATAGGCTTTCCTTTTCCTCCTGGCTCCTGGCTTGGGCATGAGGCAGCCCTGTCCCTGACAGGGTGAGCGCCAGATGCCTGCTTTTTGCATGGTTTTATCACGGAGAGGGCAGGAGGCAATGGTGTGTGAGTGCTGAGTTTCATTTGAGGCTGCTTGCAGACACAGTGCTTACACCTGGTTCCCAAGCACACAACCGGCTACTGCCCCAGTTGTCTTAGGAGAATTTCTAAGTTCTAGAGAGTTTTCTTTAAATTCTAGGGATAATTAAATAAGGAGGGTGGAAATACAGGCCTCTCTGACTCCTTGCTCTTATTTTCCCTATCTTAGGCCAGGGCTTTGTATTTACTCCTCCAGTGACAATTTATAGGCCAGTGTAACTGAGGTCAGTATTTGGCTCTCTGTGTCTCTTTCATCATCTGCAACCTGGAGATAGTAGTGTTTTCTAGGGCTGAGTGAATAATTCATGACGTGGCTCCTTATTTAACAGATGTTGCTTCTCTGTTTGCACATAGTCTGCAAATGGATTTCATTTTGTTCAAATTTATTTGTTGTTTCAAATTATTCACCAAATACTTTCAGTAAATAATATTATTGGCCTAAAGTGCTTTCAGAATATGAATTTGAAGCCTACCTTGCATGACTGTTTGTCATTGCCAGTTAAAATTCGTTATTTCGGCAATTATGCCTTCCAGCAAACTTCCCCAGAAAGTAATACAAGGATGCCATGAATATGTGAAGAGTGAATGTTTAGGGAGTATTCTTTCTTCATTATTACTAATGAGGTGTAATGTCAATCTGTCTCACTGGGTATTGTGAAGATTGGAAAGGTGTTTCCTGAAAGTGAAATGCTTCTTAAGCGGACAGTGATACCCCAGCCCTGGCTGCTCGTCCTTGCCTCTCCTTGCAGTTGCAGGTGGTACGTGATGGTGTATGGTTCCAGCTACTGCTGAGTGCAGGGCAGGAGGTGAGCACAAGAGGTAGCACTCTGCTGTGCTCAGAGCCCCTGCAACAAGCAGGAATCCATGGGAACTAAGTCTGTGGTAAAGAAGAAAATGGATGGGGCCCCAGGGAATGTGGCAGGACTTGGCTCTCATCCCTATGGTTGACCTCCTTTCCTTCCCCAAAGATGTCCATACTGGTGTGGTTCATGAGCTCTGCTGTCCTCCAGACCAGTCCTGGGAGACTTTCTCAGTAGGCTGAATCTGTTCTACAGGCTGTACGAGCAGTGTGGATGTGTGAATGTTCCTGTCTTTGGGTCCTGGGTAATATCCAGCATCTCAGGGACACGTTTAAAAGCCTATGGGTTGCTCAGTGACATTGCTTGAGGCATGGGGTGCTCCTGAGCTGATCAACAGCTCCTCTGAGAAGAGGAGGTATCCCCCTTTGCTCCCACTTTCCTGATATTCCACTGCTGCCTTGTAAGGCAGAGGTGGAAATGGAAAAGGGGCACTCAAGTTAAATCTGAGTAGTGGGCTGTGTTTGATAGCTTGAATGAGGGGCAGCGGAGGTCTATTCTTCAAATCCATACCTGTCAGGTAGCTAAAGGAGAGGTTTTTTTGTCCTATGGCTACTTATACAATGCTGTTTTGTTTTCAGCAGATAGGCTGGGGCCTCCTCTCGATATACTGCTGGATTCACTGAACTGCACAGCGTTCAGCGTGCAGTGGAAGATGCCAAAGCAGCACGCGAGCACCATCACGGGATACACAGTAAGTGATCCTTCTGCTCCATGGCCTCAGGCTGCACATGTGGCACACTGAACCAAGCGGGAGAGCCCGTTCTCATAACAAACAGTGCTGTCGCCCAGAGAGCAGTCAGGGGACAGTGGGCTTGAATGGATTGAACTGTAACTTTAAGAAACAAGAAGTTCATGTTTTAGAAATAAGCTATGATGGAAATTTGGGTTGGATGCCAAGGGCTTGCAGTGGATATATATTGCTTTTTCTGTTGTGCTTTCCCTGCAAGGATCTCAGTGGTTTCTGCAGCTGATAAAACAGTAAAATAGAGAAGAGTAGGTTGGTATTACACTGTGCACTCAGATCCTTTCACTTGTACTTCCAGCCTGAGGATTGCTTTAGCAGGAATATCTTGTGCAAACTAACCCTCTAAAACTTACCAGACTGTCAGTAGGTACAAGAAAAGGTGTGTTTCATGGTGTCCCTTCACCTGATAGGTACAATCAGGAATAGCATCCCCTGGAGCCCAGCTACAGCCTTAAATAGCGAAAGGGATTTTGCTTTATTCCCCCCTCTCCGCCCCCCGCCCCCCCCCCCGGAATTGAGTTTCTGTTAAAGAAGCTGAGCAATTTTCCTGTTTTAATCAGCAATTTTATAAGGGTGTCTCTGACCCCACCAAACCACCATATTACTCTTTAGCCTAGAGAGCAAAAGAGAATGGCTGGCCTAAACTGGTTATGGTGTTTTAGTATGCAAGCAGAAGAGCAATGAGCACTAATATGCCCTTCAGTCTTTTTTGTTAGATATTGCTTTAACCCAGGTATTCCATGGCAATAAAATTCAGTCCCAAAATGGAAGTTAGTCAGTGGGGAAATTAGCACCAAAGATGTGGCGTGTTTACCAGAATGTGTTGTTTTCCCCTTCAAGAAAAAACCCAAACAAACAGCAGGTTTTTTTTAATTAGCATTTTGTGTGAATGGATATGAAATTTCCAGGAAAAAAATACCCAAAGTTCAATGTTATATGAAAAGGTGGGAAGCAGAATGCTCCTGACTGCCATTGTTATTAAGGCACACTTAAAAGAGTGAGAAAATTCCCTGCAATAGGTATTTCTAGTACATATGTTCCTTCATCCCATGGTCTTGTAAATAACACCAGTGCATCCCAGCTACAGGGTTGTTCTTGTTCTGAAAGTGCTTGTAGTCTAGAACTTGAGAAGCTCTTGGCCAGGACCTGCCTCAGCTGGGCTCTGCATGTGGTTGGGTCCACCCTTCTGTGTGAAAACAAAGGTGCAGTGATTAAGTGCCTTAAACCATAAACAGTTTTTACTGTTCATACCACTCATCTGAGCTCCAGTTTGTTTTTAAGCCTTGAGCTCATGTGTGTCATGATAATAAAACCAGTGAGAAACAGGACTGATAGTGCTGTACCCAAATCATCTTCACTGTATTATCTTTTGACCCTTTGGCATCTCAGGGTCTCTGTGTGCAGTAGAGCAGACTCTCTCTGATTAGTCTCCAGTACATGGCAACAGACATGGAGAGACATTTTACGATAGAGCCATTTTTATAATGTCATAATAATGAATGTCAACATCTTCCTTATAAGAAGGTGTCTAACTTGTGCAGACTAGTCCCACAACTCTTTAGCTGTCCATGCTGACCATAGACAAATGATGGACAATTCAAGTTGGTTCAAGTCTGCCCTAAAATCTAGGCTGTGTTTCGTATTCAGCATATACCCTGTATGATGGTGTCCTTTGGTCATACTGACAACTTCTAGACACTGAGAAGAGAACGTTAAATCACTTTAGCTTTTCATACATTCAAATGGTAGGGGATTGTGGGCTCAAATGCTGTCCACAATATGATAATGCAGTAATTTTTCTCAGTCACTCTGAAGCACTGAGATATTGCTTTAACTAGTTTAACTATACCTTCTTCCCAAGGTCTTTTACTCAGAAGTTGAAGGTGACAAAGCAGTTAAACAGCTCTCACATGATGTTCCCCTGAGTTTGGATATGATTAGCATGGTGAGTATTTCTTTTCATCAACAGTCAGAGCACTAGAGCAGAACATGCAAGTGGGAACTTGCAAATGTCTTCTTGTTGTCTGCCAATTTTATCATGTAAAACTATTGGGACTTGTTTGCATCTTCCTAGTACTGACCTTTGTCATCTACTAAAATAAAACTTTGAATATGCATTTTCTGTTCATTTTCACACGTGGAAGGAGTGGAATTGCTCGAGTCTATGTGTGGTTGGAGTTGCAATATCAGTGAATGTGTATTACAGTGTCTTGACACAGATGTGTGAGTTAACACACAGTGTTTTCAGTGTGTTTTTGTCTCTGTGTGAGACTGTGGCCTCCTGAAGTATGGCTGGTTTAGTTGCACTTGTCCCAAGTTCATATCCTAGAAGATGCCTCAATTTCCGAGTTTTTTCTTTTGTTCTTGAAAACACTGCTTTTTCTCATTGCTTTTCTTTTTTTTTTGTTTGCTTTTTTTTTGTTTTGTTTTGTTTTTGTTGTATGTTTTCTTATATCTCTCCTTTTCATTGTCTCCTTCTGTTTCCTCCTTCCCTTCTTCTTTCACAGTTCTTTCCTTTTCCATTTCTGAATAAACACTTACCATCCTCTTCTGTTGCATGGCTGAGCAGTTAGTGCCAAAGTGAAAGCAATTTCTCCCTGCATTTGGATGGTTTTAATACTGTCTGCTTTTAAAGGGTATTCTTGAAACATGCCAGTGCTTCCTCAGTGCAGAGAAGCTGTTCTTTGAGATCAGCAAGTCGGGAACAAAGATTTTCTGGACTGTGCTTGAGCAGAGAGTGAAAGTGTTGCAGGTCGGGTGCTGTGAGGGGAGCACTTCCACACCATGCTTTGCAAAGGGCAGTCTGTCCACCAGACAGCAATGTTACCAGCACAGGGAACAAAGGCTTACATGTGCTCACAGAGGAGCATTGCAGGCTTTTCAATCTCTCTTTGGTGATCCTTCTTCATAATTCATTTTTTTCCCTCCTTTCTCTTCTGCTCATCTTCATTCTCCTTTATTTCCTCACACCTCTTCCTTCAGCTTCCCCAACCTGTGTTCAAGAAAATGCCTCCACTGATCCCTTCTGGGCTGTGCTCAGAAAGATCCCCATGAGAAGTGTGAATGAGGGGGATACTCAGATTTCCTGCAGTTTTCCATCACTCTGATTGTCAGTTCTGAATTCTGCAGGTTTCTGGTAGCACAGTGAATGAAATATTGTTCCCATGATATACTTTTTCTTTATTCACACATTATTTTTTCACTTCTTATCTTTACCTCTGTCTTCCTCTCTTACCTTTTTTTTTTTTTTCCCCTAAAAAACATTCCTTCTAGTAGTGCCAAAAGGGATTAAACAGCACATTGTTTTTTTATCTTAATCCTGACAGCAGTACTTCTTACTCCCTGGGACAAGATAGTCTGTATCCCAGTACTCATGCAGATGATTAAAAGCCACATAGACTGCTATATGCTGCAGCATTTGCCTTGTTTTAATTCTCTGACCCATTATTTAGGTGGTTTTGCCATCCCTTATTAGTATGTTAGTTTGTTAACAAGTCCTATTTTGCTTTTTCCCAGGGTCAACTTGAAGGACAAGCAATTTTTGTAAGTATTGCTTCACATGAGACTTGGTTACTGCTGTAATTTAAAATGGAATTGAATGTTCCTGACCTGGACTTTCCACAAATTCATGCACAAAATTTTATCTCAGATGCTGATTATAGTTAGCACTTAGATCTTTCATGGACAAACTAAAGCAAATAGTAGCAAAAGCTCAAAATCCAGAGGAAAAGTAGCTCCCTTTTTACCAATGGATAAACCTTTTTCTTATTTATAATAGGTATTTATGATTTCCTTTTTTTGCTGGAGTAAATTTGTGTAAAGAATGAGATATATCCAGACAGTGAGTACTTAGAGGTGATGGGGGCAGCTGAGTAATCAGACACACACACAGTAAAAGGGAAGAACAAAGTCTGGCACTTGGAGAGGAGATGGAGAGGGAAAAATATGAGCCAGTCCAGCATGAATAGAGAAGGAGGAGCAGCTCAGGAAGAGGCCAGCCATGCAGCGCGCAGGAGGAAGGAGTGGGAGAGCAGCTACTGGTATAAAACAAATTCAAAATAAATACTAACTCTCTTAATGGCTTTGCAGCTGGTGAATCAATCAGATTGATTATTTCCAGTCCAGTACTCAGTCCAGGCTAATTCCTGTGAGCAGTAAACAGGCTGGGTTTATTTTGAGGGGGAAGCAAGCAAGAGGTGCTGGGGTTTGGGTTGGATAAGGGCAGCAATTTCAGTATTTAGTGGAAATCGCTAACATCAACAGCCTCTTGCAAACTTTTGGTTTCTGAGAGCTGTCGGAGCCCCTGGTGGTCCAGTGGTTAAGACACGGCGCTGTCACCGCCGAGACCCGGGTTCGATTCCTGGTTAGGGCCACTCCCCGGGCAGATGGAGCCCGTTAGCCCT
>JAYRBT010000093.1:58990503-59027614 GCA_036023395.1 Myiotriccus ornatus | reverse complement strand
TTTTCTGTGCTTATATACAGTGTGGAACAGATAGGTTTCAAGTTCAAAACGAGTATTTCAAGTCTAAAAATGACTTTTGGTTATTTGATTATTGTGAGATTGTCACCTTACCCTCTCTGTCTCCTGCTCCCAGGTTCAACTGTGGCACTGGAGTGGGAGTCATAACGAGTGAAAACAAAATCAAGCTGGGGAACTGGCACAGTGTCACCTTGTTCAGAGATGGGGTGAATGGCTGGCTCAGGATGGACAGCAATGCTCCCGTGACAGGGAAATCTCAGGTTGGTAATCCTGCCCCTGCAGCTCAACCTTGGGCTCTCTCAAAGTTATGATGACAATTTTTTTCTGCTACCAGCAGTCTGATTAGATTTTAAAAGTGCATTTTTATTTATCAGTGTTGGGACATTTAGTGAACTAGTACCTGTGTACACATTACTCTTCCAAATATGTGGTCTAGAAATCACATAGGTAAATATCCCTGAATCACATCACAGTTTTCCTGTTGTCCTCCACGATTCCTCTGCCACTCGTCTGCTACTCTTTGCTAGTCTCAGATGCAGGCTGCTGCCAGAAGTTTACCAGATTGTTCCGCTGCTGTCCCTGATTGCTTTCTTTTTTAGTCTCAGAGATCTGCTCTTCTTATTCAGACATAAAAATTAGATCCATATGGGCATGCAAGTATATCTATTTATGTATAATATGCATATAGCCACACAAGGTTTGTATATATAAATGTAATTAGATGGATATCCTGGACACAGATTTAAGCAGAGTAATGGAAATAGACATTCTGTCCCAACTTATGTTAGCACCAGTAGAAGGCTTACAGGGTAAAATATAGTAGAGGAATATAATAGAGGAATATAATAGAGGAAGATGCCTTGACTTGCTCATCTACGGCCAGAAAACAGAAATGAAATTAAGGCACTGGAAGAAAAGGTATTTTCAAATTGTTTCAGATGCCTTTCCTTTGATGGTCATTATTAGCATGCCATTCCTAGCCCTGAAAAAAAGCAGCTTCATACCTCTTATTACTTTACACTTTCATGTGCAAGCACTGAAGGGAAAAAAAATTGCAGTGCATTGAGTTCTCATCAGCTGGAAATGACAGAGAAAAGAATTTCAGTGTCTGTTGTGTTGCTCTCTGTTCTCAATGCTGTGAGGCCACACAAAGGGCAAATGTGAATCAGGAGATTTGTGTACAGTTTCTGCAGTGCACTGTGCAAGTAAACATCTGCAGACACAATAACTTCAGCTTATTTAGCCAGGTAGACATAGGCTATGGTGATATATTTTATTGTTTTAAACACTGTGGGGGCAGGGCAGGGGTGAAAAATCCAGAAAGCCTTTAGACTAAAGGTCAGTGCTGTTTTGAAGGAACTGCTGGGGAGGAGGCAAAAGATGTATCTTGATCAATTTGTGGAAGAAACTGTGACTCCATTGTCCACAACAGCATAGGGTTTGATTCAATGGTCCAAACAGGTTGTGTTGCTTTTGGATGTTTTTTGTTCTTTCCTTTACACTGTAGCAGTACTAGTAAACTATGTGTACATTTCTGTAGGGTTGTTAATGCCCCCCCCAAAAAAGGTGGGCAGTAAATTTAGCACTGACAAAGTGAGCAGAACCCTTCTCAAGTGGTAATTTTACTGTCTTTTGCCTTTACTTTGTTTTTTTTTTTATTCTTTTTTTTTTGTCATTTCATTATTATTCAATGGTAAACACTTGCTGGTTTCTGTCCAAAAGGTAACATCACATTGGTCTTCGTCCCTCAGGGCTTAACGTTTAGAAGACAAACAAATTTGGCAAAAGTAAAGGAAGAAATTGCAACAAAAGACATATCACAATCTCTCCTCAAAACTTAGTGATTTTTAAGTTTGTTATTGTGCTTGTAGTAGTCTGTGTTATCATGATGGATGCAGGTGCAAAAAATTTCATTAAAAATGATAGACTGATTTGAGGAATGACTAACAGAGAGGAATAACCAATGAGCAATCCACTTATTCCCTGAAACAATCTTTGTGGAAGGAAAAAATATTGATTGTAACCGTTATGGCTTAATAAGTTGTCCTGTGTTAGCATCTGTTATACAAAGTGTTGTGCTCTGTTTTCCCTGCAGGGCCAATACAGTAAAATTACGTTTCAGACTCCCTTCTACGTTGGCGGTGCTCCCAGCGTGTACTGGCTGGTCAGGGCCACAGGCACCAACCGTGGGTTTCAGGGCTGCGTCCAGTCACTCGGCATCAACGGAAAGATAATTGACATGAGACCCTGGCCATTAGGGAAGGCTCTGAGTGGTGCTGATGTTGGTAAGTGTAATGGTATGGGGGTCTTTAATCAGTGATTAACCAGGGGTTACTTTTTAGCCTGTTGAAACAACGGTCCAAGTTTGAAAGCTGTAGGGTGTGGTCTCTGTTTTTCGCCTGGTTTTATTCTGTGCACATTGCTTTTGCTGTGTCTGTAGTAGAAGCAGTTTAGTAGAAGCAGTGTATCACACTACACAAATAAATCTTTTGTGGACACAGTTATTGTGCATCATAAATAGTAAAACTATATCTCGTGAGCAAACAATGAGCTCCATGCTGCTGATATTATGTCTGCACCAATATTTCTGCCAGCATCTCTCAGGATGCCTCTTCATGCTCCTGACTGACATGGTCATGTCATCAGAAATCAATAGCATGCATGCTGAGTTTGTATTTGAAACCATATGGATCTGACAAAATGTGTTTTGCCTAAAGATACTATTGTGCTTGTCCAAAACGGTACATGGATATCTCAGACCCACAGCAGTGCTGTGGCTGTTACAGAGGGCTTTTCCCCATTAAACCCCATCACTACTGAAGCAAATAGGCTTTCTTGACTACCATCCACTGTTTTACTTTCCAGAGTCATGGTATGATTTAAAAATAGCTTGGAATAAGTACTTTCAGCAGCTTTGTGAAGTGGTGTTATGGCATTATCTCCCCTTCAGAGATTAAAAGATGAACTAGGGAAGCTAATTGACTAGTCCTGTCTTACTTACTCATCTATTTCATCCCCATAATGGGAACTTAAAAAAACCACAGGACAGCAAAATCCTTGCTTTAATGACCTCCCAGTCTAAACAGTTTAAGAGTAAAGCCAAGTCAGAAAGCAAGTGGTAAAGGCAAGAAATAGATCCCATATCACTGAACATTCTGTGTCATGCTTCAGCCACAAAGTCATCTTTCTTCTCTTCTTAGCTGTGCATTTGTCATCTCAAGAAGGAAGTGATTAACGAGAAACTTCTTAACAATTGCTCTGTATTCTCTAGATACCATGACCAAACTTCTGTGCAATATAGGGGGAGAACAGAGTGGCCCAAGAAACAGTTGCTGAAAAGAGTAAGACTTTGGAAGCAGATTGTAATTTCACGATAGAGTGAGAATCTACGGACTTTAGATAGATGAAAGCCCTGCTGAAGTTCCCTGAGCCCTAATCTCTCTGGTCTTTTGGACTGCAGCTAACTTCATTCCCATCCATGAACGCTCCACATACTACTGCCTTAATAATCAACATCAATGAAAATAAACGCTGTGTGCTGCCATGTGTGACTCGAAACTCAATGATAAAGCCTTACTGTCCTTACGTGCTTGCACACATTCATATGAAACTGTACCAGAAGAGACTTGCAAACAATAGGTCATGTAAGTTAAACATCAAAACCTGCAAGTAAACTCTACTAAGGGTTTGGGGATGACTTTTGCTAACCAGTCTTTGGTTTTTTTTGGTTTTCTTTCTGTTGGCACAATGTATATAAATCAGGGGTGCTGTGGTACATGGATCACAGAATTTAGGGTGGGGAGGAGAGGGGTCCATCCTGCCCCTGTGCTGCCTTTGCTGGCTACAGCAGAAGTCCCACTGGACAGTGAGCTAAGGGGAGGCAGGGCTTGTGGTTCAGAGCAGGCACAGCAGGATCCTGGACTCCTGCCGCAGCTTCTCTCCTTCTTCATCCGCCATTGCAGCCGAACACATGCAGCCATCAGACTCGTGATTTGCCTCTTCAGTGTAGTCACGTGTGCTGGCCAAAGGTTGTGGTGATAAGTCACTGAGATAACGGGAGAGCTGCCTGTCCTTAAATACCAAGACTGCTCCAGTTCAAGCTGTTTTGTATACCAGTGATCCTATGACTTGTCCTGTTACTGTTATCTTCCTTGTCCTTTTATGTTTCTCAAGGACTTTAACTTTGCTGTTTGAACATACTGCCAGCACTGATTAACAGTTCAGCAGGTGCAGCAAAAATCAGCATTGTCTTAGTTTTCTGTCCATGTCTTCACACTTTATACATCGAGATCCTTGTTTACACACACATTTTGACTCTGATTCCTTGTTTATAAAATAGAGCCAGTCCTAATCACTTCTGTTAGTGTCACAATAATTGGTGAATATGTGAGAGATCTGAGACAAGATAGCTGTCCTGCTTTGGTTCACTTGTGGCCATTGCAATGCAGACCAGAAGGGAGAAAAAGGTTAATGAGCACTGTGAGCATCCCTGCTCCCGTGGCTGGGCAGGGGCAGACATACTTGTCCCCTTGCACAGAGAAGGAATATTTGTTTCCCTCACAGGCAACTTGAATATTTGGTTTGTGCTCCTCAAGTTAGCCCTGGAGCCCTGTGTCAGAACTGCTGTACACAGACAGACTTTCCCTCCATACAATGAAAAATGGGCTGGCAGGAGATTTTTAGATGTGCAATACGAGACAAGTCTGGTCTGGCTGGGAGTTTTACCAGATGACCTGAGAGCTGTTACTGCCTCTGTCCTGAGTCAGTGAGAAAAGGTTATTTTCCACTGCTGACAGTGGAGTGATCAGAGTGAACTAGCACATCAGCCATTGACATCTGCATACTTGTCTGTGGTTTTCTTTCTGGCTATGTGATGGGAATTCAGGCTCTAAAGCAGGGGCTGTACTAACACCAGTGCCTTATTTAAGATGTGTAAAATCCTGGTTTGACGACCATCCTTACAATCAGAATGCTGTATTTAAAGAAAAACCTCAAATACTGCAATAGTTTTGCAAGACTTCTCTCAGTCATCTCAGATGACAAAACTGTTCCCCAGTGTCTATTTTCAGAGCTACCTCATTAAACTTTGTCATGTCAGAGATGATACTTCAATGTGCCTCAAAATAAATGTGTATTTCTTAGTTTGCCCCCTGAATGTTTGCTTACATTTGTACACCACAGAAATCTTACTTGAGTTTTCTTAATGTATATGATCAGTTTGTTATTTATTAACAAGTAAAGAGTTATTTGATCAGAAACTAAAATAAAGGAGAAAGCAAACAAAATCAACAAGAAATTTAATCAGATGTAGATTTGACTGTTGTATAACTTATTATTATTATTAATTTGACTTATAGATATCAGTTTTAAGAAGACAATTGTTAAGTTATTTGTTCTACAACAATTTCAGCTTAATTCCAGCAAGAAGGCTTCTTAAAAAGCCCGTAAAAGCCCATATGCTGATGACATGGATCCCTTTTAGTGCAGACAAGAGGGTTGCCAACCTCATTTTGGCTAATAAGATTAGCTGATGATGATTAACACCTTCCATGCTCAGCATGGCATGAATTCACAGTGAACAAAGAAGCACTTAAGATAATTGAAATTAAACAAGTCACAGTGTTTGTAAACAATCTAGAGAATTTTTTTTTAATGAGAAAATAGATACAAAGAAGAGCAGAAGATAAGTAATTCAGGGAATGACTGAAATCTACATTTGCCATGGTTTGTTAGTAAGGGCTACTTTTTGTTATTTGTAAGGTCTCTTGCTGATCTGGTATTAGGAAAAAAGTACTAAAAATCAAATTACCATGTCTTAACTGCACACCATTTGACAAAATAGGAAAGAATCCTGTCAGGACAGCAAATGTCATTGGTTAGTAGCAATGTTCAACAGCTAAATAAATCTTCTCTGGCAAACTTTTCTGATAAATTGATGTTCTGACTCTGTGTTTAGGTGAGTGTAGCAGTGGCATCTGTGATGAGGCAGCCTGCATCAACAGTGGTACCTGTACTGCAAGCAAAGCAGATTCGTACATTTGCCTTTGCCCTCTTGGATTTAAAGGTCATCATTGCGAAGAAGGTGAGTGGGTGTTGGGATGCTTTTATTTCTTTCTACGTATTATTTAGTGTTCAATGTATTTTCCACATAGAGATATCTGAGGAGGTCTTGTGCTGTTATGCTGACAGAAGAGAGCACTTATTACTTCACCTGTTTAAAAGTCACATATTGAAACTATTTCCTCATCACTTTGGAGCTACATCCAGCTCCTACACAATCAGTGATTCTCAAACATCTTTGCTTATTTAAACTAACAGTAATTAAGCATCTCAAACATACTTTTCAAAAGCTAAAATAATGTATCACTCCACAGCTGCCCATTAATTCTAAAAAAAATACACACTTTTCTCCTACAACAAGTGTCAGTTGTATATTCTGAAATGTAAAGGACACAATAGCAATTTCCTGCTAAAATCAGAGAGATACAAATAGTGAAATACATGCAGCATTATTTTCTATGCTGTAGGACTTTTCATGCCACCACCCATTATGTGCTTCTTACTTAAAAAAAAAAAAACCCTTCTGGTGAATCACTAAATAAAAGAAACACAATGTTTCATAGTACTAATATATCCCTGGAAAAGGAGGGAATTAAAGAATGTTGGCTAAGATAAGAAATTATTTTTCATTTCAGTGACAAAATTATCAGGTTGTTTTGCTAAATGTTAGCTTTTACTTAACAAAGGGAACTGATACTGGTTGGTAAGTGTCAGTCTTTTACATTTGAGCCTCAAGTGACCAGCTTGTGATTTCTGGATTTCCAGCACTCACCTTGGCCATACCTCAGTTCAACGAGTCCTTAAGATCATTTGCTAGCACACCCTGGCCCTTGGAACCACAGAATTACCTTTCCTTCATGGAGTTTGAGCTGACATTTCGTCCAGATTTGGAGACTGGTGTCCTTTTGTACAGCTATGACACAGACAGCAAGGACTTCCTCTCCATTAACATGGTGGCTGGTTATGTGGAGTTCAGGTTCGACTGTGGCTCAGGAACAGCTGTTATCAGGTAAATAGTATTGCTCATGTTTCCTTTCCATCAGTGCCCTGGTGCTAATCCAGGAGAGGAGTGGGCTGGAGGGAATAATAGCCTGTGATAAGGTGTGTGATCCCACTGGTCTCTAGTGCCTACTTCTAAGGAAACACAGAGGCACTAAAACTGTATTCAGGGGGACAGGGTTTTCTTCCTACAGTGGTTTATGTTTCAAAGCTTTATTATCAGTGCCATCATCTTACTGTAGATGTTACTTTTGTGTCCATATGGTATTGCAGAAATTCTGTTCTTGCTTCCATGACGCTGTACCTTAATTAATTGGGGGATTTTATGAAAAGATTTTCTACCACAGGATTTCACAATACTGGCACTTTTGTGAGCATCCTCCACCCTGATTTTGAGTTTTAGGCAATAAGTACCAGGGTGAAGGTGACACAAGAAGGTATATCTCCAGATCTCTCCAATTCCTCATAGTGCTGGTTTTTGGGAACCTGAGGCTAGGTTCCAATTTATATAAAGTAAGCTGTCTAAGAGATGTGGTTTAAAATTAGTCCCCCAGGTTCCCAGACAAAGACAGACCTTCTGAGAATGATTCATTGCATTCCAAAATTAATGTCTAGGATAGAAGCAATGAAATGCCTCAAAAAGGGCTTCTCTCCCTCTCTGTGTAACTGAGTGCCCAGTTTCCAGGGAGCTGTTTCTGGGCTTTCTGAGAAGGCGATATGGGCTGAACAGAGGCACTCAGTATGTTGGATATGGTCCAACAGGCTGCCAGTTTGACCAGGCTGACCTGATGTTTAGAAATAATCTATATAAAGCTTATGCAAAATGTGTACACTGCCTGTAAGTCTTGCATACCAATGATTCCTGTGGATGGACACCAGGAATTTTGACTATACTGCGATTAGGAGAAATGTACTGATTTTACACTGAATGAGTACTCAAGCAAACACATTGAGATGACAAAATAAGAGATGAAATTTCAAGGGGGCAAATGCAAAATAATGCACAAGCCTCACAATTCACAGCTGTGGAAAAACAGTTAGTGTTGTCAGACAGATCCTGGAGTCGTCATGGATAGTTCTGTGAAAGCAACAGCTAACTGCTCAGAGGTAAGTACGGAAATGTAAGTAAGATGCAGAGAATTATTAGGAATGGAATAAGGAACAATGTCTCTGCTAAAACCCACAGTGCACCCTGTTTTGAAAACTTGCTGCTATTTTGGTCAGTTCATTTCAGAAGTAATTAGCAAAATTAAAAAAGAGGTGTAGTGTTGATATCTAGGGGAGGGAATGAAACAGCTTCTACAGATACAGCAGGACCTTTCAACCTGGGAAAGAAAGAGTTTGCTGGAAGTATGATGAAGGTTTTTAAATTGTGAATGACATGGAGATGAATGATTATTCTGTATTTTTTTCAGCATAAGAATCAGAAGGATTTTTGTTGGGTTTTTTTCTTTTCAGACAGTGCATAAGTAAGTTGTGGAAACTAATTGTCACAGCATGTTATAGATGCCAGAACTATAAATAGGTTAAAAAGAATTTAGACAGATTTGAAGAAAGCTCCATTGAGAGAGATCAAACACAATCGTACGGATGCAGCCTCTGTCTCAGGAAATTGCTAAATGACAAGTTGCCAGAAGCCAGGATGATATATCAAGGGAAGAATCACTCCATACTTGCCCTGTTCTATTCTTCTGCTGAAAAGTGGCAGAAACAGCTAATTTTGGAGACCTTTGCTCCAACCCAGAATAGCCCTGCTTACAAAAGCCTTCAATCTTTACTGATTACAGTCATCTAATTCCTGTTACTGGCAACCATAACACATTGAAGTAAATTCTTTTTTTTTTTTTTTCCCAAGAATATTGTAGCACTTCAGAACACTATGGACTAAAGTTTTACTGAGATGTAGACTTTTAAAATGTGGCAAAAGCCACAGCCAAATGCCTGGCAGTGGACACTGCCCCTTTCTGTTGGAAAGCTGAAGAGCAAACTGGATGCCAGCTAGCACCTGAATTGGGGAAATTGAGTGTGATGTGTCAGGGAATAAGAGTCTGGTGAGATAGCTGGGTAATGGAGACTCATAAGACAATCAGACTTCATTGAGAGTTGCCAGGTTGTCCTGTTCAGCTCCTTTTTCTAGATTACGTGTGCAACTTACACCCTGTCATCAGCTCTGTCAGTGTTTAAATAAGATTAATAGATTCCCTGTTTTTCATGCTGGCTTGGTCAACATCCACTTAAAAATCTGCCGTGATCTTCATCATACTGCCTCATGCCTACCCTTTGTTTTTAACGGGGCTATAGCTCTGGGCAACCTGACTAACTCTTCCATACAACTGTCAGGCTGTTAGATATTATAATATATTCAGAACACAACTATGATATCTTTTTAATTTGAATGAGGCAAGCTTATTTATGTATGTCAGCAGCAGCAGTAGGAAAGCTGATGCTGGTGAAGCTTGTGTTTTTCTTGGTGTGCCCCACAATGGAAGCAGCCCAGTGTGCGCAAGGGGCTTGACACAGAGAAGGGATGCTGAAAGTGTGAATGGATGCAGCAGCTAAACTATTTGTTGCAATATCTCAGAAGAGAAATTGTTGTCCCCTGGGATTTCCCTTGTCCAGGCATGCACAGGATCAGGATCTTCATGATTTGGTGTATTTTTAAGGCTCAGTTTACATAGGGAAAAGTAACCTTACAGCACGTGAAGAGCCAGGAGTGTTCAAATGCCTGAAGAAAGTTTGGTTTCAAAAAGCCCATGATTCCAAGAAACAGCTTGCAGCTCTGAAGTGATGACTCTGCAAAGCTCAATCATTCCCAATTCTAATTAAATCTAGCAGAGCAGGAAGGTTAGCATTATGATGTTCTAACCAGAAGAGATAATGTTTGTATTGCCACTTACTAGGCGGCCAAACCTATCTGGTCCCATTGTATGTATACACTGACTTCATCAGGGTGATTAAATTCTGTTAACTATTGATTTACCCAAGGTAGTTAAACCCTAAATGGTGCTACCTAAAAAGAAGAAGAAGAAGAAGTGACTGGCATTGCTTGATGATATTTTTTATGGAGCTTTTTTGAACCTAGTGTCATTCAGAAGTGACAAGTAATATTACCAGCATCATCCAAATAGATAAAGCCAGGCTTTGAGAAAATTGGGACTTTCAAAATAGGTGCAACAGAAAGATTTCAAAACTCATGTTGATTGTTATGAAAAAAGAATTGTTATTTTCACATTTTCACAATGATATGCCTTTTTGAATCACAATTGACTATTCAAAATCACCTTTTTTTTTCCATTTCTTTCATTTTGAAATATTTTTTTGTTTTGTTTTTAAATGTAAGTAGCCTGAAAATACCAACTATTATTTCACCCCCCAAAATTATGTGTTTTTTCACTGGAAGCTAGAAAGTCTTCAGGAGTCCTAGATAGCATGATTTCTGGTTTTTCAGCTTGACTAGTGAATCAAACACAGGTTTTCATTGCTCCTGGAGGAATCCTGCAAGATCTCGTTTAGACATAAAATGCTTTAACCGGTATAAGAAAATGGCATTTGAAAACAAGGTACAAAGATCTGTGAAACTTGTGAAGTGGAATGTGGTTTTGCTCTTCAAACAGGCTGCTATTCATATCAGTGTTGAACTAGTAGTTGAACAGTTTAAAAATGCCTCCTTTGAGACTGGTGAATACTTCGCACAACTGGGGATTATTGTTTCTAGCCAAGATCTCATCACATTAGGATTGTATTTAGTTATTTCCCTTTAATGTACAGCATCCGGGCTGCACATGTGTGTGTGTATAGATGTCACTGTAACAGGATGCATAAATAGAGATGATAAGCCAACACAAAGTAGTTCTGTTTTAAAAGAGGATGAAGGATGTGGGACTGGACCAACCATTTAGTGGAAGCTTTTAATGAAATGAGGATGTACAGCTGAGACAAAAGTTTGTCTTTACTCGTTATAAACGACTGAACAGAAAAACTAGCTTAGGGGTAGCTAAAACACAGGCTTATGATAGAAGCATTTAATTTATAAATAAGCTAGAGTGCTTGTTATTTGCTGTAGGAACATGGTCTTTGCTTATGGGGCTCAGAAAATTGTTACACACCTATAAGGAAAGAATCACAGTAGTTTATAGTTATTTTTTGTTTAGCAAATCATCCCAGAGGACTTGACTTCAAAATCACAGCATATCAGAAAGGCAAAGTGTTACATACCTGAAAGTTTTCTTCCCCTTAAAACAGGAGTGAAGAACCTGTCAGTCTGGGTCAGTGGCACGAGCTCCGAGTGTCTCGCACGGCGAAGAATGGTATCCTGCAAGTGGACAAGCAAAAGCCAGTAGAAGGGATGGCAGAGGTGAGCATATGACATGACTTGTCTTGAATGCAGCTGTTAGACTGTAAAAGTGATTGCATAGTGAACTAGTCAGTCTGCTCTCAAAGCTCTTGCAAGCTTACAAAAGTATATACGTTAGGGAAATGTTTTCTTAAACCCGAAGTTGGACATCTGTGTGTAAAGTCTTCCCTCAGATGACAGGGAAGCAGCTGAAATCCCTACCTGCTCTTGACACATAATTGGACTCATATTTTTGTGTCTGGTTCATACATATTCTGGAGATTCTTTTTTTGGTAGTTACTTGTGCCTGAGTCTGTTGAATAATATGTGCTGTATCTCAAGAAAAATTATGCTCAAAAGTATGTGCCCAAAGTCCTTTTCTTTAGCTGTCTCTGAACATTGTCCTGGAAAGGTAAGCCAAAAGACAATTGTTTCTTGTCTTCTTGCAGAAGTAATTTGCAGGTCAGAGTAAGGGCTGAAATACTCAGACAGTTGATAACTTACATTTTATTCTTCACTCATCAAAAGATTATAGCCAGTCAAGTTCGTAATAAAGTGAAATTGTGCTTATACCAAGTGGGATATTCACTCTAAGCACTCAAATGCAAGCACAGAGGTATTTTTTTAATCTCAAGAACCTGAGGTTAGAACTGCTTAGAAAATGCCCTTTATTCTTTCCTAGTGGACAGTGTGGACAGAAAACCGGACTTCAGATCTGATTAGCAGAATAATCAGCAGCAAACTGGGAAGTTTACACTATTCTTCAATTTAAGTAAATTGAACATTCCATTGTCTGTCAAGAAACAAATTGAGTGAGAAACATTCAATCGAGCAATCAAGACTTCTTTAGATAGTTGGATTAAGATGAAGACTCCCATTTTTTTTCACTTAATTGCTTCAGTGCAGCTGCAGGAGGAGTTTGGCTGAGAGCTGCCAACAAAGAAAGCATAGAAGCTTCTGCAGGGCTGGAATTACACAGTTATCCTCATGTTAGCTGTTAAATGTTTTTCAGTTCACTCCAGGACCCTGACTGTTCCCATCAGGTATCCTGAGCAAGTGCTTCTGGTAACTAATGCAAACTCAGTGTTTCTTTCATTTAGCCCCATAACTTGCTGTAGGTTATCTTTTTAGACATTGGAAACATTAAATGAGTCTCTGTTGCATGAACTTTGCTCCGGTTTTGGCTTTATGAACCTCATTTTGGTTCTAGATTTGCACCAGTGTACCTCACATCTTTGCAAATAAAGCTAGATGTGCAATCAGAAACACGAGTCAGTCTCCTTTCTTTCTTCTTTCAGTATTGCCATTTTGAAATACTTGAGATTTTCCAGCTACTTCTGATCAGGATAAAGCACAGTCAGTAGAGAGTGTCCTACAGTGGCTTTCTTGAGAGAATTGTACTAAAAAATGCAATTAACATAAGTAAGGAAGCACTGCAGTAAGCTGTATAGCATCTGAGGTAGGGCTATAACAACTAACGTAGACTAATCTGAAGATACAAGCATGGTTCCAGCTACTCTAATAAAGTGTTATTATATGTTTTTTCAGGGGGCTTTTACACAGATTAAATGCAGCTCTGAAATATTTATTGGCGGAGTCCCTAGTTACGATGATGTGAAGAAGAACTCTGGGATCCTCAGACCCTTCAGTGGTAGCATCCAAAAGGTATGTACCCAGACAAATACACTGGGGGCATTTATTTCCATCCCATCTGGTGCACACTTTATGTGGAAACTTGCCCTTTTGCGACTGGCAATATTCAAAATAATCTAGGATTTCACCTCAGGAGCCCACAGCGAAGTGCTTAGAGAGTTATTTCACAGTGAAAAATCATTCAAACTTTAATAGCCAGTAATTATTACCACTACTAGTCTCTCTCTTTATTTCCATACTGTACTAATAAGTGAGCAGAAGCCATATGGGATTGAATTCAGAAGGATATACAAAGCTATGTGAAGATTAGCATTCTCAAACTTCCCTGTCACATTATATGTAAATAAATAAATGAAAGAAATGCTCAAATACTTCAGTGTATGCACACTAAGACAGCTAAATATCTGACATAACCAATACACTCATGAGTGAAAAAGAATCCTAGAATCCTAGAAAAGACCTTAAAAATATCCATTCCAAACCCCCTGCCGTGGTCATGGGCAGGGACACCTTCCATAGACCATGTTGCTCAGGTCCCCATCTAGCCTGGCCTCGAACACTTCCAGGGATGGGACATCCACAACTTCTCTGGGCAACCTGTGCCAGTGCCTCACCACCCTCGTAGTGAATTTCTTCCTAATACCCAATCTAAACCTCTCTCAGTTTGAGGCCATCCTCCCCTGTTATTTATATTTTTCATTTATCTTAACTCTAGCTTCTTCCGGGCAAGATGAGATACTGGAAAGCAATAGAAAATGCAAAAAGCAAACTGTTCTGCTTAGTATTTCTGTTGTCAACACTCATCTTCTGGGGGGTTTCTTGATCTCAGAAGTACTTTTCCTTAGCAGTGCTCATCCGATTTTACCATCCTAGCTCACAGCTTGGCTACAAAGAACTCTGCCGGTGTCCAGACACAAGGCTAGTAAATCCCACACAGCTTCACCCCGTACGGGGTTTAACCAAGGCTGTGTCACACTACACATGAGAAATTAATCTTCAGTGGGGCAGGGTGAGCAACAGGATGAGCTGAACCTCTGCAACTAGAAAACATTACATTACAAGAAATTGGATTTAGGCCAAGTTTTGAGAGTTACATTTCTGTGATGTCTTCTAGAGAAGTCTTCAAACTAGCAGTACAATACTGTAAATTTTGGAGGTTTTACAATTTATTTTCCTACTTTTTTTTTTTTTTTTTTTTTTTTTTTTAAACACATAGATTGTCTTGAATGACCGGACAATTGATGTGAAACAGGATTTCACTTTTGGCATCAACCTAGCAAATGCTGCCCACCCTTGTGTGATCTCACCATGTGCAAATGGAGGCACCTGTGTTCCCAAGAAGGACAGCTATGAATGTGACTGTCCCCTGGGCTTTGATGGGCAACACTGCCAGAAAGGTAATGATGACTGCATTTCAAACCAGAAATCTGGAGCTGATCACAAAAATAAGAAAGATTTAACACCTACAACTGCTGTTGTACACACCCCTTGAAATAGAAAGACTGGAGGCCAGAGCTCCCTTTGCATCTGTGCCCTTTCCATGTACCCGGGGAAGAATTTGTTTTGTTGTTTAGGAACATGGTAACTGTTATCCCAGCACAGAGCTGTGATCCATAGATAGCAACCTGGTATCTGGTTGCTTGTGGTAGCCCGCTGCATAACCCCCCTAGTTATGCAGTGATACACAAAGGGGGAATTCCTGACAGAGT
Source organism: Myiotriccus ornatus (assembly GCA_036023395.1). NCBI lineage: Eukaryota > Metazoa > Chordata > Aves > Passeriformes > Tyrannidae > Myiotriccus > Myiotriccus ornatus. The sequence continues at coordinate 59,012,842 of JAYRBT010000093.1, read as the reverse complement.
CCTCCAGCCAGCAATTGTGTTACACCCTGAAGCCCAAGCATCAGTAACCCTTGTAATTGTATCCATAGGGCTGGCAGCAAATGCTGTTCTCATACAAAAAAGGGTCTAGTGCTGTTTTAGACACTGACTAATGGTAATTTCACCATCTGCACAGACCCTACCTTGATATGGCAAAAGAGACCACCAAGGAGGAAGACTCACCTACATGCATGTTACTCTTCTTTCCTCAGAGCCACTGTAATAGTTCAAACCTTAGGTTCAGAAAAGTGTTCAGGTCGCATGAAAAGTGTTTTGAAAAATGTGCCTTGGGTATTCCACTAGATGGAGATGTTTCCCTTCTGTCAGGCTTGATCTTGAAAAACTCCTAAGGGACGGTTTTGTAATATAACAGTAAACTCAGTTCAAAAGAGCTGGCTGACATTATTGTCTTCACCCACTGCTTCATTCCTCACAGGCATAAACTTCAAAGTTAAAAGTAGTGGTTCTGGTAAAATCGTGGTGAATGGATTGGCCTTTTCTTCATAACAGACAATATCTTAGAACAAAAGCATTTTATTAAGATACAATGCAATAAACCCCTTTGCTTACGTTGTTGTGGTCTAACTAATAGCCAAACCAACGTCATTTACCCTGTCTACTTTGTGTGGAGAAGGGAGAATTGGAATTTTGGCTTTCTAGGTATGTACTGGGTGCTAAACTCCTCACTCCATACGTTGTATCTGCAGCTGTACCAACATCTCCAGGGGCAGTCAAGGCAAGGGAATGATTTGCAGTTTCAGTGTGTGACTCCCTGTTCTGTTTGACGAGCTCCTGTCCATTTGCTGGTGCCACAGCCCCTTACCACTCCTGGGCTCCTGACTTGTGCTGAACCCTGGGAGCAGTGTGTCAAGCTCGTGGTGCCAGCAGTGCTGAGTGTCCAGGCTTTCAGAGACAATCTGAAGCACCTTGTGCCTATGGCAGCTAGATCCTGGGTGCTGTTTCCTATGTGAATCCAACCTCAGTTCATTTTAAAGTGTCCAAAACCATTGGCTTCTGTCCCTGCTACCTGTGGCTCCTGTTCTGGTGCAGCTCAACCTCGCTGCACTTGTGCAGCCTCAGCTGCCACCAAAAATCCGAGGTTCTGCTGATGGATGTGCAGAGAGTGTGGAGGTCCCTCCTGTACCTCAGTCCATGACAGCCTTGATGAGGACAACATGAAGCAGATTTCTGAAAATAATCCTTACCTGTGTCTCTTTGGTGGGGTTCAGGTGTGGCTAATGCAGGATGCACGTCTGTGTCCACTTCTATTTCAGAAAAGGGTTTTGGTTAGTACACTCAGAAGGTATGTGAGGTGAAGGTGCTGTCTCCATGCTTCTTTCTGGTGAGCACTCTTAAAAACCTTGTACTTGTGAGGGACTACACTTAATTCTTCAAAATTATACACACCACTTAAAAACTCAACTTTAATAACACTGGTATGAGGTAAATGAGATATGGATTCATACTGTAATGGATCATCAGCTGAGGGTTCAATAGAGTTTCTGCTGGCAATCCTAGGTTTTGTATTGTCCAAGTTGTGAGGAGTGTTAAAGGTATTTTTGTTCTTAATTACAAGATGGAGTAGAACAGCAAAGTGCTGTTTAGAGCCAGTTAAATGTTCCTAATTCCCTGGTTAGACCTGATACCTCAGTAAATCCTTGTGAGTCACTGGAATTTGAAAGCTAGGACTAGCAGAAGGGTTTGGTGCTGGTCCTACCTGTCTGCACCTTTTCGTGTTTTTAGTAGGCAAACATAAATACTTGGGGCAAAACAGTAATGATAGAGTGCTACCTTCATGGGTGATTATAGCCACTTATGAAAATGGTAAGTGGTGGATCGCACATTTGCAGAAAAGTGGGCTTAAAATAGACTAAGGGAGATTTTTATGCTTTAGAATAATAAAACCAGAATGTTCTTGTTTTGTTTTGTGCTGACTCACTGCAGAGTGTGGAAGTTACTGCCTAAACAGTAAGTACTGCAAATTATGTGAAAACTGCTCTGTCATTGTGTGTCTGTCTGGATGCTCGATTTCCATTAAGCCTTGCAAGTTTCTGTCAATAAGCCAAAATATTTTCTTAGGTTATATAGTACTTCCTTAAACCTCGTGCTGTTGATATTTCAAACTGCACCCAAAGCACCTGCCAAGCCCAGAGCAGTGGCTGTAGAGCTGTCCCTATATTCACAGAGCAGAGGGGCCAGGCAGCTGGCTGAGTGTTTTGTGGAGGTAGGTGCTACTTCAGGCTGCCCTGCAGTTCAGAACTCATTCCTCCTTGTCATGAGAGCTTTGGTGCTTCTCTACTGAATCATGATGAGCAAAGAATGGAGGTGTTTCGTCCTAGATCTCCTTACTGCCCCAGCTCCCTCCCAGCTGCAAAGATCCTGCATGCATCGAGTACTGCTAAAATCTGTTTTGTTTTCACAACCAAATTCAGTGCAGCAAGTGAAGAGCATATAGAAGAGCAGGCAGAGATAAATGCATATCAAGTTCTGTAGAGGAAATCAGAGTGCTTGGGCAAGGGCAAGGGCTGCTGCAGGGCACAGACACCTTCCACTGCAGAAGGCAAGAGCAGCAGGGCTCTAACACAGGATATGATGAAGGAACAAGGGCTCCTTTCATGCTCTGCTGCCAGTCAACATGGTCAGAGACTGTCCAGTGCAGAAAGTGTCAGACCTGGCAAGGAATGTCTGGTCAGTGTAACACATCTTTTGCAATCTTCCAGTGACGTTGGCAGGCTACAGGCTGGGCATGGCCTGTGATGGTTCCTTTAGACACATTAGGCAGCTTTCCTGATTTCGCTGTGGATGAAAACAGTCATTTGTCACTGTCTAAAATTCTCAGTCTTGGCACCTAGAGCTAAATTTCGTATTGCTGTTACTGGCTGCCAGACTACACCAATTGTTGCATATCTATGTTACACTGAACTCTGAAAGCCTAGCCAGCCACTGTGTTGTGTAAAAAACCCCAAGCATCCTTGCCCTGGAAAGCTTGAAATTTATATAGATGGGATTAGCTGTGAGTTGAAGGGATTAGCCCTAAGGAAGAAAATAGGATGAAGGCATCTATTTTAAGTAATTTATACAACTGGCTTATATTAATGGAGCAGTCAGTTATGGGAGATCAGCAACAAAATGTAGGATGTTCGCTCAACAGAAAATCTGTTTAGGCCAGTTCCCAAAGCCTACTGAAGGGCTCTGTATCAAGGATGTTCAATGATTTGTATTACACACAGCTGAGTTATTTTTCCAGTCTTCTCCATGGGCAGCAGTGCACCAGCTCCAGGTCTGGCTCCAGTGTGTACTGCTGTCCCAGCAGCCATACAACACAGGGGTACCTGGAGCTGTCCCTTGGGACGTGGAAGATGCTGTTTGGGAGACACACAAAATACCCTCCAAGACAGCACTGCAGTGCTGAATGCACACAACCAGGGGCTTCACAGCCTCTGCCATGCAGCCTTTGGCATGGTCTCAGTTATTTTCAGTAGACTTAAAGCGATCAGGGACCCCCTGTAACTCCTCCCTGGAGGTTGCCTCCCCCCACACTGTATTGCCTTAACTACTGCCCTTACATTTAGGTATGAACTGGTAGTGCTTTTTTGCAAAGCAGAGTGTGTTCAGCTCAGTTTTGTTTCACTGGCAGGTGCCTGCCAGTGAAGCAGTAAATCAATAAAAAGTCTTGCCTCTGTTTTTTCCTTTTGCTTCCATATCAGCTAACTGACACTTATATCCATTTTTTTTATTTACTTCTCAGCCATTACAGAGGCAATTGAAATCCCACAGTTTATTGGTCGCAGTTACCTCACATATGATAATCCAGATATCCTCAAAAGGTAACATATATTCTATGAACAGAAATGTTCTGTTTTGTTAACTGTTATAATGCTGGGACCCTCATGTGGGAGGGTGTTGTATATTCAAGTGTTTTAAGCTGTATTTCCCATATTTCTATATTTATGGGGGAAAATAAATTTTAAATGCATATCCTTATGGCTCAGTTTGTTGTAATATCTGAGCATCTTGCAGTCTGCAGAGAAATGGCATGCATACGTCTGGCATGGACTGGTGTATGCTTCCTTAGAGCAAAGAACAGACATACAGAGCCTGTATCTCTAAAGAGTCTGAGGACTTTAACTCCTGCTTTAGCCCAACATTTACATCCTCAAATTTTTTTTTTTTGGCTTCTGTGTACTCTAGAGGATCCCCACATTCCAGCATATTGTGGGTTGTTTCAACAAATTCATCTATTTGCCTGTATTTCCACTACTGACTAAAGGAGGCTTCACCAATGTCCTAACCTGCAACTTGGTACCTCTCACCTACTGGGACTTTCTGATCTGACCTTCTTATGCTTCTTCCACTGTCTTCTGGATTCTCAAAATTTACTTGTTGGGATTTCACACTAGGCTTGAGGAGAAAAGTGATTTTCTCTTATTTGTGTGGTATAACCTAGTATCTGTTGTGTTTGGGATTCTGGAGGGGAAAATTCAATTCCTTCCCTCTGAAATGCTGGAAATGGGGATGTGAACCAGAATCCTTCACACATCAGCATGTAGGCGAGTTGCAAGTTGCAACCCACGACACCAGCAGAGAAGAAATGCTGCATGATCTTTTGTGATTTTTTTGAAAGAAGACTGTCCCAGTTCACTATTTTACTGTTTATTTCCTTCTACATTAAACAGGGTATCAGGAACAAGAACAAACGTGTTCATGAGGTTTAAAACCACCATGAAGGAAGGACTTTTGATGTGGAGGGGAAACAGTCCCATGCGACCTAACAGTGATTTCATCTCTCTAGGCCTTCAGGAAGGAGCTTTAATATTCAGGTAAAATCCTCTCCCATATTTGTGTAGCAGACAGTACAGTCAGGACACAAAGGAGCTGCCGTTGCACATCCGGTGCACTTGTGCTTTGGCATAGTGTGAAACACTCACAACCTCAAGATTTTGTTCAGTGATGGGTCCCATTTGCTGTCTAGAAAAGGATGTGAGTTGAAGTGCTGCAAGCTTTGCATCATTTTTATTCCCTCCCAGTTTTTATAACATAATTTTTTGTTGTTAATTTCTAAAAGTTACCTTATGAGGGGATCACGCATCTTGAAGCACTCGCCATCTCAGTTAAGCAGAGCAGGGTAGGGTTTGCAGAGGGATCAGGGGGCAAGGACAAACTGCTGATACCAGTGCTCACTGTGGGCTCACTCTTTGCAGAGAGTACACATGGGAGCAGGGCTTCCACCATCTCAAATCCCCAAATATTCTACCCTGTGACACACGCACACAGCTGTCACCAGGCCTTGTTAATGCCACCATGCACAGAATTGGTTATTTAAGAAATAATACTTCTGTCAAAATGCTGAAGTTGGGGAGTACTGGGAAACGTTGAGTTCTTGCTCCGGAATCTCTTTCTCCATTGCAGACGCTTGGGCACATGCTGCAACTTTTTGTGTGATGCTTTTGAAAGCCCTGTCTTTCCTCATGGTTTTCTTTTTAGGTTATGTAAGACAAATACTGAAATAGCAAACTACGAATGTCATCATTATTATGGATTGTTGTGAGACACTGTCAATTAAATGGCAAAGATTTTGTTATTTAAGCTAATTTGAAGCCATCTTTTACTTTACTTGGCTGCAATTTGTTACCATGGATATATAGATAAGTTGCACATTTCTATTTAAATTAATTTCTTTTGAGCTTTTTTTAATGGGATTTTCAGTTGTTAACTTTGCAAAAATCCTTAGTTTCCTCACGGTTGTATAAGCAAGAAGTTGCACACTGTTTAAATGTCTTTGGAAGAGCCTGTCTGTCTGAGATGCATGGTAGTAAGTGGCTACTCTATTCTGTCATTTTTCCAAACACAGTGCATTTTCTATTACAGTTGTTGTTCTTCCTCAGAGATGAAGATACACAAAGGTTTTAGGACAAAACAGCTGAATTTTACTGAAATTTTACTGTACCTTTCACATTTAGAAACATGAAAAATTAATTTTCAAAAGTAAAACTCTCATAAGCAATAACTGCATACTGAAGGAGGGAAACAAAGTAGACAGTGAAAGGACAAATGAAGAAAAAAAAAGGTCTTTCAGAAAGATTAATCCTTATGCTGGTTTTTGGTCTTTTGAAAGGTGAGGTCAGTAGAATATCAGGACTATGAATTGGTTGGAAGCATTTTTCTGTAGCTCGAGTTTAGATATCTGTGTCCAGTTTGAAACCCAAAACTTGTCTTTTCTTTCCCATCTTCTGCGGCGTTATTCCCTGTACAACGTACCTGCTGCTGTAAATCCTTCTGTTGCTTCGTGCTTCTGTGGAAAGTTATATCACTTTCATAGGGGATGCCCTTTCATAAGGGATATGCATCTCATTTTTACAAAAACCTTGATATAATCCTGAACACCTAAATCCTTCTGTAGCTTCTGACCTAGACTGGTATCTGCATCCTGGGTTAAAAGGAGATTTTTGCTTGAGACTCACTGAAACCCCTGGGGCAATCATTTTGCTCTGGGTAGCTCATGACTTTATGTGCTGTTCTCAAGTACCTTACCCTAGCCATGAATTAACTTCATGTTCAGCCTTTTGAACAGAGATGATGTTGATTTTTATCTCTCCTGCTTGCTATGGGCAGCAGCTGACTCTGGCTAGTTCATCCTGCTGGATTAGGCAGCTAAGCACCCAATAGCTCTCTGTGTTGTATCATCTACTTCCTCTTTATTAAGGGTGGCCCAAACTTCTGGGACCTAGAAACTGAGGTGCCTGAAGTGTAAATATGATGGGAACAATATGTCTTCTGAATAATTTTAGTAGAATCAAACACAAAGAAATAATTAGGGTGGCAGCAGAAGCAGGAAACTTCATGATTATCTCTGCATTTATTTATTGGGCTTCATCCATTCTAAATGGTCTTAATCTTGTCTGTAATTCAAATGATTTGTAGATCTGTTATAGGTCATGTGCCTATTTGCTTTTGTAATGATGTATTTGTTAACCTTGTTTACAATTTCCCATTGCTTCTCCCATTAGGCCAAAGGTCACTGAATTTCATAATCCCCCCCTGTTTTGGGGTGGAAATGCCTTGCAGAGGCTGCCTCCTTGCTCCCATGGTACGGTGGCGATGCTACCCACTCTGACTTGGGCAGGAGGGAATATTGCCTGCTGGTCCGTGAACCTGACTTCGTAAAATAAGAGCATTGCTGCTGGGACTATCCCAAAGGACTCCAGTGGTTGCCCCAGAATCCGAGCTGTAAGGGAGTAAGAATGCCTGAGCAACTTGGCAGGCAACTGGTCCTTGCAAGGGAGGCAAGCAACATTTTAATGATTTTTTTTTTTTTTTTAAACTGCAGCTACAATTTGGGCAGCGGCATTGCTTCTATCATGGTGAACGGCTCTTTCAGTGATGGGCGGTGGCACAGAGTCAAGGCTGTTCGGTAAGCAGTCATGCTTCATCTGGGAGGTGTTTTGGAGCCACCCTGCCATTAAAGATGCTGGCTGGTGCATCTGGATGTTGGTTGGGTGTGAGTCAGTGTGGCTCCACACTCACACATCGCTTAGGAGTGGAACCGTTAGCAACTTGGTTGTTTCAGGATGATGTACACAAAGATTATTATATTAGAGGTGACAGTGCCAACTCGGCACAGCTCAAGGCAGGCTGCCAAAATCGTGCAGGGCTATTCTGGGGCTGTGACAGACATTCTCTTAAACCCATACCATTTGGAGTAAGAGCATTTTTCTTTAATGTCTGCATTTTGAAATTCCCTAGTGAGCATTTTGTGGGCTGGCACAAGCACTGGAGCACAGACAGTGTAAGTCTACTTATTCTATTTGGAGGAGGTATAGACATCTTGCAGTGTATATATAACTCATATTTATAATTCATTACCTCATGGGAGGTAACTGTGCCCAGCGGGGAAAGCACACATCCCTCTCTTCATGAGATGTTGGTTCACTGGAAATCACAGTCTAACATTAGCACGACTTGTTACCAAATTCAGTGAAAATACCAACCCATCAAGTGGCTTTTATGTCAGTACTGTTTTTGACCATACCTAGAATGGAAGTGGCCAAAAGGCACTAGTAAGAAACAAAACAGCCTCTTAGTATGTTTTATCTTAGCTTGCCTGTTTTTTCCCCTCTGTTGAAGTTTCTGCTGTTTACTTTTAATATTACATTTGATTTTTAATAACAGATCAGAAGGTGTACATCCTCCTCTCTCCTCCATCTAAGCAATTTACTTCTTTCCTAGCTTTTTCTTATCTGCAAATGTGTCCCGCAGCCTTTGCAGGTCTTTGATTTCTTAGTCCTTAAAAAAAAAAAACAAACCACCCTGAAGAGTTTGGATTGCTGTAACACGCTGTCTGTGGGGCTTCCTTGCAGCAGTCCCAAGCCTCTTCCTTGAACCCTGCCGAGCACTGAATTCCCTTGTTCTCCTGGCCACTGGAAGATGGTGCTGCTCTTCCTTCTACCTGGTGGTAGGCTGGACACATGAGAGTGGTTTACTTTTCATTTCAGGGATGGACAGTCTGGCAAAGTAACCGTCGATGATTATGGTGCCAGGACTGGTAAATCCCCTGGGAAGATGAGGCAGTTAAATATCAATGGAGATCTCTATGTAGGTGAGTGCTCACTGTTCACATTCGGGACCCAGATTAATTTCTGTGTTTGCAAGGTTGGCTGAAAGGCAGAGTGTCCCAAGTCTGTCCAGCTCAAGGTGGAGGAATCACATGGTAGCCTCTAGTCGTCCACAGCCTGTTTTTTGTGAGGAGGCCTCTCTGAGTGGGATTGGGTGGTGGGTGTGCATTGTGGGGTGCACTGTGGTATACTTGGCAGGTACACAGAGAAACAGTGACTGGTAGCTGCAAATCCCACACCAAATTTAGTAGGAATCTGGGCACAAGCTTCTTCAGGTCTTACTGATGCTGCAATTTTTACAATAAATAATTATCATCCCAGTTCATTAACTCTGGCTTAGCCGCTCTGTATCTTCAAGGGCTTAAAATCTGTATTCAAAACAACACAGAGGAACCTGTAAATCAAAATGCCCTTCTGAGGTGCTCTAGGAAGGCTAGTGGTGTTGCTGGGTGTGCAGTCTGCCAAGCAGGAGCAGACACACGTTTTGTTGAAGATTTTCTGATGGCTGCCTTTCCCCCAGGTGGCATGAAGGAAATCGCTCTGCACACGAACCGTCAGTACATGCGGGGGCTGGTGGGCTGCATTTCCCACCTCACGCTGTCAACTGATTACCACATCTCGCTGGTGGAGGATGCCTCCAATGGGAAGAACATCAACACATGTGGGACTAAGTGACAAGAGAGGAATCCTGGTGCTGAGGACCCGTCGTGTGCTTGTGTGTGTGGCTGAGTGTGACACAGTCCTCTACAGCTGGACCACGTTCGCCATCTGGGAAGGTGACAAAGCCAAAGGGAAACCCAAAAAAAGAGAACATTTTTCCCTCTCATTCTCTCTCCTTTCCTCTCTTTCCTGACCAAACGAAACCAAGTACTTTTTGTGTGTGAACCATGCCCTCTACCCTTTCAGTGTTTAGTGAACACTTAAGGTTGTGCATCAGTGCAAATGGCAAAGTGTGATGTTATGAGTAGCTCGATGACTGTGTTGTGGTCCTTAGGTTATGTTTTGTAGTATCAGAGAAAGCACCTGCAATCATCCCACCCTGCAGTGGTACAGCGACTGTGCTGCGCAACAAATACACCATCAGGCAGTGTATTTCAGCAATCACATGTTGGTCCTGGAACAAGCAGATCTTACCGCTCTCTGATTTAGCTAAATTATGTTTCATCCTGTGTAACAGGATAGCAACTAAAATGATTGGTTTCAAAATACTGTTGTTTGTTGAGGAGGAAAGTTCTTACAAATCTACTTTTTTATTACAAGCAACAAAACCAACCAATTTTGTAGAAATAATTTTATACTTGTCTATTTTTTATAGCAGCAACAGACCTGCTTACATGGCATCACTTTTAACCTTTATTTGTACTATACAATTAGCTCTTTGCACACTTTCCTAAAGATAGAAAAGTGACCTGTGGCTTAATGTCTGTATTATACAGTTTTAATGGGGATATTTGTGAGTTATAACCAGTTTTACATCTGACTCTTTTTGTTCTGTAAATTTTGACAGTTTGAAATTGTACATTATGAAGCTTTCCTGTCTAAAACAGATTAAAATATTAGGAAAAAAAGAGCAAATGCTTGCTACTGTGGTATTATAAATCACTTTTTTTTTAAAATTTATTTTTTCAGAAAAATGAGAAAAAGAATTGCAAGAGACCTTGGTGGGCCACAGTCCTCTTAAAGTAATATGTTTTTTAGGCACTGGAACAACACTTATGAAACTTGATTGCCAAACTGTAATTTAGTCAGGCAAACGGAGTACTATTGAGACACAATTAGAAAATGGTCCAGAATTTCATAGTTTGGAGATTCTTCTTAATTCTTTGTTCAAAGTGGATGAGCGAGCCATTTTTGGAGGTGGTGGGGGGAAGAAGAGAGACCACCAGAGCCTGCCCCATGCCTGCAGCGGGTTGAGCATAAATCTCCTCAGTGGCTCAGGCTCATCTGAATACCTGTGAGCTAAAAGGACCTGATGAGGTGAAAGTAGTGGAGGTTTCTGCTGTGTTTTTTCTGGTCTCAGGGTGTCCCGGGCTCCCTGGGTGCTCAAAGATATTCCCTAGATTCATCCCACCTACAGCTGACCCAGATAATGGCACATCCAAATACCTACCAAGGAGACCCCAGCTCTGCCCTGCATGATGAAAGGGATACCCAGATCATTTGGGTGAAATATCTTGTACTCCTTGTAGAAATGGTATCAGTGGTCAAAACCAAATGCAGGCACTTGTTTAGAAACAGAAAGTAACTCAAAAATAAATGGTGGTGCCAGCATGTAATGTGTACCTGTGCTCTGCCCCCCGTTCAAATGGCACTTTGGAAAAAAAGTCTGTAGAAGTCATGGGCAGCTTGCAGAGGAGCTGGAGACAGTCATGGTTTTCCTGCCAGGAGAAGCAAAAACACTCATGCCAGAAGAAGTAAAGTTTTATTTGGCTTGGGGAGGGAGAAACTGGTGCATGGTTGTGAAAAAGCAGGATAAAGTGTACAAGATTGAGATGTGTCTTTAAAATGAAAGCAAATGGAATTTGATGCCTTGGGATGTAAAGCAGAAATGTTTAGAATTTGAAAAAGGGTGAAAGCTGAAACCTGTGGAGGCTGAAGGTCTTTCTGGTTGCTCACTGCAGCCCTGTGGTGGTGTCCAGACACAGCCTGCGCTTGAGTTGTGTCTTATCTGCCAGCTTTCTGAGAGGAAAAACTCACATTTAAAGAACTTGAGGGGTTTCCTGGATGCTAATGACCTGTCCTGACCTGGCACAGAGTAGGGAGATTTGACTGGCTGTACCCCTAACCCTGGGGACCTACTGTGCTGCCAGTGACGGGGGACTAGAATGGTCCACAAACAGCATCACCCTCTGCTCTGTCTTATGTGCCTCGCCTTTCCCACCCTTTCATTTTTGTCGCAGGGTTTGGAGAGCAGTTCCAAGACAAACATCTGTCCGGAGAGTTCTCTATTTTAGGATAATTTACTGCAGAATACCGGGGCGTTTCAGTACAAGGCGGTACTTCTCCAAAACAAAAGCTGCTCTTTGAAATGCAGGGTAGGGAGGGGAGTGGGTAGGAAATACCTCTGTTGTTGTTGTGGAAAAAGAAGAGCAGCAAGCGGTAGCTCCCCGAATGCCTGTTTCCAACTATGCGTATCACCGCGCGAGAATTCGGAGCTGGCGACACATCACCCTGCAGCGGTGCAGGCTGAGCACGAGCAGCACAGCTGTGTGGTGCTGGCCAGGCGCGGGGGGGAGAGTAGGATAGCAAAGATGCTAAGCAGTTTGAATCACTTAAGAAAAAAAAAGAAAAAAAAAAAGTCCTTTCTTTTAATAATCGGAGAAACATCCCTCATCCACGTCTCCACTCTCCCTGGTGAAGCTTGGGGCTGGGCAAGAGGCAACGGTTTCCACTCCAGGGGATGAGCAGGAGGTGGGTGCCAGAAACTCAGGAACATCTGACCACAAGTAGAGGCTCGCCCTTCCACCCTCAGCCACCCTCCCTCTCGTGCTGGCTAGGGCAGGGAAGGGGAGAGGAAAGGTGGACAGTACATGGCAGAGTGATTAGTCATTTTCTCAGGAACTGGCCTGTATGTGCTGCTTGCTGTCTCCAAGAATATTTGTTAGTCACACTATTTATTGCTCAGGCTGACTCAAATGCTAGGCATGACTCTGATGCTGAAGAGGATGAGCTCCTGCCCCTTGACAGAGCATGTCCCTTTTGCCACAGGTACCTGTGCAAATCAGCAGTGAAGGCAGCTGTCACAGGTGCTTGTGTCTCTCTTTGCAATTTAATCCCTCTCCTTAAACCACAGTTCTTGGCTTTCTTCCTATTTTTCCTTATTAATGCCAAAATATGTAATCTTCCATTTACTAGGGCTCAGCACCTGCCATCATGCCGGCCTTGGTGGACTGAGTGAGGCTTTATGCTGGGCATTGGCTGTTGGGCAGAGCTGCCCCCTGGCTGCCCCTTGCCCTGCGCAGGGCAAAGAATGTCTTGCTGCTCTCCATCACTCCTCCATCTCCATGGGAACCACCTAGTTGGGAATCAGCAGCTAGGTTTAATCTGGTCATCCTAGAGAAAAACAAGGAAAAACAAACAAAACAAACAATAAAAAAAACCCCGACAAAAAGAGGAGTCAAGGGAGACTAAAGCCAGATGAGATTTAGCTATAATCTCTATGGTAGACAATTCCTTGCTGCTTTGGTGTGTCCTGGGTGGTCAAAGATGAGGAGACAGGAGCTTATTTCCATCCCAGCCCTCCCAGCTTGGCCCTAGGGATTAAAGAAGCAAAGAGGAGGAGGAGGGTTGGGGGGGGGGCTGCAGGGTTGGGAAGCTGCCCATTCCATGGTGGAGCATCAGCCTGCAATAGGTGCCTGTTAAAATTTTGTGCCTGTTACTATTTTGTCAGCCAGGCTTTGCTTTTTAGAGAATGTTTTCATTCTGTTCATACAGCAAATAAGCCCAGTGGGAAATGCACTGTTTCAGCTCTGCATGTTCAGCTCCCTCCATGGCAGCATAACCTCTCAAGGGGAAAATCTCCTCATTTTAAAGGACTAGATAAAGTACAGTTTTTATTTACTCATGGAGAGCAGCAGCCACATCCTGTCAGACAGATGTATCTTTTTACCAGTCTTTTATTTCTTGAGTGGTGTGTGTGTGTCCACAGTGGGGTTTTCCCTTCTCCAAAGCAACACCTTAGTCTGATGTCTGAGTCAGTTGGGGCACTGCCTGCTCCAGCAAGTGCATCCCTCTCTCCCACTCCATTTTTTCTTTGGTTTGAGTCACTGTGGGCACTGTGGGTCAGGTGTTGAAGTGTCCCTGACCCTGCACTTGGGCATTTCACACATGAATAGCAGCCTGGCACCGGCATCAGGTTAATGTGGTCACTGCAGCTCTGCAAAGTCCTGGCTTTCTGTCCCTACAGACAGGACTCAGCTCATCTGAAGGTGCCTTCTTGCCAAACTCCCTGCAACGGGGACTGCCTGGCAGTGCTGTGACCGACTGGCTTGATTTCTCTTGAATATCCATTCATTGTCAGAGCATTTTTCTTTGTTCATTGTGCACAGGACAAACATAACATTGTTCCTCTCCTCCTGCTATTTCTTTTTAAAGCTTCTCTCAGTCTTCCTTTCTAGGAAAACAAAAGTGCTGCTCCTTTCAACACGGTCCCCACAGGGCATGTTTTCCAGCACCTTATGTTACTGAGATATATGGAGAAGTGAGGAAGAAATGGAGCTGCACAGCACAGACACCCTCTGTTCAGGGTCATGAAACGACAGTTTCTAACCTACTTTTTTGTTTTGCAGACCTTTAAATATTTTCTAGTGGCAGTAGTGACAACATAATCATCACTTTTTGTGGACGTGGTGGAATTTTCCTAAACTTTTCTGTCTTATGGAAACATTGAAGGAGCAATATTTAACATTTTCTTTACCATTTCTCTTGCTTCCATTTTTTTTTCCTTTCTACAGCTTTTAAAGTTGATGTTTGCAAAGCAGAATTCAAAGATGAAATCACCAATTTATCATCACTTTTAGGCAGTTTTCATTTTAACTGATTGTTTTTACCAATTCTTACAGATTTTTTTATAATTAACAAATGATCCATACTCAGGGACTCTTTAAGCTTTATTTATGTGTGGAGAGATACTTTTTGTGGTTGCAGATCCAGGGCAATGCTGTACTCTAATGCTACAGCAAGTGCCACATTAGGAGCAATCAGCATGGACAGCACAGAGTCAAGCAGAAGTTAAGGATGTGTGCTGGAATAGGGTGAAACAGGGACAGGGAACATGGATCATTTGGCTCCCTCACCCCACCTTCATCACCATGGTGAAAAATGGGACAGTTTGTGGTCCCTGAGAAGAAGCCTTCTGCCTTCATGGTTCTCCAGTGCTGCTGTTGCATGAGTGTATCCATGCTGATGGATGGGATTCCCAGCTGCCTCTGAGCTGTGTTAAATATCAAACCCAAGAGGGTTTTTTTAGCCCTGAGAACCAGATGATGGAGTGAGACCAGCCTGGAACTCAAGCCTGGTGTCCCTGCATTGACCAAAGCAGTATCAGGGCTAGAGAGGGCAGCTGTAGGTTTCACCTTAGTAACAACTGAAGCCTTTCCTCATTTCCACAGCTCTACAAGTTTCAGTCCTTTCAGAGCAGTAGTTTTCAGTCCGGCTAAAAGACGTGGTGCCCTTAATCCCCCTCCCCAGAGCTCAGTGGAGCTGGCACATCCTCCGTAGCTTCTGTCACACCAATAAGCTGCACAGTCTGCCACTGCAAGGGAAGGAGTTGACTCAGATTTGAGACTGCCTCCGAGGAGATGGAGAAGCGCAGTGGCACCATGGTGGCTTCATGTGGTGTGCAGTAAAACAGCCCCTCTCCGTGCACACTGTCGTGGTTTTGCCCACCAGCCAGCCCCTGGGGCTGAGGATGGTTTTGTCCAGATGGATTTCCGGAGAAAAAGCCAATCAAAAGTTCCAGTAATGCCTTTGCTAATTACATATTTAAGAAAACGGAAGAGAAGGCTATTGCGCAGTTGAAATTAAGAGCAGTTGAAATTAAGTAGCCATGTAGGAGAGGCAGCAGGCCCCAGGTGGGGGCCAGGCCTCCTTCCTCCTGGTGTGGCACTGAAGCCCCCCTTCTCTCATACAACAAGGTAAAGAAAAAAAACTTTAAAGGACTGACTGCTTGGACAAAACACCGCTGCAGAAGAAATTCCAGCAGAGAGATAACGAAGTGTCCAAGGTCAAAGCTGGCAGCTGGAGGAGAGAAAAGTTTGACAGTTTCTCTGTCTTCAGCAGAGAAAAGACTGAAAAATAAATCCCTGCTACCATTGGAAGATTGTTGGGGTGAGGAGACCCCCGTGTTGCTCGTGGAAGAGTCTACACTGGAGTAAGTTGATGCATGAGGAAGCCGAGACTTTATGAGAGACCTGAAATGAGGCAGAGTCCTGTTGAAGAGTTGTGACCCTTTAGAGAACCTATGCTGGAGCGAGACGGCCCAGCTGGGATGTTGGGATCTGTGTGTGCTTATGCTGGAGAACGGCTCAGGTAAGCTTGGGATCTGAGTAAGGGATCCATGCTAGACCCATGCCGGAAAGGTCTATCAAGAACTGTTCTCCCATGGGGAGGGACCTCCACAGGAAACAGAAATGGACTCAAAAGCCATTATCCCCTGTGACCCTGTGGTGAAGATCCATGGTAGGCAAGTGTCCGCTTGCAAGCCCATGGAAGAAAAAACCTTCAGGGCCTGGGTAACCCCCAGCCTCCGATCTTAGCCCAGGAGGGGGGCAGGCCCAGCCCTGGAGGCCAACACAGAGCAAGAGAGAAAGAGTTTCAGCTACGACGAATCAGAGTTGTCGTCCTGAGATAACAAAGAAGAGCTTTAAAGTGCTGCAGTTATTGAAAAGACCTAGAGCTCTGAGAATGGAAAAAAAGACTGCTGCTCCTCCTTGGAGTGATATAAAGGAGGGAGAAGTATTTCTATAAATACATAGTACTTAAGTAAAATTATTGTAAATGTAGTCCTTTAGTTTTATTTTGCTAGTAATAAATGTTCATATTATTTTCCCAAATCAAGTCTCTTTTGTCTGCATAAACCTGCTCTCAACTTATAGTAATTGTGTGTAGGGTAAGAGCAAATTAACCCAAAGCAAAACCACGACATACACACTGCTAAGCCCAGGTGTCACTCCCTAGTTGGTGGCTAGATGAGCCATAAAATTCCTTGGCTGTCACTAGGATACCACATGCCAAGACATAAGGCCCATGTTATAACCACAACAGAAGCTGACCATCTCTATTCCACTGAAAAACGCTGAGAAAAGTGTCCTGTGCCACTCAAACCAACCTTACAGTGCACAGCCTGGGCCCATTCATCCCGCTGCTACACTTGGAGGAGGGATGTTCACCGCGCAGACCTGCCCACCACAGAGAGCCTCCAGTGGCTCATCTCTGCAAACTGACAGCCCAAGCGTACAGGGAAATCACATCTCAAACCCCAGCTGGGTTAGAGCCATAAGCTCAGGAGGACACAGGTAAGTGAACTGGCCTTTTTCCTGTCACTGCATTATATGGCAGGGACAGTAGGGCTTCAGTGAACCTTGCATGCACACGCTACGGCATGTTGAGCTCCGGAGAAGCTGCTTGGGGAGTATCTGTGTTACTACCCACTCTGCCTATAAGGAAGCCAGGGCTGTGCTTGCCAGATCCTGTGGTTATTTACTCTGGCACAAAATTAGAATAACTCTGTTTATACTGGAGCATGAGCAGAATTTAACTCTTACTTAAAAAACCAACATGAAAGCAAGGAATATGAATACATTTAAGAGTGTAAGAAAATATATTTATTAAATTTCATGGCAATAGTATGGCAAAATTGTTAAATACATGCGTACTTTTAGACACCCAAGCTATACAACAGGAATTACAACAAGCAAGCAAACTAGGTTTAAAATGTATGCAAAGTTGTATCTTAATGTTAGGTTAGCCTTAAATGTCAACTGCCATACTGAAATATTATATCCCCAACATGATCCCATGCTTCCTTTTTCGAGCATGCATTTGTTTAACTGCTTAGCTGATAAATTTTCATAAGGATACACTTTTTTGAATCAGTATTTTACTTGGCATGCTACAGCTTCATTAAAGTGCCTTGTGATGATTTTGCTAACATTGTAAAAGTACTCTTTCAATAGCAGATTTGGAAGCTGGAAAACTTCAGTATCACTCAGCAACAAAAATACGTTGAATGATTACATTTAGTGTGTCATGAAGACTAAATCAGTACATCAAGCTGACAAAATATTTTCAGAATTAATTTCTACAGATGACTATTTCAAATTGGCAAATAATATTTTCACTAGTATTAAACAAAAGTCCATTAAAATCTTTGTAAAAACAGAACATAAAAACATCTCTAAACAAATTATTTATGCTGTAAAAAATATGGTATAAAAAGAGCTAAAAAAAATTGAACCTGTTCACAGTATATATTTTTAATGTTACAGCATTATAATACAATGTGTGTTTTTTTCGGGTGACCTGTATGATTCCACCAGTTCTGCTGTTTTTGTGCACCACAACAGGCTCAAAGTTCAAATTACTGTTACCTTCAAGTAGGATTTCAGATAAGAGTTGATTCATTTGTCATCTATTTTTGCTATCCCCTGCTTTACAAACTTTTCTGACATCCTATGAAACATAAAAGTGTTGTTCATCCTAAGCCACTCTTGAATCACATTAAGGAAATACTGACAAAGAGATGTTCAAGAATTCTTTTTTTCTTGTATTACTATTAAAGACTGTCATCTTGCCAGTTTCTATTTTACTTTGCCCTGCTTGAGCTATTTTTTTAAAGTTTTTCTTAATCCAAATAATGAAAGTGAGAGCATTTCACTTTTGGCTTTGTCCCTGGGTAAGTTTTGCTCACTACATTTTGCACAAAATGAGACCAAAGGAGTTGCAAAGGTATTGAAGCTTCTTATGGAAGTTGTGCATACACCTCCACTCATGTAGCAACAGTCAAAGTGCAGATTTGGGACTGTCCAAAAACCCACCTAGAGATTTTGTTAGGTATCACATTTAAAAATAAGGATTTCATCTGTTCTGCTGCACCAAAGTCATCTGGGCAGTGCTTTCTCAAGGAGAGGGTGAGAGGGATTATTTCCATCCTCTCACAAAACACTTTACTAGAACAGCTCACCTGCCTGGGGATGCTGAATCCCTGCCCTCCAAAATGCAGAAGCTGTCTGAGATATTTTTATTATTGTAAAAGCAGAAGGAATTAATAGAATTTTTGTGGGGGAAAAGTATTGTCATGCACCCTGGGACAACTTGTAAAGTTACAGAAACCCTGCCAATACCATCTGAGGTTTGTTTGCATAACATGCAGAAAGGAAACAAACACTGGCTATCTTAGAAACACTGGGGAAAATTCAAAGTTATATAAACGGGGGAGGGGATAGAAAATCATTACAGAAGAAACTTTTCCAGCTTCTAAGGAGATATTTAAGACTTTAAGACAGTCCTAAACATAATGAAATTAGTTTTTAAACACTCCAACATTTCTGAATCCTTGTCTAGCACTTGGGTTCTGGAACTGTGTTTCCAGGTTTGCTAAGGAAAAGGCAAAGAAAAAGCCAATAACAAATACTGTGAACTGCCAACAGCATCTCTGAGCATTGGCCACACAGGGCACCACTTAATGCACAGCATCACTAGCACTGTGCAGTGTGCTGGGAGGAGTGCAGATGGCAGCTGCTTCCTCTAGATGAAACTGCATCTCAGAAGGCATATATTCATGCACAGGACTCCAAAAAAAAAAAAAAATCATTTTGGCAATTGCAAGCCAACTTCCTCTGTAATATGCAGAGGTACATAATGATGCAGGCACATATGTCCATAGGGTGTCAGGATGTAGTGTTAAAAATATTAATGTCTTCTGCACTGAAATCTTCATCAAACTCTGTGGTGGAACTGAAGATGCTATTTACATGGGAAGCTCTCCATAGATTTATGGTACACAGAGTTTCGGTAGCAACCTAATTCTCTGAATGTTACATTTTTCTAATGTATTCAAAATTCTTTTACTATATTTCTATCTACTTGTAGGGATACCAGTATTCTATTTGCAAAGCAGTATTTATTTAAAAATAGAGCACACAATTTCTCATTGCCTTTTCAGAGTGATGTCTAAACGCCTTCCCTCTCCAGTGCATCCAATTGCCTTCATTTTTGCTACTGTTCATGTTCAAATGAGTGTCCTGGAGGACACAATCACAGGAAACACCGCAGCCCTAAGCTTTACCCTCTGAACCTGTTAACAACAACAACAGAAACAAAAAGGCAGCTTGAATATGCCTTTTCAGAGCAGCCTAGAACCTGAGGTCAGCAGGAGTGTGCTGCTGCCGTGTTCTTAGCCAAGGAAAGTTCTGGTCCCCCACATAAACCAAAGACGAAGACACATGGCGCATTTGCCAATTGTGCCATGACAGACAACACGGCCACTGGTTCCCTTTGGAAATGGTTTACCCATGAAAGCAGCAACTAGGGATAATAAAGACAGCTTACCACAGCAAACATGAGTTTTCAGTTTCTAAGTCTGCCTATACAGCCACTGCATAGCAGGGGAGGTAATTCACCGCCTGCCTGTAATATTAGCTTACTATTTTGTTGATATATTAACTAGTAATTCTGTGAGGTATATCACATGCAGATCTACCATCCCAAAATTTAACACACAAACCTGAGATCCCAGATCTCACTGCATGTCAGAACAACAAAAATAATGAATGTGTCAAATAGGAGAGTGCACAGTGTTGCATCAAACATGACTGATGATCCATGCATACAGTGAAGAGTACAAAAAACCCATTACAAACCCCAAATTGTCACATATGACAGGCATGGCTCAAAAATAAAAAGCAGCAGAACTGATGATTTCCTTTAGAAAGCAACTGCTTGGCATTAATACCCTACGTCTCTGAATACTGATCCAACTTGAGGACTGATGCACGGAGTTAGGTATAATAGTGTTTTGGACATAATCCCTTCTGGTCATATCCCTTCTGAAAGTTTGTTTTGTTTTTTTGTTAGTTTTTGTTTGGTTGGTTTTTTCTTTTTAAATTTTTTTTTAAAAGCTGCACTTTCTATTCTTCTAGAGAGAGAAGTGAAAAGACAAAAGAAATAAAACAAAATAGATGTTCTAAAAAGGAACAAGACATTTCAGAAAGTGATAGTAATGAAATGCAGTACTTTAAGCTTCCTAAGGTATTTTTCAGAAAAAAATTATCTGAAGAGGCTCACCAGGAAGCCCAAAGGCACTAGTACAAGAAGTCTGATCCCCTCTGAAGCTTACAATTGTTATCAAAGCATTTAGAGGCTAAAGAGCACCATGATTTGAAAGTGAATTTGGTACAAAGACATTCCTAAAGATGTTTTACTAGTTTAACATGGCACTTGGGCTCAGAAAGCAAGTCCATTCCCTGACAGTCCTTGTCGTTCCTCCTTACTGCTCCACGCACCTAGAAGTGTCTTCACATGATCACAACATTAGTACACAATCTCTCACTACCCATCAGGCATTTGGATTCACTACTGAAAATCTAAGACAGACATTTGAAAGGAGCCCTCACTGGCAGCACTGAATAGGCTCAAAGGAAACCACAGACGTGAAGCAGCTGAGCTTCCAAGTGCTGGAATGGCAACTGCTTGCTGGTTCATAACTATTAAGCAATAATGATGCTACAGGTACTGCACAAGCCTCTGTCTCTCCCACATTTGCCCCACTCTTCTGTTACTGAAGCCGTTGCTGTATACAGGACTCTTCTGCCCTGCATCCTGAAAGTCAGAACATCAGTCAAATAAAAGGTATGGTCAGAGTTTAAAAAAAAAAAAAAAAAAAAAGAATAATTAGATGAGAAAGCATCAAGGCAAACCATGTATTTCTGAAGCTTTCCCCTATCTAGTCACTTAGAAATGAAACAATTTAAAATGTTGTTGCCTTTACTGAATAGGAAGAGCAGCATACAGAGAAACTTGAGTATGTGATGCTTGTAAGTGATTCACCATAGGAACACTGCAAATGGTCTTAGGCTGCTCCCTGTGAGCTCAGTGTGTCCTCTGCAGCCACCCTGAGTTCCAGTCTGCCAAATTAAAAATTGCTAGTACTCTCAAACTGCAGTTTGATTTTGTTTCTTGCAATACACAGCCACACGAAAAGCATAGTTATTCTTCAAGATCAGCTCTTCTGCTACAGAGGGTTTTCTTCGTTTGGATCACTGTACAATACTGATTGCTCCTCTGCATTGAGAAACTGCTCTACAAAAGAAAGCAAACCACTACCCATACACTGTCCATGACATCTTCTGCTTTCAATTAAAAGCATATGGCAGCACAAGCTAAAATTCCTCTTAGGAAATAAACACATTAGGCCAAATCTACACTAGTGAAAGAAATCCTCTAAAAAAGAGGTATTGTGAAAAAGGTTTGTTACTATTAAGACTTAGCCACCTCTTAACTATTAATCACAATGGGTAGAACTGCTTCCTTTCATGTATTAGTTTAGTTTTCTGAATAAGAGGCCATGAAACTTTCTCTTGTGCTGATGTCTGGTGACAAATGGACATCAGCTCTTTGCGCTGCCTGTCTTTTCATTCACAGCCCTAATACTCCAAGACTCAACCTCAAAAGCTGAATCCTATCTGTGCTTTATGTTTTTTTTCAGAGGCACCTTGCCACCTTTTCCAGGTCTGCAGACTGATCTATTTTTCACTTCTTCACAGTTCACTCTTCCAGGAGGCACACATCGCAGTTGTTACTGATGATGATTTGGATCCTAATTAGTGTTGTGCGTTTTTGTCAGTTTTTCATTCTATGAAGATGGCAGAGACATGCCAACAGCTGAAACTGCACCATCCATTTCTACAATTACCCATAAAGTAGCTAATGAAATGGAGATCTGAAAAAAAAAAATGGTTAGGACTTTATGGAGACCCTTTTTTTCAAGCTGTTGAACATCTGACGCCTCATCACTGTGTTTTACAGTAATGAACAGGTAAGTTAGAAAGTTTCTCCTGTAAACTACTGAAATTCATACATGCCACAGTCTGAAGTTTACACAGTCAAATATTACAGTTACAGCTGCCTAGAGATGCATAAGTGAAAACAAGCATGTTAAAAGATGATTGTTCTGAACACTCCTTTAAGCACAAAAATGTACATCATTTAAT
>JAYRBT010000093.1:58971504-58988051 GCA_036023395.1 Myiotriccus ornatus | reverse complement strand
GATGGTGAATCCACCACCTCTCTGGGCAGGCCGTTCCAATGCCTGATTACCCTCTCTGTAAAGAATTTCTTCCTAAAAGTGTTTGAGAACTCCTTCCCCAAATCTCGACCTTGTGTAACCCATTCCAGAAGGCTGTTTAAATGCCCAGTTCCATCTACTGTAACTACCAGGAGGTTAGGATATGGCACACACATCTCCATACTTTCTACTTCTTCTAACACTATCACAAAGACAAAGGATGTGTTACTCCCATATCATTATCATGTACTGTCACTTCTCATTAGTTCAGAAGAAGAGAAATGCAGCAGTCCTTTCCTAGTGCAAACACTACAGGTAACTACATTAACAACAACAAAGCTCTAGATAGCACCTGACAAAAGTTACTCAATAAATTGGCTTGTTTCCCCCGCCACAGAGTTTTTTCTGCCAGTGGAACAGATGAGTCAAGGTTTGCAAGAGAATTCTTTAACTTGCAATATCTTCCAGAAGTTTAAAATACTAGATATAAAATGAGAGTTACCTCGCAGATGTTCCTCTGAAACTGCAGTGCCTTACTGTTCTCAGGATTTGGGATCTCTGGATAAAATGTTTCTTTAATCCTTTAAAGATGGAAGAAAAAACTTTTATAAGTTAGCAAGGCTTGAAACACTGCAAATACACAAAAAGAGTCAGGGCATTTCTCTTTAATTCAGAATACTGAAGACATCTGGTGCAAAGATTGAACTTTCCCTGAGTATAATGGAAAAACCAGCAACCTTCTTTTTCTTTTTTTTTTTTTTTGAGTGGGGAACTTGATATGCCACATTTACTAAAAGTCAAAGATGGGATATATACCTGAGTGTTTGTGGATGGCACACAAATTACAGTATGTTACCAGTTTATTTCCATTTGGGAACCATTTATAAACAGTGCTCACTGGGAGACAGGCTCCTGAAAATCCTTTTTGCATTCCTAACTGAACTCTCTCCAGTGTGTCTCCTTCTACAATGTGTTTTTGCCACCCAACTTTGAACAAAACCCACTGACATCTTTGGGTACTTAGAGAAAACAAAGAAAGACTACAATGATGGAAAACCCTAGCACTGAAACCAACACTTCCAGTAAAAGATGAAAACTGAATGCAGGCACTCACCATTCCCTCTTTCGGTAGCAGAAGATGCTGGCCATCACTCCAAACAGCACCACCACTGCCACGGGGATGAGAATTGCAATGATTAATCCCACAGCTGGAGGATAAAAAAGGGAAGGATGGGAGGCATATATCCAAAGTTATCAGCAAGTTTTAGGGCTTTTACAACACCCACAGTGATTAAAGACTATCTCATTAAACTCATGTAACAGCGGTCTACAAAGTGTGACCTATACCATTACCCTTCCCTGTGGCTGGAAGGGCAAAAGTCCACCCATAAACAGAGCTGAGTCAGTGACAACTACGGGAATCAGCAGACACTTCTATCTGATTTGTTAATTGCAAAAGGCTTCATGTGCTGCACAAGACTGATCCCATTGTGATTCTGTTTTCCTAAGCATTGGAATTGCACTTTCATGCTACCTGAGCTGGCCAAGCCTTTGGTAATAGCTCTTATAGGCCAACAACTCATTGCACAAACCGCACCATCTCTTATATCGTTTACAAGGCTTCTAATCCCCAAGTTTTAGCTCTAATACATTCCCACTGCCTTCCTCCATTGATGTTAAGTGCCTCAAGTTTGATTTTTCATGTATTTTAGTTGCACTGCACTGTCTTTCATTAGAAATACTTTTTTTCCCCCCTCTCATTCCCCAAAGTCACTCTTTTTTTTTTTTTTTAATCGCCTTTTTGTGTTTGTTTCTGTCAGGGGATCAATAAAACTGAATTCAAAGCAGAGAGGCATCTGTTTACAATTCTGAAACTGATAAATATTTCCACAATGTCTTTCTTCCCACCATCTATTAGCAGATATTCATCATGGGAAACCTGACAAAAACAACTAGCCGCTTGAGAAGACCAAGCTCAGACTCCACTATATTTAGTAGTAGCTTAGAACTTATTTTTCTTGCATACATTACCATGAACTACAAAGTAGCTGTAATAAGAAAGGATCTTTCCCTCACCCCGAACTGTACCAATTTTTGTATTTGTAAATAACCAACTAAATGAAGCAAAAATCAGACCCTAGGCCTAAAGTACCTAGGGAGACCAGAAAAAAACCCAACAAAATAAACTCAGCTTTATATACATTGTACAGCTCCTGTGCTAAGGACTATTAATGAACATGGATAATCAACTTACAGTCCTCCTTTGTCACGACATAGAGGCTGTTTGGAGGGCTCAACCCACCAGCAGTGTAGGCTTGTAGCTCCAGCTGGTAACTTGTTTTGCCTTGAAGATCAAGTATTTTCATAGACTTCTGTGTTAAGTTAGTGATATTGTTCACTTTAAGTTCTGGATTCCCTGTTTGTTTGGAAGCAGTGAGAAAAGCATAACCATGTAAGAAAGGACTCACAAAGACAGCCTGAGCTTTAGCAAAGCTTTCTTGAAGCCCGCACGTGAAACCTGAAGAACAGTCTGTGTAGAGGAAAACTGAAATAAAGAATCCTAGCAATACTGGTTGCTTATACAATACCAAACAGCACAGGAGTGTGGTGTTACCACTGCAGATCAACCTCATTTCCTTACACTCCTGCTTGTCCTCTTATTTCAATGTGAGTCAGGCTTCAGTTCTGTACAAGATGGGCACTGGAAGAATATACCCTATTAAATATAGCCATATAACCTCCCCCTGTCTCATCTACTCAGGGTAACTGTGCACAGGACAGCGTGACACATTGCTGCCTAGTCACTGCATAACTTTATGGACTGACTGAGCCAGGGTTTTCTCCAATTTTTGCTTTATATTGAAAAACAACCGTGCTAACCACACAAGGAGCTGATTATTTTAAACGCATTTGTCACATATCAGGGGCCAATTATGCCAGTGAGTAATGCAAGTGAATTATTTTTAAAGCATCTTTTTTATTAAAGTGAAATTATTTAAAAAAAAAAGAATAAGAAAGAAAAAAAAAGACAGTATAAGCAAGGAAGTTGCAATCTATACATTCCATTTACCTGATTCTGAAAGTCTAGGTTTTATAGCATCTTTTTCACCTTTTGCAAAGGAAAGAAGATACCCTTTTAGAAACCCTCGGCATTCTTCAATAGGAATATCTTCCCATTTTACCAGTATAGAATCTGAAGAAGTTTCTTCGACAGTAAAATTTGGTGCACTTTTTGGAGCTGTAGGGAGAATTATGAAGGAAGAAACTAGTGAGAAATCACCTTAACATTAAATGCTGAAACCATATAAGTGTTTAATCAGTTTTATTTCAGGGTTAGCATTTCCAACTTTTTCCTCAACATTTTTTCTCTCACTGTCAAGAACATGTGAAAAGACTTAGTATGTGATGCTACAAAAGTACAACCATGTTGTTCTCATTGTTATTAATTACTCCAGTATTACCTACTAAAAGATGCTGAAATAAAAATTTCTCTTTGGTCAGTCTTCTTACAGACTCATACATGTAAATACCCTTCTTCCTTTAACAAGCCCCAAAAGATTCTATAAACATTCTGAGGATACAAATTACTTAGCTTTTAAAGGCTTTAACTCTAGCTTCATAACTTTTCCTAAAATTAAACAAACTCCACATTCCTATCTTGAAAATCTGTCTCAGCTTAAAAGAACTACTCCTAGCAGTCTTTGCAAGTCCTTACTCCAGTAACTGAAGCCTACTGAAAGGTCACATGCACCAGGACTTAGTCTGACACTTGGCTTTGATCTACCAATGCTCAACTCATTTTTAAGAATGCATCTATTTTTCTCTTCGTTATCTGTCCAAAAGCAAATCCGAAGTTTTACAACGGATCTCTGCTCTTGCGCAACGTGAATATATTTCTTAGTTCCTGATAAGTTTCTTCTGCATTTTTAATGCATTTTTAGTCCCCCAAACTCTTTATACCTTGAAAGCTCCCGATCTGGCCAGAACACATATGGAAAACTCTTCTGGGGAATTGTTCAGAATTTTTACAGATATACAAATGATTGAAAATTGAGTTGCTAGTAATATTGCCTTAACCTCACCTTCAACCTTAGCAGTGAAATAAACAACTGCCTTTCCAAGGGCTCAGATTATGTCAGCAATTCAGTTTTCCAGGCAAACTATTCTAGCAGATCACACACTGAACTTCAAAGCGAAATGGGTGTTGTAATTACAATACAATACAATACAGCTGTGGTCTTAAAGGGTAAAGTCATGTTCAGACACCTGGGAACAGAAAGTATTCAGACACTAATGCATCTCCAGGCCAGCAAAGTTTACCCCTAGGTCAAACCCCAGTTACCCAGACAGGATTGGTATGGGACAGAATACAAGCACAATTCTCAAAGTGGATTGTGCTCTAAGATCTAGTTTTGGTCTAAGAAGTGTTTTCAAACAGAAATGTTATGGACACTTTTGATATTTGCTGAGCTGTACCAAATGTGCTCAGAAGCTGACTTTGACTTGATGAATCAAAAAAAATTGCCTCCTCTCCTGCAGAAGTGATGCCAGCCATGTGTTTCAAATTATGCCTGTGCCTACAGTTCTCAAGACCACTGTCTTCAGAGTGAACTTCTGTGCCACCACACAAGCTGGAGAACACGGGGTTATTGCATGCTTGGAACTGGCTGGAGAAATATATTACAGTTATACACAGAGAACAAACAGAAGTCAGTAGTACCGCATGGCGATTCTGGTCTCAATCTTCTTCTGCCAACACTGAGCTAAAAATAGACACAGTCTAAATTAACTTTGTAGAGATCCTGAATGATAAAGTGCACTTACGCAGCTCTTTCATATACCCAGTTATGTTTTTCAACAACTGATATCCAGTGGATTTGCAGCCATACACTGAAAAGTTGTATCTCACGCCAGGTTTAAACAGAGCTGCAAGAGAAAATTGCTGTAAGAATATTTCACTTCTGAAGAATGATGCTTTTAGATTTCACGATAATGATATAAATATGTATTAAAAAATTACAAAGTGTAATGGCATAAATTACCAATGGCAAAAAACCCATCCCTACTTGTAATTCCTACAAAAGCCATGCCATCAGATGTGGTTTAGAAGCAGTAACCTAATCTACCTCCCAGAGAAAGTTTAGTACTAAACAAAGAGGATTCAAAACAAGCTACTCAGATTGCATAAATTACTCTTTCCATAGGGAAACACAAACTGAAGTTACCAGAAATAATCCCCTTCCTTTCCTCCCACAGCAACCATGTAGATCCTGCCTCCTCCTCAGAAATACAAACACATTTTGAAATAACCAGTCTTATTGGAGCTACAGTACAAAAGATACGGAAACAACTCTCAAAAGTGATAGTGAAGCACTTTAGCAATGAACTTCAGTCCTGAAGTGACTTTACAAAACAAATAGTCTTAAAAATTACGCTTCACATGTGTTTGATGGAGATATAGGTGTTGGATGCTATAACACGTAAATAATTTACCACTTTCTGGGCTTTTCTCAAGTCAGGGCTGTACACTACTTTCAAGATTTTTTCTAAACAAGATGCTGCTGTGAAACTATACAGAAGTTAAGTGTCCAGGTCCAGCCTGAGAGATTCTCCTGACAGAATTAAGCACAGAGGTGGATTTGCCTGCTTGAGCCCAGTGCTAGCAGCTTGATAACTTTGCAAGAACCATTCCATGGAAAAGCTCAGGAGCGGGCAGTGCATTGTTGGACAGACATGGTATTGTCTGCTTAAAAGAAGCAAGCTCTAGCTAGCACAAACGAAAACAACATGGACACAGTGTTGTAATTACAGACAGAAAAACATATTGCCCCCACTACCAGGTCTCACTCCTCCTCAACTTTCCTATGTACACAGCTCCAAGTTGTTTTCCTGAATGGAGACTTTAATACTAAACTCTTCTAGAAAGGAAACATACACCTCTGCTGTTTGAGACAGCAGAGAAAAAAATCCTTTATCTTCCATGGGTCCTCTCTTTCCTCTTCTGCTCCTCCTAGTCCCACCACAGCTGAATTTCATTTCCCTGATCTGCCCACCAGCATCTAGAGACCTGGAATGTGCCCTGTTCCAGGAAATTTCAATTGTTGACAGCAAGCCAACACATGGAGGTCACACTTAAAAAAAATCTGCCTCATGTAAAAACAACGGATTAGTCTTCCCCCATCCTGAGCAGCACTGTTTATGTTTAGAATCCAAATAAAACCCCAAACCCTAGATTAACCATTATGCATTAGGCTGAGTTAGGAAATTGTTGGGTATAGCTAGAAGAGGTAATTTCAAAACAGTTAATAAACACAGGATGATAAAAGTTAAGTCAAGACTGGTATTTGGATTTGGCAAGACTGCGTAAGAAATTAAAATAAACACAGTACCAAGAAGGATTTCATTTATTTACACAAGTATGCAGCAATGAAACAATCTTCAACCTATAGCACTGGTGCTGGTCACACTCCACTCGCTGCTCAGGCTCTCCAGAAAGACTAATATGAAATTACTTTTGACTTACCAGATTTTATCACTGCATTTGTTGTATTTGAAGGAAATTTCTGCCAGTCCACACTACAGGATTCAGACCCAGACGAATGACACCATTTTACTACATAGCCACAGGTCATGTTGGGGTAAGAATCCCAAGAAACATTAATTCCATTCCCCATTGCCACGGCCTGTCCTGTTATGATATTGTCTGCAACAAAGGTGACACAAAAATCAGAGGGCAGACACTTGTCTATAGCCCAAGATGAAGAAAGCCTTTCAGACACAGCACAATGTCTTTATAAACGGCAGTCATTTCTAAGAACGAGAGGTGTGCATGAACTGTGAAATCCAAAGTGTTGCACTCAGCTGCACTTTCTGAAGTGCCTGAAATCAGACGTAGCCTGCAGCAAATCCCTCAGCCAGCCTTAAGTATGGTGACGAGAAATGCAGCAACTCAGGACTGGCTTAAAAAGCACTTTTGCAAGGTAAGGATTTACAGCAGATGTCAGATTCAAATATGAATTGACACCAATTTGGCAGGAGCCTCCAGCTATAAATTCCTGCAGTCATTTCATCAAATGGTTTGCTTTGTGTTTCTTTCAGAGTGTCTTGCTGTCACTCGCCCAACCACAGACAACCATTTTTCACCAAGAATCAACAGCAATAATCACATCCCTGGCAATCTTTATGGAGGCTTCAGTCCACCAAGGGTAAATTAAACAAACAAACAAAATAAAACAAAAGCAAGCAAGCTTTGCCTTTTGTCTATTTTTCTTGTTTCTGATTATCAAAGGTTTAACTTCTCTTAAAGTGATCAGCTCTGGGAACAGCTTCTGATTCCTGTAGCTTCCCTCCATGGCTGTCCATCAGCCGGGACCCTGCAGAGCTAAAGGATGGTTTCCAAGGGCCACCACAAAAGCGGTGGCCCCATGACAGATCTGCAAAAACAATCTCAGGGTTTTAGTTTTCCTCTTTCAGTGTTCTCATTTACGCTCCCTATTGAGTGTATTATTTCATTTTATTAAAGCTATAAACTATGGAAGGCTGAAGGGCAAGGACAGTTTTTAGAAATCAGTGCTATGAAAACTACTCTCACAGACATGCTGTGAATGTTAAAGAACTGTCTATTTTTAAATAATCTTAATATACAGCAAAGTGTACAATCCTTTTCTAGCTTGCTCATGGCAAGAAAAAGACATGATTAAAAAAGCAAGTCAACTCCACAAGTATTTCCATACTTTTTCCAAAAAAACTACTATGTATCCAGTGAAACTATACTTCTATGATGCTGGAAAAGACAGTATTTCTAATTATCTGGCTTTAATTTTCCTATTTACAGAAAGGAGATTTTACTGACCATGAGCACATACTCTAAAAAATGCTTAAATACATGACACTCAATTTTATTTCCTGAGCTAGATGACTAGAAATTCACCACGAGCAGTACTGCTCATTTTGATGTATTTATAGCTGCAAAGTAGCCTAGGAGAAAATAACTTCTACCACTAGAGTACTGCTGTGGTAGGGGAGCCTGGAACAGCCAGATTACATGACCTGACTCTCTATAGAGCTCTTTTCAGAGCCAGTGACAAATTAATTAAGGCAGAGCATCGTTTGTTTGTGTTTTCAGTTTTCAGACAACCTCAGCAGATCTCCAGCTTCAGAGCCACTGCTCTCTTATGGACAGTAAAAGCACTTCAAGACTGTACACAGGAAGCAGACAGAAAAGATGTTTGGGCAAAAATGTCATCCAGTTCAGTGAATGAGTCATCTTTCATGACTCCAGTCAGTGACTCAGATAATTCCTATACCAACTTGGGAGCAAATCTTTAATGAGTACAAGTTGGGTAACACCGAAAAGAACCTCAGACATCTGAGTGAAAGCGATAAATGAATGCAAAGCTGTAGCTGCCATCAGCTATCCCACACCACAAACCTATTACAGAGACCTCTCTGATTCCCAGGGTTTTGTTCTTTCACTGCTGAAGGAGAGCTCTACAAGCACTTTCAATCAACTGTCCTATACAATTACTTTTCCCTCCAACGGGCAGACTAAGAACATACTTTAGGGTGCTGGTGTTGGTTCTGTATCCAGTTCTGAGCTCCTCAGGAGAGGAAAGATGTGGAGGTTCTGGAGTGGGTACACTGGGGCCAATGAAGATGATTAAGGAAATGGAGCATCTCTCTTATGAAGGAAAAAACCAAGGGAGTTGGGTCTGTTCAGACTCGAGAAGACTGATAGGGGACCTCATCAATGTCTATCAGTATCTGAAGAGAGGGTGCCAAGAGGATAGAGCCGGGCTCTGCTTGGTGGTGCCAAGCAATAGAAGAAGAGGCAATGGGCAGAAACTGGAGCACAGGCAGTTCCACCTAAATATGAGGAAGAACTTCTTTTCTGTGCACTTGAATGGGTTGCCCAGAAAGGTTGTGGAGTCTCCCTCCCCTCCCTGGCGATATTCAAGAACCATCAGGACAGAATCCTGTGCCATGTGCTCTGGGATGACCCTGACTGAGCAGGGAGGTTGGACTAGCTGACACACTGTGGTCCCTTCCAACCTGACCCATTCTGTGATTCTTTCCTTGGAGAACCTCAAGAAACATTATGTACCATCTTTACATAGAAAAAACCCCTGTTTTTTCATCTCACTATGAATCTCAGCCAAAACACTTTTCTTCCTGTGAGAGATGGCCTTGTTTTACCAGAAACTGAGTTGCAAGACAGCAGCTGTTATACCTGTTCTCTGAGTGGGCAAGGAAAGGCAAATCCATGAGTGCGCCTGGCAAACAAGCAGAGAGAGGCCTCAGCGTGTAAGTCTGTCCCCCATGCAGAGTATCAGACAGATCTGGAGCTAGAGATTTGGGCTTTGGGAGATTACACTCTTCCTGGCAGGCAGGGAAACATCGACTCTCAACGACCACGTGCAAGATTACCTTCTCCCCAAGTTCAGTGTTATGAGCAGAAAATGATTATCTGGCTCAGCTACTTCCCTTTACAAAAGCCCTCAGCAAGAGTGGCAGTGCTTTAATTGGGAAGCTAAAGCCCTACCTCCTTTTCAAACACTGTCTCCCTAGCACAAGGATGCCAACACTTTACCAACCAGCCCAATTAATATTCTCCTGCAGAGCTCACAGGCATTCAACTGACAATTCTTGCCTCAAAAAGCCACACAATACCCCCAAAACTTTACTGATTCTCTTCATTTAAGACTTCTCAGTGTCTCAAAAAGAACACCCAGAAATAAAGTCAGGTCCCTAAATATCCACACCAGTGCTTTGAAACCTCATTCATTTTGTTCCTGGGAAGTCTCCAGAAAGTGCAAATAGCTGCAAAGAGTGCACACTATCACCCTTTTTTTATGTAGAGAGTACGATTGATTGGCAAGACATTACACTGAAAGCAAAGAAGCACTTTTTGCACTACACAGTAGATTTGGGTGGGGAAATAAACACAAACAAACAAAGCATTAATTTTCAATAAACAAACTCATTCTGGCTTTGAAGGTTTTGAAGGCTTTGAACTCATGTCTGGGAGCACTCACCAGTTGGAAGCTCCACGCTTGTTATCCTTGAAGGAGGCGACGAGCCTGCTTGGTTTTTGGCTACAACGCTAATTACACAGTCATTTTTTCCAAGTTTTATCTCAGTACTGTTTGAGGGTTCAGTGACTACTTTATGCACCAGTGGTGTCTCTAGCAGGTAGCAGGACACTTCGTGAGACACTATTCTTCCTTTGGCTTCAGAAAGGGATAAGGGCTGTGAACAAAGAAAAACCATTAGACTGAAAATGCATAAAAAACCATAAAACCAAAATGCAAATACGGAAGACAATACAGGATAATATGAATTTAATGTTCCTGATCTAGTCTGATGTCTGTATAAGACTATGAGGCAAAGAAGTTATGCAAGTGTGATTTTGAGAATTACCACGTAAGTTCCCAAGTTTTTAATTTTCAAATGGGATGTATAAAAAGCTTAATTCTTGCTAGGAAATGCTTCTCAATGCAATGCTTAAAATTATAAAATTGCAATAATATTTTCATTTGGAGAAAAATATTTGTCTCAATGGATAATTCAAAAAAAAAAAGCTAAGAAAAGCAGTCTGGTTTATTGACTAATAAACTTCACTAATTTATAAATGTGTAAGAAAACATTTTTTTATACTGTTACAGTTAAGTATTTTAAAAGTTCAAGTGTCCTATCTACCTTCCAGAAGATTTTCAGACTTTCTCCAGAAGGACTTCTCTCTCTCCAGATGTCTGGTCCTCTTGCAGGAGCTTGGAAAAACGTAAGAGTAGTAGTTTATTTTCCCAAGTTGCCCAACAGACAATTTACCTTCTATTAAAAAGTCAGGTTTTTAGATGTGTAATTTTAAAATACATGGCCTCACAAGTTCAACGTTTTCTCTTCAAAGAGAGAGATAAACTTACGGGCCTCTGATGTTGTGTACTCCTCTACCCTGCTCCAGTCACTCCACCTCCAGAAATGGTCAGCAGCTGAACAGCGCACCCTGAACTGGTATTTCGTATATGGGTGTAATGCATTCAGATGAGCTGTGTAAGTCAAGGATTTCCCACCAGGCATGGAGACATTGTGCTGTTAAAAATTTACAGAAATTGACATGATTTTTTTTTTTTCTCCTAGATTATGCTGCAAGTCAGCATCTAAAAAGGTGATATTTTTTTCCATGAATGCTGACAGTGTGAAAGCTGCAGTCAAGCCCTATGAAGAAAATAATGGAAAAGTATGCAACCACCCCAAACAAATGAAAAATTTTCAGAGGTCCCCCCAAATAAAGTCATATATAGCACAGAAATTGAAATATAACAGTAGGTAGCACCTTTGAGTTGTAAAGCATGAAAAGGAAGGGAACACTGATGAGCCTTCAATAGGAAGAGCTCTGCACACATCAGGCTATTGCTTCCTTCCCATCTATTCCATCCTGTCCCCTGCTGTTCCATATGCAGCAAAACTGCTCACATGAGGCTGGCCAGGATTTCACCTCTGGTATTCAGAACCTGCACTTCCACTGAGTACATGCACATTAGACTGTGTCGGGGCAGAGGCTTTTCTCCTAAGAGACATGCACAAAAGTACACTAAAGACAGCTTATTAGACTAAGATGTTTATCATGTA
The DNA here is from genome assembly GCA_036023395.1 of Myiotriccus ornatus. Classification (NCBI taxonomy): domain Eukaryota; kingdom Metazoa; phylum Chordata; class Aves; order Passeriformes; family Tyrannidae; genus Myiotriccus; species Myiotriccus ornatus. The sequence continues at coordinate 58,976,405 of JAYRBT010000093.1, read as the reverse complement.
GTTTGCTTCCTCTGTTTTTCCTTCAAAAGATAGTATCTGAATCTAACCTAAGTGATCTCAGTTCACAGTTCTTATGACAGAACTAGTCTCTCCTATTATTCTTAAAATGGTGCAAGTCTACGAAGCATTTCAGTTTCATGATTAAAGAAACCCCAAGCCTGGGAATATTTTTCACTGCATCTAATTATAACACATGTGCACCACAGCTGCCAAAAACTGGATTCCAAGTGACTTTAAGATGCAAGTAATTGTGCATTTCTAAAGCCAAATGACAACTTCAAAAATACTGGAAAAGCCAACAATCTCTCATACGGATGGAAAAGCTTCTGAAAACATCTTCAAAATGCCATGTAAAACCCCATAACAATTTCACAGCTACTTTTGTTTGTTACGGAGAACTCCTGAAGTCTTTTTATTAAGCAACCAGCCACAACATAACAAGATGTAAAAGTTTCTACAGAGCTGTTTGCTGCATTACAAAATATCTGTAGCTGTGGACTCTGATACAGGTGCAGGGAATCAAACTTCTGTGGAAATATAAGACCTGACTATCTCCCACTGCCCCAGATGATTGTTCTGCTAGCATCGTTCACAAACGAATGCGTGCCCCAGGCTTTGAGCTTCGTATTCCAAAAATATCTATGAGTTCCTTATCTCTGGTATTAGTTAACACTTGTCATTACAGAGAAAATATAAAAGCTTAAGGCTTACGGACTAATTAAGTGCTTTGAAAGTATTTTAAAAATACTCTTACAAAGCATGCATTAACTACTACCTTATTATTTTAAAGGCATGTACATAATGATTATATTCCGTCTTAGCTGCATAATTTCTGTGGCTTGACCTAAGTTATTCAAGGCTGTGCCTAACCACTGTGCCCAACTAGCAACTAAATGCAGAGGGTAATACAATACTGCTAAAAATCAAACAAGCACTGTAAAAAGAAGCCTCTGAGGTTAATGTGCTCAAATTACAAATTCAGGCTCTGTGCAGCAAGACCTGACAATCCAGCATGTGTCTACCCAAAATAGTCAGAGATCTGAATGCACAAAGTGGGGCATAAATCTCAGGCCAACTGAACACGAAGCTGTCATTAGACTCCCCCAGTGACACAGGTCACACCACACTAACTTAAGCAGTACAGAAGAAGAGGATATATTCCCACCACCTACACTCACAGTCCGATGCCTGTGTCTAAATTAGTATCTTAAGCTCCTCTGACAGTCGGCAGAATAAATATGCAGCTCCAGCCAGTGACGCAGAGCACCAAAGCTGAGCAGCAGCTGGAACCCTGAACGGCTGAAAATCTGAACCTACCTCACAAATACCACTTCTCTCCTCACTGGGAGATTACCTACTGATATGTCCAGTGGGAAAATCCTTCCCCATCCTGACTCTACATCTCTGAGATACAAGGAGGTTTAGCAGCTGCCTGTTATGGCCACGTCAACTGCTGACAGCAAACAAATGGACTGTTCTCCGAGGGGAAAAAAAGAAAAGAGAAATTCAGCTACAGACTACAAGATCTGAAACAACCACCATGGAAGTCTTCAGGGCATCCTGGAACAACTGTGAATTAACAGTTAATGTTAAGTTTGCACCAGGAAGGACTAAGCACAAGGACTGTTACCTAAAGCATTAGCATAAAGCACTATGCACAGCCTCCAAGTACCAAATAGCATGGTGTGTAATTTGACTTTGAACTGAACTGTTTAAAACAAACAAAAAACAAAACCCCAAACAAACAAACAAAGAAAAAGCCACTCCCCCCAAAAAAAAACCACACACACACACACAAATAAAAAGGAAGAAAAAGAGAGAGAAACCAGGTAGCAACAGAGATGAGCAGGAAGTTTTCTGATATTAGTAAATGAACCTCTACTCATTACTACATTAATCATATAATAAGATTATCAGAATGAAGTTCTTAGCATGAGACAACAATTTGAAATGTGATTAGTTCAGTGAAAAAGACGACATCTGTGCCAAAAAATAATCCATTAAAAGCAACACTTACTATTTTTTGCTCAGAGTGACCACTGCTAATTTCAATTTGACAAAGAAGCCTGATCTGAGCAAAGCTGCCATTTATAAACCAACGCAGATGAATGCTTGTAGAGTTGTTTTCAGAAACAGTCAACTTCTCTGGGGTTTTTGGATGAACTGAAAAATAAAGAAAAAACCTTCAGTTCTAAGTCAAAAAAGCATATTCATTTAAGTGCAGAAAAATCTGATTTTAAAAGATCAAAGAGAATAAGTAGGATAAGTGATCCAATCAGCAAGTGGGAAAACTGATGCTGGGAAAGCACCTGTGAACAGTCTCATTCCTGAGACTCTTCTCAGCTACCAAACGTGGAAATAGATTTACTTAAGACTGAGTGTACCGGCACATGAGATAGAAAGTTGGAGACATAGATAAACATTTTCCCTCTTATTTTATCAAAAAGGTACTGAGAATTCTAATCTCAAGATAGTTGATCTGGGACCTGGATTAAAAAAAATGCAACATCTTCACCTTTAAATTCAGTTTTTTGGGGGATGGCTGAATACTGTAACCAATAGGAACACCTGAAATCTCAGCTGTGGTTGTGGAGACGGAAGGAAAAGGGTGGGGAAGACAGTGCTAAAAAAGTGGTCATCTCCCTTTCCTTGTTTAAACTGAAGGTCTAACGAAAGAAGTTATTTCTTTCTCCAAACTATGACAGCAGATGATCATGGCTATTACCAACAGCATGTAATAGTCCCAATATTACCTTTCATCTTTTTGTGCTACATTCTTTATGCTCCAAAACCTGATGCTGCAAAACTGTATGGTATTTTGCTCTATAAACAGAGACTGAAATACAAGGCCATTCACAGTTCATAAAGTTACATCTAAATTTAAATTATTGATGTGCAATAAAATATGAAGCAACATATAAATTTGCCCAGAGAAGCTGTGGATGCCCCATCCCTGGAAGTGTTCAAGGCCAGGCTGGATTGGGCTCTGAGCAACCTAATCCAGGGGGTGGTCTGCGGCAGGAGGTAGGGCGTGAGGAGTGTGCAGTGTTTTGGAAATAAATGCTCTTTAAGGTCCCTTCCAACCCCAGCCATTCTATGATTCCCTGACAAACAGTAGCCAGCTAATTATTAAATCACCAGTAGCATTTATATCAACAGTAGTAGTATCTACTAGCATCTACTAGCAATCTAGTAGCATTTCTGTTTGAGAACTGTCGTCTTCCTGTACACATCATTGCCTCAGGACATGTCCTGAGCTATTTTCATATCCAAATTATTGAATACAGCAAAAAGCTGGTGACAATAAAGCAAAATAATGGAAAGTATACCATGTCAGAGTTCTTCAAACACCAAACAAAACAAACAGCATGTAGTACACGTCTTTTTGCCTTTTGAAGTCATCAGTATTACCTCTTTGAGTTATATCAACCAAAAGAGATGACTCTGCTTGCCCAATGGGATTGGAGACGCCTAATATGAAATCATAGGTTTTTTGATCAGGCAGTACTGGAAAGCCACAGACACGCTCTCTGTTCATTTCATTGACTTCGCATGAAACATTTTTACCGGATGTTCTACGAAGTAAAAAAGGAGAGGAAAAAGTTTAATTTTTGAATAAGTTAATTTCTAACAATAGTTAGAAGTCTAGACTGAAAACACGGTACAGAATGATGAGTTCAGTTCACGTGGCTTACAGAACGATTTGACTGCAGACGCATATCTAACACCACAACACAGGTTAAAGTGGCATCAGTCATAACTTGCCCTGTTCTCACGTGAAACTCTCCTCTTCTCCTAGCATAACATTTCCATTCTCTCACTTCTCAAAAGCCTGGAAAACAGGTAGGTCCTGTAAAACCACCTCACAAGTTACAACTAAGATTCTGACTTAAAAGTATCTTTGTTCAGATCTGCATACATTTGCATTTAAAAAATTCTTTTAATTGCTTTCTGTACTAGTGAGATGCTACACACATTGTCTTTCTAAAAGCCCTCTCAAATCTGAACTAAAGTTTGTTACCTGGAATACATCTGTTATTCCCAGTTTTTTTAATAATTATTTTTTAATCAATAGCAGGAAAGGCAGTCTTTTAACAGCCAAGACCAGTGGTACATCTCTGGGGTTAAAATCTAGAGTGTGTACGTATATATATTTGCTTTAATTACAATCTGCGTAAACTCTCTCATTCAGTAGCACAGATTTAATTAACTTCTTCCTTCAGGCATTTTTATTGTGTTCTAGCTGAGCTCTGAGCTCTCTCCACATCATACTCTCTATTTCAATAGTTCAGTGTGGGCTGAGAACAAGAATGAGAATATTTACCCTGAAATGCATCCCATCAGTCTCACAGCTTTAGGCTGAACAAAACAAGAGTGGACAACATCCTTGTTTATAAGCTGAATATCAGCAGCGAGTGACTGGAGCTCCTTTCCTTTGAATAACTATTCTCTTTTGTCCACCTCTTTGCACCGTACCCAATGACTTCTTTAGCACTAGCAACCTGGGCAACATCTGTGACAGTAACTCAGTCCTCATTGCCTCTGATTTGCTTCAAAGCCACCACAAGACTCCATTTCTCATCAGTTTGTGTGACTCAGGCTTCTCCTGGCTCTCTTTCCTGACTGCTCCTTTGGCATTACATGGGAGCCTCCTCACCATGGGAATTTTGTTAACTCCTCAGTAACTTCTAATCACAACCACCAAAGAATCCCAATTGCAAGTGCTATTCCAACCAATGATTCCTCACATTCAAGGCTTTACATGGCCTACTCTGTAAGACAGTGTAGTGGGACATCACTCGACTGCTTTCTGTGTTATTTGTCCTTTTCACCATTATACAGGTAGTATGTACTTTGCTTGCTCTACACTATCTAATCCTTAATGCTGAGAGGAGAACGGA
>JAYRBT010000093.1:58933498-58971494 GCA_036023395.1 Myiotriccus ornatus | reverse complement strand
GCTATTTTTCCTAGTGGCATGGGAAATGCACCATGACCTGTCTTAAAGTTTTTTCTCAGTGGGCTTCTTCCATCTTGCCTAGCAGAAGTTCTGACAGACAATCTGACCCAGGTTTCATATTAAAAAAAAAAAAATTAAAAATTACTGATTGACTCCTATTATCTCCCTGTATTTTCATATTGGTCTTATCTACCAATAAGAAAGACAGCAGCCTCACACTTTAAGCTCTTTATTTACTTCTGAGTTCATAATGGCATAAACCTCTAGTAAAAGTCATCATTAATTTCCATTGGAATTTTGCAGGGTTAGACAAGGGTTTTCCAAGTTTAGTTTAGTTACAACTTCGAGAAACCCTTGGAAACTATTTTAGGCTCTAAACAATGAAAACTATCCCATTTAAATAGGCATGGTGCAGTAAGTCACAGGCAGCAATGGAGGTATTCCAGTTGTACCCTTCTAATCCTTTTAGTGCTGATTAAGTTTACCTTTCAAACAAACTGTACTTTGTTTTTCGTTTGCCATACAGTCCACTGGGTCTGCCAGGTTTCCAGGTGCATTTTATTATCTGGAAATTGGGTGTTTCACAGCTGAGGTTTTGGGGAATATCAGGAGCATCTGTAGCATGAAAGGAAACCAGAAGAGTTAGCTGATGTTCTGCCTTTCTAGTGTGACTTTTGGGTCACTGGCTTCCTGAAAACATCACTATTTGGTTTTTCTGGGTCTGGATTGCATGCTTCACAAATACATGGCAATAGTTACATTCCAACCATACAAGGAATACGCCTTTAAAAAGTCACAATAAAGCAGATGGATAATTATTATCAGCCCCATCTGACTAACACTTGACTCTAGTATTCTAAGTGGGTGGGTAACCTGGAAAATCACATGCAAACATATTAACAAGCTCCAGGCTCTGACCTGAAAGTGTTTCACTGAAATTCTGCCAAGACTTTCCTGAAATTCTGAGCATCAGTTTAGCCGCTGAACATGCAGGAAAGCTGTCGGCTATGCGTCACATTTTCTAACATGCCAGCCCCACCACTGTTCTGAATTCTTCCAAACAAGTCACGTCAAGGAGGTGGTCCCTCTAGCAGGAATTCCACACTGAATCTGAAAGTTAAAGCAAGCCCTGAATGGCTCATCCCCTTCACCATGGCTTTGGAAGTGCCAATCTTTTTCTTTTAAATCTTGGTTTTCGCTGCTTTACTAGGGTAGTGTTGAGTGCCTTCCTGGAAAAGATGGGCAGTGTTCCCAACAGAGAGGGTAACCATGCTAACGTTAGAGCAGGCAGAGCACTTATTTCAAGTCTCATACACTTGATACATATGAGACTGGATAGGTGCGACAAAGGTAGCACAATAATATCCACATAGCTGCCCTAGAGATGGGGTATTAACACAACAGGCGACAGTGGCAGGTTTAGTTCAGATTATGAGCAGCAGGCCAAAAAAGAACACCTATTTTGCCAGACCTAGGTTTAACCAAGGCGTTATGTTTCCTTCCTCTACCTTTTCTTTCCCAAATGTCTCTCATCAGCAAGAGGACCATGACAAGTCCTCTCCCTTCCCACTAAGTGGATAACACTAGAAGAAATATTGACAGGAAACAGACTTGGCATCCCATCTCTTTAAAAACTACTGCATAGGAGAAACCTATGGGATTGTCAGGGCATTCTTTCTTGAATCACTGACTTAATTACCTGGATGATTCTCCCACAAAAGAAAATACAGTGCAAATAATGTAAAAATGTCTTATTATTGAGAAAATATAAAAAGGCTGAATTCTGTTTTGCATTTGCTATTGCAAACTTAATAGACAAAGTCAATGAGAGAACACACAGCTTGGAGATGGGAGCATACTTTCAAAATTAGTCCTGTTTTTCTTATCCCTTTCCTCAACCCCAAGGATCCTAAGTTCCAAGGCAGGTATTTGTAATGGGGAATGGGATTATAAAGAACACCTGCTGGAAGATGATAACACTCAAAATCCATGTGGGGAAAACACACAAAGCTTTAAAGTGACCGATTATGAGAAAAAAAACTAAGGGGTTCTTTCCGTCATTTGTTTTAACAGGTATCTGTTTCTGGAACAGATTTCTGAGCCTGGCTGAAAAGATGCACAGTGATTCAGTACCTTTAAAGAAAATACTAAAAGAGTGTTTTTAGAAGTGTCCAGAAAAGAGGAAATGCTGGCTGTTTTCCTTTGCTGTAATTAGCACCCAAGGAGTTACTGCACTGGATGAGCATGTGTTGTTGTTGCAAATCTAAGTGTTTTATTGTCTTCATTTGACTGATTGGTAAACGAATGTTTGGATTTACAATTCTTGCTCTCACTCTCACCTTGTCATGGACTAAACCAGAACAGATGTAAACCTATAGTGATACAGACTGGGGATGAATATTCACATAGCAATAAACTACTAAGTATTCCAGCTCATGAAAAAGTACCTTAGAACAAGAGATCAATGAAAGAAGCACTGAGACAGGTTCTAAAAGAAGAGGGCTCATATGGGTACCTTCTCATCCTCCCAAACTTGGTGTCTTCTCCACGAGCTGGAGTTTCCACAGGGAAATCAAACAAGTACAATCCCAGTTCATGCTCAAAACCAAAGGCCGGGGGGGAAAAAGCCACAGTAGCATTTGTTTCCTAGCAGAACTCTAAGAGTCTCAAAACAATTTTGATTTTCCTAAGGTTAGTAAACATAATGATACATACATCCTACAAACAGGACGGTTCCCTCCATCATTTCGTTGCTGAGTCTGCACACTACATTTGTCCCACTGGTATCTGAAGCACTGGCATTTAGTACTCTGATTGCATGGCTTCGACTGCTCAGCTGTATCATTGGGTAGGGCTTCGATCCATAACTCATATTTGTAATGTTCTGACCTTCTTCATGGACACAACAAAATGTCACATCTGAACCTACTGCCACCACAGTGTCCAGAGGAAACACTCCACTCTCACTAGGATCGGTATCTTTTCCTAGTAGAAAAAGAAGAAAACAAAACAAACAAACGAAAAACCCCACATGAACAACTTGCTATAAACATAGTGCTGATCAGCTAAAATGTGGCTGAGGAGCACTCCAAAGCATACAAATAAATGTTTACTAGGTTTCATTAACTAGTGATTGCATTATTTCTCCAATCAAAACATCCTCAAAGTCAGCAGCCCATCAATGCCTAATGCTTTTCCTCTGATTTTGGCTGACTTCTTACAAAGAAATCAAAGACCCTGTGGTGACAAGGGAACAAACGTACCAGGGATCACTTCTACTGGGCTCCAGTCACTCCACTCTTTGAGGCCAACAAACTGTGTTACATTAATATAACAGCGAATCTTCACGTAGTGCGATGTGCACTCCAAAGGCATATCTGATGTCCAGTTCCAAGAAAGAATGATGTCTTCATGAGTCAGTTTTGAGTGGTAAGTAACCTGTAAAGTTTTCACAAAAAAAAAAAATAGCGAAGACAGAGCTTATAAACACCTGCTCATAATGACATATAATCTCCCAGGTGTCAACAGAACGGCAAATTAAATGAATTAAATCATAACATCCTGAGAGATTGTTGGAGTGTCCCACCTTACTTTCAGTTGCACAGTGAATTTGCTTGGACAAAAGCCTAACTTACTAAACAGCCCACCAGTCAGGTAGACTGCCTGCCAGAAATACCAGAGGGCAGACATTTGAGAGAGAGCAGGAAGCATACCAAGCATTTAAATAGGTATATACTGCATCCCAGTATCCTGGGCCTCTCCCAGGCAGTGAAATGTTCCAAATTTTCTGAAATGTCCCAGGCTGCACATTTTGTCTTTTCTCCATTACTGAAATGTTTAGAACAGAGCTACAAATTGGCTTGGAAGAACTGTGGTTACAAAAAAAAAAAAGAAAAAAGCAAGCTGAGCATTCAAAGACCAAGACTTGAGACACTGTTGGAGAAGCAGACAATGGTGTAAAATATCTGCCAAATTCATAAGCAAGTTCTAATTAAAAAATCCCTGTACTAGATTAAAATAAAATAGCATGACTCAGTATTGACAGTATAGTAGCCAGTCTTCTCAAAACCCTGAAACTTAAAAAGAAGTTACATACTAGAAGCATGACTAGAAAGTTCTACAAAGCTCTACAATCTTCATCATTCTCAGCGTTCTTCAAATGACCTCTCGGAATATTACCAAGGGCAAAAATTGCATATATATTTTTCATAAGGGAAGAAAAGGACTTACTTGTGTGACTTTTTCCATTGTTTCTTTTCGGAGTATCTGAATCTGCCAAACAGCATCCAGTCTGTCTGGGAAGAGTGATCCATTATCACTCCACTTCAGATTTAATGTGGAAGTTGAAAAGTCAGGCGTTAAACTAAGAATGCGTGGAGTGACAGGAATAAACACTTGAAAAAGAGAGGGAGAGAAAAAAAAAACCTCATACTCAAGTCATTAGTCAGCAACACCAGCCCTACAGGTGTTCAACAGCCACAACTCTCTGCTCTGAACTGGCTAGTAGCCATATAAACATGTAACTCAGTCTCTGTAATTAGAACAAGATAGGCTCTGTCATTACTTGAGCATTAAAGTTCTCAGGAAAGCACAGGTGCTGATGAATCACCAGGTAGCATTTTCTCTGGATATCTCAGCATGCAGATATGTGAGTAACTGGTCATGAATATGACTCTTCATAATGCATAGCAAGGAAGGGAGGTATCCTACGTTTTATAACCTTCATTCAGTACTGCAGAGGTAAAGGAAACATGGTGACAGTCTTTGAAACGTGCATGAGAACATTTCTAGGGAAGATGATGGAAAACCGTCCCCAAAAGAAGTAAGTTTTGGACACCAGTAAGGAAGTGGGTATTTGCAACAAAAGTGAGAGTAGGAAGAAAGGAAGAAGCAGAGGATGGAAGAAGCTCACATGAGGGTCTGAAGAAGATTATGGGGAAAATGATTTTAAGCTAGAAGAAATACTAAAGGTATGACATCATGATGTGGACAGGACGGGGAGATTAAACAGAAGACCTGTTCTACAAATGGGCAGTGGTGAAGCAGGAGACTGACAAGCATGGCAGAATTATAGTAACACAAGGGTTATGGCAGTTCATTGGGTCTCCTGCAGGATAAAACATATTTTTAAAAATGTGTGATACATCCAGTTCAATCCTGAACACGGACCTGAGAGCCTGCAAAGTTTTCAGCACAGTTCAACTCTGCCTACGATAACCTGTGATGAACCTAAGATAGTCATCCTGCCTGGAGTCAGCAATATCCTGGAGAACACAGTGCCTTGCCCAAATATTTGTGAGTTGCATTTTGTTAAAGTTCTTGAGCTGCTCTCAACTGTAAACAGAAGCATGGATAAGGAGCATTACAGACTTTAGAATCTGACTACACCAAAGGAGTAAGTAAGCAAACCAAAATCAAAGCCTAGAGCAAGCATGGAAGATGATGCCAGTGCCGTCTTCAGTTTACAACTTCCTCCTTTGCATGGAGAGAAGTGGGAAAAAATCTGATTTATTTATGACAGCAACATGAAGCAGTCTATCTCCCAAGAATAAATGTATTTCCTCAGCTTCATATCCAGCTGAACAGAATGGGTAAGTTGGGCATATATTAGGACAATATGATCCTGTCAGGAGTGACATATGATACAATTTCCCTTGAAGTGTTCTGAAATTGCAGGAATAAGCTACTTCATTCTGTAGCACCCACATTGGAAGAACAGGCACTAGGAAGTTTATTCTGCCTTTCCCAAGCCAAGTCTGACCAAATGCACTTTAAAACCCATGCAAGGTACCTCAGTATGTAGATTAGGAATTTGTTTACAAATCCTTCCTAACTTTTAACTAAGATAAAAAAGGGCAAAGGGTGGGGGACGTAACAGTGCTGTATTTTGTTCTTCTTGTCACACTGTGCCCTTGATTTCTCTGCTATGATCTATAGGTATGAGGAGTTTTCTTTCATCTGAAGGATTAGAGAAAAAAACCTATGATGTATGGTGGCTTCATATGGACTCATATCAACATTTTACATACAGGAATACTGTCAAAGAAAACTGCAAGCATATGCACATCTGCAGAATTGTTAAACACAGTATAAAGGCTTTGTGTACACGCATAAAACCTGATACTTACAGACATCTTTCTTGTGAATTTTAAATTCTTTGGTTTCAGAGATGCTGTTTGTGGTTATTGTCACTGTGCTGGATCTATGTGGGACTGGAATCTCAACCCTTTTCTCCTTAGTTTTAAAACACACTGGAGTGGGGAGGTCACTGAAAAGACATAGAGGATTAAGCAGTTATTTCAGCTGATAGGCAGCTAAGGCAAGTTAAGTCCTGTTCTTGGACACTAATAAAATACAAATTCTCTCTAATAAACAGAGAGCTCCATATCAAGTTTGTGAAGGAGTGAGACTCGCATGGGCTTTGGTTAGTATCAGATTAACAGGCATTTCCTCATCTTTCAAGTCACTTTCATTGCAGTCGTAGGCTGTGCACTAGCTGCATAATGCAACTACTAGTTGTTAAGAGAACACTTCAAAGTGAAAACTTGACTTTTTAAAGGAAATCATAGAATCATAGAAGTTTGGAAAAGACCTTTAAGATCATTCATCACAAATGCCACTGTCAACCTAGTACTAGCACCACTAAACCATGTCCTTAAACGTCATATCCACATGTTTTTTGAACTCTTCCCGGGCTCGTGACTCCCCTACTCCTATGGATAATCTGTTCCAATGTTTTACAAACCTTTCTGTGAAAAAAATTTCCTAATATCTAATCTAAACCTCCTCTGGCACAACTTGAGGCCAACAAAAGAAACATTTTTGAAACCTACAGTCACCATGAATCAATATTTAAAAATAAGCAAAATAAAATAAAAATTAAAATAGTAAAAAAAAAAAGAAAAAGAAAAAGAAAAAAGAAAACAAACAAACAAACAAAGAACATCCCCCAAAAAAACCAACAAAAGTCCAAACTTAACAGTATCTCCCCCTCCATTTATGTTTCCTTACTCCCTCCCCCTCCATTTCTTCTCAAAGCAGTGGTATATTGGGAGCAGGTTTACCACCTATGTCTGCATCTTAGAACAAACCTTTTAGCTCCCTTCTGCTGCTCAGCTCATGAGGAAAGAGCAGAGGGCAGCGGAGAGGATTGATAAGATCCCAGGTGAAAATACAGCCTGTGCTTAACGTCTGTGCAGTGCTCAGCACGATGTGATCTGGCTTTTGTCTTGAGGATGCAGATATATAGAGGAAACAATAATGGATGGGTCAAGTCCCTTGGCTCATTATCACTGATACGCAACTAGAAAGGCAGAAAGTTTGGAAAAACCCAGACCTTCCTCTTGGGGCAATGATGGGAGGAAGGAAAGCAGAGAAGAACAATGCCAGACTTCCTGCTGAGGGACTGTTACTCACTTATGAACTGGAACAGGACCCTGGAGCTCCCATCAGCTGGAGTCAAGAGCTTGGGTTGAACTCTTAAGATTCACTCAAGACGCCAGGCTAGTGAAGCCAGCTGAGACTTGAGTGCTCAGAAAGACTATTCCTCTTCTGTACTGAGATATTATTAGAGGATGTTTGGGCAACTGAAAAACAAAGCCTCTTTCCCTCAGGGATGTCTGCAATAAGCGCAGCTCTCATCCTCTTTGCTTCAGGGCCCCCAGCCTGTTCTGCTTTGCTAAGGAGAAACAGCAGCAGCTACATGATTGTTCCTGTTTAGAGGGCAGTACCTCCTGAACTCTGCACTCCTGAACTCTGGCCGCAATGTCACATATATGGATTATTATTTTTTTTATTAGAAATGATAGCTGGCAATGCAGCAGGAATAATGAGACACAGAAAATCAGGCATGTAGGTGGACTAAGTGCAGCCAAGCTTTGGGACCCCAAGGAAAAGTCTGGGCTGTCTGCAGAATTTACAGGAAAAAAGACAGTATAAATATCTGGACTGGGGGCAGGATCAAGATGCAGAATGGATTTGAACTCATCCCTAGTACATGATAAGTATTTGGCAGATCCACTGCATGGAGATTTGAACATGTAGTTCTCATTAGTGAAAAAAAAAGATTTAAGGTGTTTTTTAACTTTTCTCAAAATTCTCAACTCTCGTTCACTTCAGAAAAGCTATTTTAATTACGAAGTAATTTTTACGTTTCCTCTAATACAATGCTCTTCAGACGGTTTAAAATTTATAAAGATTGTAAGGCAGCCACCAAGAGATTTTTCTTGTTTTTCCACATGTGAATCTCAACACTTATGTCATATATTCTACCGCTTTGGCCCGTAACATCAGGATTTGCTGCTTCCAACTCTCATTTCCTTTTGGACTGAACCTGTTTTGAAGATATCCCTAATGAAAACTCTAAGCAAGGGATAGGCAGACACACAGAGAAGTCTGAGTAAATAAGAGCATCTTCCAGTCCTTTGAAAAGAGCAAGATTTTGGCAGGCAAATTGTTAGCGTGGAACAACTTTGCCAGAAACCCTGCCATTGCCTGAGTTAACAGGGCCTGGAGGGAGCACCACCCAAGGAAAACTAATGGGGAGATGCTGGGAAAAAACAGCATCACAAATTCCATGGGCAGGGACTCAGGAAAAACTGTACTTTCATCACATTATGGTATTTTTCAACCAGGTGTATGTGGGACTTACTTGGTAGTGTAGCAAAAGTCAGTTTGTCCGTGTCTTCTTCTAGGAGACACATCCCAAGTACAGATCATTTTGTGTAAATTGTGCGTTACACATTTCAAATTCTGGGGGTGCCCTAGAGAACCTGAATCATAGAAGAAATACAGTCACAAAACTGCAGGTCAAAAGTGAGCAACTGTGAAACTACTGCTATTGTTCACATCTCCAGCCTTTCTTTTTACAGTTTTATTGCACGCATGTCTGACCAGTATTTGAAAATTGTTGAACGATTTGTGTGTCTGATTAGAAAGCCACAGACTCTCAGATTTCTACAGTTACCTAAGATCTGGGTTTGTACTCATGTGCACAACACAGGCAGCTGTCTCTTTCCACAATATCCATTCCTTGCCTAGCCTAATAAGCAGGCTTTGGGCCAATGGCAAAACCACAATCTTTGATGATAAATTTAATGAGTTTTTTGCTCTCCTCCATTGTCACACATGGAGGGCAATTAACGACAAAAGGGCAGTTAATGACAATGTGTGAAATTGTTGAAGACAGCTGGCGTATACAGCAAGAGGGTTTCAATGCAGGTGTTTACATCAACTGCATATGCAGACTATCAGTTGCATTATGGAGAATTTAACACCCAGTTTTGCACTGGTTTACAGGATGCTGATGGGTGCTGAAAAGAAGAGACCAGGCCTGACATTATCTCCATCCCTAGGATGGTGTGGGGCCACAGAGGTGAAAGTTTCTGAATACATATTTAGTAGGACAGCAATGTAATTACAATATGCCAGTACAGAAGCTTAAAAAAAAAAAAAAAAAAAGTAATTAGTAAATTACACTATCACGAACTCACCTATCTCTTGGCTATATACTAAGCTTCTTAAGCATAAAATAGCTAGCGCTAAAAGGCAGCGGAGGCTTGAATTCTTCCACATTCTTCTACTGTTTGTTTTCAGAACAGCAGCTTTAAGCAGGAATAAACGTCATCTTCCAACAAGCTGGTCAGTTCTAAAATTAAACACAAAAATAATAAAAAAACCCCATATAAATTGTAGAGCTGGTACTCCACAAATGCCACATTTTGTTCCATCTACTGTTCTTCAGTACTGTTCCCCAGCTTAGCAGCTCCTTTTCCTTCATCTGTCAAGCAAACCTTTTCTCTGTCCCAACAACTCCTTGATGCACACATTTTCATTAAGACGTTTCAAATATAACCTCAAGAACCATAGACATGTAAAACTCAGTGGTCCACAGGCATCATTCAGGACCATCTGATATCAGAACAGAAGAGACACGGCATCCCCTGGAACAAGCCTCTTCAACTTAGATGAAATGTCACATTCACAAAGGATCTTGAACACCATGAATGGAAATATCCCCTGCTTCATTTATGCATTCAAGAGGACAGGATAGACCATCTGTTTTCTTCTTTCCTCTTCTCATTTTTCATATTGCTACTATTCAAACCTATGGGATGCCCGAGACATTGCAGAACCAGATTTGATCACCCAGGATCACTGGTTCAATCCAGTGTTAAACAAAAATGCCTGGAGGAAAAATAATGGGGAAAAAAAAAATACTTGAGCCACTTGTCTATCAAAAGATACTTGTTACTATAACTGACACCTTAAGGTAAAAAGTTATCTAGAATATTATATTTAATGTGCTCTTTGAAGATAAAGGGGTTTCGTGTTTTATAAACAGAAGTTCAACTCTTCCGCAGGACCCAGGGAACACATTTACATCAACAACCACCATACTTTGTTCTCAAAAAGAAAAACTGCAGGAAAGCTTATCCTAAAGCTTAGTCAATTCCTGGTGTACCATTTACCCGCTACTTGAAATCTCTGAAGACTTGAGCACCCTTCTGGAGACCATAACTCCCATGTAACAAGAGGCCTTCTGTCAGTAACCAACAGCAGGAGCTGGGCCATTTTCATGTTAGAACATGGCCAAGCCTGCCTGTTCTGGAGAGCACTTTTGTTCCCATTTTTTCCAGGCTCCTGTTTTGAAGGGCTCCTGACCTTGTCTCTGAAATCTCTTCCAAAGCTTGATGTACATCATTGTCAGAATAACAGACTTTGCCTGAAAGTTTACGAAATTTTGAAAGAAAGCTCTCTTCACTGAAGTCCCCTGTGCTACCAGGAGTACGCTTCTTCATCCCTGCAACACAACCATGTATTTTTTATTAATTTTTTTAAAGGAATCCTCCCTCAGGGGACAGCTGGGAATGCCTGAAATGTTATTCTGTCCCTCACCAATTGGCACTCTGACAGGAGAGACGTATCAGAACTGTGCCAAATAATCCAGAGCTGCTCACAAGGGCACCACTTCCCTTCTTTCTCTTGGTCTGCAATAGCCAGGCTGAAGGCAAGTCCCAGGCACACAGGAGGTGAGACATGCTATGGTAAAGTACCACTGTTCTGTCTGGAAGGAAGAAACACACCTAAAAATTATTTTAATTTCACCATGTTCTCAAACTACCTGAAAACCTCAATAAAAACACACTGATGTAAGCTATACTACCCCTAGACACACTTAGTTCTTTTTATGTATATTGCTAATCTGTAATATCCATGCTGTGAAACTTGTTAAAAGCCAAATCAAGAGCAGAGATTGACAAATCCATGTTCAGGTAAAGTGTAAATCACAGCTAGGCATTACAAGAAATCCAAGTCATACCAAGTTTTCTTAACTCAAGCACAGTTTTAATTTCTGTTTCAGAGTCAGGCACAGAAGGGAACCTAGTACTCTTATGCAGGGCATGATGAGTGTCTTGTAAACCACAGTCTTTCGTAAGAAGTGTAGACTCCCTGGCTCTTGTTTTCTTATAAACATTTTATAACTTGTTGAAAAGTTGGCAAACAAAAGCCTCGTGTCCCATAATTAAATGCCATTAGTCAGGAAAAAAGATCCCCATTTATAGGCTTGTTTTAATTATAAAGTTACAAAATAATTGAATTACTTTAAAAATAGGAAGTTCACTTTCTTTGGATGAAAGCTGCCTCCCATCAGTTCAAGACTAAATCAAACAAGGCATGGAGGTTTTTCCTTACCCTAAAAGATATGAAAAGTATGTTATCCTCTAGGCAGTTCTCTTAGAATGTACAGGAGTTTATCTCCTAAGAGTCAGGGATATTACTTAGGACAAGAAAGCTCAGCATTGTCAGAAGAAGGCAAAATCTTGACCATGGCTTGCTGGAGCTCAACAGGAGCAGTTACTACCAAGTGCAAACGTCTTTACACTGCAAGTCTATTTTTAATAAATGGTATGAAGGGGGCTAGTCCATTGTCTCCACCAGACTAAACTGCAACTAAACCACTTTTAGCAGTTGTTCATCTTAAATAATATGCGCAATAGCACATCCTACAACAATCTAATTTCCTTGGGCAATATATTCGTGTCACTTCACTGGCACTATCATCAGTGTTCCAAATGTGCTCCACAACTATCTCTTGCTTAATTTTAAGCACAATACTTTGTCCTATCTCTAGCAGACAAAGAACAGTTTGCCCTCTGCCTTGCAGCAACCTCTTACAGAGAAGATGACTGATATCAGATCTCTAACCGCGCCTCCCTTAAAAACTCCATTTTTTTTTTTTTTTTTTTTTTTTTTTACCATTTCCCATTCTCAGTTTCTATATTTCTGATCATTCCTGGAACAAATATTGCTCTGTGAACCAAAGCTGCTGTATTCACAGCCTTGAAATATCCTTGCCCTGAGGCTGGAGCATTATCAAGCACAATGAAGGAACTTTTCTATGGCAAACCTATGCGTAGTACGTGTTTACACAGCTCATGCCATGTTTGCTTTCTCCCAACATTCAGACCTTGTTGACTCAATTTCAGTATGTGATCCAGCCCCGGATACTGTATAAAGCTGCCACGTAGCTGTTTATTTAGTACTTCAGGCTCCAATCTCATCCTCAAATGGGCTGCAAACCTCCTGACTTTGCGTGAGTGTGTTTGCACAGCACATTCATCTCAATGGCCTTGCCTGAAATGGTCTTTCACTTCTGAAATTTTCAAATAAGGAAAGAGCTTCCCATAAATCTATGCCAAGGAATAACACTGCGTGTGTCTACAAAAAGTATTCACATGCAAATTTATGCCATACTGACAGCAAAGGCTTGACAGGCTTCATTATATAACTGCCCATATTTAAGAGAATCTACTAAAAGGAGGATTCCATAATAACTGTTGGAACCTACAGTACATGGGGATGTCCTGACTTCTGCCCAGGGCTTTATGTTGCGCAGAGGAACCACCCTTGTGCCTGAGGTTGGAAAGAAGAAATTTTAAATTCCCTTTTATGCAGGTAAGGTAGCAAAAGAACAATTGGATTCAGATTCCTATTCACTCAAGTCAACAGTTGATGTCTGATATTTAAAACAGCTCAATACCCGCTATGGACTTTTAAATTACTTTTAAAGATGTTTTGATGCAGACAGTGCATCTACTGGTGATCAGACAGATAAGAGAGGAAACAGAACTCCAAGACAATAATGTGTGCCTGGGAAAATATCTGTGGAAGCTTTGCTTCAAAACCTTGTCAGCTGTAACGAAGGTTAAAGGTTCTGTGACCTGCTGAGAAAAGGGGAGCATCTAAACCATTACTAGCCTCTTTAAACTTAACTTCTTGAAGGGAAAAATAGAAAATAACTAGTATGTCTCCTACTGACCATGTTTCTTATTGCATATTTTTTGGCTTAACCGATTCTGCGTATCTTCTTTTTTAAAAGCATAGCTGACCAAATCCTCAATTCTCTTCAAAGGGGGAAAAAAAATGGGGTTTTATTCAGTTGTAACAGATTAGTTCTCTAAGCACAAAAGTTCTCCAAAGCTTTGTTCTACTGTTGAGTTTTCTGGTCTCTAAGTGTATTTCATTGTCAAGTGCTTGGAAACCACTTTGAAAACAAACAAACAAAAGAGCTAAAAAAATAATAAAAAAAAAATCAATAAACTTTTTGGCCTGCTTTCTGCCTGCAGTCTGATCTGACAGCCAAAAGCCTCCAGATCTGGTTTTTAAAAATGTCTACGAATTGAGGATTAGTTGCCACAGTTTTCATAGAAATGTTTGTGCTCCACAGGCAGATACTTGAAAAAGAAATGGTTAAAAAGTCATCTTATACAAAAGGTTTAGGGAAACTGTAAGTGGAGAATACTAGATGAAACCAGTAAAAATACATGTATTAAACATAATAGAAGAAATCTGCTTGTCCATAAATTTTCTCGTTACAATTTTTTTTTTCTCCACAATTCAAGGTATCATCACAATAATCTGCCACCATTAAAAGCTCTCAAGGAAAATTACATAGCACATCACCAAAATGTTGTAGAGACTGATGAGAGGCTGCATTTTTAACGATACTGAGCAGCCATAATCTGAAATAATCAAGCAGAAATGCAGGTGCTAAGTCTGTGCCCAGATCAAACCCCATTGCAAGAA
Source organism: Myiotriccus ornatus (assembly GCA_036023395.1). Lineage (NCBI taxonomy): Eukaryota > Metazoa > Chordata > Aves > Passeriformes > Tyrannidae > Myiotriccus > Myiotriccus ornatus. Next base: position 58,957,406 of record JAYRBT010000093.1, on the reverse strand, counting down.
GAAAAATTACTCTGTTCAGCAAGTGGAGAAAGCTCATTTTACTTGTCTCTGCCCAAAGATACTAATTCAACCTTCAAAGTGAAAGAAAACACACTTACACGCAGATAAAAATGCATATATCAAATTACATATCCTACTTTTGCCAACAGAAAGCGTCCAAAAAAATTCCCCTATCTAAAAAACCATGCCAGAAGTACACATTTCTGGGAAACCAAGCAAACTGCCAATACAGCTGACAATAAAGGCAATGGACACAGAAACAGAAGATGAACTGGCTTCCTTTAGAACAGCTTTGCTGATCCCACAGCATTCATTCTTTAATTTTAAAGCTAGCTAAGTAACAAAAAAATGAGAGTAGAATTAATAAGATTTATTTGAGGGAGCTTGGCTGTTTTTCAATAGAGTACATTATTCCATGTCCTTAAAAAAAATTCCAAAGTTGAGACAAAAATCTTCAGTAATCTAAATGCAGGCTTTCCCTCTCTGTTTTATAACATGGCACCATTCCACTTTATAAAAGATTCGCAGGACATGAATCACTAAAACTCGTTTATAAATGAAAACCGAATCCCATTTGGGAATCTGGCTTTCCACAGTTCTGAGGAATTAATGCAAGAATCTGCTATTTCTCTGTCTAAAAGCTGATAAAATAATTCAAGTTGCCTATGTGCATGCTCTCCCCTAATCTGCGGCGGAAGAAAAGGAAACAAAGACAGGGTGCTAATATATCATTCAGTAAATGTGCAGGAGTACACAAGGCCAAATTTTCAGTCTTGTGAGACATTTGTTTTGTTGGGTTTTTTTTTCTGTCAAGCACAAGGAGAAAAATTCCCTCCTCACTGCTTCCTCTAGCTGCCAAACAGCAGCATCACCTCTGAGATACTGGGAAGCCACTGCAGTTATCCTGCAGCCACCTCAGCCTGCCTCTGCTCTGCAAAGTGAGGTGAGAAGTCAGGACACAACACACAACATAAGGATCAACACTTCAACAATTAATTTTCCTGATCATGAGCACCATCTACAGAGGCAAGCCTTTTATCAAGAAATTTTACCAACAAGAATAAAGGTGCACCCCAGATGCAGTAAAGTTTTAACTTTCTCAGGTTCTAATGCCAACTTGCAGCTGCTCTTGGTTTCCAGTAATTCCAGTTCTTCGTTTTTTTTTCTGATCCCAGGACTGTTAGACACTGGAAATACAAATAAGCAAGCTGCAGACTGGGAGAGCTGTTGGGTGCTTCCAAGTAGCAATTAGCATGAGAAGCACCCTCACCCAGCAAGGAGATGAGACAACAGATCCATGAAGAAGTGCTGCAACTCAAGGATGATTCTATAAAAGCATTTAGTACCTGCTGGACAGCACAACATATACACACACACACACAGCAACTGAGACCCTTAGGACTTGTCATTTCAAAGAAAGGAAAATATGTAGCAGTAGCTGATATCAAATAGTTCAATCACAGTCATGGATAAAATTTTGGGAAGGATCTGGAAAGTACAATGAACGACTCCTTCAGGTTACTCCCGTAAACCAAGAAAACCCACGAAACAAAAACAGGACCGAGACCACTGGGAAGAACATCCCTGCTGGAACAGATGAGCTGGAGAGAAAAAAAAACAGTGATACTGAAGAGGTGAACCAATCAGGCAGAGCAGGGGACTGAAAGGGCAGAACAAAGCAAAGACACACTGTAGGAAATGATTGTTTATTTTTACCGCAATTAAAAGGTAACTTACCAGACGACAATTTTTTTTCGTTTTTTTCAAGCAAAATATACATTTTTCACACTTCACCTTGTGGTCTCACTGAATTACGCTTGTTTTCAATTAAACTATATGCTAATTTAGAAACCCTTAGTCCTACTGGAGTAACTGTTTCACGCACTATTCAGCATACCACAGAAGAGTGGTCTCCAAGCCAGATGTTGCATGATCTCCTAGCATGAGATTTTCAGAAGAACAAATGCACTTTCAAAGGAAAACTGTGTGTCTAACTCCCAAGTTTGGAAGTCCTTCCCATATCAATTAGCCATCAAGCACGTGGTTGAATACAAGCACATCCATCACTACTAGGAACACAAGCACTGCTCTCCAGATGGTAACAACAAAAAAACAAACTCTTCTGAGAAACACAGTGAACCCAAATACTACCAAAAATAGACTAAATATGTTTTGGGATATCCGCAAGCCTGTTCATGATTTATTGTTATTACATATTAGGCCAATGTTATTATAGATTATCCCTAAGTCTTATTAGAGATCAGAGAAGGCACGCTAGAGAGGTCTGGATTTCAGTTCAGTAAAGGTTGACTTCACTCTGCAGCCATTTCCTCAGCAGGGTTTCTCCATCCAGCTGTAGGGTTTCACCAAGCTTGTTAGGACACCGTATGCTGAGAACTCATCTCCTCATCCTGAGAGAACTGAACCTGAGCAGTGTGTCCAAAGGTTATTGCAGGGGTAAAAGGGACAGACAACGCATGATCAGATAAGTCCAACTTCCTTAGGAAGTCAGCTCAAATTAACAAGCACAGATTCTTCTCCCATAGAGGTGCAGATGGAAAACACCTAATCATCTGAACAAAGAACAAAGCAAAGGGTGAAGGTTAAGGGACACTACTGGCCAAAAGAAAACTTTTGATCTCCTAGGCTATTGTGCTGTGCAGAAGAAGGAAACAGCTCAGAGTCATTTACACACTCATCTTTTAACCCATTCAAAAATTTTCTTAGTACTTACTACAACTGACAAATTAATATTGTGTGGAGGTGAAGGATATATTTGTGTAAATCTGATACAGCTACACATATTTCCTGATGTGCTTGAATTTGGTGACCTCATGGTCAACACACTTCCTTGAATTCTTGTGCTTTGCAACACAGCATGGAATAAGCACAGTGAGCAAAAGCACACAAGTCTGATTACTTTGCGTATATAAAAAATGCCTCTTATGACTGCGATGGCTACCCACTATGCCTTTTCAGTACTTAATACAGGTGCAGAGCATAGAAACAAATGCATCCACATTTTTTTGCGGTATATAAACCAAGAATCCAATGAAAACACAGAGAACGTTTCCCCCTTCTCCAGTGCTTACTGCATTTTACTGACACAGAACTGAAGCAAAACACAAATCAATTATTCCAAAGCACATTTCAGTTTTGGAGAGGTACTGTTAGCCTCTAGGTAATTCTCAAGACAGCAAGTCTTCAGAGGAAAATGTCATTAGCCCACAAACTGCGCTTTACTCCATGTGAGGTTCAAGGGCCAGACCACATCACTCAGACTTTACAAAGAGGACTGCAGGATAAAATTGTTGTTCCTTATTAGAATCATGTTATCTGCATAATTCTGTCCGTGCCAGTTCTTTTCAGCTTACACATCCTTATGAACTAATAAAACATTAAATAAGTTGACCTGATTAATGAAAGAATTTATTTTCCTTAATCTGGCAATGTCCAAAAACTTATTTTGAACTATATGACCTTTAATCTTCTTTCCATCACAGGAAAAGCCTAATTAGTTTTATAAGAGAACACTGATAATTATTGAAGTAATTCCAAGTGCAGTTTTTTTAAAACAACTGGCAATGACCCAAGCATTGGAATCCTTCATTGTTTACAATGAAACTTTTGGTATTCGAATTATTTTTAAGGTACAATGAATCAAATCCAAAGAAAGTCTGGCTCCACGTGTACGAAAAGCATATAAAAAGATTGAATGCTGAAATGCAGCTTTCACACTAAATAATATATTGAGAAAAAGGAGAAATAGTTATGTGATTTCCTTTTAGGGTGAATGTAAGGAATGAGAGTCACTTACGAGAAATAAATTGATTTTTTTTTACTAATCAAGGAAATGAGCAATTCCTGAAACTATAGATCTATATTTTCTGATAAAGTCCCATTGTAATAATCTTTGTTGAGACTTTAAAAGCTCTCATGCCTTGCTGTATTTCCACTCTTAGTAAGTAGCTGACATATCACACCACGGCATACTGCAGCATGTTACAATGTGTAGACTACCCCTCCACTAGGGTGGGTAAAAGCTTTACTCTCTGCTCCACTGCCAAGTGGCCCTGAATGCTGCCATTTCCCTTTCAAAGAGAAGGAAGGAAGGTCTACAATATAGTATGACATTATCAGAACAAGCCTGTCCACACGTAATTAGATAGCAGTTGAACTTCTTTATTTCTTTCACAGGCTGTTTTAGTTGTACCTTACTCCCCTTGAGGTTTTTCTCTTATGCATATACCTGCATATCCTCCTTTTAAGGTGTCAAAGTGTAGAAATTATTCTTAAGTACTCAAAATGCACACTTGCTCATGGTACCAGTACCCCCTCGTTCTCTTCCTGTTCACAGCCTTCATTAGAGCCATGGACCCGAAAGTCAAGCAGACACACCTAATCCAGCTGCCTGAAGCTAGTATTACTCCTCCTCATCCCCTCTGCTCCTCTCACACAGGATCTTTGCAGATCCCCGCAAAGGATTTATGGGTGTACTTGTATATCTTGCAGCAGCACAGCTAGCAACCCAGTACCTCAATATAAATTGACTCATTCATTTTATCCTTTCTACCCCTCTAATATACTCAGATGCCGCCAAAAAACACAGAATCTCATCTCAGTTTTAGTGTGCTCCTTGATGTTATCCCCTCTACAAATATGCAGCACTTCTTTAACTATTGCCCTAATCAAAATAAATCATTTATTGCAATGCCAAAGGCACAAGATTTAGTTGTTTTACAATTAAATTAACACCTGACTGTCCATGTCAAATAATCATTTAGTTTAGGAAGAATATTGCTTAAAAAGAAAACATAAAGTTCAAATTTTTGTTTTCAATTTCTGCTAAATTATTTCAAATAGGATTCAAACATACACTGAGATCTCTCAGTTCCACAAAAAAGAGATGCTAAAAGCTTCCTAAGTATATTCAGATTATCTAAATTAAAAGTTTACATCTTGTCCGCTGGTGGAGTTTTTTTTTATATTAGAAAGTTTCTTTAGTTTCCTCAAAGCTCTTTAGGTGTTTCATGGAGGGTCTCAGAATGGAAAATGCTGCTATAAAAGTACTCTGCTAGAGCAAACTCTGCACCATTAAAATAATGCTCAGCGAAAGACACAAAGCAACGAAGATATAAACATTTTAAAATAATATGCAAGATGGCTAGGACCCATAATTTTTATTGCTGTAAAATAAAGCAATGTTTTTCTGTAATTTCTTTTAGAACTTAGGAAAAGCAGTAATTCAAGTATTTGTGTATAACCCACCAGCAAATGCTGAGACAGCGGCACCTGTAAAGGTAATGATGCAGCACCTCATTTAAAATTGAAAGCAGCTCATACAAAATCGAAAGTGCTACTAATAGAACATAGAATGATTCAGTTCCACAAGTCTCTCCTGAGGTGATTCACATTTCAAATGAGAAAACAAAACAGAAATTTTCAAGGTCACATCTCACATCTTCACATCACTTTTACGTGACCATCACTACAGCATCTGTAACTTGAATCTGCTCCTTCTCCCTCAATACTCCCTTGAAAGTGAGATTCACCTCCTGAAGTTCTTTTTTCTAAGCTTCTCTTCTGAAGGGTGAGTCTAAAAAAGGGCTGAGGAGAGGAAAAAACAACCTTGGATTTTACACACACAAGTCATTCCAAGTTTTCTATCTTTGCTTAACAGGGTTCTTCCTTCCTGCTATTATTAGTAAATCTCACAGTTTACTTCTCTCAGCATTGAGCTGGCAGATAATGTACAAAAGAAGAAGGATTTCTTACTTATTAGCTTCTGACACCAATAAATTCTGTATACCTACACAGCGGAACGGAAAAATCTCTTCCTGTGGAAGGCTGCTCATCACATTTTTCATGCATTGTTGCTGATAAGTTTAACCTTTTTGTTTCACAACTCAGCAATGAAACAGCTATTGTTTCCAAAGTGCTGAGCAAGTTCAACTGTGGGAATGAGAGACGTGCAGCAATTCTCAATGGTCTCTCTGGAGGCTGCAGATTGAGGTGCCCAGACACGGGGGAGAGAACGTGGGTGCAAGAGGAACCTGAAGAGAGCGTCAGCTGGAGAACTAACCTTTTGGTGTAATTACACGAATGACATGTTCTGCTTCAGTTTATTTTTAGTTTCTATTCCAGTAGGAACAGAATTTCTTTAGGAAAAATTCTGCTCTTCATAAATCTAAACAGGTCCATCCAGATACGTAATACATGATGCACGAGGCCAGGCACATTCTTACAAGTTTACCTGTCTAAATCCAGAGACTGGGAAAAACCTTCAATGTAAATTTCATGTTATGAAACACCAACATCTTACTTTTTTCTTTCTTTTATGAAAAGCTCCTCTACAAAAGCTTGTGCCAATCTCACCATGAAGCAACTCATTAGAACTCACATAGCATTTTAAGAATAACACCACCTAAGATAACGTCGGAGAGTTCTATGCTTTCCCATTTCTGCAACTTTCCATACTAAACTGCTGTTCACTAAATCTGTACAAGGATCATATATGCAAAACATATTTAGGTGAAAATGCATATGCCTCAGGGACATAAGTATTTGACTTTAGAGTAATATATGCAGGATTTATTTGTAAGCCACAGGAAAAGAGCTTAAATAGATCAGAGATACATGTAGGTAATAGGAATGCAAGTGACAAGTATCTGTTTTTCCCAAATAAAAGAATTTAAAACACCAGAAAAAACAAAACAAAGCAATTGACTATCATTAAAAATGGCAAAAATGTAATGCACATTATTTCAAAAGAAGAGATAGACTGGGGACAATTATTACCAATACCTGTTAAATTGTTCTTTAAGTGAGTTCATCAAATAGCTGGGTTTACATTGCAGCACCTCACTCATCCTATTCTCAAGTCCCATGAAACAAGCAGTTAAACGCCTCAGAGATCACCTGTGCCCTCTGATGAGAGAGTATTTCAAAGCCGTGGAGTGCTGCCCATGACTAACTTACTGCAGATTTATGCAAGATAATAAGCCTCAGTAACCACATATACACACGTATTGCTCTTGAATTTGCAAACACATAAGTACATGACTAATTCTAGCTTATGAATAAAGGCATGCATAAACTTACATTTGTACTGTTGGCAGAAGCCCAACTGCAGGAGCCTGTGACAGGCTCGGTCCTCAGTCTTCAGTTTGGGAGAGCTGAATGATGAACTGGACAGTCACATGAGATACCTGAAGTTAGAAGACTCACATAAGAATGCTACACTAGAGGATCACTCAGAAAAGATATGGAATTTTAAATATACCTTCTGTGTTTGAGTGTGTGGAGAGGAAAATTAACACTATTTTGCTGAGAGCCTGTTAGTGACCTAATTCTACGGGCAGCTATTGTGATGCTGAGTGTTTGCTCCCATTTTTGTCTGCAGCAATCACTGCCCAAATTCCAACCCAGAGTTACCTACTGATTAGCAAGCATGCATACAGCAGGGCAAAAGGATAACAGATAAGAATCTAACGTTTTCAAGGATACATTCTTCACATATTAACACCAGCTGCACCACTAATTAATTGAAATATGAGGAAGCAACCAGAAAACATTCAACTTTCAAACTATCAGTTATCACAGCTCAAGCAAAAATAAAAGTCCTCACAACTTATTCTGTATGGATCAGGTTACTTTACAAAAGCATTTGATCCAACAGCACAAGAGAAAAACTAGGTATTCATTAAATGGAAGTAGTTTCATCCAGTACACAGTTGATTTATATACAGGATCAAATGATTACTTTGAGCAGTTTGGGTCTAAGAGATCATCTGTTGTCGCAAAGGCTAAAACAATGCAACCATTTAGTTCAGTGAGGTTACTTGGTCACAGTTCTCAAATACGTGCACAGAGAGAGGATTTAAACTTAACCCACCACATCAGACACCAGAGGAAGTGTCATGTAGTAGACCTCCTCTGAAAAGTGAACATTGTGAAAAGTAAAACTAAGTAAGTATTGGCAAAACTCTTCAAGAGAGGAAGGAACTGATTGACAAAAAATAAGACTGGATGCATTCCTAAAAAACTTCTAAATACAGGCTCACTACAAATACAGGCCTTCCTATATTAAAGCCTTTAGTTCACATTACACTAATGTCAGACTAGAATAGTACAAATTGTGGAGACATCTCACATAAATATGCGTCTTAATGGTGAAGAAATACAGTATACAAGAGACAAACTACAGATTTTGAGGTAAATTTAAAATAAGGGTCACATGACACCTTGCTGGATTTACATTCAGATTGATCCTGTCATTTGAAATATGTGGCAACATATGGTCAAAAACACCTTCCAAAAATTTCCCATCATCTTGAAAAAAGAGACAGGCCAGTCACATTTAATTTGGAGCAGAAGGCTGTTCTATATTGGGAATTGTGACAATGCTGTTCTAGCAGATGAATTATGAGTTACGTGCCTTGAGACCTGTGCATTAAAAGACTTCCCACAGCCATGACCTTTGGAAGCATATGGAGCAGGGGGAAGAAGGGGAAAAGGAAGAGGAACAGGTAGACCCTAGGGAAAAGATATTATTATCCTCATAACCAGGAGAAACCCTATGAGGAGTAAAAGAGTTTGTTTGACATTTACATTCACCTCACACACACAGTACTTCAGTTCTTGTTGCACATAACTCAAGACAACACTGAAGCCTACAATATAAATCACAATTCTGTTTTGTTTTTTCTCTCTCTCCTCTTTTTTTCTGCCTAGAATTAAACTTTGAAAGCTTATCTCCTTGGTTTTAGCTCCAGACTAGCTGTAAAACCTCAGAGGTCAAACATGTCTTTTGCTGCAAGTGCTGAACTTGATCCAAAACATGAATTATTGTGAAAATTAGTTGTAATTGGAACACTTGTAACTTATATTCACCTTTGGACTTCAGAATCTGCAGAAGCTCCACCTATAATACTGACCACTATAATTTTCTTCTGAAGTTCATTTGATTTAAGAAGGCTTTTGGCCCGGCAATAATTATTAAAACCAATTATTTAAGAAGGATATTTTGAAGCTCTGTCCTCACTGATTTTACAGTTAAGAGAGGCCATTAGATCACCCAGTTCAAGAAGTGCAAAACCATGATCTGCCATCCAAACAGAGTTACATCACATGATGAGCAGCACTGCTGTCTTGGCACAAGAGCTTCTGGATGACCATGCTAAGTCCTGTTTGGAAGGGAGAAAGGGCTGCCGGGCTAAGGCAGATAGCATCAAACAACTCCAAAAGGAAACTGCCTGCCCAGACCAGCCTCATGCTGAGCAGTCATGGCTTTTCTTCCACTTTTCCAAATTTCCCTCTCATCTGCGTACTCCAAGTCATGTGGGATAAGCAACTCCCAATTATGCAAGTAATATGAATTGCAGCTTATAAAGTTACAAAAAGCATGAATATCAGAGATGCTCAGACCACCCTGATAGACTGCAGTGTGGAGATGCCTTCACCCACAGTCTAAATGCTGTAGATGGGCTCAGCTTCACACTATTTGAGACCAGCATATTCAAATTTGGACTAGACATCTTAACAGCAAGTGGCCAGGGTCACCATTTGCCTCCAAAAGAGCTTTTCCTGCGTTTCTGAGTTCAAAGTCCTTGAAACTAAAAGAAAGAAGTTTTTAAAGCTTTAGGCTGAAATGTGTATCATGCCCAAGGGCTCAATGTGGGGGGCATTCAAGGGCATAAAGCCAGATTAAATAGAGCTGGCTTGCTCTGCTCACCACCTTAGCCAAGCTTGCCATAGGCCATATCCACACCATCCAGAATAAATGCTTAACTGTGCTGTCTAGTCAACTGAGCTTGTATTTCCTCTTGGAGGGAAGTAACTGATTTATTCAGTGAGCAAAACTAGCTTAAATGGCTGGCTGAGGCCCAGAAGTAAAACACGGACAATTTCTGAGCCAGACTGACAGTGTAAACCACCTTCAATCACCCCTGCTACTTGTACTTTTATTATACCTTTAAGCAACTTGTGCAATAATGAAAAATTATGCAAGCATAAGAAGCATTCCAGCATACTTTTCAGACAGTGTTTATCACCTAAAGAAAACACTCAAACACATTGCTTTATTTAAATTCCATGATTATGCACTACAAACTACCAGGCAACCTTGAGATGAAACTATCAAGGTTCAGTCAATATCACAAAGTTGTTATCAGTGCAGCTGTAGGTATAAAGCAAGCAAAAATGTATACCTCTAATTTCGGAATATGTGTATATTCCAAAAGAAAGTACTCTTAACTGATGATCAAAATGCAGTAAGCTATATTGGCAGAGAACACTGGTACAATGTTATTCCTCAATATGGAATCATTCACCTTCTCCTCTGCCCTCCACCCCCCAAAAAAAAAATCCAAACCAAACAAAAACAAAAGAACTGTATCACTGAAAGTAGCTGCCTGGTAAGGAAAATGCTGCAACATAAAATCAACCTCAAGGAAGTGCTACTTTATCTACTTAAGAATTAACACCAGGAGACTGAGGCTGGCTGAAAGGCTATGCTTTTGATTTTGTAGGAAACTAACCCTGAATTGCTGGGTTTACAGAAGAGAAAGGAGACTCTGCTCTTTGACAACACATGGCCCAAAAGAGGGGGCAGCTGTTACTAACAGCAAGCTGACAACACAGGTGGTCCATTCTCTGCTGTGGGATGTGCTGAGGGTCTGATTTTTGGCAGGGTAGGAAGTGAAGCAGAAGGAGCAGGGAATTGCTACAGTGCTGTCCTTGTTTCCATGACACGTGCTTTTATAACTTGTGCTCCCTGAGGTAAAAGGCATAATTTGGACTCAACAGCTGACAACTCAGCAGTTCTCTGCCTGTGGGATGAGGGAAGGCTGGTTCTGTTGTAGCAACAGTTGACCCCACTTCAGTGCCAGCTTCAGACAGTGCACGGAAAGGAGGGCAGACATATGCCCTTCAAAACCTTACACCCTGACCAACATTCATACCAACGGCTTAGGAGCTATTTTTAGTTTAAGCACTTTCTGCTTGCAGTGAAACCTGCTGCTAGGAGCGATTCCAAGAGACAGCAGCATGGAAAGGCAGACAGCAGCAAAGTGGCAAAACCCCCTGCTGAGAATTTCTAGTGCTTGCAGGAGTGCAAGGACCTTACAGATGCTGCACGGGAGGGCTCCCACAGTCTGTAAATATAGGCACTGCAAATTTTCCAGAGAAAGGAGGAGAGCAATGATCAGCAAAAAAATGAAGGTATATAAGAAAAACAGGCCCTAGATATTTTTCTCAGTGATCGATAAGAACCTCCAGACATGGCTCATTCTAAAACAATCTGTTAGCTTATAAGTCAGTAAGGAAAGAAGGCAAAGAAGACAGGGAACCTCTGCATTTTCTGTATCCTAGCTGCCCCTCAAGCCCTCAAAGGACAGGTAAGAAAATAGGACTGTTCATCTAGGAATTTATATGACCCTCATCATTGCCATGCTAATAATTTTGGAAGAAATTTATAAGATTCTGGAAGATGAGCCCTGGTGACATTTAAGCACCTATAAACCCCAAACTTTTGATGCTTCAACTAAAAGAAACGTTCAAAAATCCCACTTAACTGCAGCTAAGTACTGGAAGGTGAAAAAGAAAATAAAAGGAGAGGTGATGATAAATTTTATAGCCATCAGCATGCACAGATGCAGTCTCATCTTTGACAGGGCCACACCACCTGCCTTATGCTTAGACACTCAAGATTCGCAAAGAAATTACTCCCTGCCTGTATCTGCTGCTAAAAAGTGCACAGAACCACAGAATCAGGTTCTACACAAAAATGAGAAGCTTTTTGTATTAAGACATAGAAAAAGAAAGCAGCAGGAGTGTTCCCTTTTCTAAGGCAGCTGAGCCACTGCAGCACTCCCTGGGTATGGCAAACACCTCTGACCACCTCCAGAGACTACTGAAAGTGACATAAGTCAGGGTGGAGACTTCTCTAGCCTGTCTGTCATTGGCATTTCTCTCTGAGGCTTAAGTAACCGCTGTCTCAGAGCAGGACTACATGTCCTTGTAAGAGGGCACTCACTGGAAGCAGGGGACCATGGACTCTAGGTCCTGCTTCCAAGGATTATTTTGATCTTTTACAGTTTTATGGAACAAATTGCATCAAACAGCTTTGGAGCACAGAGTACAACCAGCTCTTAAGTCCTATCTAGAAGCCATTTATTTTTCTTATTTTTAGAGAGAAATTTGATGCCTGGCAGTCAGAAAGTAGTTGTAACTAAATCTCAGGGGGAGAGACACCAAAGCATTAATAATTTCAACTAATTCTAGCTAGTTATGGTATCCAGAGTAAAACTGCCTTTCCTACCCATTCCTCATGTCTTCCTGCAAATAAATCAGTGTCTAACTCAGAGCAACAGTGCCCTCTCTCAAAGAGTCATCAGTATTCTGTTTGTGTTCTCAATCCTCCCACCTATTCAAGTATCTTTATATCTCCTTCGGCAGACCTTTTCTTCTACTGTTAACATTCCTTCACCTCTCTATTTCTCATCCTCTCCCTATTTCAACATGTCTGAACCTAAGATCCCAGTGTTTCAATTATTACTGCATCCTAGATCAATATGTACTATTGAAAGTGAAACAAAACTAATCCCGAGAAGTTTTCTGGTTTCTTTATTCTGATTTTCCTTACATTGACTGAAGCTTGTCTTTCAACAGCTCAGACAAAAACATTGCAAGGTAATATATAGTATCATTTAAAACTGTATCAGATCATTTTTGCTTTCATCCAACAAATTTATGAACACAACAGGACTGCTGAATTTCCTCTGCATTTCTCTGAGAACTAGCACGCAGCTTAAGTGGAAAAGAACCTCATTCACCTGTTCACATCATCTGTTAAGTCATTTGCACAAAAACGTAATCCATCTTCATCAGCCTTGTGATGCACTGCACTGTGCAAGATAGAGTTGGTATTTACACACATCTAGGCTGCTTAAGACTTCCAGTCTTCTGGAGGTTTCATCTTTCAGGTGGATTTCTTACCAACACGTGAAGTTTAAATACATCTTCATAAGGCACAAAACCTGTCAGTCACCCACTGGATTAAACAATCCAACATTCATACTCTAAGAAAGCTATTTCTAATACATTGAGAGACTCTGTTCTAGCATTACCTATGGATGTTTATAAATTCAGATATTTTTTGAAAATTTACTAAAGCCCTGAGCTGCATGATATTGAAATAGATGTGACCTTATAGCCATAGACTGTAACTCAACAAGCACTTGAAAATTAAAGCCCTGTGAATATCTGCTTAAATAGTAGCAACAGCTTTGCCATCTATGAGAAAGTTTTCCTCTCTTTCAGAACAGCATCTTCACCCAAATGGCTGTTACCATGTATTCCTTATTTGCCTTTGGCAACTCTCTGAGAATGCCCTCACCTAAAGGTTAAGTCTCCCCCTTTCCACAGCACACCTGTAAAGGGATTTTGCACAATCTTACTCATAGATAGTGCTTGCCACTGGTTGCTCTAGGTGACTAAAGCAGTGTGTTTGGAGAGTGCACAATGGAAACTGTTATCAGTTAATAATACTGATTAAAGTTTGAATAGGTGAAACAGCAATAAGATGAAAGGATGAAAAGACTTAGTAAACAGAAAATAAACAAAATAAGGTGACTCCCTAAAAGTTATACTCCAAACCAGCTCCAATTTAGAGATTTTTAAGCCTTCCATTTTTGGCTTTCTGCAACATTTTCCAGCTTAGATTATAGCCCTGCAGTCTACTGACACTAGACTGTCATTCCTTAGACCTCTCAGGAGTAATCTGCAGTCCTGCCTCCAGCTAATGACCAGCAATTCATGCCGAGCAATACCAACCAACTGCAGATACAACTAGCGCTACTCATTCTGTGGGTCAACCCATGACATTTGCTTCTGCCTCTTCCACATTCAAGTCCTTCCCCTTATCAAACAAATAATTTTTATTTTGATCTTGATTCACACTGTGGTCAAATTCAAGAGACTTCTATGTCTATGCTTACCTTTATGTACAGAGGTCAACAGAACTCAAAGCTTACCTTTATCACCAAAAGCATACAGCATACCATGGTTGACAAGCTAAATACAGCCACAGACCTTTTGCAGATCAAGGCATTCATGCATTCTTCCCTACAGGATGTACAAAGCTTTATATATAAACCATGTGGGCACTGATGGATCTACATCAAGCAACACAGTGTCTTAGTTGGCGTTGCCACATGCTGATTTGAGAGGGAACACGGCATGACATAGACTTCAATCTTTCCCACAGCTACTAAACCTGCTAAGTCTGATTAACAGTCTGGATTCATGCTGGGGGGTTGAACTAAGAGTTTAAGAAGAATTTAAAGAATTCTTCTGCATTAAGGAGAAAAGGCAGAATGGACTGCCAGGTGAGATGTCAAAGGCAAGTCACACTGCCTTACTTAGGACAAGCTGGGCTTCAGAGACAGCAGAAATCTACCCAACACCCATGCTTCTCCGAAGGGAATTTGCCAGGGTAAGGACTTGATTATGGAATATGAATATTTGACTATTTTTGCAATGGTGATTTGAAGTGTGAAAGTCTGTGGAAAAGAATCAAAGTGACAATTCCTAAACAACAGCTCATGGTCCAAGTCTCCCCAGTATTAGACGATTATTATATCTATCCAGAGCTTTAGTCCCACTGATACCAAACTTCCCAGACACTCACCACTGACTACAATTAAAAAACAAACCATGCATATAACCAATTCCTAACAAAGCAAAACACAGCATGCCAGCACAATATGCCTCATCTGAATATACTTACACACGTTGAATTTTAACAAGGGAATAACGTTCTTTCAAGAACTACCTCAGAGGCTCTGAGAGATCCGTTTTCAAACACGATCTCTGCACACATTAGAAATTCAATCATTCAAAACAGACACAGCAAGCTGTGTCTCCACTGCGTCGGAGTCCTTGCACAGCCAGTGCGCAGCGAGGCGCCCAGCATGTCTGGATGCTCCCCAAACGCAGAAGGTACTCTGGACTGCCCTCCCAAGGTCCATTTTTCAAAAGGGTGCTGTTTATTCAAAGTAAAATAAAAATAAAATAAAATATAATAAAATATAATAAAATAAAATAACAGTAACAGGCATAAATAGTATTTACCCGCCGCTCAGTCCTTGAACCAGCCAACCTGCCGGCTAGCAGAATGAGCTGTTGACAAAACACAGCCTCTATTTAAGTCGCAGGCTCCGGGCAGCGGCGGAGAGGAGTCGCCGGTCTCCCCCGGCGTCCCCGGGGGAGGCTCTACCCCGCTCCGCGCCGGCACCGGCTCCAGCTCCGACCCCGCCGCGCCCCCGCCGCCACCACCTGTCCCCAGCCCCGGCGGAACCCCGAGCCACAGGACCGCAGCAGGGCGAGCTGAGGGTCCCGAAAATCCCCGCCACCAGCCTCCCCACCCCCCCCCGCCCCTCCCGGCCGGCACCTCCCCGGGGCGGGCAGAGGGAGGGAGGGATGGAGGAACATCCATCACTGCGCCCCTCGGGCCGCCCCCTGCCAGGTGTGAGCGGGTCCCGGCACTCACCCGCCGCCGCCTCGCCGTGCCCTGTGGCGGCCGCATTCCGCGGGTGCGGGGGCTGTGCGCGCTCCCGGCGGCCCAGCGCCGGCGGGCAGCAGTGCGCAGCGCCGACAGGAAGGAGGGATGCAGCCGCCGAGGGAGGGAAGGAGAGGGAGGGATGGAGGAGCGGGGCTGGCGGGCTGCCCGCGGGCGGAGCCTGCACCGCGCACCGCCCGCCGCCGCCCCCGGCCCTGCCCCGGGCACCACCGGTTCCCTTCGCCCGGCCCGGCCCGGCCCGGCCCTGCCGCTGTGCAGCCCCGGTGCTGCCGGGCCGGAGCTGGCCAGAGCTGCAGGGCCCCCGTTAGTCGTGTCGCCGGGCTGTGGTGGGGACTGAGCTGCTGGGGACACTCGGTGGCGTGGCTGGGTGTCCGGCGGGCTGTGGCGAGCGCCCTGCGCGGGAGGGTGAAGTCACGGATCTCATCTGAGCCTTTAAGGTTCTCTCTGTTATACGGTCAAATATTCTTCTTAGAAAAGCATCTTGAATGCCGCCAGCGCTGCCAGCCCTCTAGGGTTTGACGCGGTGGGCCTAGCCCTCCAGACTCAGGCGACTCGACTCATTTTATTTTTGTATTTGCCTCTAGTTTTTGAGGTCTGGGACTTGACCTCCAGCATTTCATGGAAGCCACAAGAGTTGCATGCCAGCCTCTCTTTTAAATTAAATTTGAAATCTTCACAATCCCACAGTCTCAAGAGTCTGACAATTAAAAAAAAAAAAAAATAAAATCAGAAGAGTTAGCAAGTTTGTGGCTCCTCTCTTGTGCCCTAGTCAACCACAGGAGAATGGGGAGAAAAAGTAACTGCTGGATTTTCCTTGCGTTTTTCTGCCTAGGTTTTCCTGCTGTGGATTTCCAAGTTGCTGCAGATTGTTTGTCTCAGAACCCAGATGATAGGAAACTGCCCTGTATGAAAGTCCTGGGCCAGACTTGTGTCCCATCTTGGCTAAGTAGATGATTTCAAGTCCCCAAATCCAGATTCTCCTGCCATCCTGCACATAGCTTTCCTGGTCTAAGTGAATACAGGTTGTGCTGTAGAGAAGAAATCTGCCCCCATTTCCTCCCCTTTCCAGTGTTTTTGCTTGTGCAGAGTTGCATCTTATGAACCTTGTGGTTGCGTCATGCATCAAGATATGTGACTTCAGATCTGTTCTGGCTCAAGGACATGTTTGACTTCAGACCTTGAACCCTGAGACTTGTCTATGGTTTGGCCTGCGTCAAGTCAAGAAGGATTGAGACTCCTTATACACATACCATTCTTGGATTTTTTTAAACTTGATTTGAAGAAAAGCCCTAGGCTATGAATCCCAAGCACAACATGGTGTCTTCTCTTGATACACATGGAAACACTTTTAACTCCAAGGATGGACAGACTTTAAAAGACTCCTGTTAGGAGTCTTCTATTTAGTAGGTTTAGGCAGTTGCCTTTTCAGCACATCAGTCAGCCTCTCACAATGCCAAGTCTCTCAGCACTGAAAAGGTTTGCTAGACTTCACTCCAGGCACAAAGAGCTTTGATATGTCACCTTCCTAAAAAAATGTTTCCATTTAGTTCCCATTCAAGCCCAGAAGGCCTCCTACCCTATTTCCATGCAACAGCAGCCAAATCACAATGAAACTGGGAATACCAATGGCATCATAAAGCTTGGGGAGAAGGTGGACATTTCATTGTACACCCTTGACCAAGAGAGGACTGCCTCTGTCTTTCTTTGTTTCCAGATCTCACTGACTGAAGCCTGGTGCCTTCCCTAGAGTCTGCATCCATTTCTTTTCTGCAGCTCCTGTTACCTCAACTTTAGCAAAGGCTCACAGGCATTGTACTTATTAGAAAGCCCTGTACCATGTATAGGTACCATCAGTAGTTGTGGAAGATTTGGAAAATTTTCTAGATCACAAAACCAAGCATTTTTACTAGTTTTCTCTTTCAAATTGTAAGGTAGCTTCCCTCTAATTTACAGATGTTCCATACAGGAAGTATAGGTGTTTGCATTTTTTTTTAAGCAGGAAAATTTTATTGCGAAATTAGAAGCTGCCAGGAGAAATCAGAGGTAGGGGTAGTTCCTGATGTTATTTTAAGGTTTTGATATTGTATTGATGGCTCAATTTTTAATGACTTGGTTGGAAGTTAAGAAACATTTTAGATCTCATATTATATAAAACAAGTCTATATAGCACAAGTTTCAAAGTGAGAAAACTACAAGTGGTTGGTATCAGTTATCTCTTTTTTATACAGTGAAATATGCTAATTTTAATATAAATATTCCCTAGACTAGAAAAAAGACTGGCCTAGTTACCCCCCTACTTCTGATCTGCAGGAAGTATGCTATCCTTGCATCCAATCTAATTATGACACCTTCTTCATAAAATATCACAGCTGCTCTACTTTATTATGAAATTTATCCGCACATAGGACATATATGCAGGCCATTTATTTTGCTTCGTGCCTTATCTCAGTTTACCAGAAAACTGAAGGACAGATGCTGTAATGCACAACTATGTCTTTATATACTCAGTGTAGGACCTAGTTGTTGATGTCAACAGCAGCAAGGCTGCACCTTTCAACATTATTATTTTGGACAGTGAAAGAGTAAGGTTTAAATCTCTACTGAGAGTAGGCTAGCTTTAGTTTATCTTAGTCTATCTCTGGGCTTACTATTACTTAGAGAACAACAGATCTGCTGTCTAGGTCAGAAAAAGGTTCTTGAGGCATGTAAATTCCAAATGAAAGTGAGAAGCCCAGCTAGGACGTTTTCATTAATGAGAGTTTCCTGGAGCCATTTAGTCTTGTATTTAAGGGTGTGTTGGTTATTTATGGCAGGGAAAAGGAACGGATGTGTTGATGTTCTGGAACTTTTGCTTTGTGCATTGTTTCCCATTTCACAGTTGTATTTGGCACCCACTTTCCTCCAGCCAGTAAAGAATATTAAGGAACTTCCTTTGCTGAGAAGTTTTGCGCACATTTTACAAACCATGTAGTTTAACCAGAAGTGTGAAAGGTAGTATTCTACCACCATTTGCAAAAGCCAGAGATTGCAAATATATAATAGTGCAAAGGTCTGCCAATGGTTGATTTTATGGACTACCTATTCCTGTTTTCTTAGGGGAAAAAAAAAAGGATTATATAATAGAACCAACAAAGCAAATTTTGGTCTCACTGAATGTATTCAGGAAACCCAATAACAAAACTCACATTGGCTGTGATAAACGCAGGAGTAACCTCTGTTCATGCCAAGAATAACCTTGAGTACTGTGGATAGTGCATGTATTTTGGTACACTCACAAAACAACAGTTCTTTCCTATGAAGTCTCAGTGGAAGCATCCCTGTGTTGTCAAGTTGGTGCAGAGCTTTTCTTGGAAATGAAGTTGCTGACTCCAGACAAATAAACTCTTGGTAATTAATATTTTTCAAATACAGAGAATTTTCTTCATCATTAGGGACCTATGCTGGTGAACTCGGGGACATGTTGGCAATATATTGCTAAAGGGCTTCAAAAACTTCCCTGGTCTCCCTCGTCTGAAGGAAAACCATGCTGTCTATTGTGGTTTTTGGATTTGCAGGGAGAAGCAGTGAAGGACTTTGATCTACTGACCTGAACTAACTTTGATAATGCCATGAATTTAAAAAGAAATGGAAAGAAAAACACTGCTTGCCAAACCCAATTAAACTTAAGGCACTTGCAATCCTTCCACTGGGAAAAAAAAAAAAAAAAGTACCTCAGATGCCTGGAAAATGCATGGTGTTGAAATACCGGATTCACTACCACTAAGAAGACCCTTATGGTCAGCAGTGAAGGTAAAGGTTCTCCCAGGCAGAACAGAGATGATAGGTGGATTGCATTGCCACATGTTGCCAAGTGTTAAGATACTTGTGTCTGACGAGGGTCATTTGTGTGTAAAACAGAGGACAAGGGGTACCAACTGTTAAATCTTCATAAAGTGCATTGAGTCTGTCTTGACTGGCAACAACAAACAATTCATTTGAACAGACCTTTTATATGTTCCTAAAGCAAGTAGTTGTTATGTAATGATTTTGCCTCAGACCTTTCCTTGCCTTACAGAACCTTGGAAAAAATTTCTGCCTGTTGCCTTTTTTCCTTGTTTTCACATCTTTATAGCTACTGTTTCTCCTCCTCTTGGGAAGATGTTATCTGAGCCCATGCTATCAGAGATGGTTTTGGAGGGGTGACGAGTTGCCTATGCTATGGTTATTTAGAGCAAGGGAACCGAACTTCTGGTCTTGTCTTGTGATCTTGATGTAAACAGCACACTTCACCATTCCTTGGTTTGACTGCAGTGGTTCATGCCCATCATGTCGATTAATGCTCATTCTTTCCACCCTTGCTCCAGTGTGGCTTCTGATGCTCCCACAAGCAGGCATTTCCATTTGTATTTCATTCAGATGAGTCTTAGTAATACCTCAGTTACAAATGTCTACAGTAGCTAAAGTGAACTAATGCCTGAGATGGGACTTGCTGCTGAAGATCCCCTGCTAAAACAATCTATATGCTGTAAGCTGATTAACAGCTGCAGGCCCATTTTTCAATCTAGGCACTTGTGCCATCCCACAGGTGATTATACTGTCAGTGTAAAGGGCAGCACATGCTTAATCATCATGTTGGATGCATCACGTTGATAAGTCTTATACTGTAGCATGAGAGGTCAGTCTTTGAGACAGTGAAATAAGATATAGAAGAGTTCTTGGGAAGAAATGAAGCTAAATACACATTTCTGAAGAAACACCAACAAATGGTAACAATCCTGCTGATTGTGGAAGAGTTAGTGGAATCAGTACTAGAACTAAGTCTGACTTATGGATATGAAACTGAAACAGCTTACTTTGTACAGTAGTGGAAGGGCCAAATTGCATCACAAAAAAGAGAATTTACAAGTGGCAGAAACTAATTTGGTTTTGTAATAGCCACAAAAGCATGGAAATCTGAAAGTAAAAGATACTGAGAACATCTCGGGCATTCATATGCTAGTAATATTGCAAGGCCCTTCATTGGCTCCCCGGCATCAGTGTATCTCATGCAAACACGCTGCCCTGTTCTGTGCAACTTTCAACTATGCTCCTTATTGCACAACTCTTACCACTGCTGTGTTGGCTCTGTTTCCAATGCAGTGCCATTCCTGTCAGTCACACTCCTCTGATCACTAATTTATCAGCTAGATATTGCCATGCTTTATCTATTTCTAAGAGATCTCACAAAGAAACGTCCCCTGTACTACAAGGCTTAGTAAGTTGTTGTTTCAGATTTTCTGTGCATCCGTCCAAGGCCTGAACATGTTTGATGAATGTCAGGTGAATTTTAAGTACCCTAAGCTGTTATGAACTTCACATGCGCTCCAGAGCTGATCTCCACATCAACAGGAGCCATTCAACCAGAATTCATGTAAGTCAAGCTGAGCTGTCAGTTTCAGTGAATCCTGAATAAGTGGTTAGAATTTTCAGAATTATCCCTGCACTAAGTTTCCAGGTAGCAACACCGTCTCTCCCCACTGAACTATATCCAAGGAAGGAAGTTACTTCTCCCATGCTATCCCTGGACTGAGCTGTTAGCCCACTCACTGCTTGGAAGCAAATTTCTGTGCATCAGCATAGAAGCAAAAAGACAATGACAGCTCAGATAAGAGAGGAAGTGGAGATACAACAAATACTTTTCAGGAGCATAGGAAGTTCTGTATTTACATGGTTCATAGCATTCCTCCTGTCAGTCTTTCCATCTCATTTTTCATATGTGAGGTTCAGTACTGTTTAACACAGTGCATCAGAAATTGGGATGCTATAGTATTAAACAATATGCAAATGTGTGGTCTTGGAGTATACAATGGCCAAATCCAGCTATTAGAAGCAACTTTCTCTTTTCTGGGCCCAACTTTAGGAATTTTTTTTTTTTTTTTGGGTGTGTTTTTCATTTACCTTGGTTAACCACAGTTCTCTTGCAGGCTAATAAAAGATCTTTATTTATACACAAACAGAAATGCTAACTCCAGTAAAGCAGATAATTCTAGCATATTTCGAAGTCAGGTTGAAAGACATTTTCATAAAAGCAGATGATTGTTTTCATGAGGTTAAATATTTCAGCAAATTCTGTATCCTCTCCAGGAGTTTCCATCAAGGTGGACCTATTTTTGTCCTCTGCTTGGCTTTTATTTTTATACAAAAATGTCTCTACCAGCAACATACAATTCTAACCTAATGCTGACTCAATTACGTATCTGCAAACATCCTTATATCCTTATATCCTCCCTTCTGGTGTAATAAGCATTTTTGCTTTCACTGGTTTGAGGACTGTTGGCAATCTGAATTTGCCTTTGCACAGGCCTAGTAAAGCCAAAGTTGCTGCCCAGAGAGGGCATGATTTGTTGTACCATCAGGGCTGTAAATTTAAGTTTTTTCAGGCATAAAGCCCGATTTTTTATAAAACACTTTTTAGAACACTTTTTTAGGACACAGGAGACACCAGAAATGTATGTACATGCTGAAAATAGTGCGACTGAGCATGCTCTGTCTTGTTCCCATTCTTTGCCAAGCTGGATGTCTAGGCAGCTTCGTTCCCCGCTGGGGTCACAGGAGATGCAGAGAACAACCATCCTGGTGTCATAGAACATCATTTGACAGCAGTGAGCTGAAAAGGATTCACATTCAACTTTGGTCTTTGTTCCCCACTCTGAAACACAGCTCACCTGGGAGGCTGCACAGCACATTCTTGAGGCAGATACTGTGAGTGCATGAGGCACAGACTGAGTTAATGCATGTATTAGCCTAGATGAGGATTGGCAGGTACTTTTCTGCCACGAGTATGAACTTCAGCCTCCATCAAGTCTCTTACTCTATGATTCTAGAGGATCCTGCATTGTGTTAATATAAATCTTTGCATACATCCACACAGTTAGACAGATCAAGGAAACAATTCCTTTTTGGTTTGTCAGTTGTTTTCTTTTTTTAAATTAACCTCCCCTCAGGTTATTTTTTAACTGAATAGTTTCCTTGCTGTGAGTTACACTGAATACAAATACAGAGCCATTGGAAGGCTGGTAGGAGGCAGGAATACACAGGAATAAACAGCCAAGGGCAAAGTTTAAAGGGCTGCAGGGCTGGAAAAGACATCCAAGGGCAGAAGCTGAAGGAGCACTCCTGCTGTGTGTCAAACCACAGTCCTGGGCTCTAGGCTGTCCTTAGTCTGGTAGACGCGGTGAGTTCAGCCTTCAGCTATGTGCCTTAGCCACTGGATTGGAGTATTTCAGGCACAGTCGGGGACCCAAGCACACTTGCAATAGCCTCAGGTAGGAACCTGAGGAAAAGAGGGAATTTGCCTTCTGTACATTGTCTGAAGCAACACAGCGACAGTTGCAGGAGCTGAGCTGTGTCCCTAATTCCAAAGATCATCTGGACTCTGCTCTTTGTGAGCCCACATTTTAGCATGAGAGGAATGCTCACCCTCCCCAAAACTCTATAACCATGTCATTTGGATACCCACTGGAACAAGGAAACTATCTTCCCTGAGAGGAGTATCTGGCTTTCAGGAGAACATACATTCAAGAACCTTTTATTAGGCTCCTAATTGCAACTTTAGAGGTACTTCAGTGAAGCCCCAGTAAGGGTGTTTGGATTTGGCATGGTGGCTGTTGCAATCTCCAAGTGCTGAAGGCCTCTTCAGCCTGTACCTCTTCCCTGTTTCATACATGGTACTTCTATGGAATGCAGACTGGAGCTGAACATGCATAAATTATGGGCACTGCAGCACTCAGCATTTTGATGTTCCTCATACTTGGACAGGCTGCTAGTTCTTCACTTAGAGGAAAATTGTGAACTTTAAAGCCAAGGCCCTGACACACTCTTTGCTGAGCCTAAAATATATAAGAAATCCATACAGGCATCTAGTGAACAGGGGGAAAGGCTCACAGGAAGCAACCTGCTGAGCCAAAAGGAAATTCCTGTTGTTTCATTTGTTTTCTCAGTTTTTGCTTTCCTACACAGCTCTGTAAGCTAAGGTTTTGCTGCCTCACATTTTTTTCATGTGTACCAACAGGCATCAATTCCACCATGCCTTGTTCCAGACCCCTGATCTTACACAAAAGTCTTCCCTCTCACACCTGTAATTAGGCAAACTGATGCCAAGGCAGACTGAAAGTCTCAATCTGTAAGATGCAGAATATAGACAATGTGTTTCACATTTAGATAGAGCCTCTCCTGACTTTGGACCTGATGGTATTAACATCAATCTTTTGTGTTCCATCTTGCACTACCTACTCCACACCTGGAGTATTGTGTTCAGCTCTGGGTCCCTCAGTTCAGGAAGGATATTGAGGTGCTGGAGAGGGTCCAGAG
>JAYRBT010000093.1:58912017-58933398 GCA_036023395.1 Myiotriccus ornatus | reverse complement strand
GAGTTGGATCAGGGGTTGGACTTGATGATCTTGGAGGTCTTTTCCAAGCCAATCTATTCTATGATTCTATGATTCTACTCAACAGTACTACTCAGGGCTCCCCAGCTGGCATCTGTGGCCGTGAAACCCTCTCTTGGATATAAACACCAGGGAAATTTCTTTCTCTGTAGACACATGGGAGAAGCAACAAATGCCATCATATATATACATACAGGCTTTAAAGGATTGTCTGGGAAGTGGCAGAGCTGGGGTTCAATGGGCAGGGATACTCCAGAGGCTGTTTTCCTTGCCCGCAGGGTGCTCTGGCCACCTCCCTAGGCCAGAGGGCGCTGTCCACTCTGATTTTAAGCATGACATCACTTAAAAACCATCAGGGATGTTGAGGAGGCAAAAAAGGCTGGAGCAGGAGTGTGCAAACAGTAATGCCTGAGTAGAGAGTGGGAGGAGCAAACTTCTGGTCCCTGCTCCAGGGCATGCTTTTTGTGGTTGCATTCAGGTGCAGAAGCCATGCGTTTTTCACACAGAACAGTGAGGCTTTCTGAGGAAGCTGGGAAGAAACTTGTATTTACCCATGACAGTCACACTATGATTCACTTCGTCCCGTATTATAAGCAGCAACCTTGACAACTGTCTTGTGCAATCCTACCACTTTCCCGGACTTCACGGGAACACAACTCTTTGTGTTGAGCTATTTAAGAATAGCCTGACTCCTCCCACCCGCAGGAGAGAAAGGCTGGACAGAAAGACTAGCAGCAGTTCCGGCTGCTTCTACAGTTTACCATAAACTGTGACAGTAACAAGCTTTTCTCTGGGGTCCAAGTGGCAAAAACTTGTCCCTTGCCTTCCACATTCAGAGGAGGCAGGAGTTACAGCCATGGGTATGTGGCAAACAAAGCTCTGCGTCAGTGAGAATAGGTGACTCTTGGGAATTAAGTGCTGGTTATACTGTTTTGAGTTGGGAGTACAGAGCAGCACTGTCCTGCAGCAATACCAGAGCAAGCATCTCACAGCTCCCATGCACACAGCTCCAGAGTGAGATTCTGGTATTAGAAGATAAGCTTATACGCTCCACAGATTACATTGGTTGCATAAATCATTGCTTTTTTTGGCAAGAAGTGGTTGCCAGAGAGACTGTAAGCTGCTGTTATTATTGCATTTGGATGTGAAGTCTGTCCTGCTAGTGCAGCTGGCTCTGACTTCAGAAAGAGGGAGTGTACCAAAGGCTTCAGGGAGAATTTGTACCAGTTCACCTGTGGGATGGGTTCCCACAGCTGGTAAGAAGAGGTACAACAATAAGGTCTACTTCCAATGGGAGCTACTCAGGACGGTCTCAGACCAACACAGATACAAGCATTTCAGTTTTAGAAGAGAAAATTTGGAGAAAAGTCTCACCTCAAACACTAAAAATTATCTTGCTACAGTGCTGCAAATGCTCTTGACTCTCTATCTTCTTGTTCTGGGTAGCTGTGGGTTTTTACGTTTTTTTTTTTTCTTTTTTTTTTTTTTTTTGTTCTCCCTTCCCCTCTCCTTTGCTCTTTCATTTATTATTCTGAAACTTGTTAAACATTACTGCAGCACTTTCTCGTGGAAGGCTACAGTCTGTGGCTCCAAGTGTCACAGAAATTTCCAGAGAGCTAGCCCTCACTGCATACTGCAGCAGTCACTGGTCAAATTTGATGCTACTCTCACCTTTCAAGATAAACCACAAGCTGCAGAACCAACCCACTAAACAGCCTCCTGGAGATGCCTTAAATTTTCTCTTCTAATTGCAGCACTGTACCGAGAAATAACTTTCACAGGAAATCTCTGTACTGGAAACAAATGGGAAGCATGGGACTCTAAAGATCAGAGAGGAAGGGTTATCTTTGTGTTTAGCTAGTCATTTGCAGCTTCCAGCAGTTTGAAAAGATAAAAGCTATGTAACTGTTAAATTTTATTAAGGGACATAAACCAGCTCCATATTTATTAGCGTGAATGTTTAATATCAAATCTGGCTCAGCACAAGGAGCACGAATCCCTTGTCTTTGATGTGTGCAGGAGGAGATCAGGCCTGTCCAAACCTCTGCTGTCAGTTCTAGCGAGAAAAGAATTGAACTCTTTGCCATAAGACCTGTGCCCTCACAAAGCTCTTTGAAAAAGAAATGGAGCAGAGAGGATGACTGTAGTGACATTATCATTAGAAAGATTGATACTTTACCACTATGACTCATTCTTTCCCCATAATTTTATGCCTAAAAGCCAATTAATCATGTTTAAAGGGTGGGTGTTAATGCTTGTTCTTGCAAACAAATGTAATTAACACAATTTGTGATTTTGCAATTTTGCTTTTAAAATTAATGCAACACTGAATAATCTTTACAAGTTTCACTATTGATACATTTTGCTTTTTCTTGAGGAATGATTTTATGCATGAGAACTTTTTTTAGGCAAAACATTGGGCAGCTCTTGAATAATCTTATTAAATTACTATTAATTGCTGATCAATCTATGTGCAATCAATATCCAAATTGCACGTCATTTTTATTATAAAATTTAGTTTTCCATTTGTTCCAGGCTGCTACATTTTCTGTATTCTTTTGATTTATTATTATAAAAGTATTCAGTTTGGTTTTACAAAACTCAGAAAGAGATTCAACAAATAATCTATCAAGGGAGTATGTTCCACAGAATTTTACTTTTCCAGTCTATGTTTTTTGTGATCTTCAAAATCTATTTAGGCTCAATCAGTTCTGAAGAATGAGCCTATAGCATCTAAAATGATCCAAAATTATTTAGATATTATTTAGAAGAATCTGTGGCGTTCCATGAGCAGAAAAGGACCTCCGTTACACTATTTCTATATTACTTATTCATCTAGCAAAATCCAGGGTCCTGATGGCTTCTGAGAAGCAGGAGAAGTTGTGCAGATCCAGACCTAGGGAAAATAAAGCAAGTAGAGCTGCCTTAGGCATCAGCAGTCTCTACCTCCCCGATGCTCTTTGGAGTGTGATCCTCTTGACATGATTTTGATGACAGGAGCTTGGAATCTCTACAAAGCACATCTTTTGGCACTGATCTCTCAGGTTTGCAAAAGACATATAAAAGACTGTGTTCTTTGTTTCCAGGTGAAGTCACAGGACTGTCTTGGGGTATTCCAGTATCCTTAAGACATTTAACCATTTTCCCACTGCTTCAGAATAGCAGAACTGAAACCAAAATTTACCCAGGGAATGTATGAGTTTAATGGTATTTTGTAAAAAAAAAAAAAAAACAAACCAAAACAAACAGCAGAAAGTGGTTTAAACCAAGGTATGTTTTCTCTACCCCAAACTTTTGTCAGGAGAATCATTCTGATACATATTTGTGAGGTCTATATAGCCAACAAACAAATAAATGAGCAGCAAGAGAAAGTAGCATTGCACTATCAGATGTCACTGAAGAAGCACTTGCCATGAGCAATAGAAAGTGAGATGAGAGATCCTGTGAGTACTGGCTAAAACCAGGCACTTACAAGCAGTGGAAGAGAATTCAGCTCTTAGAGGCCGATGTGCTCAGGGATACAGGCTTATTAGGTTTTTTGCAAGGAAACTAGAATACATCACAAAAAGTCTGACTCTGTCACTACCTTCTTCTCTGAATATGAATCATCTACAACAGCCTGCATTTTGTTAGTTGCTCAAATGAAATGGGGAACATGAGAGGAAGTATTACTTGTAAGGTTCATACAAAACTACTCAGAATGATACGTGCATTTTAGGAATATCCTAGATACAAAGTAGAACTACTAAATACTAAAAAGGTGCTAAATATCCAAAGTTATGTTTTACTGTTATCCTGAATGGCTACTACCATAGCCTAAAGAGCAGGCAACCAACCTGAAAACTTAAATACAGTGTCCAGTCTTCATCATAAATAAGTAAGTATGAAGATTTGAAGAGGTTTGAGGTTTACCCTGCTTCACTTAAATGATTTAGAAGTGTCAGTGTATATGACATGAGAAATAATTTTCACAGGTGATTTCTGTATTAGAAACTAGTGGAAACCATGGGGCTCTAGTGGTTTAGGTGTAAAGGTGGAAAATTATTCTGAGGGCAATGGCCAGAGATTTATGAACCCAGTGGTTACCAAATTCTGGCATGTTTTTTTCACTGAGCACAGCCAAATAGGCATAATCACTGTAAAGATGATGACGTAAATTTTAAAGGTGATGGGTATCCCCTGCTGATATTTGTTTCTGCAGGCACAAACCAATAGTTCTGGGCTAAGATCCTCCCTCTGAAATAATGTGGAAATGTTTGCATGAGAAAACTAAGTGAGAAGAAACAGAGAGAGAACAAAAGAGGAGCAAAACCACCCAAATGCACCTGTCACCAACTTCTGAATGCAACTCCTCTCATATGGGAACAGTAACGTGTATTTTTAATTACTTTTAAAAAATAATTTAATGTCCCTATTCTGTTACAGAAACTGTGTAGATCTTGATGTACCTCAGGAAATTTCATTGCAGAATGCAAGCTAAAAGTTATTTATAAGAATGAGCTGACATGCTTTGGTCAGGTTTTTTATTTTTTCAGCAATAATGCTTTTCTTTATGTCTTCTGCTTGTGAATTTTTAAGAACACATTACCACTGACTTATGCTGACAAACATAACTTTATCATGATAGTCTTGAGCATTTAGCATTCAGTGAGCCCATGTGCTTTTCATTAGAGTCGAGTAAAGAAAGGCACTCGTGATCTTCATAGATGAAAGCTTAGAATAAGATAGGAAGGTTTGAATCATTTTAGATTTAGTAACACAAACAGATGTTAGCTTGAGTGCCTGAAAAGTCACATGCGGAGATATGCCAAAAGAAGCCTTTTAAAGACACTCATATCATACATGATCAAAGGTTTATTAAATGATGTTTATGATATTTCTTTATTTTTAAAAATAGAACTGTAGAGCATATCTTGCAAAAGTCTATCAACTCACAAAGAAATCACAATGTTAACATGATCTTGAACTCGTGAAGGGGTGAAAAACCTTTTCTGAAATCCGAAATTTCAAGTTGCTCAAAGTTCATTTGTTTGATAATGCCTGCAGCAGTACATCTAATACAAGAGGGAACCTCCTGAGGAAGTCTGAGTGTATTCAAAAGCTTCTGAATGATTCCAGTAAAAGTCCTTGAACAGAAAGTTCCAGCTCACTTCTTGTTTACTTGGTTAGATGCTGTAGAGGAGTCACATAGGATTTCCCTAACGAATCTCGTGTTCTCATATTGCAGTATCTTTGAGCCAAATGCATAGAAAACCTCGGATAACCTTTTCTTCCTCAATATACACAGGGAGAAATAATCTGTTTTCAACATTTTTGGCCCCTGCATTACACAGATAATGGCCAAATAATGACCTATTTCAGCATATTTCCTCCTGCACTCTAAACAGCATCTGTATAATTTTCTGTCAGTTTTATCCGTAACAGACAGTGCTTTGTAAGTAAGAGGGTCATCATGTAGTAACATTGTATGAATGTAGGTTTACAATTTTGAATATTAGCTCGCAGGAAATTACTCTGTTCCAGATGCCGTGAGCTATTTTCCCATGCCTACTGAGAGATAAACAGAACTGAGGCTAGAACAGACTTTGAACGAGCTTTTGGAAAGTCCAGCTTCCAATATCTGCTTCTTTCTTAGGCACTTCAAAGTCACACATTGCCTCACCCTTGAGCATTTGGCTTTCATAACTGATTCTCTGAGCACTGAGTGCAAGGAACTGCCTTAGGTCAGTGTTCTCATTGCAAAAGATGCCTAAAGATAGCAAATACAAAACGAGAAAAACACAGATTTCTCCAGATCCCTACTAAAAAAAAAAAAAAAAAGAGAGATTATGAGAATGACATTTTAAATGTGTTAAGTTGGGTACTAGTCAAGAGCAGGGGAGATCTGAATTCTAACCCCTGCTCCAAGGACTTTGTATGTACACTGAATCCAGTTACTGTTTCACATACATAGCCCTCTAAGCACGACCAGAAACCAGGTTGCCATTAGTCTATGAAAGTGCTTCAATTACTGCATTACTGCTGTCTTTTTCTTGCTTGATGAGACCTGAAATCTTTCTACAGAATGACTTGGCTTTCACAAAAGGGGTAAAAAAAGACATCCATTGCCTGTGTCATGCACACTGTTTCAGGAATTACCTGCCTCATGTATACAGTTCCCTACCAAATGTGTAGAACAATTTACATCACTATTTCCTTTTCAGTATGCACAAGAGAGAGCTGTACTTACACTTTGAAGTAACTATGGCATTGGAAATATAATATATACTCTGAATAATCGCAACTAAAAAGTGCTGAAATGTAATTCCAGCTGACACTGTCTTGCTGCATTGTGCAGAAAAATTTATACAGGCTTCTCTGTAATATCTGTAAAAGGTTTTCATTCCCCTTGTAAGGAGAAGGAATAACACACTCATGGCTCCGGCAGTTAGGTGAGAATCTGATGAGAATTTCCACTGATGTTTACAGGCAACAGATTTTTTATTACACTGTTTATTCATTTTCATTGCTGCCATTCTCACAAACTTCAGTTCATGTCATCACATGTAAAGCAAAACCCATTTAAGCGTAATTTATTCTTTTTAGAAGACAATTTTAATAGATTTTTTTGTTTGTTTTCTTCATTTCATGCAGAGTAACTCAGAAAATATTTTATGTTAATGATGGCTTTCTTACCAGTGTGCTTCCACAGAAGGCATTGACACCAGATTGACACCAATAAAATATGTCTTTAAGAACAGCAACAATTCTCTTCAGGATTTCATGTTAATTCTAAAGACTTTGTTCAAATCTTCATAATGGAAAAGCTCCCTTTAAGTTCAGTAAGCTTTACATAAGCTGCTTGGACTCTGAGGCCAGAAATCTTTTTTCACTAGTGTACCTATATTAATTTTGATAAATACCTGCAGAGTAAGCATGATGTGTTCTCACTAGGTGACAAGAGCTGCACAAAGAGAAATTTTAGTGATTCACTGATGATAACAGTCTGTGAACACGGCTCCCACTAGGGCTCAGGGTAAAAATTTTCTGGTAAAAATTTGGCATCTAATGGCCAAATGCCATGAAATAAATAAAATAATATCTACTCCATCATATTGTATCTTGAAATACAACCAAAATAGAAGCTCTAAAATATAAAATCAATTGTTCTGCAAAATATTGCTTCTCTTCAAAGGGTACTTTGCAGCTGAGGTCCATAGTTCAGACACTCATTTCCAAGGTGATCTGTGTGCAAGATTTTCAACAGTACACATCCTGCCCACATTTGTACAGCACTGAAGAGTTAATGCCTTCAGTAACTTTTTCATTTGTGCAAAGCATAAACTTTGCAAAAACACAGCATTTTGTTTAAAGGATGTGCTTAGTTGCCCTAACCAACAGAAATGAAAGGTTTTGGAAACCATGTCAAGCTCATTGTATAGACTGCACAAACTTTGTGGTTACTTTTTTATCCCCCATGACTCAGACCAAGTTGTTTTTGTATTCTTAAAATATAGATTTAACTTCAACTTCACTTCAGCTTTTAGAGTCACATTAGATGCATTCTCTCTTGAAATCTGAAAGATATTTTTAAAATAATTTCTCCTCCCTCTGTGCTTCCAAGTCTT
Organism: Myiotriccus ornatus; assembly: GCA_036023395.1. Classification (NCBI taxonomy): domain Eukaryota; kingdom Metazoa; phylum Chordata; class Aves; order Passeriformes; family Tyrannidae; genus Myiotriccus; species Myiotriccus ornatus. The sequence goes on along the minus strand of JAYRBT010000093.1, from coordinate 58,925,773 downwards.
TCCAGAAGGCATAAGTGTATCTTTTATTTCAGTTTTCAATTGTAGATAGAACTTAGCAGAAAACTAAGTTAAAAATAATTATTTTATAAAATCACTTAAAGGAGGAAAATACCATTCCCTAGATTTCCAAGGTGACACTTTCTTCAGTAGTTCCATGAAGGAATACAGAATAAAGAGTTTGGTAATCCATAGTGATTAGCTGTGCTGGAGTGGACAAGGACAGTTTTTACACTCCTGCTTTAGATACATTGGGAAACACCCTTAATTAGGAGCATCCAAAACTTACTCATGCTCTTCAAGGAAAAAAATTCCCATTTGTCCTGATTTCAGGAATGTAGCATGATTGTATTAGGAAAACTTCAATGTAACTTCTTTTGTAATAGTTCATATTGCTACTGAGGTATCATTTGACTCCAGGGATAATGTTTTAAATGCAGGAACCAGGATCATCATTATTATTCACTGTTGTGTATTTCAGAGCAGCAGTAGATGCATTTTCAAATGCTTAAGCAAAAAGATAGAGTCTCCAAAAAATAAGTGGGAAAGATTTTTCCTTCATAATGGCAATTAAATCTGTCTCGAAACCCACAGGTTGCTTGATAATGCTGGGCAGATGAGCTCCTCACACAGGTTCTGCAGCATTTTACAAATGAGCAGTGAGATACATCTCAGTTTTTGTTATTACTTTCAATACCATGTGTGTGGCCAGCCCAGCAGTACAGCGGGCATGACAAGCACCTTTGCTTCAGAGGCAACCACCATTAGCGGCAGCTGGACATTCCTCACATCTTTCTGGACTCATGAAATACGTTCAACTTCTGTTTAAGCTGAAGTAGAACTGCTTAAATTAAAAGGTTCCTCTTTTGTTTATTTTGAGACCTAGATGAGTGAACTCAGGAATGATGTAAATGATGATAAGGCTTACAATTTGGTTTGCTCACCATCTGGCAGACCATAATCGCAGTGTACTCATCTGTTACACGCCTGTCTCTTACTGCGTGTGGGTATGCCTGCAAGGCGCGAGGCTCTGCTGGTGGTCCATTTCATTCTCACAAATTTGCTTCCTATACTCCCTTCATGGTTTTAGAGAACATAATGACTCATGACTTCTCAATTTGCCCCAAACTCCTTCTGTTAGTTCATGTTTTTCGTGTAGTTGGTCATGTGTATTAAGAACATAATTTCAACTTAGTGTTTCCACTTTGCTTCCTTTTGACTGACCAGCCTCAAGCAGCAGTGGAACGACTTTACCCAGATGCTTCTTGGTCTGTCTTGTGTCATTCTAACCACACACTTTGACCACAGAAGCTATGGAGACTAATTTGCTATTTCTGTTTCTACTGACCCTCCATCATTCATAATTAAATCTTACCCACACATCCCTGAACAGCATTTTATTTCTGAAGTTATTTAGTTTCTTTGTCCTTTTAGTAAATGACCAAGTGTCACTTCTGTGTAAAACAAAATACATTAAAAATGGTCTGGTATATCCTGAACTCTGGTCTTCTGATTTTAAAACAAAGAAACACATGTTCCTAGTACATTTACCTCTTCAGACTGGTGTTAATATCATTGTTCTCACTGACATTCTGATTGTCAGTGCTCTGAGGTACTTCAGATACCAGTGTTTTGGTATCTGCACTTATCAGCTGTACAGAAGCTTGTCTAAAGTTTTGTTTTCAGATAAACACCAATAATTGGTTTTATCTTTTTTTAAGTCCCATTTTTCTTTTTACTTCCTTAAGCATCCAATTATCTTTTGTATGTTACTTTCTTACTTCTGCAAGCTCCAAAATGATACTAATGATTATCAGAGGGGACTGGTGAAGATCACCTAATTTTCCTTCCTCCAGAAAATTTTATAGTTGTGCTGTGACACCCAGGACATCATAAGAATATGTAACAAAGTCATTCTTTCTGTGTGCTCCCATTCCTATTTTCCAGAAACCTTATTGCTATACAGCTGTTCTCTCTTCTGTGTAAGGGATGGGTATGTGCAATGTCACAAATGGGAACTTACAAAGCATAATGAGCAGGAAGTTTTGAGATACTTATTATTGTTTATTTCAACACTTATTAAAAAATTGCTGGATAAAAACTATTTGCAGTCCAAAAAAGTCAGTTTGCATAGTCTTTAAGCTCTCTTATCCCACCATCCCACACAGTCTTTTCCATCATCTCTCTGGTTTCAATAACGCAGTTCTAAAATTCCCCAAATTTTGGGCTTTGTTCTTGCTGAGAGCTCAAACTCACTTTTAAATCTCTTGTATCGTCCTCAAACAGCTCAGCTATCTGTAACATCTCTATACTAAGAAAGTCACTGAAGACCTCCCTCCCTTCCTCCCTCTGTCCATAACTGCATTCTTGCTGTTACACTTAGAGTTGATCTTCTTGTCTCCATGTGTTGTAGCTCTCAAAATACTGCCACATTATACGCATTTTCCTCTTGCTCCTTTTGGACCAGCTTGGGAGTTGTATTCTCATCACTGCATGCCTGTCTCCAGTTACATTCCCATGAGCTCTTTCAATGCTCTTTTGTCCTTACACTTAGAACTCTCCTAAATTATCTTCTTTGATTCAGTCTGCCGTTATACCTCCTGAAGACCATTTTTAATTGCTACCTACTCCAGCCTGTCTTACAGATACCTCCAGGATGTTGTGCTATATCTGTAACTTGTCTACTGATTTTTCTGGTCACTCTTGTGCTATCACTCTCTGATCAACTCTTATGCTTCCGATCTTCAGCTTGCCTCTTGAGACCAAATATGCAATTTGATTACTAGCAACAGCTTGGTAGATAAATAAATGTGCTTGAGAACATTTTTATTAAGAACATTTCTATACTATTCAACTGTAATAAAACCAATTAATTTTATGTAATTGTTAATTGTTACACAATTAACATTAGATCCTCTCACTGTCTTCCACATCTTCCTTTTACTACTTTCATATCGGGACCATTCACCTCTATTTGGTACCACACTTTGCAATATTCTTGGGTTGATAATATATCAGTGGAGATACGGAGAGACATAATCTCATCCTCCTTGACTTTTTTCCTTTTTCTGACTCTTACTGCTAGGAAAAATAATGACACTCCTTCCTAAGAAGCAGAAGTAGCCGTGGACATCTTTCCCACCATTTGGTAGATCCCTTAAGGACCACCTCCAAATGAAATCTCTCTTTTCATGGCCCTGGCACCACTCACCATGAAGTTTATTTCAATTAAATTGTTGATTGTTTTATTTGAGTGAACAAGCATGGATTTCATAAACTTTATTACCAAGGCATCCCATGCATGTCATTCCATATTTGCTGCACTACAGTTTGGAGTACTCCTGCCCTCGTTAACAATGTTCCTTGTATGCCTGGTTAGGATTACTGTGCAGCGGAGGATATTTCTTGCAGCTTAGAATGGAATAGTAAGTCTAAGTTTCAAAGCTATCTAAAGAACAAAGGCCATAATTCACAGAGTATTTGAGTACCTGTGTCCTTGTTATCCCTGAAAATTACAGCCCAAACACAGTACCGAATGCATCTGTCAGAGACCTTGAGACATCTCTCAGAAGATACATTTTCATGCTCTTTTCTGTCAGCACTTATTATGTCAGAATAAGAAAGAGGCATATTGTCTTTTACAGCCGATGTTATTCCAATATTCCTTTTTCTTAATAAAATCAATTGGAATTGTTTAGGCAAGAGATAGCATGCTCTCAACAATGTCGTGTCTAGAAGTCTGTGGGAATTTCTGTAAAGCAAAAAAAATCCCTATGTGACCTGTTAAACAAAAAGAGCATGAATGCCCTTTCTCTGGATATCTGTCTGTATATCTGTCTGACTATGCATATCTGCAGGGTGGTATTGCCACTGTAGGTCTAATTTAACTAATGAAAGGAAACTGTGACTTAGAATTTCTCCTAAGAGTGTTTTCATCTCAAATTTCCTTATTTGCATTACTAGAGTACAGCCATACTTTCCTGCTGTTGAGATGCCAGGATCATAGCTACAATGGAGTAGGAAGTTAAGCAATGTGAAGCAAAATCAGGCTGCTTGTAAAGGATTGATTTAGCAAATTACATAAGCAAATTTTAACTCAAGTGGGTATTTAGTTTCTCTGTCGAACGCAGATGGATTTAAGAATAGAGTTAAAGGATAGCTCTATTCTGAAATGCTCTGCTGAGTCATTATCTCAAAACTAGTAATGGTTCTCTGCACTACAGAAGACTTCACAAAGTTCTGCTACAGAGCACTCAGTAGCCTGAACCAAGTTACACCTTACACCCCAAAGTTGCACCTAAAGAGCTTCTCCACGTGTTTGTCTCCCAGGCTTGAACTGCAGAGGATATTCAAGTGTTTCCTTGGCTCTATTCCTGAACTGCCCAAACGTGAAGAGTTTGGCAAGACTGCTACAGGTAAAACCAAACAGAGAATGGGGTATACAGGCTGGCATTAGCAAGAGGGGCAGCAGAAGGAAGAGCAAATGTCTCAAAAACCCTTTACCTGACATGCCAGCATCCTGAAGTACCCAGGATACATGCTCTGCTCACACTCTGCGCTGTAAAAGCTTTCAGATTTTAAGGAGAGAAAAAAGTGAAACTGAGGAAAATTTTGAAATGGGTAAGTACTTGGGATGCTTCCTATGCCATTTTAGTAGGTGCATTTCTAATGGATTCTTATTGTAAATTATTATATTGTAATAGAACCCTAGGATATACTTGATTGCAAATCTGACCTCTGTAGTTTAAGAATCATTTCTATAGGGCAACAGATGAGTAGAGAAAGAGCGCAAGACACAGCACTGTAATTACGTCTTGGCTCAGTTCTGTGTGCTTCCACAGCTGTAAATTTTTGAGAACATCACTGATGATGAATACTACTGCAACACTCATCATTGTGAATGTGTAATTCCTTTCTCAACTAGAGATAATAACAGGCTTTGGTTAAACACCCAATATCTTTTGCACGTGACAAAACAAGAACTGGAGGTCCAGTACCTGACAGAGGGTCAGGAGTATCAGAGCTTGGAACTACCTGAGGGGAAATAGTACAAGTATGTGTATTGACAGCACTGGTCACAGCCTCCCTCTCCTCCACACTGGCACCATTTAGTGGGATGTGTTCCCTGTTACGTGATGGGGGAGTCTGTGTGTCTGTACTTCCAATTTCTGTAAATCAGCGTCTCAGCTAGATCCATTTGTGTCCAGATTAGCTGTTCTCATGAAAAAATAAAAGTCTCCATTAATAACTTAATAGCCTGTTAATTAAAGCACTCAGACTGTGACCTGGGATCTCTTATGGTTCAAATTTGAGAGCATATCATTCCTATGTCAAATGGGCCAGTTGTCCTCCATTTTTTCTGTGGAAGTTATCCCTCTCCATACAAAATTTTGAAATAGTCTTTGGGCAAGAAAGAGAGAACTGCTTCTGTCTCTTGATGCTGAGGACACAGTTTTGAAGTTCTGTGACTCCTGTCCCTCATCCAAGCAGACATTTCAGCATTTTATGAGAAGAAAAACTTGAGCAGTCTAAAATATCTACTTCAGAGGGCAGCATCTGGAGAGCTCAGCTGGGGGATGGCAGGACTCCCTTTAAATTCTTTCCTCTTTGAGTGATTTGGACTAGGGATGTAAAACCAATTCTTCCATTTACAGGGACCTCCTCTTACTGTCTGACTTTCGAGGGAAGTCCAGTGGAGAGGCCTAATGGTGGAAATTTCCGAAATGTTAAAGGCAGGAAGCCAAGCACAGTGATTTTAAGCAGCTAGACAGTTACATAGAACTGACTCTGGAAGCTCCTGTTGGTATCATGGTACTGAAATCCAGGCCCCAATATATAGGTTTCATTTTTCTCATAAATTTAGGTGCTGGGACTTCAGAGGCTGTGTTGAGATCTTTTCCCTTCTCCCCGTCAGTGAGATTCTGCATTGTCACAATTCAATGATCATTCCTGTTTAGACTGAGAACTCTCCTGGTGGACATCTGTTTAGTGGATCCTCATCAGAGACTCAGCGTGTTGCTGAGTGAAAAATAATAACGAGCAATGCTTACTGCCCTGTGTGGCAGTTCTGGGTAGGCAGTCTTGACATGCTGGATGCTGAAAAGTTACTGGGACTGCAGTTTGTGTGTTATTACGCTGAAATTGTTTTCTCATGTACAATATATAACTAAGACATATGTAATGTTTAAACTGTAAGTAGTCTTATTACATACTTCTTGGTCCAATATTTTTAAGGTAAGATTTTTGAGTGGAACTATTCTTGTTTCATTCCCAGAAAGCTTATCTGCTTTTTCCAAGCTGAATCAAAATGTGACATTACTGAGGGGGTCTTGTACGTTTGGGAGATTGGGATTGTTAACAACCACTCATAAATTGGTGCTGAATCATTCTCTGCTCCTTCAATGAAAATGGAGGGCAATAGGCCTTACTGAACAGTGTGATGATGAGATACAACTCTGGAATTATGGACAGAGAGTGTCTGCTTCCCTGTTTCTTCCTCATGCAGCCACAGCTAAGGCCTTGGGTACTTTAAATAGAATGGCCTGCTGGATAGCAAAACAAGCCAACAAACCCTCTCAGGTATTATATCAGCTTGCTACTGACATTAATTCTGTTCACCATGTTATCTTGTAGAATAGAGCAGCTATTGATTTTTTGCTTTTAGCACACAGTCATGGATGTCAGGATTTTGAGGGAATGTGTTGTATGAATCTCTCTGATCATTCAGAATCCATTTATAAGAGCATTGCTGACCTACAAGCAGGGACACAAAATATAAAACAGTTCAGGATTTTTCAGGCTAGAGGAGTTGTTTGGCAGGTGGGGAATACCTGGGTGTCTGGCCTCACTGTTCAAAATGGGATGTTTGGTGTTTTCAGTAGTTGCAGTTGTGTTATTGATGTTGCCATGTTTAGTATCGTGCTGCAAAGGGCCCTGCAGACGACAGTACAGGCAATATTTGTAGCACAAATACAAAATGGGGGAATTGTGGGGATAAGCGGCAGGTCCGCAGACCCCTTGACAGAGGATATTGATCCTGACGGCTTGAGATCGTTGAGAATAGGGAAGTTAGAAACCCACAAGGACAAGGTGTGTACTTCTGCAATACGAACTGTTACGAAGTTGATGCAGAATGTGGAATGCCAATGATTACTATGTTGCACGCTGTTGAGCTCTGATGAAAAGTAAAGCTTTGTAAGAAAAGATATGAAAAGCGCTGGTTTTTTTTTAATAAACGAAGCTGCTGCTGCTGCTGCTGCTGCTGCTGCTGCTTCTGCTGCTGAAAGATGTGTGTGTGTGTTTTGCTTTCCTGGCCGTCAAAACAACACTTCACTGCCCATAAAGAAACCTTGTGAGACCATTTTTTAAAGGCATAAAAGATAATGTAAACCCAAAATGTCATTTGAGGATCCTTAATTGCTTCAGAATAGTGCAATTATGTGAACTGAGCATAAGAAGAGCTATAATGAATATTTGTATGATATTTGACTCAAATAAAATATTTACTGAAAGGAATAGGGCAGAGTGCTGAATTTGATGAGTCTGGAATTAAGGCCAATAAACAGGATAAGCATTCACTCTGAAAGTCCATGCTTTCTTAAGAGTATGTCTGAAATAACTACAGGAAAATAGAAATAGGAAAACAAGAGAGTTCTGCCAGTCTCCTTTGTAGTAGTAAACAGGATTATCTACAATGAGATTATCAGCTAACTCTGTGTGGTGCACCCACGTAAATCACAGACAAAGGGGAGGGAGATGGACTCTGCAGCAACTGCTAATAGCAGCAAAGTACCAACAATAAGACTAAAGCTCCCCACTCCCTTCTCACCTCCCCACCATTCCCTTCACCCCCACCCTTCACCCCTCAGTGCTCCAGTATAGAATACTATTCTAGTTTTAGAACTATAACCAAGCATGGTGGCTGATAACAAGACTTTTTCTGTCCAGCAGTTAGTGTGTTCAAGCAAGACAGCAGGACAAACAATTTTCTCATGTTGCTCTTTTCTACAAAGTCACTGTTCATTTTCTCCTTATTTCTCTAGAAGCATACCATTAAAAACATACGAGCCATCAAACCCAGGGTAAACATGGTTTCTGTCTGTTGCCACAGAAACACCTCCATAGTTAAGAGAGTCTAACACATCGTGGTAGAATACCTTTTTTATTAGTGACAGTCTACCTGTATCAGAGTCAAGCACCTGATAAGCTCTGGAGGAATAAATTATCCCACTATACCATTCCTGTTACCAAAGTCTTATCTGTCTCTCCTTTTCCTGTGCTGTCACTGGTGGACTCAGAGTTCATAATACTTCCTGTGCTATTTAAAGATCTTTTTGGGCTGGTGCATTATTTTAAGCCTGCCTCTGCATTTTTTGAAAGACCAACAGGAAGCATTTACCCTACAAAAATCATAATAACTATATAGTGGTCAGTTCATACAGAGAGATTGGCATATTATATATATATATATATATATATGTATAAACAGGATAAGGTATGAAAACAGAAAACTCTGGACCATGTAAGTTTTTCATTTTCTGCCCACTCTTCAAACACACTTTCCATACAAGGGAACTCTACCACAACTCTCGCGAAGGTCTTTGAATGCAACTGGCAAAGTGGCACCTGTATCATGCTGAAAAGATCCTATTGTAGCAAAGGGTGTAATTATGATTGAGAAGAATGAAAACTGTAACTTCTGAGAGCAACTGACTATGAAAGCGAAGTGTGCTATGCCAGGATCATTTGGGTCCACCACTTGCAGAGTTATACATCTGCATACATTCCACCACATTTACTCTGCTTCTGCTCAGTCAGAAAACTCTTTCACCCTCATAATAGGAACCCCAAAGTGATTTATCCCTAGATAATTTCCCCATCGAGTCTAAACATATAGAACATAATTCACTTGAAAGTTTCATGAAAGCTATTTTTTCCTATCACGTAAGGAGAATTATGACTTATTATTTGTCTGATGAATTTGCAAGGGAAAGGATACAGAAAGGATCTAACGTTCCTTGCAAAAGCCAGCAGGACTCCTTACTGCTATGTGTCCTGTGTCACAACCTGCCACTTTTGAGACAGAGGAGTCACTTACATGCACAAGATTTCTCTCTATGACTTTGTAGGGGGATATAGGCCAGATATTTATCAAGCATACATGGAATGAACACACCACATACAAAAGAAAATTTACTTAACCCTCATTCATCCCTGCAGTGAAATTAGCCTTCTCCTTTGCTTTTTTTTTAATCTTCTGGGTCTATGATATTTAAAATAAAAAGCAAACAATAGTTCAGCTAGACCCAAACCAAGTTGCTGGCAGCTGGGTCCCAGAGATGGAAGGAAGCCAAAGCAAGCTGATTCCCTAGCGTGCAAACAAGTATCAAGAACAATGAAACAATTTTTCTCAGCTATGCCTTTGGCGTAGAAGGCATGTGGCTCAGCTTGGTCCACAGACCCCAAATCCTCCTGCAAATATTACTGCTGCCATTCTGTGTTAAATCCACAACTGCTTGCCAGGACAGCAACACCCAAAGATAAAATGGAGGTGGTATCTTCCCCACTAACATCCTCTTATATATGCAAGGGCAGCTTCCTTCCCTTGAGCTTTGACAACAACAAATCAACAGATGCTCTCCAGGCCAACACAGAACCTCAGAATGGCTGGGGTTGGAAATGTCCTCTAGAGGTCATCTGGTCCAACTCCTCTGCTCAAGCAGGTCACCAGTTCGACCATGTAGAATTACACGGACCATGCAGAGTGTTAGTGTCTCCAAGGCTAAAAACTCCACCACCTCTCTGGGGCACCTGTTCCTGTGCTCAGTCAACCTCACAGTAAGGCAGTGAAATATTTCCTGATGTTTCAGTTTGTGCCCATTGCCTCTCATCCTGTCACTGGGCACCCCTGGAAAGAGCCTGGCTACGCCTTCTTTACAGCCTCCCTTCAGGTATTTATACACATTGATGAGATCCCTCCCTGACCCTTCCCTTCTCCATGCTGAACAGCCTCAGCTCTATCATCCTGTCCTAATAGGGTAGATGCTCTAATCCCTTAATCACCTTAGTGGTCCTTCTCTGAACTTGTAGCTCTGTGTAGGTTCTACCAGCTCTCCCACAGGGCTTTATATTTTCAGCAATAGCGAAGAGCAACCTATGGTGTCATGGAAATCCTACTTTCCATCACAAACGTGAGAGAGAGGTAGAGTTTCTAGAATTCCCTCTTAGCTAATTTCATTAGTGGAAGGGAAGGTTAAAGTGCCTTCCAGTCCCTGATGCAGTGGTCTACTCTCCAGCACTGCAGACAGTCGTGCTCTCCAAAAGCAAGACTTTTGTCTCATGAAGCTGCGCTGGCTGTGACTGATGACTGTGTTGTCTTTCAGGGGCTTTTCAATATCTCCCAGAATAATATTCCATAACTTTACCAGGCCCTGAAGTGCGACTGACAGGCCTGTGGTTTCCAGGGTCATCCTTCCTGTCCTTTCAAAAGCTGATTCTCTCGCCTTCCTTTCTGTTTAGGATTAATCCATTCCTGCCTCCTAGCAACCACTTGCTATTACAACTCCAGCCAAGACAGCCAGTAAACATCCGCTGTGTAAGTACCTAATGCAAGTGGAGCTAATGAACTGTTTGTAAGTACTGTTCTCTCTAGTACAGCCCAAGATCTGCAGCACATATGCCTCTGTCAGCACTCTCAGAAATGAGATCTTGAGATTATCAGCAAACACAGCAACTGATAACTTGTGCTTGAGTAACTAGGGGAAAATATGGTCTCCTTTGACGCACCAAATGCAGATCCTATTATGGACTTGTTGTGGACCCTATGAATGCCATACAGTGTCTGATAAGGTGCTAAGAGCACCTATGTTCATCCTTTTAACCAGAGGACCTACATGAAGTGGTTTCTTATTTTCTGATCCTTCTATCATCAGAGGAGAGAGGCATCTATGGAGAGCAATTTAAATCCAAATCTGAGTCAGTCTCTGGGAGTGCCCTTTCTCTTTCTCCACTAACTTCCCAGTGAGCTAAAACAGTTAGGCTTTTGACATGAACACCTCAGAATCTGAAGCTAGGTAGGGTGAATCTGGGTATACCTCAGGAAATCTCTGTGTTTCACTTATATCATTATCTCTACGTATGAATAAACAAGGGATGTATAACCAGGCTGGTGTCATTTGATATTTTCTCTGCATAATTTGAACCCAAACTGTTGTGAGCATCTCAGAGATGCACCTTATAGAATCACAGAACAACAGAATGGTTTGGGTTGGAAAAGACCTTAAAGGCCATCTAGTTCCAAGCCCACGCTGCCATGGGCAACCATTATGTTGTACAAAACGGTGGTCAGTGAAGATGCTATTGAAACATGAACATTTACAAAACAAAGTTTATTTAACTCCTTCTAGTGGGTGCCCTCTAATATTCTATCCAGCTGTGTATGCAGGAGTCAGGTATCTACTCTGGCTATTTTACAGATGAAGTAAATTCATTTGCCTTGTAACAACTATCTGTCAAACCAGTCCTTCACACTTTATCTCTTAACACAAATTTTAGCAGAACTACAGGTTTAAGAGATTCCTGCCTCTTGCCCCATGGTATGGTGCAGAGCTCTCTATTGTGCCAACACTACTCTCTGTGCAATTACATTATAATCTAATTCAATAAACAAATAATTTTAAAAAAGGAACCCTCCATAACCTGAAGTTCTCTTAGACTGAAGACTGTATATAAGAAAGCACAAGCCACTGTAATAAATACTGGAGTTATTGTGTGGAAAAATCCGCTATAATTCTCAGCTGGATTCAGATCAGGTTTACTCATTAGCTTTGCCAAGTGAGCACTCAGGTCACACAAAGAGCACTGTAAGCAACATATAATACGGTAAACTGCATGTGGAATACTCTGGAGAGCTCAGACAGGAAAGGTGGGATTAATCTCACTTCATGTTACACTCCTGCAACATAGATCTCCGCAGCTGAAGATGTTGCCCTATGCTTATTTACAGATAATGGAGAGAAACAGCCTTTTAAAAAGATGATTTATTTCAGATGGTAAGATGAATTGTGCTCTGCTAAGTGCCTGTTTCTCACCACTGACTGTAAGGAAACGTGGAGGGACTAGCTCAGTAGTGGAAATCTGTATTACAGATAGCTATGAATTCCTCCCTGCTTTTCCTGGCATAGGCATGTCACACTCTTGCTTTTCTGTGTGTGCATTGTCACAAACATGCACATGTGTATACACATACACACAATTCAGTTCCAAGATAACATACACATCTGTATGTGTTAGTCCCCATGTATAAGCCCTTTACCCTCTGATTTTCTGCCAGAGAAGATTTTTCTTTATAACATGACCATGACATGTGCTAAAAATCATATAGGTTCTTCAAAGCTGAGAAAAAAGGCAACAAAACAGGGTTCCTTCTCCAAGCCCTCCAACTTCGTGTCTGCTAGCAGAAGGTTCAACTGCTAGCAGCAGCTCTCTCCTTGCAGTCAGCTGGGGGGACTGGCTAAGCACAAAATCAAAGCAGAACCAAGTGTTTGAATTAGCATAAAAAGGCAGCCAGTCCTTGGATGTCCATGCTCCACAGGGAATTTAAGCACACCTCCTTATAAGCCCTGCTAAATGATGCAAGAGTGTACAAACTCCAAACTTCCAATGTTCTCCCCTTACTAAGAGGACATTTTAGGTTAAAGAAGTTAGCTAATAACCATAGAGTGAGTCAGGGGTTGTTTGCTGCAGTCACTGTGTTTGCTGTGTATTCTCCTGGCACAAACATTCGTATCTCCTCTGCTGCATGGTAACAGTGGTTCGTAGTGAATTAACTACCATTTCATATGGTTTGGAAATTAATCCACTCATTTCAGTCACATACACCTAAGCAGCTGAGGGTGCTAGGTGCTAGGTCTTAGCCATTCTTGATACCTAGAGGCATCTCTTCAACCTGCATTATTCAGCTTCTACTTCACTGTTGTTTGCAGCCACTAAATGTGTTGGACCTGCAAGAGTCAATGGCATGAGAAAGATTTACAATACAGTTTCATGAGCACCAGAGAACCCTATTCCCAGGTTCTTCAACATTCAGAGATTTCTGGGCCCATCCAGCTGCATTCTACATTTCAGAAATACGGAGGAGCAAATATAATCTGACCTCCTTCCTGCTTCTTTTCTGTCTCTTTGGCCTAAACTCAAAATCTGCAGTGCACAATATATTGCTTGTCAGAGTGCTTTCCTGACAGAGTAGTTTTCAAACTCAAATTATGCATCACAACACCCTTGCAAGGTGGAAAGGAAATTAAAAAGCTGGCAACAAACCATCACTTGTTGTAGTAATCTCATGTAGGTCAAAGCTTACCTTTGGATCTAGGGTTTTTAAGTAATGGGTCCAGGGAACACTGAGGCAGAGGACAGAATCTCCATACTCCCACCAGTGTGAATGGGAATGGAGGCTACTCAGTACTTATGCAATCTTAGGCATCCCTCAAGTTTGATAGTTTCACCCCTTTTGTGAAGAAAAGTGTTTTTGGGAAACCAGTCTTACAGCATTCAAAGTAGCAGAATAGTGACTAATAAGGCCTTAAAAGCACTCACATCCCCGCTCTCATCTGAGATCCTACAGGTACCAACTTGACTCTTTAGTTATTTATGTGCTTTGTTAAACACAGCCTTAAATAAAGCATATGAAACTGAAATCTCAGAGGCTGTGATTCTCCATGTCCTGAACAAACACCCTGCCTCCAGAACTGGTTCCTATCCC
>JAYRBT010000093.1:58872140-58905565 GCA_036023395.1 Myiotriccus ornatus | reverse complement strand
TTGTTGAACTTCATCCTGTTGGAATCAGCCCAACTCTCCAGTCTGTCCAGGTCCCTCTGCAGAGCCCTCCTGCCTTCTAGCAGGTCGACAGTCCCTTCCAACTTGGTGTCGTCTGCAAATTTGCTAATGATGGACTCAATCCCCTCATCTAAATTGTCTATAAATTTGTTAAGCAGGACTGGGCCCAGCACTGATCCCTGGGGGACACCACTGGTGACCACTAGATAGAGAGATCTTCACACTAAAATACTGAGCTGACACTTGGAGCCATTATTAATACAGAAGACCTGCGATGTCAAGTTTTCACAGCACAGCATACTGCTAGAGACCTAAGATAATTCCACTGAACTGATACATCAAGACCATGTAAAACCATTTTGGGAAACAGATTTCCTGTTTTCATATCACCTAGCAGCACCCTCATCTCAAGAGTTAGGATGCACTGGTTTTAGCCCCCATATGAGCTGATAAGAATACAGAATTATTCTGTATTAGAGTATTTCAATTTATTACCAATCACTAAAATATTCTGCAACAAAGTCTATACAATAAAGTACTTTATTCACAAATGAGATTGAAATCACCTCCTTTTGGAAGGTCTTTGAAATGTCGCATAGATAGTTCAAGTTTTCCTGTAATTTGAACAGGGTCATTTGAAAAAGCAACAGTGGTAAGAGTGCTCTGGATAGACCTCTCAGGGTACAGTGAGGACTGCCTGCTCTCTAAGGGAAGAGGAGCCAGGAGTTGAGCACAGTACAAGAATGGCTGGGTCTCAGAGCCCAGCCTCCACACTGCTCAAGCAAGATGAGCAGCACAGACTCAGAGGTGGTAGCCAAAGTCAGTAAAGGATCCACATTACTGGGTAAGTTCATGGTGGTACAGCAGGTCTGAGGTTAAGTCAGGAAGTAAATGCACAGATCAGGATCAGGATCAGATTTGATGAGGGTAATCCAGGGCAAGACAATAATGGAGCAAGTCCACAGTAATGAGACAGGTCTGAGAACAAGGAATAAGTCAATCTGCAGATCAGGATCAAGGGGATCCACTGTTAGGCTGGGCTTTGGCTGAGTTAGAGATTCCTGCAACTTAACTGCAGCAGGCACTAAATCTCTGACATGAGCTTAAAAGAGGTGCCCAGCTGTGAGGGCAGAGTGTGTGTGGAGAAGCCAGGTAAGGCTGGCATGGGCAGTGAAGGCCTATGAGTGCACCCAGGACACTGACAAAATCCAGTCTCAGTAGCTACAGTATTGAGGATTAGCTGAGTTTGTAACTCTGGAACCTGCATGTATGAGGAGTCAGTTCCTCCTAAATTCATCATCTGCTAGTATGATTTTTTAATATAAACAACATATAATATTTAAAAATTTTGTATTATAAGTGTATTTATAATAGGAATATATAATTCTAACACAATAAAGCTGTGACTTAATTTTTCCTTAATTATTTTTGTACTGCATTTATTACTTTTTTGTACTGCAATTATTACTTACTTCTGCTGTCTGCCTTCTCGTCAGCCTTTACTCTCAGGCTGACATTACTGGAATAAAATTCATTTTCAGTAGCAAAAGAAAACATTTTTTCTCCATGCCCTTATAACTCTGTTCTTTGACCATACAACTGTTTTCAGTGGATTGAGCTATCTGC
The DNA here is from genome assembly GCA_036023395.1 of Myiotriccus ornatus. Taxonomy (NCBI): domain Eukaryota; kingdom Metazoa; phylum Chordata; class Aves; order Passeriformes; family Tyrannidae; genus Myiotriccus; species Myiotriccus ornatus. The sequence goes on along the minus strand of JAYRBT010000093.1, from coordinate 58,903,921 downwards.
TGTATTACTCTTCATGGTCAGTCAGTCATTTGTCATACAAGAATGCTTTTCAGGCAGTGAATATTTGGATGCAGGCTTCAGCCTAAAATTGTTTCAGAAATAGAGATGTCTGGTCACAGCTACTCAATGTTCCGCTTTTTCTGCATGCTCTAAAGAAGGGGGTTATGATGGTATTCAACCATGATGATCCTGGTAATGAAACAGACTCACAAACAGCACTGCAGCAGGGACAAACAGAGGAAAAATGAGGACTCAGAAGAAGAAGAAGAAAATGCAATATGCAATAAGAGATTATTTCGTCTTTCTCTAAACTTGAAAAAATTTGAGAAGAGGCTTTTTGTGCATACAACTTCATAACACTCGGTCCTGTGCTCTTTCTAGCATGTCTGGTTTGAGTCTCCAAAAAATTAAAAGACCTAATATTTCACAGAAGCACTTACAGTCAGCACTCTCATTTCAGGCTCTCATTCAGATTTAAACTGAGTATCAAGAAGGTAGGGTCTTACTTTGGAGCCGTTACTAAGACTCCATATTTATTAACATACAGGTTCACTTCAAGATGCTTCCAAGTTATACCACACATCACCTCTTTCGTTCATGTGTTTGTATGATACATGCACAGGGTGTCAGCCATCCCTCTTGAAGACTCTGTCCCATAACAGTATACATGTAGGCTGAAAGTTAAAGGAATGGGAGAACTTGCAGATTCATAACTACAGTGAGATTCCTTTTCACAAGATAAATTTTGGACTTGAGGAGCTACTATGTTCTTCTATATGCAGTTGCAGCTGGTAGACCACTCAGAAGAAGCACAGCAGAAAGGATCCCGACCTAAATCCCTATAAAATATTTTATTTCCATTTACACCACGCACAGCTGCAGTAAGATAAGCCTAACAGTGTAAATGCATGTTAGTTGGCTATAGCCAAGCATTTACTCTGCTGAATAAGACATAATTTGCACTGGATTGTTTCAACTCTGAAAGTTTGTGGCATTGTGTATAACATGCTGAGATTAGTTCAGCAATCTTCTCTTATTAATACTTCCCTGAAGTAAAATAATATCCTGATTCCTTCTTAGGAAGTGATCCAGAAATCTTGTTTGTCCTGGCACTGCTTTGCATGCAAGTTAAAACTTAGCTATCCATCTCCTCACCTTCCTGTCTCAGCAGATTGTGTATTTGTAAAGAACAATAGCCTGTCAACGGCTACAGTCTGACAGTCTTTTCTAATCTGGAGAAATTAGATTTGAACCCACAAGCAGAATGCTTTTCCTATAGCCATGCCTTTCATTTATATACAGAGCCTAGTGATTACTTTTTCAGTATCCCTTTTCTTATTAAGAACCCTTAGTCTTGCTTTACCTATCACAAAGTTAGGAGAATTTTTTTACACAAGTATTTCTTGGGTTTTTTCTCAGTTTAAGATCAACAAGGAATTAAGTTAGTAGTGCACAAATAGACAGAGACATACTGTCAGGTATGCACTTCTGTGAAACAAAGAAAGGGGAGGAAAGTAAAGGTTGCACTGTATGTTGTGTTGAGAAAACCACTACTGTTCCACACCCAGAGAGTGAAAGACTACAAAGACTGTAGAAATGGACTCTAAAGTGCAGCCACAACAACAAAGCATAAATCTTAAGGAAAACTTTTTTCTAACAAAAACATTGAAGCTCTAGTATGGCTTGGTTATGGAATCCAAAGGAGAAGTATCCACCTCTAGAAGCTTCAACAGGCTATGCAAATTTCTATTAGGAATGACAGATGCTCTGTCTTGAGGAAGGGATGAACTTAACTCTGAAAAAACAAGAAGGCCCAAACAATCTTTAAGGGTCTTTCTCTAGGATTATTATCAGATTCTTTCTATTTCAGCAGAGATGATAGATGACCTGGAAAATCTGTCTTATTAAAGGAGATTAAATGAAGTTCATGTAAGTTTGTGAAAGATTAGAAACTCCACTCTTTTAGGATAGTGGAGAAGAGTTCTCATTTACTTAAGTGCCAATCTGATACATCAAGGGTTGAGGTAAGTGTTTGTGGTGACAAGCTATTCCTATAAAAAATTAAAATGTGGTATTTAAGCAATAATCAATGGAGAGCTGACGGCAGATCTCCAAACTAGCACTTGGTGTGGTATTTACTTTAATATTGTTTCTTTATAAAAATCTGTTCTCTCTCAACTAATTGTTTAGGTCCCCTCTATACTCAATGGCGAGATACACATGGCCCTTGATGTGAGAGAGCCCATCGTTCTCAGAAATGTCAGCCTGCAATGCCTATTTTTCTGTTGCCCGAAGAGGCAACCAACACAAATACTGAACACTAAAGCTGAAATGATGTAAACTAGTTTTCACCCTTGAGGTCATTACACTGATGTGTTTTCTGAGAAATATAGTTCAACTGCAGGAAAGAAGGTTTATCCTTCTTAACAGTATGAATCAAAATAAATTTCCCATGGTCTCCAGATATATATATAGATATATAGATATAGATATATACACACACATCGGTCAGTGATCTTCAAAATATCAGAGCATATTACAGCAATTACTATAGTCCTATCCAGACTTGAATTCTATTAATAAAAAAAAATAAAAATTACAGAGGACAGTTAGATCTCATACTTTCTACAAATGGGAATTATTGCAGAGAGATATTAAAGATCAGATTTTTCAAATGTAAAGGCCTACATTTACAGTAGAATTTGTGTGTGGTAACAGGCACTAGCATAAAGAAAACACTGACTGTATATTTAAATTCAGTGGGGTGGGGTTGATTTAGATAACACATTCTTTGAAAGACTCGTTATTCATATTGCCTTATAGTACAGTTAATAGAGCTGAGAAGGGATGCAAGATGCTATTTACAAGAAGGACTTAGTGTGGCTGAAAATGCTCAAAGTTAAATGCAAATAACATAGAACATATAGATCATAGTAAAAAAATAAACCAAAATAAACCTAAATCTTGAAATAAGCTCATGAGGAGATATCTCAGCTTTTTTCATTACACAAATGATCCCAAAGGCATATACAGAAAAGCTGTGTAATGATTCTGACTTATAAAAACATGAAAATTAACTTTTCATGTTTATTTATTACTTCAGTTTCTTCCATTTTTCTTGTTTCTTTGCTTGTGGGTATCAGTATACGTGCTTGGAAACAAATGCTTTTAAAATATACTTCTGGCATTTGTTTTACGGACCACAATCACAGCACTGGAAGGAGGGTAGGAAGAACTAAAATCATACAGATTCCACACAGAAAGCTGCTGAGAAATGCTCTGTGATAGTGACTTTCAGCACCTTTGGCTCCCTCTTTCTGTATTAGCGAACTACATAAGATTGTAAGCATTGGATTAAATCAGCTGAGACCTAAGAGATGGTTACCCTCAGGAAGAATCAAGCAGGTATTCGGCTGAAGTTAGTATCATCAAGCTGACTGGCCAGAAGGTGTTTGTTTAAAAGTACAATTGAAAAGACCTCCCACACAGCTCACTATTTTGTACAATTTGAATGAAAAAGATGTCATACACTACGTTTTGTTCTCTCAGAGCTAGATGTTCTGCACTAATGATTAAAACCCGTCTGGAGTGAAATGCTACCTGCCACTATGCCTTTGTAAAAACCCTACTGCAACACTGCTCGTGTGTTCTAAGCAATGCCTCTAAAGTAGCAAACACTGCTGCCTCTAGGATGGTATTGTCTACTGATTTCCTGTCCCTGAAGATGCAGATAGCTGGATAAGGAGTGCAATGCAGTGGAGACTGTGGGCTTATGGCTGAGCGGAGGGAGCTTCCCAATGTTTCCAAGCCAGCTAGCCTCAGCTGACACTTCCAGAGCCAGACCACAACATGGCCTTTCATTAACCCTGTGAGCAACATTTTGTTCAGAGGACAGTTTCCTTGTTCCCTGTTCGAGGCAGCCCTGGGACAGAACTGGCAGAATGCACTGTCTGTAGGGGTGCACAGGCTCCTTCACACCTGTCCACTCAGGGACACTGAGAGCAACTAGAAATAGCAAAGCACATGTGAATCATGCCTTTATGTCCTTCACGGTGAGGCAAAGCCTCACTAGAATGTACACTGGTTCCCTTCCAGGAACCAGTGCTTCTTAAGACTTGCTGATGACGGCAAGTTTCTGTTGCTTTGGAAGAAATCACTAAAAAAGACGACAAAGTCACATATAACCTTATCTCAGTATCATGTAGCTTCATTTTTCATGGGACACCTGTTCATCTGCTTTGTTCAAACATTTAGAGATGAAAATAAAATGTCTTGCTCATACTTTTTTTTATTTAGTTTTTTTATTTTATTTTTATTGTGGTTTCTCAAGGGAGCTGTATTGCAGAAAGAAACCAGCTACCAAAGGGCAGAGACAGCAATCAGGAATGATTACACCATGCAAAATTGTCATTGGCATAACATGATTTAACTGTGATCCCACAAATTATAGATGAAGGCAGAGGCAGAAAAATCAAAAGCAGAAAACACACTGTACCCTTTATATTCAAATCTCCCAAATTTTTCCAAATTCCTCAGAGCAATTCCAGCAGACATTTACAGAAACTAGCTGCTGCTTTTTGCACTTCATCCCCTGAGAAATATGTTTAGAGTAGAAAAGCTGACTGGAGAACTCAAGATAAAACAAATACTCATCTTGAAAGTTCAGATAGGTCATATTTACTGACACTCAGACAGCAGATTCCTACACCAAATCTGCTGATAGAAACAGGTTGGAAGCTGTGAGTAAGAAAACATTTCAAAGGACTTACAGAACACTGAGATTCACAGGGCTGGAAAAACATGACCTCTAAAACTCTGCTCCTACCAGAAAGACCTGCAGGTGGAAAAGGGAGACATGGAAGCTTGCCTTCAGTACTTTATTAACTGCCTTTTTTTAGAGATGGACTATCAGCATGTGCTTGAGCTGAGACCCACCTGGGTGCTGAGAACTGTACCCTAAATACAGGGTGTGCTGCTCCTCCATGTATTCACCAAAGCATAGGAAGAACTGGAGGGTCTCCGCCTTTGCTCCATAGCAAGTTTATTTAATATAGAGCAGAAGTGTTTTGAATTCATGAGAAGAGACATCCAGAAACAACTTGCCTAGTCTATTGTACATGCTAGACAGAGTTTGTGTTCCGAGAAAAAAAAATCATGGAGGCTTCATCATTTGGTTTTGGTCCATCTAAGAAGGAGAACTAGACAGTTCTATTTTTCTTATAAAAACAAACCGGCAAAAAACCCAACTGAAATGCTAGCGAGTCCATTTCAGCTTCTCACTTTGCTTCAACTCTCCTGATGGATTTGCTTTATGTTAGTTCTGTGAGCAAAGCAAGAACATGCCTGGCCACCTCACAGCCTGGCATAGGTGCTGAGGTGGGAGCCTGCCATGCACTTCCACAGTCAGAGTCAGGAAAGACATGTAAATGCTTTCTCAGGCTTCTCCTGTTTCAGGTTAGGATGTGCCTGGCTTCATCCCAGGCTACGGCAGAAGTTTTGCCAGCTCAGATAAATGGCAATCTTTGCCTTTAAACTCTGTTGTTGCCCATACTGAACAATTTACTGTTGTTTGAGAGAGACAAGGGTCAATCTGTTTTAACATTTTCCCAAGACCCTGTACTGGCATGTTACAAAGCATTTATACTAAAGGAATGGATGATTCCTCACAATATTATTAAAAGGTAGTATTTCGATCTTTTGTGTACAGACAGGGGAAGGTGGGGTGTCTCAGGTAGTAGCAGAAACATCACCTTTAGAGTCTATCCATTAGGCAGTAGGAAAGGCTTAGAAATCTTGTTCTGAGGGTGGTCAGGTTCTACTGCTGCAAGTACCTTCTTTCTATATCGCCTCTCATGTGAACACTGACACACAGAGATGCATTGCCTCCTTCAGCTTCTCCACTTCTTACTGAAACCAGACTAGTACCAAGTCATGTCCTTTCCAGAACACTCTTCAAGCTCAAGGGCTTGAGGTTCTCAGGTAAAGGACAAATCTTGGACACTTCTAGTTCTTGGCAGATATCTACATGTTTGTCTCAACGGTCTTGTGAAGGAAACAATTGTGAAAACGTGTTTCTGGAATTCCCCAGAAAATGGAGAAAACAGTTCCCACTCAACAGCAGGGTACACAAAATGATTAGTAAAATACTTTGCAATCCCTCACAGTCTGAATAAAAATCACATACTTGATGTGTCCCCCAACAACTGGTAAGGGACAGAAGATGAAAAGGTATTCAGATGACTCAGTTGGACACTACACTGGGCCATAATTTCATAAGCAAGCTATTAAAATTCTAAGGTCAAGGCATGTCTCTTCATTTTGTCATGCTCTTCTTTCAATCCAGTGTTTTCTAAACTGAACCTTTTTTCTCTTGAATAATCTTATTGAAAATAAAATGCATGAAATCTAGGTGTAGCCTTTTCTGCAGCTAACAAAACACCTTTGAAGTGGTTACAGAATTATATCTTATTAAGAACTGCATGAATTATCAAGACCAAAAAAACTTGGCCAGCTCAACAAACCATGCAAACAAGAGTGATGCCACCAGCCAGGAAACATGCAGTAGCCCATCAGGCTGCTATGGTAACTACTGGATTTTTTTTTTCCCCACTCCTATGCTTTCTTTCAAAACCACCACTACAACTGCATGACACTGTGAATCTCTCCAGTGATATATAAACTTGTCTCAGTCAGCAGATCCTGCAGTTTTTCTGAGAGTTTCAGAGCTGATTGTAACCAGGCCCTTTCATCAGCAGTGGGGTGTGTGATAGACCAACGGCCTACTTCTCACTTGTACCAAAGTGCTTATGCTGATACAGCCCCTTATATACGTGTGACGATAAAGGTACTTACAATGCTACAATACCGTTCTCTTCTAATACAGAAACAAACTTCACTGATACAGCTGCATTCACACTACAGCCAGTCTAAACTTGGATGTTTTACTGGCAGAGAGATGCTCCTAAGAGCGCGGGGAAAAAATATCACACACCTCTCTGTCAACTGTGCTGGCAGACAGAGAAGTCCCTAGATAGACAAAACAAGTTTCTGCAGGATAACTGTAGCTGTCTGTGTATGCTCTGCCCACATCAAAAGCAAAGTAGTTTGAATTAGCTTAACTAAACTCTTTCACTGAGGTTGACCCGAGGTCTAAAACCATGGTCATACCAGCCTAAAAGTGAGTAAAGCTATTGAATTCCAGGAACTGGTAAAGGCTGTAAGAGCAAAACAACCCTTTTGCCAGTATACATATCTTTTCCCTGAGGAAGGAAGTGCACCACTATAACTACTATAAATAAGGCCTGAAGAGCCTGGGTTATACCTATTCAATTATAACAGGAAATTAAAATAGTCCAGAATTTTGGTAGTCTGAGGCCATTTTACTCTCTGAGTAAAGGTAACAGCATTAAAAGATTCAGTAAGAGAAGCTTTACCAAGGCAGTCATTAAGCAGATCAAATAGATATATCAAGCCATGGGGATTTATTAGACGGTAGCAACAACACTTTTTTTTTTAGGAGAGAGTAAAATTTCAGGCTCAGGCAATGTCAGGGAAGCTGTACTCAAACAGTGAAGGGGGTTCTGAGGAATGGCAAATTTGGATATGTCCTTTGTGACTCAGAACCTGGTGAGGCTGCAAAAGCTTGCCTAGTGCCTAATGTACAATACTTTGCCATGTACAATTTTCCTTCCATTGTTTTACGGGTCTAAAATTAGTGCAGAGAGTGACTGTGGAAAAAAAATCTGTGGAGATAAGGAAACTTGGCTGAAGATGGATTCTTTTTTCTTCTTTTTTTTTTTTTTTTTTAACTCGTATGTTGTGCTGTCAGTGAAACAAGATCAGAAACTGTCTGCTTTACTTTAGACCTTGATCATCCTGTTAGACACTCTATTTCTGCAGCATACCCTGGCACAGAAAAGGGATGATCTTTTCAGACCAAAGTCAGGCAAAGGAGATGTCTAGTGTGGAATAGTCAAAAACTTTATGGTGGTATTTCATTTAGTACCTCACTGATGCTTTTATATAACACAAAGTTGAACAACTGAAAATTGCAGACTGTCAGCATGAGGCTGTCTTTCATCCAGATCTCCCCTGTCCTCCTACTGCCTGCCTTCAACAGCACCTCCCACACACACCACTTTACTTCTTCCCAGCTCTTCACCTTTACTGCCACAACAGTCTCAAATGTTTTTCTTGTCCTGGCAGCACTCATCACTATTACTTCAATACTCCTAAGAGGGCTGTTGGGGCCATGAATGCACCCATAAACCTTAATTAGCCTGAATCAGGTTTCATCCACTTCCTAACAAATACATTCTTCTCTTCTATTCCACTTTTTCTGTTCCTAGGTATGGCAGTGCAAGAATGGCTTCCAATATACTAGTTCTTGGGAACTCCTCTGCAGTTCATAAGAAAGCATCTGGATTATGCTCTCAGTGATACAACTTAGCTTTATGTTGTCCTGTGAGGAGCAGGGAGCTGGACTCAGTGATCCTTATGGGTCCCTTCCCACTTGACATCTTCTATGATCCTATAAAATATAGGAGCCTAGGAGTTAAGCACTAATTTACACATAGGTTAAAAGACTTTTTGCAGTCTCTTATCAGTGCTGGTAAGTGTGGACTGGGAAAAGAAAAAGAGGAAATTAATCATTGCACAATGAATCAAAAGGTGCCAAACAAGATTTCAGGGCAAATAGAAGTCTGTGTTACATCTCTGTGCACACAAACCAGTAGAGACACAGAGTGGTTTGTGCAGTGTTTCCCTCCCCACAGCCCACAGCTCCCGAAGGCAAGCTTCACTGGGGAAAAGCTGACCCTTTCTCAACACACATTTCTGTGAAACTATCTGCAGCAGGGGAAAAACATGCAAGACAGAAGCCCAGGAAGAGATTTCAAAGTCAACATGTGGGTTAATTAGAGGGTGGAGTGGGTGGTTTATGGAGTCCCAGTATACTGAGGTCTGCACTTAACTGCTCAACAAACAGCAGTGCAGCGCTTTTGCATGCTCACTTGCCATTAAGTGTGACAGCTAGGATGCCATAGCTTACGAGGGATGCTGGATATATATTCTCTTCTTTATATCTAGCTGATGACTGTGCTGCAAATTACGAGAAATGTGGTGCTTTCCTTTAAGACCAAAAATGGAAATGGGCTTCTTGTCAGCAGAGATATACTAGAACTCCCATTAATCTCACTTTCTTGCCACTAAAAAGCAGAGTTCAAACATCCTGCAACCTCTACTGATAGCTAATAACTTGTCTCTCTGAGAGCTAAGAATAAAAAAAATGTAGAATTCTTACCGGAAAAATCAATGGGGCCCTTCCTCTCAATTGTGGCTTCTGTGTAGTGTGTATATTGAACGTAAAGACTTGCACACTACTTTGACAGCACTCCATAAAGTAAAAACCCCACTATAGGCATCTGCAGTATCTACTGCTGGTTAAGTAGAAGAGATTCCATCTTTTGTGTACTGCAGGTTTCTGGAGCATCTCCACTGCTACTTCATGTGCCTGTCCAGCTGTTGAACACTACCCATTCACACCAAACATTTGCAAAACTGATCCAGTGACATGGAAATTCTCCAGTCCCACTGTTAAAACTGTCCCTGATTACTTTTGTAATTTCTTTAAGAAAATTGTATTTTCTCTAAGAAAAAATCATGTCAGTTAACCTTAAAAATGTACATATGCTTCAAGTATGTAGAAAGACAAACTATACCAGTAATTATTTATAACTCATATGGTACATTTAGCTTTACAACAGTAACACAGCACTCTTAATACACACATAGTTGTTTGAAAAATAGTGACATCAAAAAATAATGAGAGTGATAGATGGGAACCACAACAAATGTAATTGCTGGCAACTATTTCCATAAAAATCAAGTGATCAATTGTTCGTAGAAAACAAGCATTAAAGTCCTGGGAAGGTAGACTGATCAAAGCAAAATCATTACAATCTGGGAAATACAGACTTTTTATTAATTATTCTTCAAGCCTTACTGCCAATTCACCAGAAGCAGATTTTTTGATAGTATGATGTATGATCTGTAATGTGTGTCATGACTCATGGGGTAAACACTGATTTATAATTCTATCTTCAATGTTGTTAGTCCTTCACATAGGAAGAGGTCTGACTATCACCAGTGGGACAATGTCTTTCAGTTAGGAATGCCTCGAAAAAAGGACTGTACACACAGAGCAACAAATCCACTGATCTGTGTTCCTGGTGGCTTTCAGTTCCTGCCAGATGTGTACTTACTGAATAGGACCTATTCAAGCACAAACTGCTGCCTGTATGTGCCCTCACACATTGAACATGCTCTTTCCTAGGTATCAAGTTCTACAATCATATAATCCCAGAATGGTTTTGGTTGGAAGGAATCTTAAAGATCATCTAGTTTCAATCCCCCTGCCATGGGAAGGGACATTTTCCACTAGATCAGGTTACTCAGCCCCATCCAGACTGGCCTTGAACACTTCCAGTCCACAGCTCCCCTGGGCGACCCTGTTCCAGTGCCTCAGCTACCTAACAGTAGAGAATTTCTTCCTAATATCTAATCTAAACGTGCCCTGTTTCATTTTAAGGCCATTCCACTATTCCATCCTTGTCCTATCACTATATTCCCTCGTGAAAAGTCCCTCTGCAACTTTCTTGTAGGTCCCCTTCAGATACTGGAGGGTGCTATCAGGTCTTCCCAGAGCCTTCTCATCAACAACCCCAGCTCTTTCAGCCTGTCTTCAAGGAGAGATGCTCCATCCCTCTGATCATCTTCAAGGCCTCCCTTTGACTGAATGCGACAGATCCACATCCTTCCTTTGCTGAGGATCCCAGAGCTGGATGCAGTGCTCCAGGTGGGGTCTCACAAGAGCAGAAATGAGGGGCAGAAACACCTCCCCTGACCTGCTAGCCATGCTGCTCTGGATGCAGCCCAGGACACAGTTGGATTTCTGGGCTCCAAGCACGTTACCAGCTCATGTCAAGTTTCTTATCACCCAAGTCCTTCTTGGCAGACCTGCCCTCAGTCCATTCCCCATGCAACCTCTACTTGCGCCTGAGATTGTCCTGACGCAGATGCAAAACCTGTCACTTGGTCTTGTTGAACTTTGCGTGGTTTGCACCAGGCCCTGTCTCATGCCTGTCAAGGTCTAAGCCTTGAACTGAAGCCAGCTACAAGGCACAAAATAATTAATCAGAAATAAAATTTCTGTCATTTATATAAAAGCACTAACATCCCTGTCCCAGACCTCACTCAGCCTCTCCATGATGCAGAATCTATCCTTTCCCTGTGATGACCCACAGCCTCCCTGCTGCCTGGTCCATTAGCTAGGCTAATGTGATGTTTCCTGTCACACAGCCACTGGTCACAGGGGTCTTTCTGGAGAAGCAACATTTGCACCTGCTCTGCACTTGACCTGGATTTCAGAAGTGCTCATGGGACAGTGCTAAATCCTTTTAACCCTGTGGCTATCAACTCAGCAGCTTGAGGCTCCTTTAGAGGCACACCCTGGAAATCCTAGTCTGGCACAAGCTGCCAAAGAAGGTCCCAGCCCCTCACTGGGAACAGTGTAACCAGACTGGGCCAGCTGGTTCACTTCTCCAGAAGGTATACTGGGGCTGTGTGTAGATGATCACAGAATAATTCCACATTTGAACATATTCCATAAACACAAGGAAAACAAAATTGGTTTCCTTTACTTTTAGGCTGCTGTGGTACCTTGTGCACTCTACCACCAGTATATACTGAACAGCCCTACCTGCTCTGTTGCTTGGTTTATGTAAAAAAAATTGGGCAAATGCCTGCATCATTACCTCAGACTCCTTCTATAACTTGATTTTAAAGTTTCCTCCCTTTAACCAGACTTGCTGAAAAACTGAGGTCATGTTCGTGCAAGCTGGATGTTGAAAACCTGCCTCAGACATCTCTTTCATGCAGACAGCTGTACACTTTAATGTAAATGTCAATGGAAAGCTCAACCTTGTGCATAGTTCTCTTGTTTTGTGTACTTTTCACTTGATTTATCTACACAAAGTTCATATTTTCCTTTATATTTTTAAGAAACAGACATATTCTTGTTTCTATATAATTTATACATACACTTGTATAAATTATTTGTTTTGTAACAGCAATTCTTTTCCCATCAAATTCAATGATTTCTACTTTAAAAATGAGAAAAAAATTGAAAACAAGCCTTATAATATTTAGAAATAAATGGTCCTTTCATTATGTAACAGCATTAGGGTGTCTCCAAGGTACTACAAATAAAATAATTTATAGTAAACGAGATTATTATTTCTGGGAAAAGAACCACTTAATATCAGTTTTCTGTGGGAAAAACCAACTTAGACAATTCCAGTAGGGGTGCTCAGAAGCACAGCAAGTATTTAAAAGCTTCAAAGATCCAAAACAAGGGAAAAACACATGCTGAGGAAGCAATTTGGAACAGGATATTTCTGTTCATCCTTATCGTAGGGAGGTAGTCTTACTGTCCTGAAAATTAGAATAGGAAGCCTGTTTTATCACCATTCTTTATCATTGTTCTTCCAGTTTTATACCAACCTATGTTCTACCAGCATAACTGAGGAGTAATGCAGTGTTGAGCCAAGCCTGGATATAGGGACCAAAAATAGAAATTGTTCAGTGCTGAGAAGATGTGAATTGCTACCTGAAAACCCCATAAACAGACCTGTGTGGCTACCTTGAGCAAAGCAGTCATGTCAGAGTAAATGTGGCTCAACATACTGCTATAGCAATCAGATAGTAATGGCTCACCTTCCAAAGATAGCACTACTACAAAATTAGTAACTCAGCTATACAGCCACACAGCTGAGCTGTTAAATATCCAAAATGAACCTTGAAATGACAAATATGTGCATAATATTCACTAGATATAGACATCAAGGAATGCATTAGAGGTTGATCTGTATTCCTTGCCCTTTTTACTTTCCAAGTATGACTGTCTCCTCCTCTCTCAGATGCCCACCATGCCCTGCCAAATGTCTCAGCTGCAATTCTCAAGTCACAAGGGATAATGGCATTTGGAACTGCAAGATCAATAATGCAAAACATTCTGTCACATGGATGTTGAGGAGCACTCCCTATCTATTACAAAGTTCATTCAATCTGAACTCAGTCTCAACTAATTCTTGTGCTCTCATGTGCTCTGCTCTGGTGTCCTGAAGTTGTTCATGAGGCACTGTGAGGGCTCAGGTTATTTATCCAAAAAAACTACAGATCTGTCATCAAGTGTCACACCTCTGATTCACCTACTCAAACACTTTAAGGAAAATTTTCTGGTTTTGACTTTCCCCATGCTTGTTAATGCAGAACAAACTGATTAAAGTACAAATACATGGAGGAGGAGAAATTCTACTGGATCTCTTCTATCAGTTTATATGACATGAAGATCAATTCTAGTGTTGTGATTAGCATGTAAAATAACTCCTAGCATAACTGTTGGCAGTTTGAAGAAATTTCTGCTCTTCACATGCAATACTGCCATGAGCTAATTAATCCTCATGAGAACACCATCCTAAGGACAACAAAGCGAAGAGACAGAGAGATTAAAGCCAAAATGCAGCGCAAACATTTGTTGACCAGCTAAATGGACTCACTGACTTCAGGAATATACTTGAAAGCTTCTTAGGAGCCTAACAGGTAAGTGTCATTTGCACTTGCAGCAAGGTTTCTAAAGACATTTAGACAGATCATGAGATTCTAATTTTGAAGTAGGTAGGAATTAGATGAAACAGACGAAAAACCTGGCTCTAAGAAATTCATTGAAGACCCTGCTGTCAGGACTGTGAGTATACCAGTAGGTCTTACCTGCTCTGACCAGCCTCATCTGGGACCTTCAGATGAGGTTTTGCCCAAGGACCAGGAGATCCCTGTAGGTTCAGACCTGGCCCTTTCATTCCCTGGCTCAGCTATGTTGTTAGCACACCTGCCATCAGCCCTACCTCCTAACTGACTGTTGGGCCTATGCCATAGCCTGCTTTAGTCTTTTCACTCCTCCCGTCTGCTGCTGCTCCCGACTAGACTCCTTGGATGGTCCCTGGACCTCTTCACCTCCTCCCCATGTATGGAGCTCTTGATGGAACATTCTGCCCAGCCTGTTATGGTTGGTTTGGCTTGGTTTGTCTGATGTTGTAGATTGGCCTGCTCTTGCTACTCCTTGACACGCAAGACAGAGCCAGGTTTTATGAGTCGTTCCCCTACTAGAATGAGTGCATGTAAGATCAAACCCAAAACTAGTGGTCTTTTTAATAACTGCTTGCACATTTCTCTTCAATACATTTGACCAAAATGCAATCTCAGCATCTGTACTGTAAAAAAAGAAAAATGTCCTGAAGTTCTCCTGTACACCATGAAACTTACATGCAGCCAGAACGTGTCCAGAATGGCATATAATCTTATGTAAATGGTTAAATAAAGAGGGTATATGTCACTGAGAAAAAGTAAGAGGTCTATTTTGAAGGCCTGTGATATGTCTTCCCCACATTTGGTTTTGGTGGGGTTTTTTTTTTGACTAAAAAGATCTGATAAAAGCTTTGGCAACATGCAGGCCATTAATATATAATGAGAAAAATACTTTGTTGATTACACAGCTGAAAAGAAAATCAAGATAGTAGGTAGAAAGGAGAGAAAAGAAAAGCACTTAGAGAAAAACAAGATGCAAAAGATAGAAAAAAGTGAAGGCAGTAAGTAAATTAATAGAACCATCTACAAATGAACAAAGTCAAGATCCAATTTGGCAGGTGATGATTTTAGTGGAAGTCAATGCAGTATGTCAACATTTTCTTCCCTATCCATCACAGCATGCAGAGTAATTCTGTTGAAATTCAATTAAGGAATAAAACCACATGATTAGGAAACATGGGCATATTGACTTTAAAACACAAAATTTTGCTGCAATTCTTAATGACATAAAAGGTAAAAAACTTATAGAGAACAACTCACAGAGGGAAATGAGTTCAAACACCATTAGAAATACATTTTCAGCTGAGGGCACGAGGGAATTCAGCTGTAGAACTTTTATTAAGTTTAATCTGTTTCATGGTATAAAGTCCCTGTGCATCAAGTTGCTAATGTAGTCTATGAAGAACGGCTTTATGCTTCTGTAGATGCATTGAGGAAGAGAGTGAAAACAGTGATATAACCATATTATGGGTTCTGAACACCTAAAATCTTTTTCTTGGAGCATATATTATTGCTACCTGTCAGCTTTGACCTGCATGTTAGCAAAGGCCACTTGCAGTAGAGAAAAATAATTTGTATGTTGTTAACCATTCCGAACCAGGAAATGAGCCAATTCCTCTCATTTTTTTTACTCAAGGGATTGGTTTTGCCTCTTCTCATCATGCTCATGAATTTTATTAATGTTCTCTCTACAAATGTTCCCATGTGGAATATGAGCTCAGCTGAATGCTTCAGATTAGGCCCCAGTTTGTCTAAGTTCAGTATGTTGACTTCTCTGCTGTGACAACCTAGGGAGCAAGTGATTTGCTGGCACCAGAGGATGCCAGTGGAAAAAAGGAACCGTCCCAAGTTAGCATTCCGTTTCATTCTCCACAACAAATTGTTGAAGTGTTGGAAAGCATTGACAGGGTTGTGGATTCAGAGAAAGAGGCATCTGAAGTGATTTATGGGGTGACTATATTTAGCATCATCGAGATTTCTTATTTTTCTCAGATTACATGTCTATCTTTATCCTGGCTGTCTTCTATCCTTTGTAGGATTGAAATGGCCATTGAGAAGATGAATGAAAAAGTGTGAATATTTGTTATACGTATGCCTGGTATCCAGTGTTTTCAGCATCTTCTCCTTTTAATTGCTTTTACGTTTCTTGTTTTTTCTTTCTGACTGAATATTTCTTGTTAAAGAGCTGAGAAATCAACTTTTATGAGATCTGGCATTGTGCAAAATGTGTGAATTCAATGACAGATGATGTGGTTACAGGAATTTATGTCGGCTGAGAGAAAACTTTCCTATTTCCAGAAAAACCATATTCAGATTTCTGAAAACAAGGAACTGAAAGAACCAGCATGTATTTAACCATATGTAGCCAGTATGAAGAGTCTGGAAGAGATGGAGTTAAATTCAGAATGTCAAACTAAGTTGTCTTGACAATGGTGCTTAGCACAGCTTGGAACAACTTGGTTGAATCAGGATTATGAGGGGAGACAATTTGGAAGATCTGTGTCCTTTTGAGGAGCAATTTATGGTCACTATAACCGTGACTAAAGCTACTTACATCTCTTGTCTATCAGCCTTTGAAGACCGAGTTACCACTGTGGTGTGACACAGGCCTACTCCTGAGAACCATGCTATAGAAGTCTAATGATGACTAAAAGGAAGTAGTATAGATGACAACTCACACAGAGAGGAGTGTCTAAAATTTGACCGATAGTATTTTCTGTGGAACAAGGTACATGTCTAAGGCATGGGTTCCATTAACCCGTGCCTCGTGAGTGTGTCCAAGTGCGGGTCTAACAGACACCTCAGGATGACTCTGTGAAGGCTTCATTAGTTTGAGTTTGGCTAAGCTTCAACAATTGTGAGGTGAAAGGAAAAAAACAGGAGAATAGCCTTGTTTTAAAGCAGAGATCATACTGAGACAGAATAGATATTAAGAAAGTTTACAAACATATTTTCTTGGTGTTGGATACAGGCTTACTCTTACTCCATCAGTGTAGAGGGTTTCTGACATACAACCAGTTCCACACAACTGCTCAGGTTCATGAAGAAAGCACTCTCCTTACCACCTCTGAGCTCTGGCTGGGATGTGCTTGCTGCTTTTCTCATCAGCTTCCCAGCCTCCCTGTGTCCATTCATTCTGTTAAGTGACACGAGGGCAGAGACTGTTCCCATACCCGGGGCCAAACGGCAGTGTCCACACTACACAGAGCTGGCTCTGGGTCTCCTTTGTATTTCATGTGGTGATTATGCGACTCTAAAATCATTTTGCATGTTTTTTTCTTTCAATTTAAGTTATCTAAGAACAGAAAAAGGGCTGTGTTCAAGGGTAGGGCTTCAGCATATGAATGCCTATTGGGAATTGCCTGAGAACAGCCTGGCATGTGCTGTTGCCTGCACCACAGTCAGGCAGTATTTCAGACAGTGCCAGATGACACAGGCCAAAACTCTACCAGAGTGTGCTAGCAGCTAAGCAGCAGCTCAGTGTTTGAGCTCCACTCCTAAATCTGTCTCATTTATAAACAGAAATACAGCCTTAGTGCTTCTCTTCTGCATGTGGGAAGTGCTGTTTGCCCATCTTCCTGCCCTGCTTCTGGCAGGCACATTCAGGTGCCCTGCTAGGAGAGGCCATCAAAAGCAGACATCCTCTCTGCTACCTGACTTACCTCTCCCAGAGCAATGTACAGAAAGCTACAGCAAACTATACATAACAAACTGCAACCCTTGAAGACTATTACACTATTGAATCTGTCAGTGGCTGTCAGGCACTGTCCAGGTGCAACTACACACTCAGGAATGCATTAAGCTGCCACAGACCAACAAGTAGGACAGTGCACCAGGCAGCAAGTCACATTGTTCTAGCACTTGCTAAGCATTTGCTACTGGTCCTGGGATACTGGGAAGAGGTTTTGTCTGCTTAACAGGCTTGTCAGCATGACAGTTTTTATAAGAAATCAGAGTAGCAATTTGACCTTCATGGGAGGAGGACGAAGGGGAAAATGTATTCTTTATCTTGTCTGCCATGTTGGGTACAAGTAGCAGAATGCCAAAGAGGTGTTCTAGTAATTTCACCTAACCAATGCCAAATTGAAGTGTAGTTTTATTATCAGGTACATTTTCAGGATTTTCATGTGTTTGTAAACACTGGTCTCTTAAGAAGAAAAAGGATTTTAAATATATGAAAGCTATAAGCCTAAAGTCTCTGTTATGATATTATTTCTGTTTTGCCTACAAAGGATGACTCAGTTTTAGAAAATCACAACCTTTTTACAGACAGCCCCTGCCTAAAGGCAAAACACATCAAAGAAATTACCCGTCATATTTTTCACTTGTGTGCAGTCATGCAGTGATTCTATAACATTTATTTGGTACTGGGGCACAGAAAAGTGTACATAAAATTATCTTTCAGCATTTAATAATGCATGCATTTGCTTTCATGTAGAGATAATACACCTTTTTTCTACCTGAGATATCTTAAAAAATTGTCCCCTGAAAAAAAGATATGAGATCCACCCAAAGTGACGCTATTATCAATTTATTGTAGTTTTGTCAGTATAGGCATGGGAAAATCTATGTCAGAACAAGCTGAGGGGTTTTTTTGTTCTTCATAGGTAGTTGTACTTTTTAGCTACATACTATTAGGCTGCAGGTATCACAAGTAAAACCTGTGGCTGACATGGCCCAGGAGGCTCATATTTAATATGGGAACTTAGCCCAATATGCAGTTTACTTCACAAAGTCAGAGGCTATTCTTATTGTAAATTCTCTGAGAGAAGAAAAGAAGAACTCAATGTTCTAAGAAAACCAGTTGTTCCCCATAAGACATCTGTAAACCTTGCAGGTGACTTTCTCTTTGACACTGACAGATGGAGGCATGCTAGAACACACAATGGGAAGTATTTCCTTGAAAAAGGGTCCACAAGTGGTGCAGTGGAGCGGAGTTTGGCTGCAGCTCTGCAGTGAACCTCCAGAAAGGCTTTTACTTCAAGGGCCGTGCTATGAGGCACAGGGAAATTCTCCTTTCTTGCCTGGGCTACAGAACTGTAGAATGATCACTACCATGCCCAGGGCCACACGTGCTGAGAATATTGGTTACGGGAACAATTATTAGACCAACCAGCTGCATCTGGTGTGCGGAGAGGCCACTGTGCTAAGCTCAGTTCTGTAAGAATCTATTGTACAAAACACATGTGTATATCTGTAGTTGGGGGACAGACAGCAGAATGTGCCCTTGATGGAACTGGAGAGCAGAGTACATCAGAGTACATCTTGCAGAGTACACCAAAAATGGAAGAAACTGCTGCTAGCTTTTTAAAAACATTTTGGTGACTCACTTCTGTATCTTTTAGAAGGTGGCCATGCACTGAGGGCATTTACCATGCTCTTGTGCATTCTAAGAATATAGCAGCAAACATCAGTGACCCTTTGGATTACTTTTTCTCCTTCTGTCCCCTGAATCCCAATGTTGTAGAATTTTTTATGTTTTAGAACTACCAGCTGCAAAAAAAGGTAAAGGAATTGCCCTTAACCTTTTACTTTAACTTTTCATTTAAAATTCCTGGCAGGGCTACTGATTAGCAAGGAATAAAAAATCAAAGGCTATAACCACAAATAATATAGGCAGGTATTTGCTAGACATCAAGCCTATTTATCTCCAACACATCCAGTTCCCTTGCTCTTGTCCCCAGATTATCTTAACCAGAGTTCTCCAAGTGTGCCAGCTATTTACTTCCCTAAGAAGGTATGCAGGAGAGAGCCAACTGATAACACAGAACATGCCACTTGTCTACCCAGAACTAGAACAACATTTCTTAATACTTTGCATTTCTTATAACAGCCAGGTAACCTGATATTACTAATAACAGAGGTCATATCATGTTCAAACCTTACTTTTCATTAGAGCAAGACATAAAATTCAAGTTAAAAGTTATCAGCGTTTCTAAGAACCAGAAGTCAATTGATTTATCATTGTCTTTTCCTTATAAAATAAAGATCTTAATGATATTGATCATAAGCAAGAGAACTGGCAATATAGAGTTGTTGTTTCAATTATACTATTACATACCTTCTTCTTCTTTTGCCAAGTGTTTACCATTTAGGGAGTGTTGCTACAACATTCTGGTTTGTTCCTAGTTTTGGTAAAACACCACCTTCATTCCTGTGAATCAAATAAGGAGAGAACAGATTATATTAGATTTAAAAACTCATTTCAAAAACTTCAAAATTTAGACTAAGTCTTGCAATATGATAATGGGACAATCTGAGAAGATTAGACTTTTTATTGCTTGTATGTAAATCTGTCCAGATTCGGCCAACTCATAAGCTAATAGGAATGCCATTTATAGGAAAGTTTAGGAACATCTGAGCTAGGTCTGAACACAATGCAAACATTGCTATTTGGGTCCCAACCCAGTGTCTCTGAGAGGCACTGCATTGTATTTGCACCCTTTGGCTACTGCTGCCTAAATTTCTGCACACTCTCAGTAAAGCAAGCAAGCACCATCTGGTTGTTCACGTTCAAGCATTTCCCCTAATCAGAGCTGGCAGAGAGCCTTATTCTTAAGCAGAAAGTCACACAACTTACTTAAAAAGTTTCATAAACATGAATCATGGGGTCAGGAGGGAAATAGACTGTGCAGGAAAAGACTGCAGTGAACAGCTAAGAGACCTACTTCTTTCTACTAAAACACTAACAAATAGTGATAAGTAAGCTGTCAGTTCTGTATTCTTGGTAAGTTATTAATGACGGTGTTAGACAGCTCCTTGCCTCCCTGATCACTCTACTCCCTGTGAACCTCTACACAGTTGGAGTGGCTGCTCTTGGTTGGGCTTAGACAAATCTTGACTCTAGTAACTGTATATTTGTTTATCATATACAGTTCTGAGCATCAGGAAAAAGCCTTACAAACTGCAGTCAGTGATATGGGATGATGAACAGTTGTCAGTGTTTTACGAGGTTTCTTCTGACTAGTTTCTCTACTTTGAATCTGTTGGCAATGAATGCTAGCAAAACAAACTCAAGAGACTGAAAACACAAGGAAGGAAACAAAACAATAAGCTGCTTTTATTACATGAGAGCTAAAATTGCAAAGCTCTACCATATTCCCCTCAAATATGGGATGCTGAAAGGGAAAAAAATGCCCTGTTACTTTGTGCAAATTGTTCAGTGCACCTCTCCAAAATCAAGTAGCCCTAAAGGTTAAAAGAGGCTCTTCATAAATAGCTAGTAAAATACACAGCCTTCTGTGTATTTTCAGTACTGAGAGATACCACAGAAATTACTGAAACTACTGCCAGAATAAAGCATGAGGTCATCTAAATCATCTGCCTCCCCATCTACAGTATCCATGTCACTCAGTGGTACTTGTCTAATTCATTTTTAGTTTAACTGTTGAGGATTCAACACTATCTAAGGCAACTTAAGCAAGAGACAGAGTACCTAATAGTTCTACCACATTATCTCCATTGTTGCAACTCATACCCACTACTTCCTGTCTTCTCTGCAACATTTTATTCCTTTCCTCTTCTCTGCAAATTTGAAGCTGTACTATGCCTTCCCACAACCTTTCTTTCTCCAGACTAAACAACCTCCTTTACTTCTATCTTTCCAAACAGGTCATGTTTCAGACCTTTTGACCTGTAACTTCATTGCAGTGCTAATCACTCAAGGACAATATTCCCTGAAATGATGCAACTCAGATATACCAAGGTTAGGCTGGCTGCCCAGTGGAGGCAACAAATCACTAGGTTAAAACCATGCTCCTGTGTTGCTGATTCCTAATCCCCAGCCTGCCAGTTTGTTGATTTTAATCATCTGTTGCATGTCATCATAAACTTCTTAATCCTCTTCCCAATACATCTGAGCAGCACACAGCACAGCCAAGCCACACATACCTCCTACTGGGAATTCCCATGGTCATTTATGTGGACATCTAATAGCATGCAGAGTTCCAGCTGAAGCCCTTCGCAGGCTTGACAGGAGCCAAGTACATCCCGACCTCCAATAGACCTGGATTCACACGCTGTTTGTGGAAAAGTGCTCAGCAGCAGTCAGGTGGAAAGCCTGGTCAAAGGACTGGATTTTTAATCATTTTTCTCTGGCATCTTTCAAGCTCTCCAAGAGGAGACTGAAGCTCCCTGGTGTGGTTTGTCAAGTTCAATGGATTGTCCTGTAATCCTTGTCCTTTTCCATGTTAGTACACTGACATTTCTCATTATGGATGAAGATCAGAATTATCACTGTTATCAGTGTTAGGTAGTTCTAGTCATGAATGAAATGAGTTTCTAAGGGGTTGAAGAGGTGGAAAAGAAACAGAGTTATGAGGATGAAGCACAGGTAGTGCTGCTTGATAATCTGAGTAATGGATTTGATAGGGATGCTCAATTTAACCCTTTAGCTGCTCTAAAAGAACAAATTGGTAGAAAATATGTGCCCAAAGTAGAACCAGGATGCAGATATGTAGGGGCTTTATGTTGTTTCAAACACCACCTTCTAATTCACATCTTTTATGCAGTCTGTACATCCAGAAAATGTGAAAGCTTCTTCTGACTGCCGTGGTGGATGACTGAGATCACTGGAAGAACAGGGGGATAGAAGATACTTTCATCTCTTGTGCATAGGTGAGATCTTACTTGTGCACTTCCATGGTCCAGTACATAACTGCAATACAAAGACAAAAAAAACTGTTCCAAGACAGTCAGCTTCTTTTCCTTACCTCTCAATTGCACCGTAACATTTTCTAGAGGGAAGCCAGACCAAAGGAAAGAAAACATGTTATTAAACATTAAAACAGTGTTTGCTTTCAGTGGCTGGAACAATTCTTTCCCAGGAGACGTTCCCACAAGATCTGTTCTCTCTTAGAACACTCACTTACTCATGACTTTCACTTGCTTTGTCTTGAATTTTCAAAGTAAATTATTACTTCCAGGTTTTCAGAAGAGATTTTTCTTTTCCTAAAGGTGATGTTACTTGAACCCTCTGACTCAGTTCTCTGCTAGTCCAGACACAGATCAAACTTTCATAAAATTCTAATTATCCTGAAAGCAAATGATGATTTTTAAGAACTGTTTCATTCTCTGAAATTTAATGTTCAAGTGGGCACAAGGCAGCAAAAGACATTCCGTTTGTGAAATACAGCAGGAGACAGAAATAAATCAGGAATCAAGCAGAGCTGAGAATTAGTACTGGAAACTGTTGGAATTCAATGCACATATTTGCTTCTGAAATAATAACTGATAATGGATCAGTAGTAATAATAATAATAAATGGAAATATTTCAGGGTTAACTTTTATTTTCACCACGTAGCTTGCTATTCTCTTACTCCTCAGACTCTATAGGAAAAGGACATGTGAGTGTCTGAGAATCAACTCTTGTCTTTACCTGCTGTGTAGAAAAAAGGGAAGAAATATGGTTTATGGAGAACACCAGGATAAGGAAGGGAAAGCTGTCTTAGCAGCTGATGGAAGGCTCTGATAGGCCTTGGAGGAAACACAAAATACAACCTTTCTGCAGGAGTTGTCAGAAATACTCAACTGCTCCTAGGCATTTTCTGGCATGCAGATAAGCATGTATGGATATTTACGTAGGGATAAAAGCTGTGCAGGTGCCTACATGCAGTGGGAGGACATGGTCCTAACTATACCTCTTCCCTCAATTTGTATGCAGGCTGGAATCACTCATATTAGCTGCTATGCACTTTCCCTCCTATCCTGCACAAGGATGTGAAGTGAAATCCAAGAGAAGACAAAGAAGTCTCTGTTCTGTGTGCTTCCCTGGAGTGAGGCATCATGAGCACCAAACTTTTCTAAAAGGAAAAACGTCCTGTAAATAAAACCATCTCACATCCAGCGACAAGGAGCTTTGATTCCTTGTTGTGACCAATTTCATGGGATGAGCCAATTACTATTAGTGCCAGAGTAGCGAGAAAAAAGGAGGGGGTACCTGCGCTTATCATCTGTAGTTCAATGTGCTGCAACAATACTTGGAGAGCTTCTGGTTATCTACAGCCAAAAGCGCTCCAAGAGATAAGTATCATTATTTGATGTTTCTGCCAACCTCTTCCAGTTTTCAAAGGCATATGTAGAGGCTTGCATTAGTAGTGCTCTAACATGGGATCAGGGCTGTCATCCTGGAACAGAGTGCTCAGAAGTACTTAAGATTTGTCTAACTATACTTAAGATGTTTGAAAGATGGAAGTGGTATTTATCTCTAAACTTTGCATTATGAAACTACCGTTTGGCAAATCAAAAGCCCTCCTCTTTGCATCAAACATTTAGAGAAAAATTCAGGCAGTGTCATTTCACTATGTCAGTGGCAGCATTACCATTAGCCATCACAGTGAAAATTGGACTCCTGAAAGTCTGAAAAATAGAGACCCAGAATTGGTGTTTAGCCCAGGAACTACGAAGTCATAAGCTGAGCTCTTAGGAGTTCTGAAAGGTGAGCTGCATGGTAAGATATTGGTGTTCAATCAACACAAATCATAGAATCAAAGAATCACAGAATGGCCTGGGTTGGAAGGGACCTCAGAGATGCTCTAGTCCCAACCCTCTATCCATGGTAATTTTTTCCAAATATCTGAAGGAAACCTACCCTCCTTCAGTTTAAAAACATTTTCCTTTGTCCTGTCACTACATTCCCTTGCAAACCGTCCCTCTCCAGCTTTCTTGTGGGTCCCCTTTAGGTACTGGAATGTGCAATAAGGTCTCCCCACAGACTTCTCATCTCCAGGCTGAACAGCCACAACAACAGGTTCTCAGCCTGTTATCATACAAGAAGTGCTCCAGCCCCCTGATCATCTTTGTGGCCTCCTCTGGACTCTCTCCAGCAGGTCCATATCCTTCTTTATGTTGGGGACCCCAGAGCTGGGTGCAGCACTCCTGATGGTGTCTCACCAGAGTAGAGTAGAGGGGCAGAATCACCTCCCTTGGCCTGCTGCCCACACTGCTCTAGATACAGCCCAGAACACAGCTGGCTTTCTGGGCTGCAGGTGCATATGCTGAGCCATACTGAGGATTTCATCTACAAACATCCCCTAATCTTTCTCCCAGGGCTAGTCTCAATCTATTCTCTGGCCAGCCCGTACTTCTGCTTGGGATTGCCCTGACCCAGGTGCAGGACCTTTCACATGGCCTTGTTGAACTTCATGAGGTTTGCACAACCTCTCACATCTGTCCAGGTCTCTTTGGATGACATCCTTTCTTTGCTGTGTTGATCACACCACACAGCTGGCGTGACCAGCAAACCTGCAAAGGGTGCTCTTGATCCCACCGTTTATGTTACCAATGAAGATATTAAACAGTGTTGGCCTCAGTACTGACCCTGCAGGGCAACACTTATCGCTGTTCTCCACTTGGACACAGAGTCACTGACTGAAACTCTTGGAGTGTGGTCATCCTGCCATTTCCTTATCCACTGAGTGGCCCATCCTTCAAATCCATGTCTCTCCAGTTTAAAGGCAGGGATGCTGTGCAGGACAATGTCAAATGCTTTGCAGAAGTCCAGGTAGATGTCATCTGTTGCCCTTCTCTCATCCACCCCTGCTGTTACCTCATCGTAGAAGGCACCCAAGTTTGTCAGACATAGTTTGCCCTTAGTGAAGCCATGGTAGTTGTCGGCAATCACCTCTTTGTTTTCCATGAGCCTTAGCACAGTTTCCAGGAGAGTCTGTTCCATGATCTCACCAAGCACTGAGGTGAGACTGACTGGCCTGGAGTTCTCTGGGTCTTTCTTATTTTCCTTTTTAAAAATGGGGGTTATGTTTCCATTTTCCCAGTCAGTGAGAACTTCACAGGACTGCCACGACTTCTCAAATGTGATGGTTAATGGCTTAGCCACTTCATCTACCAGTTCCCTCAGGACCTGTGGATATATCTCATAAGGTCCCATGGACCTGTGTACCTTCAGGTTCCTTAGATGTTCATGAGCCCAGTCATGTCCTACAGCAGGCAGTTATTCATTCTTCTAATCCTTGCTTGGGGATGGCAGTCATAAACTTGAATATGTGGTTTTCTTTCTGGCAGAATATCACAGGTATGGACTCCATCCCTAGAAACATTATGTGGAAAGACAGAAAACATTTCTAAGTCACCATCCCAAAAGAAAAGGCCAAGTTCAGCTCTGAAACAACATTAAATTCAGATATACAAGGTTTATTTTAGCTTCAGTGATTGATATAGTCAGGCTGGTACAGCACTCTCTGCAGTTCTGTTCAGGCAAAGTCAGATTTCAGAAGTAATTTACATCAATATCTCTTAAATGTGCTTGACAGAGCTGTGAAGTTGGTGAAACTCCATAAAAATCCCATGTGCGTGTCATGTAGCTGCTGAATCCAGAAAGTGTCCTACTAAAGCCAAGAGGACAAAATTACATCTGTGGTACTGTAGCATCCTCACTGATAGTATTAATGCCCCCTATTTATATGGGAGGGCTTCTGTATTTTAGGTGGGCGTCAGTGGAAATGGATTGTAAAAGCATGAAGGAAAGAGAAGCACAAGTGCCTTCCAAGCTCCGCAAATCTCAAAATGAGACATAGGGATTTCAAGAAAACATCTGATCCTATGTTAAAAGCCTGAACTCCACCTTCTCTAATCATCTGGGGAAATAAATTACGTTCCTGCACTGAATCAATCCCTTCAAAGGCAGTCAAGATTAGCCCCAAAACAGCTAAGGAATTTCAGTGGGTCCCACAGCCATAAACCTCCCTTTCCTTATCTCCCTGGTCTTCTTGGGAAAATCTAGTTAAGCTCCCCCACATTTATCAGATTGGGTTTGGGGAGCTTTTTTTTTGCAGGCTACTGTATAATACTTATCCTCAAATGCTCAATAAATCTTGAAATAGAACAATAGTGTAATTTTACAGTGAAAGCTTAAATTGAAATATTATCCCCTTGTGAAAGCCCAGACTGAAGCATAAACCACTGGTTGACTGTGCCCAAAAGGCTGTATCACATCTGCTCTCATTCACAGCCCTGAGGTTGATGACACTACCTCAATCCCCAAGAAGGGCAGACACAGCTTTCAATAAAAGACCAAGAAAAAAGTAATTTTCTTCAACACAAATAAATTTCACACAATTAAAGAGAATTCTTGTCTTTGTGGACAAGAAATCTTTTGCTTCTGGATGCCAAAGCCAAATGATGAAGCATCTCACTATCTGCAAAAGTAAAACGCTACTATCACTTGCAGCCTAGCACTGGTATCAGAACTAAGCTGCTGTATCCTCTAGATCATATTCCCTTGTTCCTTTTTGCATATTGTGTCCCTTTCAACACCCTTCATTCCAAAATATACCATCTTCAGAGAATATCAGTAGGACTGGCTATTTTAAGTAGCATTGCTTCACTGCACACAGGCTGAGCTTCTGAAGATCTGAAGTGTGGCTGGTTTACTGGTATTCAGCTGAGACCCTGTGCAAGTGATGTATGTCCTATTTACAGACTGAATAATAACTCAGAGCCAATTTCAGGGATCCCACCACCCTCAGGGATCCCACCAACCTCAGGCACAAAAGCAGTTAGAAATCCCCCCTGTTCTACTCCAGGTATGCATGTACTGTACAAGCCCACTGCTCCAACATCCTAGAGAAGCTACACACCCCAAATACAACCCTTTCTTAGGGAATACTCTCTTCTCCTTTCTCAGGGAAAACAACGGAAATTTTACCAACTTTCCCCAGGTTATCACTTTATAATTACCTGTAGAAAGATCTGTCCCCAGTATGAGAAAGTATTTTTAGCTCTGTCTAGATCCAGCCAGGATTCTGGTCATCCCATCCCATCCTGTCCCATCCTGTGCCACCCTGTCTCATGTGTTTCTCACACCAGTTCCCTTCTTTTCTCTTTTGTGATTGTAAACTGTGCAGTGACTGCAGTCCACCAATATGGGAAAGCTTTTCAAGGCATAAGAAATCACCTACTGCTATGTTGCTAGCTTATTTTACTGCTGAAAATGATGTTTAATTATCAGCAGTGCATAACTAATGCAGCGATAAAAAAACAACGCTGAACTCTGCTTTTCCTCATATATCATTGATAAAGTTGTCAGCTAAGGCTTTGCTTTTTTACTTTTCCCCCTAGAGATCATGAGTGACCTAGAAGGAACTCAGTTCTTTTTAGAAATACTGGTATGTTTGAAGTCATGAAGAAGGGCAGATGGAATTAAAAGAAAATCCCACAGATCTCTTTTTATAAAGTCTTGTAATGACAGCTGGATTTTAGCCAAGCCATTGTCTCTGTTTCTGACTGTTGACAACAGCAACACTTAGCAAGTACCTATAACTGGTCACATGACAATCTGAAGAATAAATGCTAATAAATTCAGTTTCAGCATCCAAAAAGAAAAAAAAAACAGAAAAGGGAATTGAAAAAAAAAAAAGAAAATAATTAAAAAAGGAAAGACTGTTAGGTAGTTATTCCTCCTTTTTAAAAGTAGTGTTTGTGCTTCGCTGCAGCAGCAAACAAAAAAATATATTAGAAAAAAGAAAGCTGTATTAGAAAGAAAGTATGCATGGAGAAGGGTATGTGCTTAGGAGGTATACACTAATCTATTCTATGAATAAAAGTTTGTTGCAAAGAAATCCTATAAGAGAACATGAGATTATGTTTAAAATATCCTTTTTCAACACTTATTTATAGGCATTTGCTACTGCCACACAGGCACCTTTCCTGTTACCTTCAGATGCAAGCAACAGGAATTGGCTTTTGGGTCAAACAACATCCAGATTTTCATTTTTATTTTTGGAATCACAATCTTAACCTCTTCAAATTTGAATGATTTCTTCTTTGGACTTATTTTTTCTCCTCTTACTTACAACGGAGTGCCTTTCTGCTTCCATACATTTTTCAGGCCTCCTCTCCTCTCTATCCTTTCTTATTAGAATGCAATGTATAAGTCTCACTTACTGTCAACTCTGATTTCAATTAAGCCACAATTAGGCTTTATTCTTTGATCAATTTTCTCATATTTCTTTTCCTTCAATCCAGACTTTTCCCAAAAACTGTCTTACAGAAAAAAGCAGAAGATAGGATTAGGAAGTATTAGGATCTACTCCTCTGCCCCTGAGTTTGATCTTTTGTCCTCTGCCTGAGCCTTGTGTGTCGAGAGTGCTGGTTCCTCAAAATCAAACCAAACTGAGAGATACAAGAACACTATCAGAGTGAACGTGAAAACCTCTTTTGTCAGGATCTTTTTACAAACTTTATTTTTGTGAAATTATTTAGATGCTCTGAGTGTCACAATAGCTTTTTCAAAAACATTAGAAACTCAAGAACCCAATTTATTTGAATCAGGTTTCTCTTGATTCTCTCTTTGGAAGGTCAGACTGATTTTGCTGTTCCATAGAAAGTTTATAAGCCATTTAAAGGTGTCCCCACATTTCTTTCTTGTAATTACACTGATGAGTAAGTTCACCTAAGCATTTGAGAAAACCAGAACTACAACACCGTCTGAGCAGCTCCAGTTAGCAGTGCCCATTATATCAAGAGTGAATTGGCAAGGCTACAGCAAAGTAGCTCTATCAATGAGTTTATCCTTGTGATACAGTTAAGCTGCTGGAATGTGCATTTGTGCTATTTTGTCACCAAAACAAATTAAACTCTGGTATAAAAGTCACTATTGTTTTTTCTGGTACTGCAAAGGACTTAAACACTTCAGAGGATAATGAGTCCTTTCCAAATAAACCTGTCAGGATAGAGAGAGAACTTGACTGTCGGTCAGAGAAAAGGCCCAGAAAAAAGTAAAATGTGAGGACTTCACTCCAGATCAACTTTCTTTGCAACCTGTACTAAAAAATATGATCACTTTTTCAGTGAATTTGACTGTAAAAAACCCAAACAGCTAAAGCTTGACATTTAGAACACTTCTAAATCCTTGCTGTTAAAGTGTAGCAAAGGTTCTCAGGTATGAATAGAAAATTAATTTGTAAAATCCTAAAAAAGAGAAGCTGGAGGCTATTTATTAGGACAAAATAAACATTTTTCTTGCTGAAAAGAACATGACTGAGTCTTCATATTCATAACACAGACAACCAGTGAAAGAATACTGAAAAAAAACAGAGCTTACAGAGACACTCATCAGCTGGAAGCTAAATGTCGAGTCTTGCCATAAAATTCACAATCAGTGCTTTTCAGATCTGGCATCAATGTTATTTTCCATGAAACATGTCCCACACGCTAAATACTTTATAGAGATTTTGTGTGTAAGGAATATGTTACAAAAAATGTCTTACTTACAAAGATTAAAGTAGAGGGGGAAAGCAACTTGATTGGGGTCATGAAAGAAGGACAACTCCTAGTTCCTAGTTAAAGTTGGAGCAGCTCCAAAAACAATCAGTCCTTAAATTTCTAGATTTCTCCCTCTGTCCATAAGAAAACTAAGGTATTGAGAAGGAAATCAAATTACCAGCAAAAAGATAACTGAAGTTAGAACATATTTGCTTATTCAAATATCAGAAAGGTATTGTGTATAGTAGTCAGCATTCAAAATGTGTTAATAGATACATTAAAGACATAAATATTTGATTAATAAAGACCATAATTCCACTGCAGATATATTTATGCTTCATACCAAGTTTAATATATTTTAATATATTTTTATATATTTATAAATACATATTTTAATATAATTACATATATTTATTAAGTACTAGACAAATGGAAGGGTTTAGTAATGATGACTACCAAAGAAAGCTTATATCTGTATGGCCAGGAAAAAAATGTGAAAGACGTGCTTTTATAATGAAGACAAAAAAGAAAGGAAAAAAGTGAAAAATAGACAGAAGAGCCATAGGTGTATTTTTATAACAGGATGACGAAGTAACATGACTCAACATAATTTGCAGGTCTTACTGCATGAGAATAGTGTCTGCTTAATACTGTAAAATTGGCAATCCCTTCAGATCCCTTTCTTACAGGAAACATTTTATAAAACAAATGCTGGCAATATAATTTAAAAATTAGCCTACCTTTTGCTTTCTGCTATAAACAAAAAAATTTCCTATACGCTCTTTCAATCTTTTTAATTTAAAAAAAAAAAAAAAGAAAGATAACAAAACTCTTGTAGCCAGTAAGTTTCCACTTCACTCATTCAAGTCCCATATACTAGTCTGCCCGCGTATGACTGGTTTGAGTACCAGTGTAAAAATAGGAAATTCACTCCTGCTAGTAGTGTCTAAGGCCCAAAAGACTTTACTGCTTTCATAAAAATCTCAGACCTACATTTCTAACAGGTTTTAAGGGGTTCATAATGTCAAAAATCTCTTCTACCGCATGGCAAGTGGAGCAGAAGGATTTTGTGACTAATTAAGCAAAAGCAGATCATGAGCATGTCAGCTAAAGTTTATGTCTTGTGATCTGCTGTTTTAAAGGCAGTCTGTGGTCACAAACAGGGGCACTTCAACAGGCAGACTGCATTTCTCAAATAATGGCATTGACTCATGCTGAAAAGACCCTCCATTCTTAGCTCAGCCTCAGAAGGGACGGCAATGGTGTGATCTCACAACTGTTTATGGCAAGAAATCCCACATCTTTGTGCCTGCACTGCGTGCTTAGAAAGAAAAGCAATCTCAGTAACTGTAAAGCTGCCATCAGAACTGGGCTGTGAGAAGAGTTTATCGCACTGCAACCTCAGATCTGACACACAAGTTCCAGCCATTACACACACCCATCCTCCAAGTGCTCCTAAAAGGGGGCTCCAGGTACTACAGTGAAGAGAAACAGTCTTCACAAAAATCGTCATTTTCAAAGACATTTTCCAAGCATAAATATGGGACTAATTAAGCCCAACTTAAGGACAAGACTGGGTCTAGGCCACATGCAACTTTGAGAACTTGAGCAGATTCTCCCTGTTCCACCCTAACCATTAGCAAATTTGCAGATGACACCAAGTTGGGAGGGAGAGTCGACCTGCTGAAAGGCAGGAGGGCTCTGCAGAGTGACCTGGACAGACTGGAGAGTTGGGCTGATTCCAACGGGATGAAGTTCAACAAGGCCAAGTGCCGGGTCCTGCCCTTTGGCCACAACAACCCCCTGCAGCGCTCCAGGCTGGGCACAGAGTGGCTGGAGAGCAGCCAGGCAGAAAGGGACC
>JAYRBT010000093.1:58856833-58871579 GCA_036023395.1 Myiotriccus ornatus | reverse complement strand
TCTTAAATGCTCGCAGGGCTGATTTGTGGAGACAGAGCTGTGGTTATATAAGTTCAACTTAATATTGTATTTGAGAAGCACAGTTAAGATGCCCCCTGTATACAGCTTTGTTTCCATCTTTTAAAGAAAGCTGATCAGCTCTATAATTTCACTTTCATTCACTATTACCGAGCTGCCTACGTGTCAAAGAGCAATATGCCTATTGGGAAACTCTGCTTGCCTTGTCATTGCAACTGTGTACTAGAGAGAAGAAAACACAGTGTTTCTTTCAATGCAGCATCTCGAATCTCATTCATTATAATCAGGCTATTGCAGGTAAGGTTTGACTGTGGGCATTTTTCATTTGTGCTTGAGTTTGTAATTGCAGGCAGAACCTGACTTCCCTGTGCTTTAAAATGTTCCAATTGTCTTCAGTGAAATCCTGACACAGCTGCCTTGTACCAGTGTGCTTCTTAAAAGTCCTTCTGATCCAGATTGGTAGCACCTGATACATTTAGTAAGCACTGATAAAGGCAGAGATACGGAGAACGGGAAAAGGGAACCAAGTGCTGTACAAGCTAAAAATCTGTATTTAATAGAGAAACTGAATCTATGTGGCTAATAATACAAAGAAAGTTCTTTATTGCTCACGTGCTAAAGCAGGAATTCCAGGTCACTGAAATGTAAAACCACGCTATAACTGGTAGGGCCCCTGGAAAAGGCCTGTGCGGAAGAGATCAGTGGCTCTGGAATTACCGAAACCTCACACGCCAAAGAATACACATATGAATGTTCACTAATACAACCACCCAGAAGATGGTGAAGGTCCATAAGGAGTGCTTATCTAGAAAATTATACTGAAACAATTTTAAACATTCTACTTAGCAAGAAACTGTTTTAATGGTTAAGCATACGTGCTGTGTTGGAAGATGGATGCCTTCTGCAGACGCAGAGAAAACATTTTGAAAATTTAAAAAAAGCTTGCACCAAACTGCTTTTGTCAGTTTTCCCTGACTGGATGCTATTTCACATTTTCAGAAAGTATTTTAATTTGATAATAAACATAAAATCATTTTTGTGGAGGACATAAAATTAGGGGTGTGGCAAGTAAAAATAGGTTGGCAGAGAACAGACTCAAAATACTTGGGTGAGCTGGATTCCTTCATGATAGAAATTTAAGTGAGTTTAGATGAATGAAAGGAGGGTAAGTTTTCTAGAACAAGTTTGAAAGGGACATGGGGCCAAGCAGACAAGAAACTCACCGGAAACATCAGTGATACAGTGACAGAACAGTAAAGGAGGAAGAATACAAAGAAGGAAAATTATTAGTAGTACTGCTTCTATATGTAAATTGCTGAGATCAGTGTCAAAATTATACAGTTCTACAGTCTGTATTTTCAGAACTGACAAGGTACGGAAAGGTATCTCAGAAAAGTCTTTGATTGGTAGTGGAAATACCCAATACTTAGGGAGCTATTGCACCATCATAGGGTCATTCAAAGCAGCCCAGAACCTGGATCCACTCCCCTCTTACTCCCAAAAGATTTGAAAGGCCCAGGTACTCATAGAAGTAATAACAACCTAATGGTTTACTCACACTGTAATAACATGAAGGGGATTCAAATGACACCAAAAAAAAGCAACACGGACAAGGCCTTCTGATATCCTTCTGTTGTGACTGATGATTGTGACAGACGAACATTTTAGCCAAAATACAAATCACACATCTGCGAAACCCAAATCACACAGAGTTATGAAATTAAATTTTTAACACATTAGGTCATACAGATTCTGAGATCTGAATTTAATCAAAACCTTTCTGGATATAAAGAATCTCCTTTCAACAGTTACTTCCAATACCCCAGATCTTTTTCTCACCGTTTGCTGGTCTTATCTTTATTTTCTCCTGTCTCTCGTCCATGGTGTCCTCCTTGCCCAACATTTGCACAGCTACATTCCGTTTTCACTACAAGGTGAGACATCCACCATTAGGTACATTGTTGGGCAAATTTCGTGGTATCTCTCCAGGCATTTTATTACTGCATGTTACCACAAAGAAAACGTGCAGCTGTGGGCAACCACAACAGAGTTACTGTGATCCTTTGATCCCTCCCCATGAGTCAAAATTAACCAAACCCAGCACAACCACAAACTCTTCAAAGTACATCTGAACATTCACTAGATGCTCAAAGGATTAACAACACAAACTACACGAGAAAGAAGTAACTTGTCTCTCACTACTCCTTTTCTCTTCCCACATAGGATGTTTGGGATTGCTTCAAGATGACATTCACTGAGCTCAAAACCAAAAAACTGGTATCATCAAGTTGTCATTCATGTATTCTCATGTAGGATTTATGCATCCTTCAGAAAACTTTCTGGGTGAACAGAACTAGTGAGAAAGCAGATGAGGTGGCATTATGGTCAGAAAGAGTAGACAACACAGGTTTGCTGAAGGAGTACTTTCCTAATATGACCAAATGAAGAAATGCTTATTTTTTCTTTTTGGATAATTACTCAGAAGCATGAGTAAGCAAAAAAAAAATTTTTTTTTATAAGAAAGCTCACTTTCAATGGTGTAAAAAAGAATAAGAGCAAATTATCATACATGTAAAGTTATAAGATGCAAATTAGAAGGCCATTCAGTGTCTGGGACAGGAGATAGAAGTTGATAGTAAAGCAGTGTTTCAGTAATGATACAAAAAGTATGGTCCTAATTGATCAGAAAATCACAGAGTGCAGAAAAGAAGAGGAGAAAGCTGTTGAGGGGAAGTAAAAGAAGAAGAGCACGGCACATGATTGTGTCATCAGCGAGTAAGACTTGGTGTTTCAGTTATGTAAATGGGTTCAACAGGTAAGTTTTGAGTTATAAACCATGGTAGCAAACCCCTAGTTATCATGAGTTCCCTGGCATAGTCTTGGTGTTACCATGTACCATAGAATAGGAAGAACAATTCTTGGCTAGAGAATGAACCAAAGCCACTTACCCAATCTGTAAAAACAAGCTAAACCATTCAGCAGAATAAACCCAGACATACAAATAACTTGTCCAGTTATTTTGACATTTAATTCACCATATTAGTCATAATTGTTTTTCCAATCTTAAACCATTTTCTGGTAAATTTGATGGCACTTGAACCTTCTCAGAAATCCCCTACACTTCCCACACTCTACTTTTCTGAGATACATTACTTAGTCTCACAAGTCAATAACCTAAGAATTATCATCGACTACGCTCTCCCAAGTATTTACTGGCAGGTTAAAAACTAAGCATCCTTTCCATGTAACATTTCCACAGCTTAGGCTTGTCTATGTTTACAGCTAGCTAAAACTCTTCCGAAAAGACTGCTGTCTCTCATGTCAGCGCCTAAGAAACTTCCCACTCCAGCCTTGTCCAGCTTGACCTGTTCATATCTATGAAGTATATTATTCCAGCATTTTGTCTTTATCTCTCATTTTGACTGGTAACCTTTCTTTCATTACCCCACCACTGACCTTCCCTCCTTGTGATATCAAATATCTTTTCTTTCAAGGGCTTTCATGGACTAACTCAAGCACAGACAATCTTGCTGACCCTTAAACCAGAGGACTAGGAATCACAAGTCACTCACTATATCCCTCAGAGACCTGAGCGGAGAAAGGTCATAGTTCCATAAAGATGACAGTGACTCCCCAGAAGACCCACAATTCTGTCTGTGGTTTGGGGTTAAGCTGGGTATTATCACACAGTGCCAGCTTTAGAAGTCCTTGCTGGCTTTCTCCCACAGAGAGGACCTGAGAATGCTCAGCAGCCTGGTCCACCACAGCCCTGGTGACATGACATAGACCTAGAATGCAAGCCATGCTTCAATAGCTTGAGAAATGCATGTGGTCTGTTTGCTTCCCTAGAGTAACTTCATACTCAATATCATAAAGTCATTGCAATTTCAACAATAGCTAGACTGTCATATAATTCTGCTAATGCTACTTATCACATGACAAATATTTTTTCTTAGTTTTTCCCTTTCTGCATGTAATCCTCATCTTTTACTTCAAATTTCAACAACTGTTTGGAGTTTACATTTACTTTGTCCCATATATGTGCAGGACCTGGCACAGGAGACATTGAGGTTCCAGGAAAGAGCTTCTCCAATAATTTAAACACTTACCTACTGCTGGCATTTTCATCAGGATGCCTTCCCATTTAAACTCCAGAATATTTCCTCAAACAGCTTTGTGCATGGATGTCTTATGATTACACAGTATGAAGTGTGTGGACATTTCCTCAACAAAAATGCTTAAGTAGGAGGTATTTGCTGTTCTAAAGCGGTATGAGCTTTGTTCAGACTTCTTTATACCCATGCAGGTTCTCTCAGTTGCTGTTGCCTTCCTGTGGAATACCACTATTACTTTCCTTTTAGTCTAAACCTGCCCAAAGCATCTTTGTAGTGGTTGAAAATGCCATAAGAAGCTGGCACAGCCCTTGCTGTTTATAGAGTAGGAACCCTAGCAGAGTACTATCAAAGGGGATCTAAGCCAGCACCTTCCTGAACACCATGACAGGACAAGCAGATTATCCTGGAAGGAAGAGGTTACAAATATGAGCTGTGAATGCTGATAGGAGCTGTGTGCTGAATTAGGTTGTTGAGCAATTGCGTTTCTACCTTGGGGTGAAGGCTGGCAAAGGCTGTCAGCAGAGAGCTTACACCAGTGCTGTCCACACACAAAGGAGTCCATCACACCGAGATGTCTGGAGCTGCCCTATGCTATAGAAATAGATTAGAGTGAAGACCTTAAATCTACCACATAAAGCTTTTCATGGCCTTTAGCTCACTTTAGTTTGTCTTCAGCTTTTATGCTTCCCTTATGTCTCAGAGCAGACAGGAGATATTTTGCTTGCAGGCACTCAGCTCCCAGATTGGTGTTCACAGAGCATTGGCAACTTCCACAAGGCATTTCAGAAGAAGATATAAAAAAAGAAAAAAAGAAAAAGGAAATGGATTTTTCCTACTATCCATTACTGCCTTGATGATAATAGCTTTATTTTGCCAATGGCTGAGAATCTCCTGGAAGGAAGTGAGTTCCCTCATTATTTTAATGTAATTTAAGTGCACTCAGTGCCTTGCAAAGGCACTTGACACCTCACAGGAGCAGATGCTAAACGCTCAGTACATTAACCATCTGACTGTTACCCTCAACCCTTTTGAAATTGGGGTTATTTAAAATGCCACATGCTGCTGCTCAAATACTGGTAACTCTTCTTGTGACCTCTTCTGAATAACATAAATAACTCATTAATCATCACTTAGTTATCTTCTGCAAATAATAATTCATGAGACAAATACTTATCTTGAACTTTTTATGTAAACAATATTCTCTGAGGAACTTGTAGCAATTTGCTACAATCTAATTTGGCAAAAATAAAATATTCCATTTAAAGCTCAGTAAGTGACTTTACAAAACTGTCCAGGTAGTTCTGAGTTTTTCCAAGCAAAACAGAAATTTTTCACTGCTAGACTCAGCTTTTTTTTTTCATTGTAGGTGGAAGAAGTACTGAGGGCACACTAATAACGTATTTTCAGAAATCTTTCCTTTTCCATAGAGGAAACAGCTGACACTGAAGGTTTCTTTAATGTTGGTAAGTATTTGGAGACAGTGGTTTATTGGTATACAAAGCATCTATAAACACGCTCTTGTGGTATTCAAGAGGGTAGTAGGAACGAAATAAACTCTAATTTTCCTAAATTAGAAGCAGCCAGACTCTGCCCTCAGCTACACTTCTGCTTGGAAGGCAAGGTATAGAACATGAGGAAAGTGTTTATGTTGTTTTGTCCAGAAAGTACCTTGGAAGTTTTCCTTTGTGGACTTTTACTTGGATGAGTATGAAAAGTCATAAATCACAAAACTCACAAAAAGCAATAGGTTCTTACACATTAATCGGTGCATCAATATGTCAATAAACATATGAGGCTGTGGAAATTTACAGGAATTTGCAGACCTTAAAATGTCTGAAAAAACTTCAGTGCATTAACCTACTGCGCCACCTAGCCTTATTTGGAGGACATTTTCCCCTGGAATCTGTTGTCATGTAATACCGTATCAATCAATAAGTGTATTTAAATATTAAGTACACAGTGAAGTACTTCCATGGATAAAACACTCTAGTATGAGTGTGATATTTTCTAGCATGTGTTTCTTGTCTTGAAAGGCTTTATAGGTAAATCACAAAAGCTACCCTTTCAGAAGAAGACTTGATCTGCAAACCATGATACACACGTCATCAGAGAAAAAACCATCACACTGCCAAGTGGCACAAGCGTAACCTGTGCAAACACGCCCTAAATCAGCAGAAAAGACACCAGCTTGCATCATTTCTTTTTCTCAGGGAAGTAGTGTGAACAGGGAAGACAACAGAACTTTTTTGTCCTGGTTTTGTCGGGGATAAGAGTTATTTTCTTCTCTGTAGCTGGTACAGTGCAGTGTTTTGGGTTCGGTAGGAGAATAATGTCGTAACACACTGATGTTTTGGTCTCTGCTAAGTCGTGTTTATCCTAACGCAGTGACTTTTATTTGTGTGCCTCATGCTCTGCCAGTGAGGAGGTACACAAAAGAGCTGGGAGGGAGCACGCCCGTGACGGGTGACCTGAACTGGCCAAGTGATATTCCACACCTTAGAATGCCATCCCCAGAATACAAAAGGGGGAGTTACCTGAAACCAGGGCTGATCTGAGTGTGGGGACAGGGCCTGGCATTGGTTTGTTTCCTTGAGTTTTACTTTTTTTTCCTTTTTTATCACTATTAGTATTTACTGTAATTACTATATTTAACTTTTGTATCAATTATTAAACTGTTCTTATCTCAGCCTAAAAGTTTTAGTTTTGATTCTCCTTCCCACTCCACTGGGGTAGGGGGATGAGTGAGAGGCTGTGTGGTGCCGAGGTGCCAGCTGGGGTTATACCATCACAAAGTTCCACCTCCAGGAGAGGTTTTTCTGATACAACATTAGGGCTGGAATAGCTGGTGATGGAATGCCCACAACACCCTGAGGCATGGACAATACTTGTGAGTATGCCCGTGAACAGCTCTAATGACATATTATTTCAGCTGTTCCTTCCGAAGTCTGCCTCCTCCCTACTTAATGGTCATTAACTGGCACTATCAACCATAGAGATCCAAACTCCCGGCACTCCACGCAGTGTCTGATTGCTTGATGCTCTTAGTCCACTACTCCAGGATGTGCTTCTAATGCTTCCTCTTCCACAAGCCAGACTTCATCAGCCTCACCTAGATGCACTGTGCAACACAACACTGTGTTTGACATAGCTTTTATCCTGTGTGCCAGATAGGAAATACTGCAGTAAATTCCAGCCATCAAACTGTTGAGTCTAAGCACACAAAGAATCAAAGGTGCAATTTTCTTTAAATAATATAGCCAGCCTTTTATACATTATATCATGCATTCACATTATGTCATCTATTTTGAATTAATTATTAATTTCTAATTGATTAATTATCTTATTCATTTACTAAATACACACTCAGGTTTCAACCAGTAACACTATTCATGGTGTATAACTTAAATTTGAGCATCTCAGCTTGTTGAAGAAATACTACACGACACTAACATATTTAAAATTTCAAGACATCCTGCCCACCAGTTTGTTCTTTCTTTAAATTTCATACACTTTACATTTTGGGGGAAGAGGAAAAAATAACTCATTGATTCTCACTGGTGGGAGTTTGAATTTCTGCTTCTGGCACATCCACATACCGCCCAGCACTTCTCATTTTCCCAAGAAATGCATTAGATTTGTCATCCAGGATGTTTCAAAACTTTGTAAGGAATCCTGATTGTTGGTGAGGTACCCTGAGTTACACCTGAGAAAGCCTACCTCCTCTTTTAGAGCTTGATTCTGCTTCCCATGGGCTTTCTAGTGAACAACATTTTCAGTAACAAGAATGTTGAATGCCGGAATTCAAAGGCAAGACCTGGAACAAAACAACCTTTTTTTTTTTTTTTTTTCCATTTGTGTAACCAAGCCCTGAGTTCTTTTTATTGAGTACTGTGAACTGACAAATAAGCAGGTGTATAACAGTAGAGTTACCATCTGAAGGTGCTACTGCCAACTTTTTATTCTGTTGAAAAACTCGGGTTAAAATTTTCTATGACAGTTGACTTCTTTAGGCTTCTGTGTGTTTTCTTAAATTTCAGTTCAAGTGACTTAGCAGGTTCTAGTAATCATATTTAATGAAAATCTGTAGACTGTTTAAAGCTGTTCCACTATCCACAATGCTTGATACAGTGGAAATCCCCATGCTCATTTTAAATAACTAGCAGAGAAGCTTGAAAACCATTTGGTTGCAGCAGACCATGGAAGCTTCTAGTTCAGATCTGTCAATTCAGACTAGACATATCTTGAAACTGTGTGTAAACCAACTAATTGTCTTATGGGCTAGAACATTATAGTATTAATTCAGGAAGGTGGAACATCTATGAAACTATGAACTATTTTTTGTAGCAAGGCAACACTCACCCTGTCGGAAATACTCCTTTGCCTCAGTCTCATTTGTTTATCTGGCAGACAACCATGCCTGAACTTCATCATGTCAGGGGCTTATTGCATTCGAGAACTCAGGAATGTTTGTAGGCTAGTCCTATGCTACCAGAGGGACTTTTGCACACAAGTAACCCATGTATCATCTCTTGTTAGCTGTTATCTCCAACTGGCATGCTAGATTTTGCAGTCTGTACACTGATGTGATTTCTCCATCAGAAAAGGAGCAGAAAACTTCACATGTGTTCTTACACCAGAGTGAAGCTCCACAGCACAGCAAAAATCCAGAGGGAATATTCTTATCCTCCTTCTGAATACGCCCAACTCCATTACCCAATCACTCAAAACAGGCTGTTGCACCTGGACATGGGAAATTAGTACTGTATGCACGTCCCGAATAAGTGATGTCTAATATAACCATAAAGGTTCTCAAGTAGCCCTGCTACAGCTATAACTAATGCCCTGATCACACAGGTAGAAATACTGTGTCCCTTTTCCATCCTAGCAAACTTTCTCACGGGGGAAAAAAAAACAAACAAACAAACAAAAAAGAACTCACAAAAAAACCCAAACAAAAAACCCAAACAAACAAACAAACATACAAAAACCACCAAACCAAATACGGTGTACTTGAGCACAATATACAGCAGTGAGTAGCTACTTTGTTCCAACACACCATGCTGTTTACTCTTCTATCCTAAATGTTTCATCACCCTCTCGATGTTTTCTTAGTCCAATGCTCCAAATACGGAATGAATTTCAACCCTTGACTCCCACGTAGGCTGTTCGCTCTTTATGTCTCTTCCTCTAGTTTTCCACAAGGTGGAAGCAAAGAGTTTCTCCGGAGAAAAAATGATCTGAAAATATGACTGTAAAGTGTCTCACATTTGGGACCCGGAGAGTCCCGGTTTTGAGTTTACTCTGTTTTGGATGAGCCTGGAAATGACACAATTACATATCGAGGCTCTCAGGCTGAAGCTAATTTCCCCTCTGGAATTCCATCTAGCTATCCATTAACCTGAAAGTCTGAATACACTTGGCCCCTCTGCATTCAAATTCCTTGAAGAACTAGACTTCATATGCAGAGAATCGTTACAGTGTGAGGAGTATGCAGCTGCAAAAGCGCTGTTGGGGTCAAAAACTATGTGTGGGGATTCCCAGGAAGTTAATTTCTCAGAGTAATCTCATGTTGCATACAATTGTCCCTCTCAGAAAGATGTTTAAGACACCTTCTTCTAAAACATTAAGGCACAGAGCCCTTTTATAACAGCCTACTGACTAGAGTGCTCAACCCGAAAGTAAAGAGAAGGATTCAATTCTCTCTTCACTGGAAGTGGTTCAAACGCATGCTTGGAACAACCCCAGATATATAAACAGTACTTAATTTAATTAATTATTAAAAAGAATTTAACAGTAGTGTAAATGGATACAGTCACTGCCCTCCAGCTA
This sequence comes from Myiotriccus ornatus, assembly GCA_036023395.1. Classification (NCBI taxonomy): domain Eukaryota; kingdom Metazoa; phylum Chordata; class Aves; order Passeriformes; family Tyrannidae; genus Myiotriccus; species Myiotriccus ornatus. Next base: position 58,861,617 of record JAYRBT010000093.1, on the reverse strand, counting down.
AAAGTCGTCACCGTTTGAAAAGACACAGAAGCGTGGGAGCTGGAGAGGCAGACTACTTGTGCCTCATCCAATCCAATGGGAAAGAGTAGTTCTGCGACATGATCAGGTTGGAATTTATCTACTCAGAGAAGTACCTAGAACTTTCAAAAGTTCTAGGAAGGTGCTGGTTTCTAAACTGCAAACAACCTTAGCGGTAAATAAGTCCACTCAGGATGCACCTGCAAAACAAGTGCAGACAATTGCATCATTCCTATCTCCTACATTTCGTGAGAGAGTTCATGCTGGTACCAAGGAATTCTAGCTTGACTCCAAGCTCAGAGGCCTATCAAGAAGCAAAGAATATTAGCTCAGTGCAACACTAATATGGCTTTACAGTTTCAATGAATCCTCTGCAGCTGTGGGATGACCAAAATTACTCCCAGAGAAACTCCATGAATACTGCTGAAAGTCTCTTGGCATTCTGCCCTAAAAAGTACATCTGAAATTGTTCAGTCCAGTGCAGTTCAGCAATGGGAAATTTTAAGAAAAAGTTCTGCGGCTTGGGATGTGGGTATGATTCATCCTGCTTTGGGCATAAAGATGGCACTTTCACACTATCTTAAATATTCATTTACAGATGAAAGAACTTCAGATTTTTTTTTTTTCCATAAAAATTACTGGCTTTTAAAAAGAGAATGAACATCTCTAGTAAACTGTCCAGAAACCCATGCATATGATCATTAACTAACTGGAATCAGAAACTCTTGAAATACGTACTAATATTTCTGCTTTACTTTAAGTAACATAGTAAAGGAAAGTCCTTCATTGCATTGTTTAATGAGGAACATTTAACTACCCCATTTTTCTTGTTACAAATCTTGGATTCAGTGCCTGACAGAGGGAATTATCTTTTGTACATTATGTTTTCAGATTTTTTTTTATTTTCCTTTGAAATGGTCCTGTTAGCATAGATAGCATTGTTCTAGTGGTTTCCTTTCTTCCTGAAGGGTGAAGGAATAAGAAAATTACTTTTTATTACTCATAAGGGGCAGATTTACTGCACTGTATAATTCAGTGTGGGTAAAGATTACTAGTATACAACATCGTGGTAATTTTGTAAATGATGCAAGTAGATTACAAGAACATTTTTGAACACAGATCTCAATTAAAACAATCAGTTTTTGATGCCAAGAAGACCAAAAAATGACATATGAAAGGGGAAATATTCTATTCTAGGTACAGCTGATGCTAAAATATCAAAAATAAAGAAGTATTGTCAAAAGTATCAGCAAAAGTGGATTTGTTGAAACTTGTAAAAATGCAACTTTTACAAAAAAAATTCAACAACAAGGTTTACTGTATTACTTACTGCACAAAGAATATAACAATGACTCAAAGCTGCCAACAGAAAAATCAGAGGTGCCAATACAGAAAGCTTAGTGTGCTATAATACCAGGTAATGCATGGTATCTGTCACTTACCAAAGACCTGCAGTTGGTGGAAGGTCTCTCTGCCTTGAGGAACAATCTTGAGAGGTGTCCCAGCTCAAGGTGAGATCCCATGCAGCCAGTTGCTCAGTAGGGAGAGTTCAAAAAATGCTCATTTAGGCTGTCATATTTATGGAATAAAGTTGTTGGCTTGTAGCCAAACTGCAAGCAATAGGATGGGTATGCACAAGACTTCTTGCATCCACAACTTTCCTTGTTCTTTGGCAAAGGAGTCTTAGAAAAGCCACCTGCTATTAACGTGTTATTCACAGGATCAGTGATCCAAGTTCATATGCACCAGTGCTCACCCGCGTCACTCCGTTCCTTTGTGGACCTTCAGAGAATAGATGTTCCTTTGTGGATTTTCAGAGAACAGACTGGAACTACAGAAGTTCCTGGCCTGGTTATGGCTTAGGCCGTTACCTCCTTCTGGAGCCTGTACTAGCTACCCCTAGTCTGGTTAAAGAGTTGAGTGTATCTGTCACACTCAGCCAGTTTGTCCAGGTAATTTCAGCCAGGCATAGAGACTCTATAAGAAGAATACACCTAATTCAAAATAAATCAGTTAGTTACTGGCTAACAGACAGAAGAGCTGGGTAGAGTTTAATGATCTACTAGACAAAGCATTAGTATACTTGCCACTCATGTTAAGCTATCCAAGAAGTTCTTCCTGGGCAGGCAGGCATGAGTCAAAAGGGAAGGAGTCACTATCCATCTGTCCATGGCTCTCTGGAAAGGAATCCTAACACTGCCAACCTGCAATCCTCCGCCAGCTCTACCAACACTGACAACATAAGGATTGACAACTAGTCCCCAGTTAGACCAGCTAGCTTGACGAGGCTTTGACGAGGCTTCTCCGAGTGATTTTTACCTTTGTGATTTTATACCTTTCCTGCTGGTATTTTCCCTCTGAAACCTCTGAACATCAACATCTCATGTCAACAGCCCAACTTTCAAATTTCTCTACAAACGGCAGACTTCCATACCAGTCTGGATCAAGTTTAAGCAGCTGTGTCATATCAGAGATGACACGTACACAGTCAACTCAGCACCTAGGAGAGGTGGGGTGAAATTCAGAGCTGCGGTTACAAAGAAGGAGTGTGCCAGGTTGGACTGGATGTCTTCTAGGCCTTTCTGAACTACAAAGCTATGATTTGGTATATAGAGAACTTTGGTATCAAATTTTAGATTCTGTGGATTCTGTGGCACTTGACACATTGTGCTGCCAGGCTCGTTTGTGGATTTACCTTTGTTCTTCTCATTCTACTTCAGCTGGCTCTTCTCAAATATGAGAAACTTGGTAACCTGTATTTTGAAACACTTTATTACCAGGCATGAAATTCCTTACAGACATTATTCAATAACTTATTAGGGGTTCTGGGTACTAATTAGTACCCTGAACATTGTTTCTAGATAACAGTGAATTCCTACATTCATAAGTAAGCATTCAAAGAGTATGCTAATGCATTGTTCATACTGGATCTTACGGATCATGTGGATCAGTGTGAAAACAGCATCAGAGTCTATCACTGCTACCCGAAAAGAGAGGCGAGAGAGAGCCACAGCAGAGTTAAAATGATTCAGAAAATGTTAAATATATAAATGGATTTTAACAGGTATCTTCATTAGAGGCATAAAAGAAAAATATTTTCGAACACAGATGAGCGTGCCTAAAGCAGAAAAATTAGTTAATACATTACCTTTAAAATAGTATGTGCAAAAATTTTCTAACCCGTGTTTTATGTATTGCATATCATTCAAATCCCACTTTCAAATATACAGCTGATAAATTTTCAGGAAGCTTTTCCAATTATACTGTCTAGAAATATTAGAGAAAAGAACTTACTAGCATATTGCAGAGAATTGTTAACAAACACAAGAGAAAATAAAAAGGCAAAAATGTTGGCATCCAATTTTAGATATCTGTGATTTGCATTTGCAGTAGAACTAAGGAGTTAGATGACTTTTCAAGTGCATACTGCTCTGAGTCCCAACACAACAGTAAATGTCCTGTTGCGGTGCCTCTAGACCAGCATGCAGGCAATGAAAAATGAGTAACTAGTGACCCTCTGTGAAAAGTTCAGTCTACATGACTCACACAACATGCACAGGAACTCTTGAAGCAATAGACACAATTCTCCAGAATAAGGCTCCGAAGAACAGAACTATCCTTTGTCTAGAAATAACTTGTTTGAGTAGAAAGCAAAAGCCTCATAAGAAAATGGAATACCTGACTAAGAAGCAGGGTGTTACTTGACAGAGTGAAGCATGAGAAATCATTGCAATAAAATGTGGTAGGGAACAACTGGCTAGACAGCAGTTCAGAAGAGAAGGATCAAGGTGCTGAAGTGGTTCACAAGCAAAGTGTAAGTGAGCCACACTATGCTATTACAAAAAAATGGCAAACTATATATTGGGAGCTACAAAAAGTAATATAGCCTATAAGGCTGAATTTTGCAGATCGCGTCTTCCTGACCAAAAGCAACCAAGCTTCAAGAATATGAGATAATCCAAAGGAAAGTAAGGAAAGCAGTATCCTAATAGGTACACTATGTTTAACCTACAAACATAGCTTAGTAAAAAGAAAATAAAAGACAGAAGACCTCTTTAATGTAGAAATGCTACAAATTGGAGAAACCTTCACCACGAACACCCTGACAAGGATAAGCAACAGCTTTAAGCAAAGCTTTCTTGTGTCACACTGTACCTCCCTGACTGAGACCAGTCAGCTGGGGACCCTCAGATGAAGGGCAGGGCAACAGATACAGTCAACTCCTGATCTCCCTTGATGCTTTATGTGATACTGGGAGTGGAAAGTTTAACCTTACTCAACGTGGTTTCTGAGAGAGATTCCATGCGATAGCTGCATGCGGGAATGTGGAGCTGCACCAGATTGGTTACGACCCTGAGCCCTGCTTGCAAGCACCGGGACATCTGCTCACCCCGTCTGCCTTCGTGGATCGCTCCTGCCTCCCGGAGCCAGACCAGGGAGACACAGGTACCCCGGGCCATGACACCAGAGATGAAGGAGCCTTGGAGACATCATTCCTGCCTGCGGTTTCTGTCTGCTGGGAACTTGAAGGGTCGGGAAATTGTCCACCCTCTGCCCCTCATGGCTACCCCTGCCTGTCCCCCTATCCCTGCTCGGTCCCCCCCGGGTCCCGGCCCGGACCCTGCAACCCCTCCACGCCCCGGGGGCACCGCGGGCGACTGGAGGAGGGGACGGAGGGCAGCCCGTATCCCGTCCTCGGGAAGCCAGCCAAGGGAACAGGCCGCGCTTCCCGGAGCTGGCGCGGGGGGGAACTTCCCGACGCGCAG
>JAYRBT010000093.1:58838053-58849399 GCA_036023395.1 Myiotriccus ornatus | reverse complement strand
CCCAGGTATCAATATATTTGTTATCATTCTGAAGGGGTTAATGTATCTGTTTCAGACATTTTGCTTCTCTTCAGCCTTGAAATTTGTGTATTCATATGCCACTCACCCAAGGTGCCAGTTCCCCAGTTTTGAGACTTTATTACCTGTGCTCCTAGAGTGGCAAAACTTTGTAATGCAGGCAAGTCCAAACAGTTACTGCATTACAGTAACTTGGTCACTTGTTTTCACATGCAATTGTTCAGGAATAAAATTCATCTCTGCTGTTAATCATTAAGCTATTCACATAGTCTTGAGTTAGCTTTCAAGTTAAAGCAAGTCTTAAAGAGGCCTTGATCATTTCAGTTTGCTAGGAGGGGAATATTATACCTGAATGCTACAATGTTTCTACGTGTTAAAATTATGCTGTGAAATTCTTTCATATCCACATTGTAACTCAAGGGGCATCAGGGTGTTGGATATAACCTTAGCTATATTGTGTCTTCTGTTTGTTGGTACTGTGTATAAGCTCTGACTGGTGATCTAGACTGTTAGTCTATGTGGAAAACAAAATTGTGTGGTGTCTGAGGTGATAGTCACATAGCTGAAAAGAGATAATGTTTTGTACAGATGGATTAAAAAGCAGAAACTAATGAGACCTTTCTGGTTTTTGTCACGTTAACTATATGTGGCAGGGGAAAATATTCTCCATCGTGGGAAAAAAAAAAAAAAAGGAATAATATTTTAGTTTGGACAAAAAGAGACAGATGTAGAGAAGAGAGGAAGGTTCATAATCAGTGCAATAGGCATAGTAGTGACACTTGCAATTAGAATTGGCTGAAGAAAGAGCAGAAAAAGGATAGGGAAATTCAGAAGATATACTGGGGTTTGTTTTAATGCTGCACCCTGAAAAAGGAAGTGTCTTCTGCCAACTGGCTGGCTTTTCTTTCAGGGGTATTTGTTTCTTTTTCCTGTGCAATTTACCTTATTCATGTGAATCTCACTGAGAGACCAACTGGATCACTTCCTTTTTTGCAGTTCCTCTCTCCCCCGGTTGCTTCAGCACTGCAGACAGAAAACATGATAATGTCAGTGCCCAGAGCTCTAGATCAGCCACCTACTTGTGTATGTGAAATGAGATCTCCTAAGAGGCTTGGTACATGGGGCTTCAGGTCAATGGATGATAAACATACAAGTAAGGTTGATCAGAAAATGAACAGCAGAATTGCATACTGGAGAGGACCAACATGTCAGTCAATTCCTTAGCATAAATCGGATTTTAACTGCCTTTATCTTGTTTTGATGGTGAAAGTCCATAGAATGTGGGGAAATGAAATATGTCTTGTCCTACCTTCTCAAAATAAAGTAAGATACTCCATTTCCACAGTTAATTTTGTGGCTCATTGTGCTGTTTTGGTTGCTTTGGCTTCTTGTCTAGTCTGTTGTTGGCAGTGAAGCTAATAATATTTCTTTTTTCCAGTAAAATGTAAAATTGATGCTCTGCCATCATTCAGTGAAATTTATCCTCAGGCCTTCCACCTTGTTTATTCAGCTTCAGACACCTACTAGTTGCCATAGGTAGTTGGTTTCCTTATGGCAGGATAATACTGATGCCTATCACTGCTCAAAAGCAGCCATGAAGCAGCAGATATGTTTATTAATGAAAGTGTCATAACCATAGCCAAAAGGAAATTTTTACATCTGCACTTGAAACAATATGCATTTACCTCACGGAAGACACTGATGCTGTCAAGTTCTGCCTTCACATAATTTACACTGGTAAATAATTTCCCAGTAATCATTTAATAAGGCTGCAAGAAAAAAAGGTAGGTGTGTTTGCACATATGTGTGCCTATACTTCTTCCTCCAAAACATTTTTTGAATACCACAATCCTGGTTCTGAGACCAAGTGTTTAAGCAATGAAACCTTGATTTCTCCCTCCCAGTTTATCTTAAGAAGCATATACCAGTAGTTTCCTCTAGATTGAGAACATATGGTTTTCATTTAGCTTTGACTTCTAGTACCCTTCAAAATGGAATAGCTTAAAAATATACCAACAGAGTTTGTGGATGATTTGCTAAAAGAGAATCCTTTCTTCCAATAGTTTTTAATAGCTTGGTACTAATATTATAATACATTCTTTCCTCCATGTATTCTTTGGTTATAGGCTGGACTTGTCTAAACAACTAAGCTGTGTCAGTGTCTGTATTCTTATAAATCACAAATACGTTTTTAAAGTTTTATTTGCTTCCTTTGAGTGATCAGAGATTGTTACAACTGCAGCTTTTCTTAAGCCTTTCATTCCCTAAGCTAATGTAAAAATACATATGTAGGGAAAATGCTGCGCAGAAGTGAGTGCTGAGTAGGCACCATAGGATAAGTTGCAGAATGGTTTGCATACCTGATGTCTGCCAGAAGTATCTGTCAAAATGTAGATTCTCTATCTAAATCTTCTGAATGCTCATGTTTTCTGCTAGTAATGTTCTGTGAAGGTTTCAGGTAATTTAGTGACCGAAGCCCATCTGGCTGATGAGTGGAGGTGGCAGTTTTGTGAGAAGGATCTGCTGAGGTCTCTCAATCCATTGTGTCCCTGGGGACTGTAGTGTCACAGGAATGTGCAGAATGAGTTCTGTTTTATTAAAAGATGCAGCTAATTCTGTGACTTCTTTTCTCTATCGTAGTCTGTATAAACATTCTGCCCCTGTCATTTGTAACAAGCAGAAGCACCTTGGAAAGCAACTGTGGCAAAAGAAAAAGCCTAGGTACTCGGCCATTCCAGCTCCCTGGCTTTATTAACAACCAGCTCAAGTTTAGGGGGTTTCTGTTTGTTTATTTTTCAGGAAGGAAAGAAGTTACAAATCAGTGAGTGTTGTATCTCATCTCTTCTAAAACTCAGGAAACATCTAAAAAGAGGAACCACTTATGAGATTATCTGAAGTTTTCAGCAGAATAATATTCTTACAGGGCCTTTCCTTTCCTAACAACAAAAGAGACTTTAGTCTGACTTTTAAACTTTATTTTGTTATGGGAATTAACTCCAGACCCACAGAAGGATGGAGGTGCCATTAGAACTAGGTGTCTAATTCCAGGAGAAGAATCCACAGCTCCAACTAAGGTACCTAAGCTATTTGTAGAGCAACCAGGAATGTGCTTAATACTAGAATGCCATCTGAGCTAGCTGCTGGAGAGAATCTCTTGATCTATCCTCTTCAAATACTTGTTTTGCGTTAATTTAATATGAATGACGTCTCAGAGATCAAAACTGAGCCCAGAGTTTCTGTCCTGATGATAAGAAGGCTTGCTGGGATTGGGATTTCTTGGGATTTAATCTCTATTAATTCTTTATGTTGTTCCTCTTCAAAAAAAATATGAAATGATGGATTCCCATAAAATAGCTAGTAAATTGAGGGCATAGAGAAATTAAATAACATACAAAATGTCATGGTAGGGAGGGCTACTGAGATTCAGGAACCTCTTTTTAGCCTGCTGGTTCTTTAAGATGAAAGATTATCTTTGATTTTGATTTTTTTTTTTTATCAGCAGCATTTGTCTTGATCAGTTTTGGTTTTTTCCTTCAGAACCATCTAGTGGGGAACCTATCTTACCTCTAACCACTGTTGTTTCAGATCTGCTTTGTAATTTAGCTAAACAGCAATGTTTTTGTGTCCTTTTTGTGCTCCTAGGATCCGATGTGTTTCCAGTAACGTACCTTAATGTTTCCAAAGATTTGGCTCTCCAAAAGCTGCTGGTGGAGTGGGATGTTGTCAAGTCAGCACGTGATGCTAAGCTGGCAATGTCTTTTGAAATACAAGTCAGTCGAACAAATGAAAATACTACTGTGTGGACAGTAAGTGTACTTTGAAAAGAAGTATACCAGTCCTTTGCAATATAAAGGAAGCTAAAGGAAAAGGAAGAAGTAATGATGTCTCTTTGCAAAGTCCCTATCCTGGTAGTTTTCCTTAACACTTAAACCAGCCAGATTTTCTGAAGAGGAGTAGATCACTCAATTCATAGACTTAGGCCTGTTCCACGTGTTTTCCCCTTTTTGTGACTTCAGTGTGAGAACAGTCTCCAAAGAAAATTTCCTTTCCTTTGAGTTTGACAAAACCTTTTGGCAATTAAATGCCTGTTTTTCTCATATTTTAACCTATTACGAGTCATCTATTCAGTGGACTATGGAAGAATATGAAATGCTCATATTAAAACTTAGTAAAACTGGAAAACTGCACAGTCTCCTTTAAAGTTGCTATTTGTGAGAAAGCACATAAAACAGAGAAGAGCTTATTTTGTCAGAAATTAGTGATCAATAAATAAAATAAGAGAGGCACTGTTAAGAATCACGATTTACTCTGGTCAGCCGAGCTGGTAATATTTGGTCTAAAAGTCTGAAGAACCACATTTTCACTGTGGATGATCTCTATGCGGTTGCAAAGATTTTTAGCACTTTGATGTGTTGGATAGGATTTTTAACACCCTGTGAGTAGATCTAACCCTGACATCAATGACTGGGGTCTAATAGCTACAAACAATTAAGTTTTGGGTTTTTCGGAGTATCCTTCCATAAACTCTTATTAACTTGCTGGAAGGGAGTAAAAGCTTTTCAAATCCAAGGATGTAGGGTGTTCTTTTACTCGTAAAACATGACAAGGAAAACAAGCAGGTTGCTTTGGATGTAACTACCATACAGGAATGCATTTGCTTCTGTGTTTTTCTGAGGAATGTGTACCAACAAGAACCTCTGTGAGTTTGCTCCTACCAAAGCACAAACAACTCATATAACTTCCAAAGCAGTGACTGCGTTTCTCAGGGCTATAACTGAGAAAGTAAATTTTGAACTGATTGCAGAGTTTTTCTCAGAGAAGTAATAGTATGCAAGTGCAGGTATTGCTGATGGGAAGCAGTACTAGAGAGCAGTTCTCTAGTGGTCGGTGTGAGCCAGGGCTTCGGTACAACCCATATGAACAGCACGGATCTATATGATGAAAATCTGGTATGGTTGCTTTAAAAAGTACAAAATATATGGAATTATAGAATCTTATAAGTTGCAAAAAATCTCTAAGATTGTTGAGTCGGACCATTAATCTGGCACTACCAAGTCCATCACTAAACCAGGTCCCTAAGTGCTGCATCTACATGTCTTTTAAATCACTCCAGGGATGGTGATATGTAACCCAGGGTGCATTTGTAGGCAACACCTGTGCATGCTACTACTCATGTAATACCAGGCACAAATAATCTGCTAAAGGTCTCTGAGAGCAAATCCATGTCATGAGAAGTAAGGCCTGACTCACAAATATGTCAGCACATCAGTCACCCGACTGGTGCTAGTACAGATTGGTATCTAGTTAATTAGCTAATAGTTACTTTGTATGAGATAAGAGGTAGTGAGTGAGATTTCAGAGTTTTGTTTTTCAAAAACATTTTCCGCCTTTGAGCTTCCTCTCTCTCACTGCCTTTCATTGTATTTCCAAATGCAATGTCTACACACCGTTGTGTTTTCAATACTTTGTCTTCCTGGTCTTTGTTTGTAGGAGTTTCATAATGTCACACTTAATAAATTAGGAAAGCCTCTTCACTGGACATGGCACTCAAACATACCTTTGGAGTGTATGTCTCATGCAGTAAGAATCAGGAGCAAAGCAGAAACATCAAAAATCTGGAGTCAGTGGAGTCCGTGGGAAACCATCTTAGGTAAGTAAAACAAGATTTTGTAATATTCGCTATATGTTTTTCTAGTACAAAGCTAGTTTGTAATTCACCAGTGCCTGTAATTGTGAAGGACAGTTCAGGAGAGGTGGCATCAAATTAAGAATCCATTTTGAACTCACAAATTTCTAAACACTGACCTTTTTGCTGGCAATAATAGCAACACTTCAGCCATTGTTAGAATTTGCAGACTGTCTTTCTAAACCAGTAGACCAAAAAGTTTCAGAGCTTTTTTTTCCCACTCATTAAAACAATGCAGTACATGGAGTGGCATGGGATCTTGGATAGGCTGTAATATAATCTATCACCAGGTCAAACACATCCCTGCCCCACACCTGGGGAGAGGAGATGAAGTGCGTTGCTATGGCTGTATGACCTGATGCATGTGTTGCTTTTACCTGGTTTCATAGGTTTGATTACTATTACAGAAGCAGAGAGGAAGGAGCAAGTCAGCTCCTTATGTCACCTGGAATGAACTTCTTATGAATTCTATGAGAGTAAGCAGGGAGTAAACCAATAATGTAATTAATAATAATCAGAAAACACATTTTTTCTTTGATTACTATGTCTTACTAAAACAGTTTGATTTCCAGAGAATTTTGCTTAAGCAAAATATGAAACTGCTTTAGAAAAAATTACTGTAGTGATTTTATAATGAGACACTATTCTCATTTGGAGCAGCAATGGCTTTTAGTTGAGATGAGATATGTCATGGTAGGAAGAGCATCACATGTCTTTATACTTGGATTGTGACACTTATATTGTCCATCTTATTCTCCTTGTAAAATAGGAAATAGAATGCAAGACTCCCTTTTCGTCTCACTAACCTCAGTCTTGAAGATCTTATTTTTTTCAATTGAAATTCGATAGGGTTCAAAAATACTATTTCTTGGTCACAAACTGATCCCGCATTACAGACCTGATTTAGAACTCTCTGAGACATAGTAACTCTAGATGTCATCAGATTTTTGATCAGATTCTTGAGAGTAGATTTCATGCATGCAACATGTGTAAAAGACTGTGAGTCGCTTAAATTCCACTAATTTTTGCACCCAGCAAGCAGTCCAACATTGAAAGCCATAGGAATCTCATTCCAGGTTGAGTGTCTCCTTGCTGATCTGATTCGGTCAACGTTGACTCCTTTTAGCCGAGCTCTGCATGAGCTTCAGAACATGAGGTTTTCATAGCTCCCCGTTCCTAGTCTTCCAGAGCAGGCATTTTGGCTGTAAAACATCAGCCTGGCATAGGTACAGGAGGTGGTGGTCCTCTGTAAAGGCAGGTCTTGACCTCACGCTCTTTTTCTGCCTCCAAGTGAAAGACAGCGAGATAGATTTAGTCTCCATCTTGTTGGACTACATTATATGTTTATGAGTTTAAAACAAATATAGGTATTGCATATGAAGTTCATCTCTCTATGGGGAAGAATACTAAATGAAAGTCTGTGAATGGATAATAAAACATTAACAATTTCTTGAATAAATGCTGGTTGAAGGCTTTTGCCCTGAGCAGATTTGAACTGGTTTTTTATGTATTAATTTTCAGGCCTGGACACTTCAAATAGCAGTGAACCACAAATCTTTCCAAGTAAAATAATTTTAGAGGAAGGCTCTGATATCACTTTTTGTTGCATTGGAAAGAAAGGTCAAACCATTAGGAATTTCTCTGTACTCCCAGCTGTTCGTGTTTTCAATCGCACAAACAGTCGACTCGGACTTCTCACTATGGAAAATGTGAGACATCACGAAGCGCCTCACATCCATGTCTGCTGTACTTACAGTGCAGATAACTGCTCAGCTCATGAAGTTTTCCTTGTGGGTAGTAAGTGAACACATCATTACAGTTCTATTTCCCCACTGTTACTAAGTCAAGAATGATTGTGGGGAGTGGGGGGAGAAAAAAACAAAGCCTTCTGTAACCTGTCTTGTCCAGCTGATCTGTGCTAAAGTCTAACTTGAGATCTGTAAACTTATGCACAGAAAGCATTAAAGAATAGCATCAAGCATGTTCAGATTAATCTCATTAATTGATGCTAGGACAGGTGATTGATTCTTAAATGATACCTATCCATTTTGGAGTTCAGCTTCATTGTCTGTGTGCCTGTGGTAAAACTAAGCACAGTCTCCATTTTGAAGGTTAGTAGCAACTTTACAGATAAAAATCAAAACAGATTAATGAGTACATGGATATAACAAAAGTTACTAACAAAAGTGGTTGGATTGCTATTAATTTATGGTATTATTCTGACTATCTTGCAAACTGGTCATTGAATAAGTGTAACTTCAATAATATTTGTAATAAACCGGACCTTGCACTTACCCATTATTTCTGGCTTGTTAATATATTAAATGTTGATGACTTTTGCCTTGACTGCCATGCTGTTGGTGTGTTTTTTGGTTATTACCTCTGATAAGGAGCACCTGATGCACCTAAAAATTTTTCCTGTGAAACTCAAGACTTGAGAAAAGTAACGTGTACTTGGAGCCAAGGAGGAAGCACCTATCTCTATGGGAAGTATTCACCAAAATACACCTTGTCTGCAAAGTAAGTCTCATTGTTACATTAACTCTGGTCTGTGCTGTACAGAACAGTCATCTTCTCTTCTTTAGAATATGTGGAAATGTTTTTTTTTTCTTTCTTGTGATTAACTGCCTGCTTCTTTCCACCTCACTGATCACTTATTTAACAAAGTTTGAGTGATGCAGAACTGCTCTGATTTAGACTAAGTATTCAAAGTAGCCTGTCCTTTAGAGCAGTTTCTGTCTGGTTTTTCTAACGATTCTTTTAGATAATTTGTTTGGATATCTTCCAGTAGATATGAAGACACCCTGAAATCAGGATATAGATAACTTAAAACTTTAACGTAGTTATTGAGTACAGAAACAACAGATAACTAGAACTAATCAGTGGTAGGCTAAGTATCAGAGTGCTAACAATCCACTGACACTAATGCTGACTCAAACTGATGATTCCCAGCTCACTCCCAGTTAGCCTGATTAGCCTCCCTTTCTCTTTAGGATTTCAGGACTTTACATGCTGGTGTTCTCCTTCTTGAGTCCTTGAGCTACTGACAATCCTATCTCAAAAATCCTACTTGTGTCTACAATTTCTGTAATTTCAATTGGCTTCTTTACTTTTTGTTAGTTTGTTTTTGTTTTTTAAAAATTTCTCTGTAGACTTTCTCACAGCTCTTTCTTAGCACTCTGAGGCAAGGTATGGCAAATCAGACATGGGTCTCAGATGAGGAGAAGGGCTTTACCCCAGAGCATGCAGGGAAACTCATAAACAGGACAGATACCTCATCATCACAGCAAACTTTAACTAGAAGATCTCAGCAGAAGACAGGTCATCATTGCATGTACCTTCATGGTCTCTGATCATTCACTTCTATTAAGATATTATGATGGTGATTTAGAAATGGAAGGTTAGAAGGTGCACATGAAATTACAGCTTTATTTTAAAGCATAATGGTAGATGTGTAAATGGTCTTGACAAGTAAGTCCCTGGTTTAGAATTTCCACAAGGAAATCACTAAAATCAATTTAGCTGTATCTTTAAGAAGAAAAACTTAGACTTTTAAGAAAACTTTCTTCTAAGAATACCTATATTCATTGTACTTCAGGCTAAGGGAAAGAACTGGTTGGCTTCTTACATTCCCCCTCAGCCTTATTTTTTATGATGTTGCATTCTAGTTGGACATCAAAAATTTCAGCATCTATGTTGATTGTACATTATGGAAAAATGTCTCTCTCTCTCTCTCTTCGCCTCTGTCCCACCCCCCCCCTTCCTTTGATAGATCTTCCAAGAAAATGGTTCAGTGCACACCAAGTTGTTCTAAGCAGTGTGCATGTTCTTGGGATACAGGCCAGCAGAGGATCTGGAATGTCACAGTGACTGTGGAAAACCCGCTAGGAAAGAAAACTGCCACGAATGTTTTTAATGTAAATCACAGAAGTAAGGTCTTTTCTATATCTTTGTTGAGGGCTTTTTGTTGCTCCTTCTGAGCTTGATACCCTGAGTGCCCTGTTTGAAGTATGGAAGACATTGATTTTTAACTTTCCAGTTTTGCTGCCTGTCCCTGTGCTGTAATTGCTCTCTCTCTCTTAAGTTTCAGCTTTGGAAAGTCATATTAATGGTAGAAAACAGCTGCAGGTTTCATCTGAACTCCAAAGGTCATTTTGGTTATTGAAATGGCCCCTTAATGTTTCGAAATCTTCTGCTTTGCTGAAGCTGGTTCATAGTGTAGAAAGCAACAGGATGAAAGGATATAAAATGAGGAGTTTAGGGAAATAACTGTATAGGTTACTTGGGAATTGGTATGAGATGTGATACAGGTGTAAGTAGCTATTGCCAGGAAAGAAGTGATGGTGCTAATCTGTCTTGGGCCTCGTGGGACAGCAATGTCCATTGTGCTGCTGTAAGAGAGGAAAGGTAGTTCACCAACGAAAAAAAATAGGTTGTTCTGTGAGCAATAACTGATGGGTGTGGTTCCTTCTCCCCTACTAGCTGTGTCCTTTATCATAGTGTGCCCCAGGTCCCATAAGTTCCTCCTTACTCCTGCCTCAAAACAGCTGGGTATTTCCTTATGTTATATACTTTTCTCTGTTACATTTGTCTCAGAGAGGCTTGAGAGTTCTGAAAGTTTATTATTTGATTGTTTCAGAGTGGAAGAAACAGGTCAGGAAGAAAGTAGAGAAGTAAACTGACAGGTTGCAGTGAGACAACACAATGTTATAAGCTAAGTTTTCATGGGAAGTCAGGCTAAAATAGGTTACATTCAATGTGCTAAGTATGTTGTTGTTGTTTTTTTTTTTGCTTTTACTGCTCAGCTAAAATACCTTAAAATACTTTTGAATATATTTTACATTTTATAAGAGCTAACTCAGATTTTCCATTTGCAGTTTATCCCACTGCACCTTTCCAGGTGTGGGAAAAATGCACAGATACAGAAATCACATTATACTGGAATTATCAAAGCAGTGGAATTGAACTCTTTTGTCAGACTGAAGTGCTCCACCCCGATGGGAAAGTTGAACTGGTATGACACCTGAGTTTCAAACACAAAAACATAGTGAGGATCTTTCTGATGTGAGATTAAAAAATAATCCCCCAGCAATACAAATATACTGTAAATCTTGTAAGCATGTTGATGTGTCTGTTTTCTGGATTTGTTTGCTCCCAGGCTCCACACTGGTTATGTGGTCCATGCTGGCAGCCATTGCTGGCACTAATTCACAGTCCCAAAACTGCCTGTACTCTGGATGAAGTGCACGGTGTGACTGGTTTGCATGTGTGGCTCTCCGCTGTGCTGGATGGGTTCTGAGATTTGTTGAAGTAAATGAAAACACTTACGGATCTTACAATGGTAGTGTTGTATATCGTATATATAATGTATAAAAGCAGTAGCTATTACCTACTGCTGATCTTGATTTTTTATGTCTTTATTGTTCATGTCATCTTACACACTAGTGGTGGAGAGCCGTGTTGAAGATTTATTTTTTTTTATATTAATCCAGGACATTTTGTGTACTCTACTTGATGGTAGTGTATCTGGTTGCTAGTGAGGGAAACCCAGAACAGTTTTTCTTTCCATCTTCTTCCATCTCCTTGAAGATTACTTAGGTAGATTCTTCTTCTTGTTTGGCCTCTTTTGCAGACATTGAGGC
>JAYRBT010000093.1:58799719-58838043 GCA_036023395.1 Myiotriccus ornatus | reverse complement strand
AGGCTTCTATGTAGTCCTTCCCTTAGAAAAGCATCTTGCCTCTAGCACATTAAAAAGGCATAGTGAAGATCACAGTCAAGCTGCCTTCTATGCCAATATTGCTTAAGAGGTCTAGATCAAATGTGGCCATTGAGGGAGACAGTTTTGAGGAAATGCTTAAAAACATGTTGACTTTTTTGAGTTACCAGAACAAACTCTGTCTCGTAGGAGGGAGCAGGGGAGAAAGTTGGGGAAAAAATGGGAAGAAAAGGTAGCTGTAGATTGCTCTGCCTAGGTCTTGAACAGCATCCTGCTTACATAAAGTAATAGCCCCAGGCTCTGTGAAGGCAAGGTCTCAATAAATTCCCTCCTTGATGGAAAGAGTACTCATTTGGGAGGGTTGTGAGTGACTCCTGCTCAGACAGTTACATAGCGGTGACTTCCAGAGCTCTTTTGGGATCTCCCAGTCTCTTCATCTCATGCATTTGTTTTTTAAATTATTTTCTGATTGTTGTTTCATGATTACCTTTCCCAAGTCAAGCTTAACTTGCCACTGAGGGATCTAGAGGAAGACATATTTTTTTTAAGACAAGAAAGTCTTGCTGATGAGGCTGAACTGAGCTCTGAGTGTTGTGTTTCTCTGTGTTGCAGCACAACAGTTCGGGCATGCATTCGCCTCAAAGGACCGTCTCCGTGGGTGGGCTGCAGCCCTACACGGAATACACAGTGAGAGTTCGCTGCGGGGCAGCGAAGCATTTTTGGAGGTGGAGTGAGTGGAGTGAAGCCCAGACTATCAGAACAGAGGAAGCAAGTATGTCCTGCCCCCTGAGAAGGGAAGTTTGAGGGATATTCTTTGCTTGCCGTCTGTCTTTGCTATTTGTTGTTACTCTTCTGCTGTGTAGCTGAAGCAGAGCCCTGCTGCATGCATAAAGGAGAAGCACACTAGGCAGACTTCAGGGAGGTGACTTCTTAAATAGCTCTGATTCTACCTGCTAGTCTCTGATATTTCATCCAGTGCAGGCAGTGGGAAATCCAGTGGGAAACTCCAGACAGAGTCACAGTGCTCTATGAGGCCTGGAGAAATGGTACAGAGGTGGGAACAAGCATCTGGGAACAGCAAGCAAAGATTTTCTATGGAAGTTAACCAGACCTTAGTTCAGAAAAAAGAATGAGGGGAAAAGATGTTAAAGGATAATGTTTGGGCAAGACTTGGCAGTGATGGGGAAAAAGAGGTTTGGGGATTTCTACAAATGGAAGGAAGAGTTAAACAGTCTGTTCTTTCTGCACTTAAAACAGCTTTTTATTTTTGCTATGTTTATTGCAGCTCCATCAGGGAAACTGGACATGTGGAGAGAAATTATACCAGTTCTGGGGGGAAGGAACGTGACCTTGTTCTGGAAGGTGAAACATCACTACAGAAATAGAAACAAAACCCTTCATAAAAGGGTTGGAAGTTTTTCCCATGAACTTTAACAACTTTGTGTGTACTTAATAGCAATTCAGTATAAAATGTCTTTTACAAATCTAAGACAGATGTTACATATAATGCACCTCAGAACTCATGTAGTTGTGATGGTGTGCTGTCCTGACATTTCAGACATAATTCTGTTCTTGTAAGTATTATAATATGACAAATATCATTACTGAGACTTCTTCCATTTCTGTTTCAACCAGTATGTGTACGAATGTATGGAAAAAACTGTTTATATTCTTACAGAAATAATACACCTCATTAGTTATTTAAAGTTCTAAATGTTCCTCTCATAGTTTTCCAGCAAAATTTACTAAGTTGCTGTTCTCTTCCTTTGTAACTTTTTTTCCCAGCAAACGCCAGGTTTTCGAGCAAATGGAAGAAGTATTTCATATGAAGTAACCTGGGGAAAAATAGATGATGACTCTAGGCCTGAAAGCATCTCTTTGTCATCAGTCTACAACAGCACAAGGATTTTCATTGATAAGCATTCCTACAAAATCAGTATCATGGCAATGAATGGTGTTAATTTTTCACTTCCTTCAGTACTGATCATCTCTAGAGCTACAGATAACAGTACGAGTACTTTCAGTTAGATTTCCATTATGATAGTTTTGTTTCTACCTGTTTTAAGTGAAGTCATAATTTATCATCTTGGGCAACAAGTTAACCTGGCCTTTAACTCACATCACTACTGTCTGGAAATTATTACTGTACTTTCACCTACAGGTTGGTAATTGTATGTGTGTGAAGTTTAAATGTACAGAGAGTGTCCACAGAACAAAACACATTTAGCCTAAAGCTAGAGCCTCAGACCTGTGGCAGGTGCCTTGAAGGTGCAGCCAGTGCCTTGTAGGGAACTCTCTGTGTGATCAGCCTCTTGTGACTGTCTAACTCTACGTTTCTTCAGCTGAGGGGTTTTTTTATTAACTGGCTGGATGGTTTCTGAGCTATGTATGCCTTCAGCATACAAAGAGATCAGCTTTCAACATGTGAAAGAGCCCATATGTCATATAGTGAAGGAATGCAACTCTTTTATTATTGTTTTTCACAGTTTAGCATAGAAACTATATTGATCTTCGTTTATGAATATGAAGTTTCATTCATGAAAGTAATAGATGTTCTGTTTTGTTTGTTCTAGGTACTGAAGAGCTTAAGGAAGAACAGGTTAATGGTACAGATGATGGCATTTTTATTTCTTGGAAGCCCAGATATATATATGACAGTTACATTATTGACTGGTGTAACTTTCCAAAATTGCAGCCTTGTGATTTGCAGTGGAAGAGATTTGGGCCCAACACTTCCAGTGCCATGATCAACTCAGGTGAAAGCCAAACAACTTTTCTTTCTGATATCTGTGTAGTAGTCCTTCATGCTGGGGGCGTTAATTGAATTTAGGAAGCAAATCATGTGAAATATTGAAGTCTGTGCGATGCAAGTGTAATTTGTTGGAGGCATCTTTTTTTGCCTATCAAATAAATTAGACACCACAAATGTGCCAGCACCATTAAGCCTTGGAAGTCAGCGTAGTATATTAGGAAAGTCAGAATAATATTTTAGAAAAAAGTCTTTTCTGAGTGGCTTGTAGTAGCATCTTGAAGGGGGATGGTGAGGTTAATGAAGGAGTTAAAAACCTTTTAGCAGAAGAGATGCAAAATGGAGCTCTGCCCTAACTATAACAAGGATCAGAAGTTTAGACTCAGGCAACTTAACAACCACAGTGGTTTAGTGCTGTCAGTGTGCCACAAATGTGTCTCAACACCAGTCCTTGCTTAGGACCAGTTGCAGGTTTTTTTATCCCAGTGGTGACCAAAAGACCTAAATCCTTTCTGGCTGTGTGAAAGTTGCTCTGATATACTTCCACAGCTGCAAGAATTTAGCCTTTCTGCAGTCTCTCAAACTGATAGTTCATTTTGGAATGAAAGATGTTTGAACGAAACTTGACTGAACGCAAGTCAATATGCAACAAAGGAACTGCACCGCAGTTTGTACAAACACATGGGAACACTCTTAGTGAAGGAGAGTGTGGTAACACATGGGAAAAGGACTGTCCAACTCTTCAGTGGTTTGCACTTGGTTGATGTGACTGGGAGTGGATGTCACTGAGAATAACGTGGAATCCTGGTGCATGGATATGCATCTGCATTAAACAGTTAAAACATGACCTTTTCCTGTGCCAGAAACGTAAATGAAATTACCTTGCTCTTTCAGAGTCTATTGTGTAGTCACCTTGAATACTGTATCGCCACAAAAAAAGTATATAACCCCCTCGCCCAGTTCTCTCTTTCAGACAGAATAAATGTGTTTAATTCACAGTAGGCACACCACGAATTGGCTTACCCTGTGTCTCCTTCAGTTGCTTTAAGAGCACAGTGGCACCTGGAGAAGACGTCTAATAGATCATTGACCTCTGTAGAAAGCAGTTCAGTAAAAGCAACACTGAAATGCAAACCATAACCTATTTTTGTAATCAGTTTGACTGTTTTATAGGTGCTTTTGTTCCGGGGGTGAGATACAACTTCTACATCTATGGATCTATTGCTAATAGAGCCTCCTTACTGGAAAAGAAGACTGGTTATCTCAGAGAGCTACGTAAGTTAGCAACATATTTCAGGTTTGTGTATTTGCTAAATTGACCTGTCACAAATAGAAGAATTACTTCTTCCCACATCTAGGTAAAATTGTATTTTCTATGTTCTTTCTATATCATCAGTGAAGCATTTAAAAGTTGCATATCAACATACAGGCCCTACATGGAGGGTATTTGGCTAGTGCAGTGACCAGGTAGAGTCCATGTGTATTAGCAGACCTAAACAAAGCTGTGATTATGAGTCACTACTTTGTGTATAATTTGGATGCATGAAGGCTCTGTGAAGCTGACAGTGTTTGTAGAGCACTTTGGCTTTGTTCAACTTTTAAATACAAGTAAGATATGAACATAAATGCCACATGGGAGTGTAGATTTTTCAAGTGCAAATATAAACATTCTTGAAGAATAATTGGAAGTTTAACTTGAATTTTCTTTCTTCCAGCTCCTCTTCTTGATCCTATTGTGGACAAAGTTGAACTGACTTTCAATGCAGTAACACTGTCTTGGGATTCTTATCTCACAAATGAGTCACAGCCTGGTTTTGTGAGAGGCTACCATGTCTATGTGTCACCTATAGAAGGGAACTGCAGTTTAAAAGGATCAAAAAAGCACATTCTTTCAGGTAACTGAGCTCTGCAATGTAGAAAGTTGTATCGTTGACACAGGTTGCTCATACTGCAGCATCTTAAGCAGTCAGGTTGGCTAACTTGGCCATCTAAAGATTTCAACATGTGCTGCTTTTGATTGCCCTCTGTGCTTGAGGTGCTGACAGACAGAAGTGGGCCCTGGCTTTATACAGATTTATACAGACAGCCCCTGTCCTGTCTCCTTTTTAGCTCCAGAAAACATTCCTTTCGTACTGTAGGAGGATGTAAGTTTCTGCCTCTTGTTATGTGAGTTCTGGATGAATTTCAAAAAGTATTTGTGGTCTACTTGGATAAGAGTCATAGGAAGCATGTTAGTCTTACTAGGATTTGGGGTATTTTAGAAACAGATGGGATGCAATTTATTTCCTTCAGAATTGGAATACTTTGTAAATTCGCCATTTAAATTCTTTTCTAGTGAGAGTATTTGTGTCTGTGTTCTACAGTGGAGTTTCTTCAGCTGAAGTGAACTGTGAAGTGGCACAAAGCCACATTTAAACTTTTATATCTGACCTTCCTGTTCTGCATGCAAAACTGCTCCAGATGACTTGGACCTATTATGATTTTCAGATATTTCCATCATGTTAAAGGATATTTTTTTTTTCCTTGCCTCTTCTTCCATTTGGGTCATGTCCTGTGATCCTTCTGCTGATTAGACTAGTACCAAACTGAAAAGTATATTTTGCACTGGGGGAAGCTTATGTAGGAGTTTCTGTCAGAAATGAACTAACTATAGAAGTACCATAATTCTGTAAGTAATCCCAGCTAGACTTTAAAAAGTTTAAATCAAAGATTTTTCTTCTTCCCTGTTTGTCAGATCTAGCAGACAAGGGGCGTGACTGGGAACAGGAGGAATAAGCTAACCCATTTCTCCCTGGGGTCTGGGAGTTGCACAAGAGAGGTTAAAGAGGGTTTTTTTTTCAAGCAGAAGTTTTTTGCTTTCGATTATCTTTAAAGAACTTGACCTAAGCTTAGAGGCTACCTAATTATTAAAAAAAAAAAAAAAAAAAAAAAAAAGGAAATGGCAAAACTCAAGTAATTCTGTTAAAAGCTCTACTGAAAGGAAATTAAAATAAACAGTTGCTGCCTTTGACAACCAGTTGCTAAGTGTCTGCCAGAGGATGGGCAGTGCTGTGGACAGTCCAGCTAGAAGGGATGTGAGTTCAGCCCCGTGGCAGTGAGTCAGGATGCATCATCCTTCTCGTAAGAAAGTATGCAAGTTACAAAGAAGGCGGGTTGCAAATGTTTTGCTATTTCAGTGGCCATGCATAAGTGGGTTTGTAACATCTTGAAGAGAATGTACTGCAACTTTTCAAAATCTAAAAGGGGACTTATGAAGATGGAGAAAGACTTTTTACCAGTGCCTGTAGTGACAGGACAATGGGTAATGGTTTTAAACTGAAAAAGAATGGGTTTAGATCAGATATTAGGAGGAAATTTACTGTAAGGGTAATGAAGCACTGGAACAGGTTGCCCAGAAAAGTTGTGGATGCCCGATCCCTGGAAGCATTCAAGGCCAGGCTGGATGTGGTTTTCAGCAACATGGTCTAATGGGAGGTGTCACTGTCCCTGGTGGAGGGGGATGGAACGAGATGATATTTAGGGTCCCTTCCAACCCAGACCGTTGATTTTGTAATTTCTTGATTCTGTCTTACGTTTCATTACAGATAAGTCAGAGCTGTGTAAATACACAATTGAAAATCCAGAAGAAAAGAGATACACTGTGGAACACCTGATGTCAAACACAAAATACAAACTAGTGGTTAAAGCATACACAGGTGGAGGAGAGACTCCCATTGATGACTTCATTTACATAGACACACCATATAACTGTGAGTACTGGCTGTGGAAAATGTCTTCTAGCAGAAGGATGGGATGATTTAAAATTTTCATGCTATTATTGACAATAATCTTCATTTCTCAAGGAAAAACATTTAATTCAATGCAACATGCACTTAAGAAAGAATCCAGCTGAGAAATTACATGTGCATACCAACATGGTATTTTGACACTTTAAAGTAGATAGGTTTGTTGGTTTTTTTAAAATTTAAACTATCCTTATTTAAGTTCTTATATTTTTCTGGGAAATAGCTTAATATATGCTCACTTGCACACCTAGTGAGTCCTGTTTGTTAGAACTCATTGAAGAATTATATTTGGATTTAACTGGTTTTCTAATACAGGAAAAACCTACAGAGTTGTGTGCAAACAGGTAATTTCTGTATGGACTCTTGGAACTTCTTGTTCTCATCAGTCCTTAAATCTCTTGCCAAGTTAACTACTTCATAAACCAGTATGGAAGGTTTGTTAGCCTGGGCACTGTATTTTGCTAAGTGGGCAGATTTGATCACCAAAGCAGAAGAGGAAATCACTTGCCTGGAATTCTTTTTGCTTGAAAATACTAGTCAGCTGTCATGATTGTGAAATTTATGATCCAAATTGGAGATGCTTGGGAAAGGGGATGCAAGGAAAAGGGGAGGCATTGTCTTATGCAAGGAGACTTCATGCTTTAGGCTAACATGTCTAAACCCCGTGGTACCTCACAGGCACAGTTCTGCCTCTACATCCCTCTGTGTCCCATATTCCAGCTCCCATTAGCCACCAAGACATTTGTACAGCCATGCAGAGAACAAAAACGAGGGCTTAACTAACCCCTCCCCCCCCCCAAAAAAAAAAAGATAAAAGCAAAAACATAACGTGTCCATTCCCTGCTGTGGTATGTGGTGGAGACACACAAACTCTGGCATGAAACAGGAGGATGCTGGCCAGGGCAGAGGGAGAGCAGGTACTAACTAGTGTTCCCCCTCAGCCCACTCAGAGCCTCAAGTGTTTGTGAACAGTGTAGCCTGAGGCTGTGTCTTACAGCTAGAAGGAAATACTGAGATCCTTATGTCCATGTAAATCCTACAAGACTTGAACACTAGTGTAGTGTCTCTCTTGTTACAGTCAATCCATAATAGAAGTACAGATGTTCTGTTTACTTCTTACAGTAAAATCTGTCTTCGTTGGAGATCTGAGAGAAAACCTAAAACAATATGTAAGTGAGGTTATCTTTGCCTTAGCTTTTGGAAATTTCCTCTCACAGTAAAGATGCCAATATGAGAGCAATAAAAAGCAGTTTAGTGATAATTCAACCATGGACCACACAGTTTTACTGCTGAGTTAGTGGCAGGTATCCCACATGGGCTTGATGTTATTTTTGCCTGAGAAACTCAGGGTGATTTTAACATGTGAGGAATTAAAAGCAAAATTTAAAAGCATTTTTCTTTCACAGCAAACATCCTGTACTTCCTATTCCTGCTAGTGATAGTTCCAACCCTAGTAGCAGCTATATGCCACTGGAAGAAGAAATGGTAAGTTATAATGCATTTTGCTGTTGTAGACAGGGAATGTAACTAACCTAATTCACAGACTACTGCTGCAGCTTGTTGCTTCCAGCCTGCTGTAAGGCTTCATTTATTTCTTCCTTTGGCTGTCAAGCTGTGTGGATGTTGTATTTGGCTTGTGGCATTTCTGAGACACTCATCCTCTGCTGCTGTGTCTGTACACATCTGTGTGTGGCTTCTGCTGGTAGAGTGTGCTTTTATAAGAGAACAAAAATGTCTTTTGTTTTGCTTTCCTATTTCCAGGGTGAAGGAGTGCTGCTGTCCTGCAATACCTAGTCCTAATAAGAGCAAAGTGCTGTCATTCAAAGAGTTTAAGGTAAGATCACTGAAAATCTAGCATGTTTAATTTGTCCATTCTTTGATTAGTAGAGTTGAAAAACAAAATCTTTCTGTGTTGACTACATTTAAAAATTACCTTTTTTTTAACTTTTGTGTTGACTTAATTTAATAATTTAAAAAACATTAACATAGTTTAATAATACCCTTTAGTGGAGAATTTTCTTTCTGGCATTCATGTGACTCTGCAGGGACCAGTTTATATTCTGCAGTCTGTTACTGCAAAAAGCCAGTGCATAATTGGAGAATAAATGAAATCTTTCAGTACAGCGGGTGATTCCTCCATTACTGCTGTTCAAGCCCTCACACTGAACGCAGCAGACCAGGTGATATTGCACTTCACTGCAGTCTGTGAGCTGTGCCTGCCCACTCCTTCTGCCCCATGTCTGTCTGCAGTAGGGCACTCTGGGCTTTTTTCATTGACTAATTGTTTTGTTTAATGGTTCTCTTGTAGATTGGTTCTGAGAAAGTGCTGAAAATAAGTGACTGCACTCCTGACATGCTGGCTGTGGATAATAAGGCTGAAGCCCAGAACTCACGTCTCTGGAGCAAGTTGTCTTCAATATCAACAGAAGATAAGAGTGATGGTCACAATTCATCCTGGATTTACCCTAAGGAAAATGCAGAGAGAGACCTTCCACCCACACCTACATCTCAAACTCGTAATTGGTTTGAAAATTTTGCTTATTTTTCTCATCTTGATGTACAATCTGATCCCTATCAAATACCGGAGACACTGGAAGCGAGCAAGCCAGAGCAGGCAGTAGTGCTATACCAGCCACAATGTTATATTGATATTTTTAATGAAGACACAGCCTCAGCAAGTAGAGAAACAGCTGGCAGAAAGAATGGTCTGAGATATATCTCACAGACAAATGTGCACTGCTTGGGGAGAAGGCTTTGATGTACTCTCCTCCATTGAGTCCACCCAGTGTTTGATTACACAATATAGATGAGAACTTCTTTTGATTAGGGCTCTCACAAGCCCAACTGCCCCACTTTGACTAGTTTTAAGTACTGGCTTGCACACAGGAACAATGTGTGTTATGGTTTCATTACAAGTTTATGGGGATTATATAATATTTATAGGTCATTTTGTGGCCTGTATTGTGTATAAAGCTAGATCACAGCAGTCTTGTCATAGCCTGATGCAGAGAACTACTGTTTTTTACAGAGATAAATTTATTCATAAAGTAGAGGAGCAAATTAAACTAGGGGATAGGTTGTTCTGCTCAAGGAATTTATTTCACTTGCAGTACACTACCACATGCTCTGGCCACGCCAGCCGGGGGTGCTGTGCTGCTGGGCATGGAACATTACCCAGCCCAGTGATATTGAGGGGTGGGTTTTATTTTCTGTCTCTTAAGTGATATAAGGAATCATCATAGAAAGGTTATCTGCATGCAGTGTGGCACATTATTAGAGATTTGAAGGAACTTTGACGTCTCTAGGAGTGCTGCCCAGAGCACCAAAATCCAGTAATTGCCATGCTTTCACTGCACCTGTGTCCTAATGACACTTGTTGGGTGAAAGAGCACAAACACCATATTTTTATAGTACAAGCCCCTGCTCCCATTTCTTGTCACTGGGGCTCATCACACTTCTGCCTTCTCTGCCTGGAAGACTGACCCTGTAAAGTTGTCTTAACTATACACTAAATAAATGTGGGGAGCTAGGTGGGAAGTTCTTTTTGCAGCAGGAAAGCTGTTTGCAGAGGTGGTACCAAGCACTCTCTCTCTGCTTTTGCACATGAACTGAACTTCTTTTGGCATTAACCCCTGTACTTCCATAGCAAACCCCAAACCACCAACCATGTAAGCAGAAAGGGTAGTCAGAGGTATAGGTGTATGTGTCCCATTTGTGAAGAATGTCATATTCAGGCTGCGTATCAGCTAGATCTCCCAACACTGCTTTTGCATGTGTTAAAAAAAAACAACAACAAAACAACAAAACAAAAAACCAAAAACCCCAGACCAAAACAAACAAACACCAACCAACCAACCAAATTATTGTAACACTCAGAATCCCTACAGTAGGCAGCAGTGAATTTGGTCTTTCATTTTGATTTCAAAAAATCATATATTTGTAATGATGCAGTATATTTGGAATTGTAGCTGAAAGTCTCATTAGATTAACCTCCTCAGTGCACAAGGAACCCTTTAGTTTTTCATCCTTATGATGCTGTTTGGAATCTGTCACAAATAGATGTTTTCAACTTAAGAGCACGGAAGAAGCGGTTCTCAAAGGTGAAAAAAATTGAAGGTCTCTGCCAATTTGAACTTCAGTTAGGGAAGACAAGTAACTACATTTTAGCAAACTGTGTTTAACTAGCCAGCTAATCACACTTCCTAGGAACTAAGCAGCTGCAGGCAGAAGTGAGTTCTGATACTGAACCACATCTAGTTTTTACACTTGATTACAGATATTGTTGTAATGTCCACAAGCTATGTTGCAACAGGAAAAGCAGTAAGATCTTACACAGCCTATGGCTGAGACAAAGCATTCACTGCAGAGAGAGAAGTTTTCAGGGCAGGAAAAGCTGAGGTACAAACAAAGGTAAAAACACAGGGATGGCCAGCTGTGGTCTGAGGTGTCCAGTCCATGCACACTGTGCCATTTGTGTGTACAGATGGCACGGACTCATTTGACAAGAAAAATTACAGCATAGTCCTTCCTGTGAACCTTCCAAGGGAAACATGGCTGGACACATTTTGCTGAAGGGCAGTTTGGCAAAAGAACAGGGAGGTAAGGGAGGAAGCTGATGTTGTTCAATGGAAACATCCTAAAGAAACTTTTCTTCCCTCTACCTCTGTTTTACAGTGAATTTGAAAGCTTGATACCACAGTATCGTTACAGCTTGGAACATTCCCTTCTACAAAGTGTTTCATCACATCGTATGTACTTGTGTAGTTTAAAAGTTCTACTGCTGGAAAGGCAGCCAGTAAACAGAAGTGAGCTATTTTGTGACTGTTGATATAAAACTTCTGAGCTGTGCATTTCAGGAAAAGGCCTGTTTATTCAAAAAGGTTTGAAAGGTAACCTAAATCAAGAGTTATGTAGCTAGGGAATTCTGATACACAAGTCAGTCAACATCCCACTAAACATTTTAAAACTTGACATTGCTGCAATTCCTTGTGTCAGAGGGGACAGCTGCAACAAAGCACAAATCCCTACTTTGAAGAAGCTGCTGTCACTGGGGGTTGGCTGCAGCAATTCCACCCAGGAAGTGAACCGGGGGGTTTTGAGTGTGTGTGGATTCAGCCAGTTGTGCCTTCCTGAAGGCAGGGAGAGACACATTAACCTGCTAACCTCTCAGCTCCCTTGGTCTTTCCGGGGGAGCTACTGCACTGATGAAACTTCATTATCTGGACACAGTGAAACACTTGACCAGGTACCAGACTGCTGGGTGAGCTAAGGAGAAGCCAACTGCTCTTTCCCTATAAACCCTTTTGTTTCCCAGCCCTCATGAGTGGTGCTTTGTGAAGCCACCTGTGCATAAAAGCACACAGATAAAGGATTCCAGGGAGAATAATGCCTCTGTGCAAATCAGAGGGTGCAGTCTGGGTGCCAGAACTGAAGATTAGGAAAGTATTTTTGCATGGGTGGGGAAGCATGTAAAATTTTTATACACTAAGACATCTGTCTTGCATTAATGGTTGAATGAGTTCAAAAGTGTAATTCTCTTTTTTTTGTTTATAATTCAACTTTCACAGCTGTTGTTGAGATGCTAATACTTAAACCATTATAATGGAAAAGTATTATCAGTATCAGTATGATAAAGTTTTAAAATAAAAATGGTGTGCAAACAATTAAAGAGTCTCTATTTTTATATCTTACAAAGCACTAATATAAAATATATTTTTGACAAAAAAGTTTATTTAGAAAGCTTCTGGTCATTCTAGTTGATTAGTAAATGTGAATAACCCATTTCTAGTGCTGAGAGGTACATAAGAGACCAGAACAACTATTAGAAGTTTAAGTACATTTTATTAACAACGCATCCCTTTGATAAGACTACGCTTCAGGAGGCCTTTAATGCTCATTGACATGAACTGTACACAGTATACAAAAAAAAAAAAGAAAAAAGAAAAAAGAAAAACACGAAAAAATCAAGATGGGCAATACCATTTTGGGACAAGCCTCTGTTTAAATTATACACAGCTCAATGCAATATTCTTACGTAAAATATATAAATACTTTTTCTTTCTATGTTACAGGTATACAATATAAATCAGATTTCAATGTCTGTTCAGTGACCTAAAAACACTAGAACCTCCAAATATGTAGCAGCGTATTACTAAATAAAAAAAAGACCACACAGGGAGAATAAGTATTGAGATTTTCCTTGATCCCTTTCCTCAGATCAGAATGATTAATTTAGATAATCTCTTGTAATAAAGTTTTAGGGATGCTGACAGCCCAATATTGGAACAATTTTTCAAATAAAACTAAAAATTGTCTGCCTTTTTCCCTCCTTAGACATTGCATCTTGTGCTGAGACACCCTATTCAGTGGCAAAATGGCATGTTACATTTTTTGGCATAAATTACATTTCTCAAATAAAATATAGTGTATTTTACAAAGGAACTCAAACAAAATGTGCAATATCTGCGTGCTGGCATTGTTGTCCATCTACGCTACAAAAACAGCCCAAAGAAAATCTGCATTCTTTACTGAATATAAATCTGTTGAAAACAAAACTATCTTGGGAACCCACCATCAGGATTTAAAACAAAAACCATGGAGATTGGGGAGTGTCCAGAAAAAAAACAAACATGTTTTCTAGCATGTCCCCAAAGTTCTTTTACAGTTCAGGTTTTACTCTCACCAAGTACACCTTTAATAAGCACACAATACTAGAAGTGTTTTAATAGTTTTTTTTTAAACTATTTAAAAAAAATAAGTTACTGGACCTGCTTTCAACTGCCTCCAGTGAAGCTCAGAGTAATAGGACTTGTGTGCCACCCTGCAGGGAGGTGAGCAGAACCACAGAGATGTTCCAGAGCCTGGCAACAAGCCTTCCACTGCGATTGCTAAACTGGAGCTTATGTTCCCTTACAGGGAAACACCAACTTCCCGCAGTCCAAAAAGCCAAATACCACAATCAGGACACCACTACAAAACAGCAAACTGTTCCAACTCTCACTAGGCTATGATTATTTTCTGTTTCTTGAATAGCTACCGTAATCTTCAGGCACACAGTGAAGGTGCTACAGTTTTGTTTTCAGTCTCACTGCAAATTAAACTCTCATTCAAGATCACTACGCATGTTTCAAAATAAGATGATGAAAAGACAATCAGGATTCTCACTGGTGCCTTATAAGGGCAGCTTACCTCAGTGTGCTTAGCCAATGCACCCTAAACTACCGAATCATTTAGACCACCACTTGGGAAAAAACCCCACCACCCTGCAATGAGAACACATTTTGGGTAAGTATGTCAGATGTCAGTCAGATAAGAATGGTCAGATGAGGAAAAGCAACTGATTGAAGCTAAATATGCCAGAGGCCCCATACACAGGGGCACCACTACAAAAGCCTGACCATCTCCAGCTCCAATTGATGTCTGCAACAGCTGAGAGCATGCCGCATCTCTAAATTTAAGAGAGCTGAAAAAGTCTCTGACTACAAAAGGAGACTCTCAGCACTGAGCTATGTCCTCCTTCCCTCCTTGGAGAGAGAGAGGCCCTCAGGGAGGTGCCTGGGGGCCCCGCCAGTTCACTTTCTGCCCTTTGCAAAGGGCACTGACTGTAAAAGCCGACTAAGTAAATTGAACAGCTGATGCAGCAGACTAAATGTGACTGATTTCACATGCAGCCTCTCCTTCCCACAACGGCTTCTGCCTCTGAGCTGTGTATGAGCACGTGGGAAAGCAACCCAGCTGCACTGGTATACAGTGTAGGTGAACACTACACCCGTTGCCATTTATTCAACAGCATCATTCACACTGGAAATATAAAAAGTGGGTGGTCTGTCAGCTTCCCTAGTAGAAGTGGAAGAGATTCTTTATTAGGGCTAAACCAAGCACAATCATTGCTTACAGTTTTCTTTTGAAGCTTTAACATGAACCAAATGAAACCCCAAAACAAGAACTTTGAAAGCAGTATTTGAAAAAAAGAAATCTACAGATTTAGAAATTCACAGTTTATAACTAGGCCAACATAAATTTCCTTCAAAAACAGTATCCCCTTCATTTGCCAATTAAACAGAAACATCAATGTGAGCTCAATGTCAGTATGTAAATTAATTTTCTAGAAATGTTGTATGCTATGTACAGTACAGACTCTACATCCTTGATGCATACTTGTTGAAATTACTGACACTCATACACTTTCAGAAGAAAAATCACACTTTATAACTGAATTTGCAGCCATAATTATTTATGTCAAGTTTCTGTTGTCATGGATCCCCACACAAGCAAGTACTTCAAAACGCATAAGCATTTCAGGATGGAAATTCTTTCAAAAGTAGGTTTGCTTACCTGTTTATAATCAGAGGCCTTTCTACATTAAGTGCTATGGGTTAAACTTAACAAATGAACAGAGGTGTTTTATTTAAATACAGGTGATAAAACTTGTTTATTTTGCTTTAACTGCAGAAAAATAACATGGAGTTGTTTGATGTAACCCCATTTAGTTATTAAAACAAATCTCTTCTACTCTAGCCTAACTGAGGTAGTGTTTGAAACTACTGTATAACATACGCTATCCCCATTTGTGGGAAAACTACATTATTTTCCTTTGGAGTTTATACCACTATTTGGTCTACTGTGATTGACATTTTGGTTTTAGAGAAGCATTTATTTCTTATGACCTTCAGAAGTCCAATAGTTACTGGTGTGGTCTGTTTTCAGAACATTTCAAATATGTCTTGACACACAGATATATTATTTGTGTCAACGACCACAGAAGAGCTGAATCACTTTCTTTTTGCTACTTCTTTCAGTGGGAACTCATGAAAAGATAATCTTAGGAACTAAATTTGACTATGAGCAGCAACTTACAATTTGCTTTACCGGAACCTGATCGTATGCAGTGCACACAAGAACTCAGTGAAGTGATAGCTGCAAAGCGGTGCTCATATGGCATGGTGAAATCTCCAATAGAAGAAATAAATTCTATGTTTCACTAGGAATCATGTGTTACTGTTCACAGGACTACTTCTTGAAATCTCCAGTAGCATAGCTAGTAAGAACAGAGTTATGAGCATCAGGATAAGTTTCACTTAAGTATTAATCTGACAATTATAAAAATGGTAGAAGTGAATGGATAAAAATACGTTCTACTCAGTACAGTCCAGCTGAATTATTCACCTATATCAAAATCAAAGGGTAATCCCTTCTATTACAGGCATTCTAACAAAGGTGGCCATGCTACTGTATATACACATTTGCATATATTTATACTACCTTTGTATAAAGGCTTCTGAATCTTTAGATTCATGACAAAAGTGACAGGGATTCTTAACTTTTTTTTTTTTCTTTTAAGCTTACACTTAATAGTTTAGAAACCTCACTAGTAACATGATTGAGGCAACTACTTCAGTCATTATCAGTCACTGTATCATTTAACTTTTGCAACAAGTCTTAAATACCAGTACAAAATTATAAGTACGGCTGCTCCAAAATTTGTTACTTAAGGCTTTTCACTACAATTATTAGTACTATCAGACGCTTGATCACTAACCCATTGAAAATTCAAATAAACCTTCGTTTTTATAAAAAGTTTTTTCCATGGAACTTGGAAAACACTCACGTTATGTCTTGTCACAAAAGCTACAATGATTAAATGTCTTCAAGTTTAGTTCATATAATATTTGCTTATCTGATACAAATCATGCTTTGTAAAGGATTGTAGTTAAGAGTAAAACCCACATTTGTACTATATGAGCATGAGTGTAGAAACTGCAAACACATGCATAATATTCAGGGAAAACAATCTCATTTCAGCATTTTAGATTGAAATTATTTGGGTTTCTGAAAATCAAATTGTAGTGAAAATCCTTAACTGGTTCAGGTACGATACATTATGTAAATGTAATGAAACTGGAGAAACTGCTAATAAAATGTCTTACAACTATAGCAATATCAAAATAACTTAATGAAACCTCAGATTCACAGAGGCATTTCTTTCTATCTGAAGTTACAAATCCCCATGTTCATAGTGTTATAAACAGTACAAAACCAACAGAGAAAGGCTAACATTAATCCCCTAGTGTCCACAACTACAGCATGGCTCCCCATTGCTGGCAGTGGAATGCACTCCCATCTATCTGATTCCTGGTATTCAGGGTTTAAAAAGCAAGGCATCGTTCTGCTTCTCTGGAACAGAATCAGAAGTCAATTAATAATGTCTCTGAAAGTTGTTCTGTTTCTTCTTAATGTATGGTAGAAAATGAAATGAAAACTTGTGGAGGCGTTCAGTGCTTGGCTCTTGCATATACTAGTAATTACTATTATTAAAACAATGTAATGTTTAATAAATCCCCAAAAGTCTCAAATCATTGTGGCAGTAATTGGTTGAGGAAGAAAATGTTTTCAGTTCAGTCTTCAGGTACCAGTAGCTTCTGGAACAGTTCAGAAGATGGTGCTCCAAGCTTTTTTTGTCCAGTCAGTTGTAGGCTGTGCGAGGATTTCAGAAAGTCTGCATGAAATGCACTGCATGGGCAGAGGTCAGGATTCAGCTGACGCATCAATTACAGGCTGTTTTGTCGGTGTTGCTAAAATAGCCTCTGCTTCTTCATGCATCTAAAAGAAAAAGATGGAAGTATTAATACTGTTAAGAGACTTTGGTTTCCTTTAGGACATACCTCTCTGAAAGCATCTTTTACTTGGAACATGAAAACTGCGCCCAGCTAGCACATTTTGGTACATTCAGTGCATGTGAACCCTCCACTTACTTGCAAGAACTGAACATCTTGAAACAGCTCCTGAATGAACCTTCGAGATGGGAGTCGAAATGTACAATGTGCTAACAAGTAGGACACCTCAGAGTAAAGGCATATGTCGTCAAATGCTTGGGGGTACTTCTCTTTAATTCTGAACAACAGAATAAACAATATTTTAGAAGTCTTGAACAGATTTCCATCATATTTTAAAAGAAACTTTTCAATTAGATTATCATCATTAACGAAGTAGAACTCTGTTTTAGCAGTTGCCACTTTCCAATGTCACTATAGGTTATAAAATTCTTAAAAATAAATTAATTTCAGTAGTTGTACTCTTGCCTAAAACAGAGTTGTGTTTCTCAAGAAGTTACTTTCAGTTTATTACTGTCCTTATTTATTATTCAGCATAAATAAAAAGACTTAGTTTCTTTTTTAAAGACACAGGATATACTGGACATGTAACGAAACATTACTACAGTTGAATTACTGATATTAAAAAGTCTGGTGAAGAGTACAATACTAGATGCAGAGCAAAAATTATTTGTTTAGCTTTTACATTACATTCAATCATATCTCCTCGACAATTTTATGGGAAGTCAAATTATTCACTGTCCCTCAGATCTTAGTGAGAGAATACAGATGACTAAATGTTGCTAAAATATCTGGAATGTACTGAACTTACGTCAAAAGTCCAGTTTCATGGCCTTTAGTTCCAACTGAACTACTCAAATTGATTACCAAACGTAGGACTTCTTTCCGCAGAAGTATTCTGCACACTGGAGTATCATCTGGGATTGATTTTACTCCTGGAAAAACATGTTAAACAGTATGGAATTTAAACAAAACTGTCTTTGACTGTGCTAATCTTATGCCACGGAGGTCTGTTTTAGCACTCCATACACATACATGCCCGTACTTTCTTAAATATGTATATACATACATATTCTGAGTGACCAAAAATATTTCTATTGAAGTTAAAACTTAAATGCTATTTTCAGGAATTTGAACAGTTTACCTTTTCAAATATTTCTACCACTTCAAAACTGGAAAACCCTGTAAGATAAAGTTACAGTGCCCTCTCCACCACTGAATCACGCTGCAAACTGGATGAGTTTCTCTCAGATAGTGGAGAATTTAGCAACCAGCTACTTCATAAGAAATGATAAGTCAAAACGTAATACACACGTATAAAAGAGAAATGTCTTTCTCTTTATGAAAATTCAGTCATTCTTAGAAGGTTTTTTAAAAATTAACATCAGTTGGGAAAAAAGGCAATCAATTTGCTTGTAACGTCAGATACAGAGCTACTGAATAGCCTGCAGAAATGCTTATAGCAACAAAAGAGTTTAGAACTATGTTCTACCACACGGAGATGTTCTTATCCAGATTTGTTCAGTTTTTGTTTAATAATAAGCATTACTCTGTTGCAGTGCATATAAGTGAAATATACTAAAATATACTTTAAGAGTTACAGTCTCTAATAATCATAAGGCTTTCAAACTTACCCAACACAAGTTCTGTACTCTTGGTGCTGCTAGCTGAACCATGGGATACTGCATCACTACAGCCTGAAATTCCAGAGAATTTGGAGGAATGCACATCTAAGTGATTGTGAATGGTCTGCCCACACCAGTCAGTATATGGAATGTCTGAAAAATCTGACATAAACAACATGTTGCATCTTTTTTATTCACACTTTTCTTCAATTCACATGCTTTAGCTATTTTTCAACAATGGTAAACATGCAAGACATTGATGCACTAAGTACCATGCATAAAATCAGCTAGAAAGTAATGTTGTATTTTGAACAAATCATACTTAAAATCTTTTAAAACTGCTTTTTTAGAATCTGAAAATACTCCAGTGAAAATAATCAACTCTTCTAGACACTGATGGAAGTCTAAAATGTTCACATATAAAGTTCCTTTTTAATATAACATGATACAGATGCTCTTGCATATGCATACTTGTGTTCATACAATTATCACAGTTTGCAGAAAGGTCTCTGACAAGAGCCTGGCTCTGCTGCACCTGTAATTACAGCTGGGATTTTCTTTGCCATCCTTTCTTGCTTCTGAACTCAACCTCAAGCTCAGCTCTCTGAGCCATTCCTCACATTTTATGTATCATCCCCCCCTGCCAACATGTGCGACTAGCTGAATGTGTGACATTAATGTCAAACAGCAAGGATTCCTACTAAGCATCCTTTTCACCACAGACATTGTAAAAAGGCATGTAAATGCAAGCTCTGCAGAGGACATCACAAAAAATAATTCTGAATCTCATCTGAAGCTCAAAATATGACGGAAGGTGACTAAATCCCAGAAATTACAGCTCAACTTCAACCAACTCCTCAGACTTCCTTCACTGTATTTTAGGGTACAGACTTGAAGTCAGACTTTTCATTAGTTGGACAGCAGGTGCCAATTTTCAGGAAATGGATTCTAAGTACTCAGTAAGGTTTCAAATTTTATATTTTGACATACTCTCAGAAAGATTTTAAAAATACATGCAGGCACCTAATTAAAATAACACTAGAAACTGAAAAGCTGGAAATGACTACAGAAATATCACTGGTTGCACAGTGATCTTATTAGAGAATTAATTTTAAGGTCAATAGTCAGTTACACAAAAACCCTTACAGATTATTTAAAAATGAACAAAATCCAATAGGTTCACTTGGTTTTACCACACTTCTCCACAAGGAACACTAACCTGTACGACTATATGCAGAGTTAACTTTGTTGTTAGGCTGATAACCCAGAATTTGAATGCAGACACAGTAAAGACAGTTCTCATCTGTGTGCTCCTGCAGCCCAGTATCCTCTGTACTTTCTAAGAACTGAGAGGCATCTGAACGGCTGGTATTCATGATTTCTGTGAGACTGATCTGCTGTCGTAGCATCTGGAAAGGGCTTTTGACAACATCACTTGCACCTGATGGAAGACCTGTAGATAAGAATTAGTTATCAAAAACCCCACATAACCAAGCAACTTACACTCTTTCAATTATTTTCCACTTATAAGCCTTTTAAGGCTGGGGGGAGGGGGGTGTGCACATGAACACCTGTAACACCTTTTTTTTTTGAGAGGTTAAGCTCCCAACATTGTTAGCATTTAAGAAACAGACATCACGTTCTAGTCCCAGCTTACCCGTGACATTGCAAAGGACAGAGTTTAACCTTTAAACACTCATACTGTAAGAGGTGATAAGTGGTAAATCCTGACATGATATCAACATTACCAATACCCATGTAACACCAATACATTACCAATTTTCATAGTGTGCAACAAGGTTAATAAAATACACCAGATGTTTAAAATTACACATGCACTAATGCACATAGAAATGCTATTTAAAGAACTGTAACTTAGTGGCCATGACAGGAAGAAACGGGACTCAACAATGCAGAAAGAAGCAGTGACATGCTCTTCCCTGGGTGAAAAAACCAAATAAATACAATTTTGAATAAGATTTACTTTACACTGAAACTTAGCAAACTACAAAAACACATTTCCAGAAAAACTAACTTTGTATATAATACTAACAAAGCAAAAGAAAAAAAAATCAGTAAAGTGTGTCTTTTTCAATGCTCTAACTGGTTGTAAGGAAATTCCAGTTAGCCAGGAGGCAGGAGTAAAGCTATCCTAATATACTACTAGAGGACCAGTTTCAAGGCTTCTTTTTTTTCCAGTTGTCCTTCTTAAATGACATACTGAGACCCTACAAATTTGACTTCTCTGGAGTAAACAGAAATTGCATTCTAGAACAAGCCACACATTAGTGTACTTGTAGTTCTCTTGTACCATGTCCCATCACCTTCACTGATCAACTGTGATGGACACATCACAGAAGGACAAAACTTACTTTCTGAAATAAACACTGAACACCATTACTGGTTCCTATAGATTTACGTTTAATCAAAGGGAAATATAAATGTAACAGTTCAATGTGGCATTCATACTTTATCTAGTGCTACTTCCTTTAATTCCACTACCTATCCTTGATTAGCATTAGCTCACAATATTGAAGATATGGAGACTTTCCTCCTCCATATATTAGAGCAGGACAGACATGGAAGCAACACTATATTATCTCAAACTAAATAAAACAGGGAATTAATGGCCTGCTATCCAGATTCCAGAACACAGTTCTCAAAACTGAACAGCTAAAAAACAACCTCTTCTGTAACGAAAAACTAACAAATAAATTAACAACCCACCCAATGTATCAATAAACAACAGAAAGACGCAAGAGAGTTTAAAACCCAGTACCTCCTGCATCAGGTGCAAAGACCCTAGCTCCACGGTCATCTAGTGGAGGTGTAGTTTTCTTCTGGAAATATGGAGTTTCCTTTACCTGGAATATTCAAATGAAAGTTAAAATTACAGGTGATAATCATGCACAAAGGAAAAAAGGATTTCATGAGGAAATAAACTGTTGTTGATTTTTTACTTCAGGAAAAAGATATAATTAGAGAAGAAAATTAAGAATAAACTCCCAAGTACTGAAGAAAAGCCAAATGAGAAAAACATACATTTGTGAATGGATGTTTATTAAGTAAGGCTTATTACCAGTTAATAAATGTTCTAACAGTGGTGAAAGGCTGCAAGGAAACCAGTGACCCACAACTGCTACTAATAATTTGCCCATGATGACTCTACAGCACTGGAGATCTTGGGAATGAAGTGCAAAAGAACCTAGGACACGTAACATGCTGTCTGCAGGACACAGAGTTGAGACGTGTCTCAACTACAAAACGACTTCAGAGAGAAGAAATTTAGCAACATAAATATGCCACAAAGACTGTGAAGGAGAAAGAAAAAGTAGTAATTTCACAAAGGGAAAATAGAAGGAGGTATTATAGCGCCATTTTTGCCTTTGGTCTTGGTTTTGTATTTTTGTGAGATTAGTAAGAAAGTGATTTACTATTAAAAGGCACCAATAAAGTACAGATAAGGAAGCCCACTGATTTACTTTTGACATAGACCACAGCCTGGTTTTGATAATTAAGTAACAGAATATTAAACCCTGTGATGTATCAATTTGTTAAACCAGAATGTGTTTTCTACCAAACAGAAAGAGGAAAGCAATTGATGAGACACTTAAAATAACCTTTTTTAACTTAAAAATACATATATTTAAGGTTAAGTAAAGACAATATAATTTAATACTATGATAAAATATACACCAATATTTTATTATTTAACCAAGATCATGGTAAGCAGGGAGTTAACTGTTTGGTTATGCACATAATTTATCGTTGACCATAAATGGGCATCATGGCGATCAATTAGTTGGCTAAAGAAGTATTAACAAATGTCCACAGACTATGCTAATTTCAGTAAAAAAATCAGATGTCAAAAATCTTATGACAGCAATTTACATCACCATTGTTTAACACTCCTCTAACATAGTCTGTCTCATTTAATAATGCAGACCAGACTAGTGACCTTGTGCAAACAGGGTTAGAAGAAAACCTCTTGTTCTCTGAAATGCATTTCTTGGAAGTACCTCATCTCTTTTTGCTCATTTCTCCAGATTTTATCTATTCTGATGAAAAGGCAATAGTTGACTACCTATCTTTCAGTATGAAAACCAATACAAACCAAATCAGTTAACACATACACACCTGAAATATTTCATTGATATCCACTGGGAGAGCGAGGCCAATGTAATCATCAGAGCTACCATAGGTAGCATTAGAAACCATGGAGCGAACAGAAGAGGAACGTTGAAGTGTGTTTTGGTTAATAGGACTTAATAAATCTTCTTTATCTAACGAAGCATAACTTAAAGCTTTCATGAACCTGCAACATGGAAACAATAAATCACAATTTTAGTAACTCTCCCATTCAGGCACATTAAAAGTAAGGCTATCCCTATCACCCCACAGTAGATCTCAGAGCTGGTAATGACAAATTACAGCTACAGGCTCATTGCTTTTTTCTGCCTCATACTGCATGGTTTGGCAGTTCCTAGAGTA
Organism: Myiotriccus ornatus; assembly: GCA_036023395.1. Classification (NCBI taxonomy): domain Eukaryota; kingdom Metazoa; phylum Chordata; class Aves; order Passeriformes; family Tyrannidae; genus Myiotriccus; species Myiotriccus ornatus. The sequence goes on along the minus strand of JAYRBT010000093.1, from coordinate 58,814,765 downwards.
AAAATTTCTTCTTTGTAATACCTAGTACAGGAATTCAAGCTAATTTTCTCCAAGTTTACAGGCTTTGAATATTTACAGCCCATACGGAGAGAGTAAAGATTTAGGCTTTTAAACTCCTAACTGCCTCATTTTGAAATGTACCCATACACTGAACATGCATTTCCTGGATATTCACAAACTCTGAGCTGAGCAGGCACATCCCTGCAAAGGCAGGCCTTGAGCCTACTAGCAATGCGTGCAGGGAATATTTTTTTCCTGTACTCTGAAGGTGTCACCACCAGGTCACTGAAGCATGGAGGAAGTATTTGCTCAACATGAATGCACAAAGAACAAACCTAAACCTACACAGTGAGCAGAGGTGACTGTGAAAAATACCTTGAAGAATGAAGAAAGAAAGAGGTTGGGAAAACAAGACAGGAGAAAAGAGGCAGGATATCAAGTCCTCAGTGCTGATCAGAGCCCCAGTAATGGAAACTTCACATTTGGCCATCTTGTCATTTTACTTCTCATCAAAGATAAAAACCTAGAAATGTTTTCTGCTAATCAGATGGTAATGTAGATTGTTTATATGCAGTGGATTAAAGCTTCTCAATAACAGGACATACATTAGCAACAGTAAATTTTTATTGCAAATTATTATATACTGGAAGGTAAAGTGAACATTTGCTTTCTTTTTTGCCTTCAAAATAGTTTTCTATCAATTTCTTGGTTTAGATGGGCAATAAAAAGTCTTCCTATTCCTAACAGACTAGCAGTTTTATATTCAGATAAAATTAAATTATCAAAATTTGACCAGGTAAGGTTCAAGAAATTATTAAGCAATAAAAATGCAAGAAACAACTTCCAGGATATCAACAGTTTTCTTGATACTTATTCAGACCACTGCTAATTACAGTAGCAGTGGATTTCCAATAAAAGTCAAGCCATACTTCAGAAAGAGAGGGAAAAGGTCTCAAGTTGTACCAGGGTAGAATTAGATTGGATATTAAGAAAAAGTTTGTCACTGAAAGGGTTGTCAAGAATTGAAACAGGCTGCCCAGGGAAGCAGTTGAGTCACCATCAACACATTAAAAAAGGCACGTAGATGTGGCCCTTAAAGACATGGTTTAATGGTGGACTTGGCAGTGCTGTATTAGTAGGTGGACTCAATCTTAAAGGACTTTTCCCACCTAAAGATTGTATAAACTTAAAAAGTTACCAACTGCATTAATTATTTCATAATAAAAAATGACTCTCAAAATTAGAGATAGAAGTATTAATCCTAAACGTTCGTCCCTGCTTTTCTTAGAAAAGCTAACAGATATATCATCAGTACTATAAACATCACTCAGTTTTCATGAAGTAATGTCTGGAGGCGATAGGGCGAGCCCTATCAGGATTTGAGACGCGCATTAACATTTTTGTTGGTCTCTGAAGTCAAAGGTGGGAAATTCAGCCTCACAAAATAATTCATGCAAATAAAAAGGCTTTTTAACCTTCTGAATGAAAATAACAACTAAAATCATCACAAAAATACATCTATGGCTTCTAGTTGCTACTAACACATAAATCTGTCAATAAACCATAAATGAAAGTTTTCTGAAGCGTGACAGAGAAATAGTTTTGGCAGATAAAAAGGACAGTATATTTCTTTCTAATTTATTATTTAAACAGGAGCTAAGGATATTATTAAGGACATTTCTATTAAGAAATAGAAAACTTACTCTGAAATGATTAGTAAATATAATCTGAAATTATAAGGATTATTGAGCAGTGAACCTCAACTGTAAGCACTAAGAAAAACACATGTACTAGTTACACTGCAGTCCTTCCAATCAATTATATTAGTAACCAACACAATCTGAAAATCTCTTTTAGCATGTATGTCTGCAATTATTTAACCTTCTGAGCGATATGAGCACTCCAGATATTTCAGTTCAGTGTTAAACAGGTCAGCTCAAATGCTTGAGCCTATTCACTGATACAAGAGAACACGAACAACTAAGCACCAGGATATTGTCAGTGTGACACTGCATGCAGAGTCTCTGGATGAAAGTCCACTGCTGCAAGGCTGCTCTGCACATCAAGGGCATGACTACAAGGAGTGGTACAACACTATTTACAGCCGTAACAGCACCTGTACCACCACTGAAACGACACTGATTTGTTCCTGCACTAGCTAGCACAGGAAGCCACTGACAGAGCAAGGAACAGCACTTCCAATTTCCAGGATAGCACAGGTTAACTACTGAATCATTCTTAATTTAATCAGCACACTCATGTCTAGTTCTGACTTAACTGCACAAAGGGAGAAGAAACTATCTTTCACGGCATCTTTTCAGAATGATGTGAAAATATCCACAAATGAATGTTGCTCTTTATCAGGCCAAAAATGCAGAGCAATCATCAGGCAGTGTATACACTCATCTGGGTATGAGGAATGCAGCTCAGGAACTGGGCATTTGTGCAGTAAGCAGATGATGCATGTACTGGTAGCGTCTCTGCCTTCTCTCATCTGAGAGATGATGTTAAGGGAAGAACCGAGACAGAAAGTGTCTTTTCCTTTTAAACAGTAGTGTGAAAATCCAACACACTACGTAAAAGATGATGTGAAAGGAAAAATCTGATACAAAGCCTTTTAAGAGAAAGTTGTTAAGCTCTAACTGTTGCAGCTCGGAACAGTGTCAATGTCAAGAGCCAGACATTTTATGTAACTCTCTAATTAGTCTTCAGAACATCTAATATTACTCAAAAATAAAGAGGTGACACTGCCACCTAAAAATAAATGCTGTGAGTAAAATCTTCAGTCTGTTGCAGCTAAGAAGCCAAACTGACATTCCTATCAGCGGTACCAGTATCTCATCACTGGCCTCAATGCCACAGTGAACACAAATATAGCATACTGGCAGGAGTCCCTGTCCTAAAACCTCACCCAATGACATTGAGAAAATTCACTTCTGAAATACAGCTCTGACTTCATGGGCAATTTGGTGTGTTTGCAACTTTAACAGTGCAATTGCGTTTTTGTATTATGAAAAATAAAAGAGGAAGCAAATGTGATAGATAAAAGGAGACTTCCTTTGTCACAACAGCATTAGAGGGCCTAAGCCAGGTTTCTCTGACAGCACTTACAAAGTTGATCATTATTCTTCTCTTATATTATTCTCCTAATACAGGTACTGCTTTCAGTGGAATCACCTTGCAACAACTGCCCCTTTTAGGTGCAGACAGAAAGAAGTATCAGAAAGATACTTTTCTGATTTAACTGATTCTTACAGCACTGAAGTAAGAAATGAGCACGTAATAATCTCTTACCGGCTTGGGGTTAGCCGAGAATCCAGGCTGCCAGACTTCATGGTAATAGTGTCAGTAAACAGCACATCTTTTGCTGGAGATGCCAGGGCTTCTGAGTGAGACAGTGAAGGATGCATCCTCTGCTGCTGTAGGCGCTTTAGTGTAGCATAGCCAAAGGCATCTCGAGAACTCGTGTAGCTGAAGTTATAGTCAGCAAGACTTTTTATCGTAGCAAGTGAAGGAGCTTTAAGAGACTGGGCTCTTCGGGGAAGGGTATGAGAAGAGCCTGGTGGTACCAGGGATACAGAGTTGGATTTTGAGAGGGGCAGGTGGTTAGACTGTGGTGTTGAACAGTGACTTGGTTTAACTGTTTTTGTGCTTACCACAGTACTCAAACTTCCACAGTCAGTATCTACATTTGTAGTGTCCACACCTACAGTCTCCCTTGAAGGGCTGGAGCTCATTGAGCTTATGCCACTTGTTGTGGTATCTGTATTGAAACTTAAGCTACGACTCTTGAAATGTGTTTGTGTAGTACCATCTCCCATCAGCCTTTCTCTACTCGTGTTTTCCCGATGAATTTCATTTCCAAGACCTTTTGGCAGCTTCAGATCATTTTCTCCAATACTTGGGGTACTATCAGTGTCTTCCACGTGTTTACTTCCAACAAAAGAAGTTTCTAATCGTAAAGTCTGGATTTTTGGAACTCTGAAAACAGGGTTGAATTCTTCCCCAGCAGGAAAGTCTATGCTACCACTAGGTTCTGTTACTGTACGATTTCGCCTCAGGCCTGATTTACTGTCAGATGATGTCAGCTTTCCCCCTTTTGGATCACCGCTACTTCTGTGTTTTTTATTAGGCAGAGTAAGAGAATTTAGAATGCGATTTTTCACAAGTCTGCTAGAAGAGAAAAAAGGAAAGGGGCTACGGTCTTTGTCCTTTGAAGGTCCAGGTCTGTCATAAAATATTTGTTCTGCATCTTCAGTAATATCTAGAAAGAAAGTACTGGTGGAAGTACTACCAAAACGGTCATCTTCCATGATGAACATACCTGAAATTACACAAGACTTTGTCACTGAAAAAGAACATTTCTTCAGAGTGTAGAAACTATGCTGCAAAATAGGAACCCATTCTACAGATGCTGAAGTGCGAATCTATGCAATTTACTGCAACTGTAATTCATAATTTTTTTCTGCAGAACGCAGTGGAAATTAACTAACTTGAGGAGTATCTGAGGTGAAGGTCTCATTGTTTCAAAAGAAAAGCCACACCATCTTATTTCAGTGCAAATATCCACCTACTGGGATTACAACCAAAGCACTCCTTTAATGATATCTAAATATGGTACACTTCTGGATTTAAATTCCAGCTACATATAGCAAAAATAAAATGCATTAGATACTCAAAATACCCAATGATTTAAATACAATACTTTGTGTATGTATGTACATCCAGAGAATACATGAACCTATTTTCTAGAATATTCTTTTTACTACAGCCAAGTGTATCTTTATACCTAAGCACAGAGTTTTCTGCAGCATATTATGGGAAACTGCCAAGACTTGACATAAAAAATTAGTAACTTACACTAATGTTAAAATTTCTTTCTTCACCAAATGTGAAGCTAAGACACTCTTTAATCCCTCTCACTTGTCTGCATGTCTCTGAATGCACATAACTGTCCTCTTACTTGCACTCTTTTTATTGCACTATCACCTTTACACCATTTGTCTGAACCTCATCCTCCCAGAAGGTTGCTAAGGACACCAAAATGCCATTTTGTCATGGTTTGGGGCTTTTTTCTGTTTGTTTGCTTTTCTTGGTGTTTTGGTTACTTACTTGAAGGAGCAGATTCGCTTTCACTGTTGTGCCTAGAACTGGTGGACTCAGAGTTCAAGCTAAGAGTGCTGGGTATAGAAGAAAGTTCATTGCAGAGCTGCTCCATGTCATCAGGGACCACTGGCCAAGGTTGTCTACGACTGTGTCTCACTGCATCCCAGTTGTGATGCTTCAAAATGTCACATCCTTGTTTAGTTTTGGCTATTAGACCAAGCACGTAGACACAGGTTCTGTATTTAACATATATATAGAAAAAAGAGCAACAATAATAGCACCTAATTTAACTAACCTTATTTCTCTTTTGAAAGGAAAGTTTCAAAACAATTCAGCAGAAACTTCACAAAACTGCCAACTAGTATATTGTTAATTTTTTATCTGTAAATCAATGGAAGCTTAAGAAATGCACTGAAGTATCTGAGAACAATACAACACTATTCAAAAACAAAAATTAATTCTCACAAGAGCCTTGTTACATAAAGAAGAAAAGTACCTTTTGAAAAAAAGGACAAACACTAATGCAGTAGCAGTATTAGGCAAAACACCATCTATTTATGCTTTTAAAGATTCAAAAAGATGTTCAATAAAAATAAGTGAATGATAAATTGATTTTCACAGAGATAAGCAGCAAATATTTTAATTTTTTTTTTTTTTTTTAGAGGAGAAGAGTAGTATGTAACTTTTCTCATAGGTTTTATTTGCTAGCTGCATTTTCTTTCAGACTTCTTATACAATTCTACTGTTGCATCAAACTGAGATTGATACTTAATCATCAGTGATTTTTAACAGGTGGTTTCCAAAAAAGTACAAAGGTATATTCATGTAAATGGGGTAAAGCTATTTGAAAACTGATGGCAACTACCATCTGGAAATTTTATGTATAAATCAGATACACATACCCTCTAACAGACAGAACCTCACAATGTTGAGCAAGCGCCATTATATCCGGAATTACATTCTCCTCTTGAAGCAAGTTAAGACCCCAGTTTGATGATCCAATGTTGCCCTGGAATAAAATTCGTCAAGTAAGTTTTGATCTTGATCTGATCTGCAGCACTGTCAGTGTAAAACTTTTGACATTTTTGTTTGTTGATAGAGTTTCAAACCACATCTTCTCAAAGCAATTACGAGATCTGAGCACCCTGTCTGCATCTCCTACTTGTCCAAATCCAAAAAAAGGACTCAGCACACTACCTATAATACCTAAAAAAGCCCACAGTTAAAACTACTATGTATTCCTCACTTTACCACTTCTACTGCAGCCTGCAGTATGATCCTGGTTTATTCATTTTATATTCCTCTTACACAGGCATTTTATTACAAGGAAGAAGCAGACAAACAGTTGAGATGGCAAAACAAATTTAGAAGTGTAGCTTGGATTCACACCAACACTAGGTTTTTGCCTGTCCCAACTACCAGGGGTGTCATGACCACCTACATTCTCATGTATCAACACTGGCAGACAATTTTCTTCCAGAAGTATGAGTGACTACCACAGTGAATACATTTAAATTAGCCCACAGCAACTTGTAACTACTTGTAAATCCATAGTAATATTGTTGCTACATATGGCAATGTGGAGTTTTTTTTGTTAAAAAGAAAGAAAGAAAAAGTGACTATTAAAAAACTCAGAACAAAGAAGGTGCAGTGAACTACTTTCAACTCGAAGTCCAGTTATGGTACAGAATTCCAACTTGGAAAAAAATCACATACTTTTGGACAAAACCCCTTATTCATTATTTATATGGCATTTTGCTTGGTTATTTCAGAATCACGAGTCATAACTAAACAACTGCAAAAGGTTTGTAAATCTGTTACTAACCAAAGCCCAAAGGGCTGCTTTCAGCTGCTTAATTCCTTCCCATTTATCCAGCATTGGGGAACGAACAGTGTAACTCAGATCTGTAACAATACTCTGAAGGAGAAAAACAGAAGAAAAAAAATTAGGTTGAAAATGAAAAGAAGACCTCAGTCAAATAGGTTTTCCTGTATTTATAGTAAAAGTTTGAGCATTTATTTAAAGCATTTACCCCAAGATGAACAGCACTAATTCCGGAATTATAACCATAAATTAACAGCCATGATAATGCAAGAAGAAAATCTAAATGAAATCACTGGCTGCATGAAATTATTTCAGATTATATAAAGATAGAAGATTAGTCAAACTAACACACTGGAATATATAAATTTCCTCTTGAACTTTTCAATTATCGTAATCAAACCCACTTTAAAAGTGAATTTAAGCAATTATGGACCGGCTTAAGGCTTTTCTTTTTATATTTTCAGAATATTAAAAAGATTTTATTCCCTCACCGCCACACTTTCGTATGCTTAAAAGGATAGGCACAGTTTTACTGCAAATATATTTGTCAATACACAATTCACAGGGACTGACAAATTTTTTCTATTTATGGATTACTTTCCATTCTAAGATTTTGCCAGTCATTTCAAGAAAAATGTTACAAGGTATTTTGCTGGTATTTCAGCATCAGGAGGGAATTTTACATGAGACTAAATGGCAAATACTTTCATAACTTAATCAACAACAACATAATCAACTTACTTTGCAATGACTATTTAAGCCATCTCTTTCAAGACATATTTAAAAAGGGTTACAGTGATCTTTTTAAATATTTCAAGTTATAAACAATTATTATCCTCACCTGAGACTCCAATAAATGGCAGCCTGTCTTATGATGCACCAGTTGGCCATAAAGGTGAACTGGCAGGTATACATGTGGCCGTTGTAATCTGGCAGAAAGAAAAATCATACATAGGTTTCCCAGCATCTCTAATATTTTCTTTTAAAATAAATTATGCTGCAGTGTAATGCAGTGAGTTACTCTTCATGTTTTTCAAATGAAGAGAATTCTTTAGAGGCATTTACAAAGGAATAGACTATTTTGAATGGAAGGAACCTACAATGATCATCTAAGTCCATGCCGGACCACTTCAGGGCTGACCAAAAGTTAAAACCTGTTATTAAGGGCACTGTCCAAAAGCCTCTTGAACACTGACAGACTTAGGGCATCGACCACCTCTCTAGGAAGCCTATTCCACTATGTGACCACTCACAACCCCTGTGATAAAGAAATGATTCCTTATGTCCACTCTGACCCTTCCCTGCTGCAGCTCCGAACTATTCCCACGAATCCTGCCACTGGATACCAAGGAGAAGAGATCAGCATCTCCCTCTCCTTTCCCCTCCTCGTAAAGTTGCAGAGAGCAATGAGATCATCCCTCGGCCTCCTTTTCTCCAAACGTAATATATGCCTTTCAATAATTTTCAGTGTAACCTTTCCCATAATTTTTCCAGGAAACGAGTTTAGACTAATAGGTCTTCAGTTTTCTGGGTTTTCCCTTATGCCCTTCTTGCAAACTGGAATAATAGTTTATAGTCAGAAGGGACTTCCCCAGGCTTCCAAGACCTTTGGTAGCTGATACAGCTGGGTCCTGCCACAACATCAACTAGCTCCCTCAGTACTCTGGAAGGAATCCCATCAGGCCTCATGACTTTGTGAACATTCAGCTGATAACAGCTGGTCCCTTACAATTTTAGTGTCCACAAATGGAAAGTTACAATTCCCATCCCTACAAGTCAGGTAACCATCTTCAGAAAGCACTGATCCTGTGTTTTCTTCTGACCTACTCTTGCCACCAATGCACTTAAAAAAGCCTTTCTTATTGTATGACAGAACACTGGCCAGTTTCAGTCCTGAATGAGCTTTGGCCTTTTGTGCCTTCCCTTCTGTGCCTGCTTACATGAATCACAGCTTTATAATCTTTCTGAGAAGCCTGACCTTTCTTCCAGAGATCATGTAATTTTCTTTTCCTCTTGAGCTCCATAAGGAGTTCCTTGTTCAGCCAAGGTGATCTTCCGCCCTGCTTGATTCACTTACAACATAATGGGATTGCCTGCTCCTGTGCATCTAAAATGCGGTTCTTGGAGAGACCAGCACTCATGGAGTCCTGGGCCCTCAAAAGCTCGAAAGGGTACTCTGCTAAATAGCTCTCTTGAAGTTCCACGCAGTAACTCTGCTGTCCTTTTTTTCAATACACTGAAAACTCTCAACTCAACCATGACATGATCACTGCGGCCAAGACCATCACATCTCCCACAAGTCCTCCTGTATTAACAAACAGCAAGTCTAGTAGGGCATCTTTCCTAGCTGGCTCACTAAGTACCTGTGACAAGAAGGTGTCTACTACAGACTTTGAGAATTTCCAAGCTTGCTTGTTACTGCAGTATATTCACAGTTGATGCCTGGGGACTTGAAATCTTCTGTAAGAAGCCCATGAGAACAAGATCCAGAAATTTCTCCTAACTGCCTGCTGAATGACTCATCAGTGCTAACATCCTGGCTGAGCAATAGACAGGAGACACCCACTACATCATCTCCTTAATTTCCCTTACTCCTACCCAGAGGCTCTCAACCACATCACCACTAACTGTATAATCAAATCTCTTCCTTATGTATAGAGTGACGCATCCACCTGCTCTGCACCCAGAGTATCCCTCCTGAACGACCTGTAGCCCACCATCCCAGCACTGCAATCAAGGGGCTCATTCAACCAAGCCTCACTAATACCAATGATATTAAAGCTCTGGGAACTGAACAACACTTCCAGTTCATCCTGTTTGTTTCTTCTACCATGTTCTAGAAGCCTTTCAGATAAGCTCCTGAGACCTCTGTGTCTGCAGGAGCAGTGTAAACTGAAAACCTGTTGGTATCCCCTTTCCTCATACGTTCCTAGTTTACAGCTTCCTTGTTCAGTCCCACCAGCTTATGCCTCAAGATTCACTTTCCCCAAGTTACCTTTGGTTGCTCCGACGAACATAGTTATCCCCATCAACAGGTTTGCGGTATGTTGTAAGTGCTTCATTAAGTTGTTCTTCAATTAATTCAACATACTTTAGGTTATATTCCTATAAGAAGACAGACAAATGTTGATACAATACATTTAGTGGTTTATGGTCTTCTAGCATGATACTTTATAAGAAAGAAATAATTCAACTGCTCCTTAAGGTTGGCTGAATTTTTTTATAATTTGAAGGTGGGGCTCACCAAAATTAATGCACTTCATACATACAATGAGTCTGCAGAGTCAACAATTGATTCCATAACAATTACAGTGAATTTGTTAAAAAAAGAAAATACTTCACATCTAACAAAATCAAATAATCTCAATAGACTACAATGCATTTCAGCACTCGTTGAGAAGTGACAGTTAAACTAGCAAAAAACTGCCCACAGGAATGAGACCAATCACTTATAATCAATTATAAAAACAAAGTAATGTCTGGCGAGTTTTACTCAGGTTATGACAATTATGAGGTCATGTGTTCCTCAAGGTCTTGTGTTCCTCTTTACTTCCTAACAGAATAAACTAATCCTATCTTCGTGAGCTCTACATTTAACCACAGTCAGCAATAACCAGAGGTATCTTGAAAAGTGGTATTCCTTTGCACACTCCTCTAGATAAGACCTTACAAACCAACCTCTTTTACAAAGTCACTATACTCTGAAATATTTGCTGAAATATCAAAATTATATAAAGGCCTGGGTAAATCAAAAGCCCACGTGTACAGAGGAGCTATGGAACTCTAAGACCCTGTCAACTGTTTTCAGCAAAAACGTTAAGTCACTGAGGCAATAAATACATTTGCATTACGGAGGCACATACGTTAATATACAGTATTTTTAAGGTCTAAACCCACATTCACACCATTCCCCCTCCTGATATGAAGCAATCTTTCTTCTTAGCATTACCTTTTGCCACTTTTCCATCTGTTTTGTTACATAACCTCTTTCATTTAGATACGAAAACCCCTTTGGGATGGACAGAAATCTGTAAAATAACATCAGAGAGTTACCACTCTACTTTTAAAAAAAAAGTCACACAATGTGAATAAAAAGGAACATTTATTTGTTTTCACAGTGTGAAGTCAAGCAGCAGATTCAACATTTACCTTATGAGTAGAAGCAAACCCTTGTCTCCAAGATGAGAAAGAGCTGGTTTCATTTGGATAAGGGCATGAAGATTGGCCTAAAATAATTAAGAACACATATAGAGTATTTGAGCACTATGTCATTCTGAAAACTGCAGTAACTACATCAATCTGACAGCAATGAAGCAGCAAGTTTTTCACAACAGAAGTATCAAATAGCACCAAATGTATCCTAATATTATAAATTTTAGGTACCTTTTGTCATTAAATGTATATTACATCACAAAAAGTATCGTTAACAAAACAGTTGAATTACTTGCAATTCTTATTTAAAATAGGCATAATCCAGAAATCTACACTTTCCAGTCAATCACACTGCACTATTTTCACCAAAGGGGTCTATAAACTATTATAAGTCCATCAGTGACAACCAAGAAAGGCAACCATGAGTAGCTTCTTACATATTTTTACTTTGCTACCAGGAAAAGGGGTGTGGAACAGACTTAAGAGTATCATACCAAAAAGAGGTTAAAAAGGGAAAGGATGCTCACCTTGTCTTCACATGCCTCATCTAGAATATCAAGTGCCTCAGAAGAAATAGTTTTATTTTTATCATGTAACTGGGTCACCAGTAACTCAATCCCCCAGTTGCTGAAGAACTCTACATTAGCTCTCAGCAATACTCGTAGGTGTTTTGTTGCATACAACCTGCAGCTCTGCAAAGCAAGGAAAATGCTTTCTTGAATGGAAGAAAAACAGCTAATGAAGTTAGTAATTTATAACTTTTACAAAGACATTTCAATTATCGTATCTTGCACCAAGCAGCTGTGATGAACACCTTACCTATTAAAACTACAGATTATTAGAGCTATTTCTATCTTATCAAATAGGAAAATTGAGTCTGAGATCATAAGTAAATTGGTCACTGCGAGTCTCACTGAAAAGCCCTTATGCGAGAGCATCATACAAAGTCATCAGAATTTGCAACAAATATACCTCGCAAGTGGCCAGTGCAATTGCATGCACTTTCAAGTTTGCAATGTTTTGCAAAAGATTTTAAAAAGCAAATATAAGAACCTCTAGGGAACTTACTTTAATAAATTTTGATTTCTTTCCTGAAAATACTCAGTCTTACAAATTTCTTACAAAATCTCAAATGCTATTTTCTGTAACAAGACAAGTTTCCCCTACTACTATGAATTTCTCCAAATGACAGCATAATGAATGAAGTACCCTGTCAATTTCTGTACTGCTGTTCAAAACTTACTGAATAAATAGCATAAATTGATCAATTTATCTGTTCAGTGTGGAGAAGAGAAGAGGGGTAAAGACCAGAGCGGGGAAGCCCAGCATTGTCTTTCCAGATGAAGGAAAATCCTGAAATGTTTTTACTTTTGATGAGAATGAATAGGAAAACCAATGCAGATGATCTCTCTTTCCCTCATGCATGAACCACATGAAAAACATAGAAAAAGCTCTAATCTGTCAGAAGGTTCTTACTTTTACTATTAAAGGGCTTTGAGACCCCTAGAAGTGATGAATCAAGTCAGAAGTCACTGTTCATCTGACTACACTCAGCAGAGCATAGATTCCAGTAGATGGAGGGTAATTCTCCACCCCCCCCACCCCAGTCACCTATAAGGATAAAACTTGAGGTCATGAACTGCAGCAGCTGAGGGCACACTGGCTACTCTGCTATTTCTACCATGAACTGGCAGAAAGGCAGCTGAGGCAGCATTGATTTGCTTTAGCATGAGTGACCAAAGCACATCTGAAAGTAGGTTAGGATGTGCTTCTCCTTCTCTGATCTGTAAGGATATTGCTCTGCAAATGTTTTTGTTGGACGCAGTCACCCCAAAATGCTCTCTCCCCTTGTAATTTTGAATTGACAACAGAAACTGATTTTTATTGTTCGGAGACACTCTCAGGGAATTAAGATTTCTGAAAGAAGCAAGCCTACTGGGGATCAACTGTCTCCCTTACTAAACATAGCTTTTCAGAAATTATGTCAAATCCCATATATTTTTATTGCCTTTAAACAAAATTGAGAAGCCAACTAAAAAATACTGTAGTCAGTAGGGAGCCTCACCCTCTTCTTTCAATGAGTCATCCCTTCAACCTCAACTATCTTCATTACTTTCAGACTCCACTGTTTACCTGTAAGAATCATCTTATCTTTGACAGGCTAAGAGAAATATCCTGAATTCCCTTCCCCATCTTCCAAAACACCATGAGATATTTAAAGGTAGCACTTACTTTATTCTCTCTCATATCCACTCAAGAATACATTCTGTCTGTTCAGGTGACAGAGGCAACCTCCCTTTAAGTAATGAATATTCTTTCCTAGTTATATTTCAACTTACGAATTGTCATTTCCCTGGCATCAACGCTTGCTTGTCTAATAATGTTACACCTTTAAAATTCAAGAGTTTCCTCTCCCAAGTCCATGTAATTCCATTTTATTCCCACTCAACTTCTTTGACTCAAGAGAACAAATCCCAGTGCCTATTTCTGGACCAACCCCTCATTCCAGGAGCTACAGCTTCTGCTCAGTTCCACCACACTGAGTAACCTCACTCGTTACTATAACAGTATCTACTACCAGAAGGTTAACATGCTTCGTATTGCTAGAAATACAGATTTCTATTTGTGATAACAATGCCTTCACAATGAACTTAGGATGTCCACTGAACTAGACAGTAATGTTACACTTAGTTTATACATAGTGAGACTTTAATCTCATTCACACCCAAGAGAAATCTCTAATTGAATGACTTAATTTCTTAAGCACAAATATAATATAGGGTGTGAAGTTCACAACAAATTCAAAAGCTATACGAGTAGGAGTTTCATTTCCCAGAATATAAAAATAAAAGCCTTTCTGTATATATAATAGCTTAAAAATAAAGTCATACACTTTGAATAACAAAATAAGTATTTAATGGCAAATAACAAAGGAACATAAGTTGAACTGAACTTACATCAGTAGCTGCTGTCAGGATTTTAGAAAGGATGACTCTTGCCAATCCATCTCTGCTATAATCCAGACTAGAAACAGTCAATTTTAACAAGTGATCCTGGTTCTTCAAAGAACAAAGGTTAAGAAGACTGGAGGCATGAAAAGGGAGGAAGAATAAAATTAGTACTTGAACTCACTCAAACCTGTTTATTTATTCAAGCAATAATTTAAACTTAAGCACTTTGAATTATCCTTCCATATGAAGTATAACCACAAAAAGTAAATTATCATAAGAAATGGAGTATCTTATAAACTGTTACAGCTGTAAAGTCAAATGAGGACAAAATAATGCACTGAACTGCAATGGGGTAAACCCCAAACTAACATTTTTTTTATAACTGATCTGTAAAAATTTTGTCAACATACTTAGTGCTTATAAAAATTGTTCATGAAGCTCTGTGAATAATTCTTCATCGTAAAACACTGTGTATTAAGCTTGCCATAAAGTTAGTCCTATTAACTGTCTAGATTTTATTGTAAATCAAGTTTTCTGAAGCCAGTAAAAAGCTTGTTTTCTAATAATCAGCAGAACCAACTTTAAAAAAAATGGAGTACATCCAAACACTTGCATTTCTGCTTGTATTTTACTATATTTAAATAAATTGGTATTAGTCACTAGCCAATTCATTCCCAAAGGAAGGCAAGTTTATTTGTACATGAACAAAACTTTCAACTTCAGAACTTCACTCAACTATACTGGACTGAGCATTAAGTATAACACATGTCAACACATTTCACCAACAGTACGATGCATACCAGTTTTTGGTGGTTTGTGTGTTTTGGGTTTTGTTTGTCTTTCTATTTCCCCACCCCTGTCTTTTCAGCACACTATAATCCTTCCTGAGTCTGATCTCTGTCAGACAGGTGTAGACAGGAAAAAGTAAGCTGTTTATGCCACATCACATCTATCTGTTTATTATGACAGACTAAGAGACCCCTTCTTAAAAAAAAAAAAAAGGGGGGGGGGG
>JAYRBT010000093.1:58788313-58799619 GCA_036023395.1 Myiotriccus ornatus | reverse complement strand
GGGGGGGATCTTTACCTGTAAGTAAACCACAATAACTTCACAGTATCCAGCTTTCCAGATGGTGGCCCTGATTCACAGTTTACAATTTTCATAACTGTTACAGGGCAAGCACAGTTCAAACAGAATAAAAACACTCACCACTGAAACACGTTACATTTTTCAAGCATTTTCACTCCATGAGGGTGACAAGATAAAGTACCAAAAAACAGAAAGTAGTGCTGGCTAAGGGTATTTAGTAACCCATTATTTTGAAGACTACGTTCAGGTTTCATTCCTGATGAAGAGTTGAGCCAATGTACAATATCTTTAACCAATTCCTCCAAGTAACCTTGTCCATCCTAACAAAACAAAGAGGAGTAACATCTGTTAGAACTGTGTCTCTTTTCTGCACTGAAACCCATAATTTCAAATTTCTTAAAATGTACAAGCACAACACAGACACAAAATAGAAATGCAGGCTGGCAGTCAATTCAGACTAAAGGAAAAGGTTGAAGGCAAATAAAAGGAGATAAGCTTGGAGGTATTTTAGGAACTAATTCTTTCTTTCCAGGAAAAGCGACAAGTATTATTCAATGACGTTTTCCTCTGACCTGAGGCAAAAAGTCTTTAGCAGAAAAGAAGAAAGAACACAGAAAAGGAAGGCTACACATAGCAAAAACAACAGAAAAATTCCTCCAAATTCTAAGTTGCATTTAACAAAGCAGTTTTTAATAAAACTTCTACATAGTCACAGTATCTTTCTCAGTATTTTACACTGTATTTCTTATTTACACTGGTCATTTCAGATTTAAGAACCAGTGACTCAGAAGCCTTTACCAAAAATTAAGGTTTTTCCTCCAAGTGGAACACAGCAAGACTACTCATTTCACCTCTAGTCTTGTAGCTGAAAATTTATTACCTCTTCTGATTCAAGAAGAAATTCAGTAAACTGACAGCCCACGACAGTGAGCTGCTTTGCCTTGGCATAGTCGAGATCCAGGTTGGCATAGAGTTTGCTGCTAGGCTTGTAAAAATACAGCAACCTCCTTACAAACCTACAGAAAGTAAAAAAAGAATTTGCTATTTTTCAGTATGACAAGGACAGTCTCACAAGACAAAGTAATGCTGGTAGAAGAAATAGGTTATCATTAAATTGGTTTACTGGCTATAGATTACCAAAATCTTTTAGAAAAGTAGCAGGTAACAGCAATGAGTCTATCCAGACAACTTCACAGATGCTACTGTACTGTGTTTTATAAAGGGTTTTCTAAACCATTACTTAATATAAGCAAAGGAACTTAAAACCTCTATGCTCTTATGAGACATCGCTCCCCTCTCATTCTCATGCTTATAATGTATTCTGCTGTAATGTATCCAGTGGTAAGTTTCAAAGGCTTTATTATCCTGACTAACAAAGAGTTAAAAAATAATCCTGCAAAGTGAGTTTTCTCCTGCTATAACAGTTAACACTACTGTGAAAAACACATTTTCGTGTTCTGACAGGAAATGGTCTTATTTATTCAGCAACAGCATTTTCATTCACCTAACCTAACCATTTCTGAAACATAACACTTATTGCAAACACAGACTCTCACTTTTTGAGATCACAGTAAGCAATGTAGTTTGAGTTTTGAATCACACGAATAAATTTTCAGCAAAGATTCTCTGCCTATCTATAGATTAAGTTTTAGAAATGTGATATATCCAAGAAATATCTTATTGCAATAGTAAAAACCAGTTTTTCCAAATTTCTTTCTTCAAAGGAAGTCTAAATAATTTTTTACATACCTGTGCAATTGTTCATCTTTATAGTTCCTTAGGTTTATATTTGGCCACTAGAAAAACAGCAAATATAGCATTATATGAAACTTGTATATCAGTTCTTAATTAGTCACTAAAATTCACTTACTTCTATCAGTTATATTTACCTAATAATTAAAAATACAAGTTTCCTTGCACCTAACATTATGTCTGTAAAAAGCACCTATTTTATTGAAAAGCCCACACTTCCTGCTTCAAGAACTATTCAATTTTTTTCTAGAGAAGGACAAGGAATGCTGGTCATGTGCTACATGCATGAGGCCACAATTCTAATGACAATAGAAAACGATGAAAAGCTGATGAAAAATAACAATTTTGCTCAGTTTTTTCTCTGCAAATAAAAAAATTTGGTAAGCATTAACAGGAAAATAATTTTTTGGTTGTTGTTTCCAATATTCGTAAGATTTGTTTTAAAAATAAACATTATTCTGTTACAGCTCACTTAAATTCTGCTTATGAAAATAGCATTAAAAACATTCAGCTTATTAAAACAGCTGTTGATACTTTGTAAGATGTATTAAGATATATAATCCACTAGTTAACAACCAGTAAAACTGACTACATTAATAATACTGTCAGATACACATGAGGTTGACACTTCTGCCTAAGCTCTTTTAGCAGCTTACACAGCAAGCTGGGCAAGTAAAAAAGACAGTACAGAACCACCTGAGATGCACACAGTGAGGTGGATAGAGAGCTAATGCTCCACAAATGTAAGAGGCAGGTGAGTAGCCACATGAGATAGCAGATTTGAAACACTGGAATCTGGATTCTGCTTGTCTACAGGTGTCTAAAGAGGACTAAAGATGGACCATTCTGATAACATTATCTCAGTTTATGCTGGTGTTGTGCAGTTTAACAGGAACAGAAGCGGTTAAAAGTGAACCAGAAAACACACACACTTCTCACTAAGAACTCCCTACTTTTGAGACATTAGCAACTGTTTGAGAGAACACTAGAAAATAAGTTGCTGGGGATATCTGAGATAGCAGAGAAATTGACTGTTTGATGCAAATTGCAGTTCAATAAAATTAAAACATCTTAACTACATAAAACTTGCACTGTCAAAGAACTACACAGACTAATAGTGAGATTCTGAAAAACAGTTTCCTGATAATATTTTTCATACTGAATCAAAAGTAAAAATAGCTACAACTAATAATAATAGGTATCTAGTAAACCAGTAAAACTAATAATTGCTGTAAAAAAAGCCTGGAAATCTTGTGAAGCAAAGCTACTGTCATGTACATATTCAGGTCTTTATACCAGAAAGATTCTTGCTCTTTCAAGTTTATCGGTCCCTGAAAGAAAGGTACAGAATTACTTAATTTCTTTTATTTTTTTTTTAAAAACAAATGAACAACACAAAAAACCACACAAAAAACCCATAATCTTGATTATGATTGTTACCGTCAATCTTTTTTTGTACTTTCACCATCTTTGTATCTACACAGTACAGACAGTAAGAAAATGTTACTCAGCTAAAGGATGGCTTTGATGCACAGAATGACAGGAGCTATTTTGGTTTGAACTATACTGAGTACTCAGAGTTTTCTTACTCAAAGAAAGCAAATTTTCTGCTTACTAAAAGAGGCAGTATCTTAAAGCCTGTGCATTAAATATATTTAAAACAATGTCCCCCCCTCAGGTAATACCTTTATGTTGTAAAAACAAAGTAATTTTGTAATTAACCTGATGCTACCGGAATATTTGTATTAGTTCAGAACATTCAATGAGGTTGCATATCAATGACGTTTTCATATGTGGCTCAGTCTAAGCATCTAAAGTTTGATCTAGAACCCATCTCTGGCTTTAACTTTCAGCTCATATTATTTAAAAATCCTCTATGAAACTGAACAAGGCAGTATCCCTCTGCAGTCTAACGTATTAGCAGCTTTAAAGACAATATAGCTAATTCTGTAAACCTGAATTCTATACAAATAAAACATTTAACACATGCCTATTAAGGAAACTTTTGAATTTAACTGTAGTGTATTTTTTAATACAGTTTAAGAGTCGTATACAAAGAGACTACATCAGCACTGATTATGAGACCCTAATTAAATAAAATAAAACAGCTTATTGGATGTACTATGGAATTAACATTCGAAAGTCAAAGCTCAGATGTGAAACAGAGATTTTCTCCCAAACAATTTCTTCAAAATATTATTATGCTTTTTGTAAGCTCACCTTCAGTATGGTCCCTATCAGATTCCAATTCCAGTCAAGGTTTTCTTTGTGATTGAGAACTTGGCTGTCTCGAAGATTCATGATGAGCGCCTCTTCTGTATCCTGGAATACAGACGTGAAAAACTACAATAAGTTTCCTTACATCATTTTTTTAGTCTTGTCACATGATATACTTAGTGTTCATGTCACAATCATGAAAAGGTCAATGCTTCACAATAATTTGCAGTTGAAGTTCAACTGTATGGTTACAGTACTGCATTAAGAATCTAAAAGTAACTAGTTTAAAAAAAAAAACTAGTCTCAAAAACCATTAAAAATTATTGGAGTTTTGCACATCAATGCCTAGAAATACAATATAGTATCTATAAGTACCCAAAAGACAAAACAGATTAAAAAGAAATACTCCGAAGAAATCACATAAATGACTCAGAATTAAATTAGTGAAGCTTGGGGGGGAGGATCCAAGTCTCCAAAATACAATGTCAAATCCATTTTTGAGTAATGAATAATGGTAATACCTTTAAAATAAAAATGTCTTTCTGTACACGGTACTGATCCCTTTTTTGGTGTGTTGAGATTGCTTTCTGAATAATATGATCTAAATGAAGGCTGTAAGGTTTAGGTCCTCTTTTCTTCATCTCATGAAAACGCTTTAAGCAGTTGAGTGCTGCACTTGCTCGTCTAAGAGAAAAAAAAAATCAGTTTTCGGCAACTGTTATCAAACCAAAGAGCACCACTATCTGTTGACCTGAAAGACCTGACCAACAATTCTGAAGCACAGAAAGTTATTTTCTTGAGACAAGTTTTCATATACCCATAAGCCTCAATCTCATGCTGAAACTATGCAGAAAATTATCTTTCAGAGTCTCTGAAATATGACCCTTATGAATAACTTTCCTTCTACTGTGCAAGTAGCGGTCTCTGTCACAGCTCACAGAAGACAACAAAGTTTAAAGCTGATTTACACTGTGAGATGCCACAGTAGATCACTATTCTGCCATTGACAGATGACGGGGCTAGCTTCAATTTACAGTAACAAAGTTTTTCTCTTACATTCTATTCCTTCTCCCTTCCCCTGAGGGTGGCAGGGCAATCAACAGTGCGCTTTCTGTTCTTATATCTAAACAATTCAGCAGCAGCATGTAACAAGGGTTACAGGAAAAGACAGGAAGTATCAGAAATGACAGCTGACAGGAGCAAAACCAGTTAATTACAAAATAGTGGAGCAGAAAAAAAACTCCACCTGCTGAGCAAATTAAAATAAGGAAGTCTAAAAATGAGAAGTCTATCTTCCTTCCCCATAAACAAAAATTCTCAAAGTGTAGAAGAGTGCTTTTATTTTATTTTCAAACAAATACCTTTGTTTGGTATTTGCAAAGGTATTCTGGTATTTCTTGCAACTGAAATGGGAATTCTTACTACTCTATCAGGTATGTCCACGAATGCCAAAAAGCAAATGCACTGTAGGTAATCCACAAGCATATTCCTCATCCCACAGCTTTGACCACGTGAAATATCCTCTGCTGAAGTTTCAGATATGTCTTTTTTGAAAACTAACTGTGCTTTAGCATATCAAAGTCTTCTAGTGACAGATATGAAACCTTCAGATCTAAAAAGCAGAAGAGCACTGCACTTTTAGGAAGCACTCTACAAGTAGCTTTCACAGTGGCAGTCTGGAAACATTCTATAATTTATCAGTAACAACAGAACGAACTACAAAACAAAACTTAACTGATCTGACAGGACAGATGCAAGAGTAATTAACAAAAGTATTTCCTATTAGCAAAAACACAACACACTCAATTTGTCTTCTACAAAGAAAAGCAACTAAGAACACTGAGTTGAAGAAATATCTATTAAAGATGTGATTCTATCAAATTATCTGATTTCTTTCATTAGGAGGTTTAAATTGCGTAAAGTATCTAGAAAATGGCATTTTGTAACTTAGAATTCTTACAGTCTTTTCTCTTTCATGATGTCAAAAGATGCTGCCATATTCATCAGTGTTGGCAAGCAGTGCAAGTGATGGCTGTGAGAATGAGGAAGAATTGTGTTTGCCTAAAACAAACAAACAAACAAGACCAGTTAGAATAACTTATTACAACAATTTCAGCCATCTCTTTAGGATCAACATTTGAAGAATCTACCACTTTTCACAAGACTTCCACAAAACCATGACAATGAAACTACCTTTCATTTAATGTCACAGCATAATACATGTACATTTGAATTGTGATCTAACTGATCAACCTCAAATACACTTGAAAGTAACAAGACCATTTCAGAAGTTTATAATCTATATTGTTTGCACTGGTGATTTTTTAATGTTAACATGCAAAAACTTGTGAGCATCAGATATGCTATATGTTATGTGCAAAACAGTGCTAAAAAAATCTAAAATCTGAAATACAATTTAAGCTGATTTCTACTAAAACACTACTGCACAAAATCCCCAACTGATTAATTAACATAAGGTTCTAGATGTTCACCTGCTTTTAATAAATGTAGGTAGTTCTGCAAATATTTTTGGAAACTAAAGAATAATGAAAATAAGGAAACTACTTCCATCTCTAAAAACTAAATAAAAATACAAATATTTGTTCTTTTCCTGCTAAAAAAATAATATTTGACTAATAAATCACCTCTTCAGAAAATCAAGAAATACCTATGCTTTCCAGAATATGCCAATGTGAGTAACAGTCATTACCTTTCCAAAATTATTTGGAAACCAGAAAAATAGCAAACATTATTACAGATTCCTTTTTTTTAAACTTTGTAATGACTGACTGAACACCCAAGCAATTCCATCAATTATTTAAAGAAAAATTACTCAAAAAGCTAAACAAAAAAAAAGGTTTGCTGTGGTTGTGACCCATCCTGCTGACCTGAGATGTACATTACTATAATAATAAACAATCCTATAACTGAAGATTGTGACTTTGGGTTTTTTGGCCTCACTGAAAACAGTCAACAGTCTAAAGATGCAGACTACGTCTAATAACTCGTATTCAAATTTTTGCAAGACAAAGTCATATTTCACAATCTTACTAACTTTTATAAAATAGTTTATTTGGGGAAAAAAAAGATTTAAAAAACACAAGAAAACTGGCTAAAGTGCTCTGCTGCATATGACAGGACGTCACCTCCATATGAAAACGGTTTAGGTTAAAGGAGAGAAACTACTGTAAAAGCTACGTAAGGTAGAGGGAAGCAAAACAAAGCAAAAGCTTCCCCGCAGCTGGAGATACCCACAGCAGTGCTGAAAATGCACTCCACCAAGATGGAGTTGCTTCAATGAATAATACCACGTACCCAAACCACATGCAGCTGATTGTGGAAAACGTTTTATCTGAGTATCCTGGAAAGCAGAACTACCATCATTCTAAGAAAAGCAAAAATCAGCAATGGCCTTTTCCCAAACACAGTAACTGATGGGTGAGTTTGCAGGATTCCAGCTTAAAAATACAACTGGCTACTACGGCAAGGAAGAGTAGTGGTGAGAGGCAGAGCTGGAGATTACCCTTGGAGCAGAACCCCTACCACTTCCAATTCTTTCCAAACTGTTTTTCTATTGATTAATACTGTTTTTAATACATGAAATGTCAAAAGATGCAATTTAAATTAATCCACTATTCTGATGAAAACTACGTGTTCCAGGTTTGTAATACAAATCCTATGTTGTAACAGCTATAATAGTAAATATTCTTGCAAGTAGTTTCAACAAATTCAACTTACCATGTGCAAAAGTTCTCCCAAAAGGATAGTTGCTCTAACAGACACATGGTCATCGCTACTTGTGATCACTTCAACGAGACCCTTCAAAAAGTTAAAAAATTTTACAGTATTAATGTATAACATCTTATTTGAATGCTTACAGAAAAAAAGTATCACACATCTATTCCAACTCAAAGTCATTAGTTACCTCTAGAAGTCCATTAGTAATAAAAGCTGAAAGAACTAACGCCAAGTAATTATCCATGAGATCAGGCCTAAGGAGACAAAAAGTATGGAAATGGTTTACAAAGTTCACTTCTTATTGTGCCTGCCAGAAAACAAGTATTTTGTCAACACCACCAAAAAATGAAAACAAGAAAAGGCGTTTAGACTGAGTTTATTAAATTCTCACCTTGACCTGGCTCGATGGGGTAATACGGTTTTAGCTTCAGCAGCTACAAAGCCATCAGAAAGTCTCCAGCACTCTTGAAACCTGCCTGGATCTGTAACAAGAAAATATTGACAAAGGTAATCTTAACATTGGCTTTCATAGTCTTATTTTAATGGCTGTCAGTAGGCAATTAATAATCCATGCCAGCACGTTACCTCAGGTTTCAAATTACAGAAAATTTAGTTGGAAGGGGTCTTCAACAACATTCTAACCCACATTCCTGAACAAAGCAAGGATACCTTGATAGCTAGGACAAAGACTATATCTAAGAGTCAACCAAAATAATGGCATTTCCAATTCATAAGCACATTAAACTTGCTTAACAGAAAATACCATTAGCACCTAAAATTTTACCATGTATGTACATATACTGAAGCAGCAAGTTTGCAACGAAGAATGATTTATTTACTTATAAACATGGAACAGGCATTAAGCTTTTAAAATCAATAGCATGACAAAACATTTGTAACCAGAGTTTTAAGAGGAGAATTGCAGGAACACTAAAGGCTAAAACTTGCTCCTTTTGGGCTCATACAAAGCAGAGAATAATCTTGGATTTACAAATAGTAATTCTAAAGGTAAAACACTAACTCGGTTAAATATAAAGACATAAAAGAGTATGCACTTGCCCTTGAAAAATCAAAAATCTGGTAAGGTGCAGTGGGGATAGCCAGTAGATACACAATATATAGAAAAAATTGAATAATAATTTTCTGTAACATTCACTAACACATCTGCATTATAAACACTTGTGACAGTTCAAAGATGTCTAATTTGTGGAGATGTGTTTACACAATCTTTTGTGTAAATGCCTAACTATGCTCCACTGCTGAACTTTTATCAAACTTTACACTTAACAGCTGATAAAGGATTTTAAAGAGGACTTCTGAGTACCCAATGAATTCAGTGATAAAACAGCTAATAATAAGGCAATTTACAATATAGAGGAAACAGTGAAAGTTTCAAATTTGCAGAGAAGCTTAATAGACAGAATTCTTATGTGAACTGTTTTAAATACCTACCTACACTGAGAAGTGCCTCAATAAACTCTTCCGCGATAACAGGAAGAGGAAGGCGAAATATATCATAGAGAACTTCAAGCAGGCCTCGCTACCAAAAAAAAAATCCAAAACACAAATGTTAAGAGATTTAAAAAAAAATTGTCCTTATTTTCATTATTAATATTGAAGTTGAGATTTTTATAGAGTGCTAAAACTGGTGTATGTGTTGCATTTGTATATTTGTGGAACTGTTTCTTTTTTCATAAACTGAAATAATCTGACGACAAGAAGAAAAGAGAGGGCTTGCTTCATTTTGAACTGTACCTTATTGTCATGATGAATTCTATAGAGGTTCAGGCTACTTGGATTGCAGATTTTTAGAACAATTACAACTGGCATCATCAGCTTCATTGCTGATGGCTTAATTTGTAAAGAAATGTTTTTATTTCCCTTGGATTCAACTCTGATTATTATGCTTTAAGCTTGTAACTGTAGCTACTGTAAACTTCCTTTGATTTGTGAATACAGTAATGATTAATTTCTGTTCTTTTCTTTCCTCCATTCTCAGAATACATGGATGCTTCCCATTCTCACAGCAATTTTACAATGGAATTACAGACTTGAATTTGGGAATTAAATGAACTTGAGGAATATGATCTCATACCTGTGGAGTCTGCGTTTACTGAATTGTTAGAAAGTTAGGAATACGTAAATTAAACATTTAATATTATACCTACGTCAGTACTAAATATTTATTACCTACCCGTATTTCCATATTTGGTATACAGAGTACCCCAATAAGAGACTGAATCCCAGAATTTCCAGGTTTGCACAGGCTGATAATACCTAGAAAACATAAAATATATCATAATATTCCCCCAAGAGACCAGTGCTCATCTCCAGATGTTTCAGCAACCCAGTAGATTTAACATTACATAAAAGTCTCTCTTAAAATTGGTCATTTTACACTGAATTTTTACTCTTTTAGTTTAAAATTTCATTATTAACAGGGAAAACCTTTAAATTGTTTCTATAAGTTACAGCATATCACTTAAAGCTTACACTGATTTTCACACTCAATTTATGCAGTCTCTTCATTAAACGTGGCTGTAAAGACAGTAACCTTGCTCATTTCCTTGACCACTTCTCTTCAGATTTCACAGAACAAATTAAACTTATAGAAACTACGCTATCCAGAAAACAAACAAGTTCCTACAAAACGCAACTTTAAATTAACAAAAATAATCTAGATTTTTCCACCTTTTTGTGTTAAGATATCATAAGCAAACCCAAACTGTTATTCTTTGAAAGGTACTGAGAGATGAAAATATCACCTACTCATCTATTTATTTTCACTAATAGAACTTGAATTTCCATGGTGTGGTTTGTATGAACTTGAAGGAAGTTCTCAATTTCAAAAATTACATGTCACAAAAACTTCAGATATGTGGCCAGAGACACACTACAGGCATTTAAGAATGTACCATGGTGCACCTCAGAGGCCTTTTGCAAGACCATACAGTGGCCACATCACAACTGCAGTGCAGAAATAGATTTGGGTGTGTGCAGTCATTGCTCCATGCCCCAGTTTTGTCTCTAAGGACAGGATCACACGTGAGCATAAAGCAGGTAGTAACCATCAGCCTTGAAAAAGAACCCAGACTGGTAAACACACAAAACAGAACAGCACTACATGGCAGATGTACAGACAGGTGAAAAGACACACAGAGAAGTCAAAACAAAAACAATATTCTAAAGCATGTGTCGTGCTTTTGCCCACCAGCTCGTCGCTGGGGCTGTGGATGGTTTTGTCCAGGTGAATTTCCGGACAAAAACCCGATCAAAACTCTTAGTGATGCCTTTGCTAAGTACATAGTTAAGAAAAACGAAAGAGAAGGTGGATTGCGCAGTTGAAATTAAGCAGCCATGTAGGAGAGGCGGCAGCGGGCCCGAGGAGGGCCAGGCCCCCTCCTCCCCTGGCTTGGGCCAGGGGCAGGTGTAGCACTGAAGTCCCCCTTCTCTCATGTAAGAGAGTGGAGAAAAAAAACTTAAAGGGCTAACTGCTTAGACAAGAAACGCTGTAGAAGAAATTCTTGCAAAGAGATAAGAGAGTGTGCCATGTCAAAGCTGGCAGCTGAAGCTGCTGCAGG
>JAYRBT010000093.1:58772836-58783385 GCA_036023395.1 Myiotriccus ornatus | reverse complement strand
AGACACTGGAACAGGTTGCCCAGAGAAGTTGTGGATGCCCCAGCCCTGGCAGCGTTCAGAGCCAGGTTGTATAAGGTCCTGAGCAACCTGGTCTATTGGGATGTGTCCCTGCCCATGGCACAGAGGGTCGGGACTGGATGATCTCTGAAGGCTCATTCCAACCCCTTAACGTTCTATGATTCTGTGATTTTCACACACACCTTGAATTACACAGCTGCCTGGACAAATTTCTCATGGGTAAAAGCAGATGCTTAGTTTCGTCAGCGGTCTGTGATACTGGTGGAAGTTTTGTGACACGTTTATTTGCAGCAAGCTCGACAACATCCCACCTTAAAAGGCAACATGCTCAGGGTCTGTTTTGCTGTGTGAGGTGGCACCAGAATGAACTCGAAGCACTTGCTTCTTCCCCCACATGACAGCCACGGCCAGGCCCAGTCGTGGCATCAGCACTGAACAAAGTAGCTGTGGTCAGTAACAGAAACCTGGTAGAGCCTGGTTCTGCACGCTGCTACAAAAGGCTGCTTGGATTGGCTGCCCTCTTTTGGGGTGCTCAGAGTTACCATTGTGTTGCCAAAGTAAGGATGAAATTAATAGAACCTGGTGTTTAGAGCTGGATTTAGTTGTGTAAGCAACAGCACCATGGTGTCTGCTTGCCCTCCATGCACACTAATGGGTGTTCCAGCATGGAGCTGGTCAAATAATACAAAAAGTAACAGTGGAGGTAAGAGGTAATTGCTGTCTTTAGTTGTAAATTACAAGACTGTTATGACCAGTTTCAAAACGAGGGTTGAAATTTGACCAATCCATACAATAACATTTGCTGGGCCAGAGTATAGGTAGGTGCGTTAGATACAAAAGTAGTTGACTCCTTACATAGGACCTGGACAAGGTTATTACAGCTGCAATTAAGCCAGGACAGTAATGAGGTTCTTAGGGCTGTGAATTTGTCCTCTTCGAGTTTATTTCCTTCAAAGAATTAGGCATTGAGAATTGAAAACATGCCTTTGAGCCACCCCCTGTCATTTTCAAAATTGCACTGAATAGGAGGATTAAAGGAGGAGTAAAGCTGTACTGCTTCTGAGCAGGGGCTCAGGTGGAGCCATTTTGGTGGTTGTTTCGGAAAACTAGCTACTGCATTCCTTCATGCTGTTGCTCAGCAGCTCCTCCATGCCTTCCTTCTGGAGAAATGAAGTCTAAAAATAATGTCCTGTTTGTTCTTGTGGAGCACCATGAAGGGCAAATGTGGGGGCGGGGGGGGAGGAACAGGCACAGTGTGGCCTTGCATTTATTATGTTTTACTATTTGAGCAGGGCTATAGCTTGTGATTCACAGCCCATTCCAGCAGTGCCCACAGTATGCTGGAGACTTTTCCAGTGGAAAGAAATAAAGAGTGCCTGTCCTGGAAATTCTTTTCGCAGTTGAAGAACATTTTATTTTATAAAAAGGAATTTCGAAACATCGTATCCAATTACGTCAGTAGAAACAGCACTATTCTAAAAGACACAGGACAAGGCAAAAGGGCATTAAAAGCAGAACTAGATTCACTACAGCACCATGAAGTTGTCTTTAGGCTGAAGGCAGACATGTAGTCATTTGCACTGGTTCCCAGAGTCAAGGACTGGTGAACACTTTCCTGAGCAGAGGTCAGCAAATGGAATCAAGCCCAACAGCCTCATATCTGTTGCGAAAGCACTCACAATCATTTTTAAAACTGAAAGAATTTCAGAAATGCAAGTTTCTTTTAAATGCCGTGGTTTGATTTTGCTTTCTTTGTGTAACAATTTACCATAAAATTCTTTTCTACTTCCCCCCCCCCCCATTAACGTCTAAAACTATGTGATATGCGTAGAAGAGTGTTTCATTTTGGTCATTTAATACTACACTGCATTATGTAATACTGTATATTCAGTTCTTCCCATTCCACTGACATTCAAACATGATTCAGGACTTGGCTGAAAGCAAAGTTTCCCATATTCTTTTGTTCCTTGTGTTTTTCACTGTGATTTGATTCTAACAACACAGCTTTGGAGTCAAAGTAATACATGGAGTCAAAGTAATACAAAGGAAAAGTACATTAACATACATATTATCATGTAAACACATATCCTAATTGAAAAAAACATGAAGCAACTGGAAGAAAATTGTTAAGTAACTACCTAAATAACATATGACATTGTTTGGTGGTCCAGTTGCTGCTGCACACAAAAATCCAAATGTTGATACTTGGTGATGGGTAAAATAAATTGATTTAGCACCACTGTATAAATCTTGACTCAGCCTACCTTATGCCCAGAGAAACAATGTTAGCATGAATGTGAAAGTAGAACCAGTGTAGACGGCGAATAGCTCATCAAGTTCTCTGCACTCAGCTCTAACTTTTAATATGGTCACTCAGTCATCATCTAATCAAAGAGAAAAAACTTGAAGGTCCTTCACCCTAATTAATTCTGCACTGGGAGTAGCCTTGGAAAGCCCATTTGCAGCAGGTTGCAGGTTCTCACAGTGTACAGGACTGAAACTGAAAGGGGGAATATGCGGCATGTTTTTTAGCTTGGCTTGTGGCTTTTGTTTGTAAGTACAGAATCACAGGATCACAGAATATGCTGAGCTGGAAGAGACCCATCAGGATCACTGAGTCCCACTCCTGGCCCTGAAAGGTTTGAGGCTTGGGGTGAGGACAGAACTATTGCAACTTAGGCAGCACAGTGCAGAGGTGCAGAAACTGGGACACTGCCTGCGTGGTTAGCAGAGAGAAGTTTCATCATAACATTATTCTGCGTGCTTCACTGCAGGCTACCTGCCTTGGCTCTTTTTCTAGAGGAACAATCTCACTCTTAAGTATAACAGAGGCGTGTGACCTCTAAACTTTAGATCTAAATTAAGTACCTAAAACCAAAGAGTGTGAAACTACTTGTGGATGTTCAGTTAGGGATCTAGTATTGTTTAAAAGGCTAATAAAACATTTTAAATTAAACAAAAATAATTGCATATGTATTCATACTAATATGCAATTTTACAGCTCACAATGGAAAGGTGCAGATAGTATGTACAAGAAGCAGGAATATGGGCAAGAAGGAATCTTAGCTAGTTCTGTGTTGCTTTAACTTTCTTACACTGATGCATGAAGATGAGGTGTAATGAGTAGTTTCATTTTCTCTGGATGAGCATATCAGTGTCAATGCATAGAGTGAAAAGGGAACAGGTTTTAGGGGAAAAATGGAGCCCCCAATTTTGGCTTTTCAAGCTAAATCCTTTGTCTTTCTTGCAAATTGAAAAGTAATTGTCTCTATAAAGGAACAATTTAAGATATTTAAGAGTGAGATCTGTTAGCTACTCATTCTCTAAGTTGGTTTATAAAGGTGGTTTCAATTTCACACCACCCACCAAGAGCATTTGTCTGTGCTAGATTTCACATGTTTGCTTTTTATTAATGGCAGGATTTTACTGATTATTGTATTATGCAGTTAGCATGATTCCCTATCCAGTCTGGGGTTTTAACCTTTTTTAAAGTTTTCTTGATCTTTTAACACTGAGACAGCTGAAGAAATGTCCCTCGTTTTTATGTATTTATTAGCAGTAAACATGTGGCGCCCACAGCGTGTTCCCTTTTTGGCACTGCGCCTATTCAATATGTTTTGCAGGCAGCTGTTTCCTTAGATTGTCTGTTTTCTTTCTTCTCCGTGCAGCTTTGAGATTGTAGTGCCAAGATATATGATGCTTTTGCAGCTTGCTTTTTCTCTTCAGTAATCACTCTTCTTAAACTCAGTCTTTTGGGGTACGCTTACAAGTTTGCTGATGTGGCACTTGTTACCCGGCCCCAGGACCTTTTGAAGACTGTACCTATATGTCACTCGTGTCTTGGAGCACAGGGCAGATTTTGGCTTTGTGTTCACGTCAGCCCCGTTTACCTGTGCCTATGCTCCTGCATCGTGAAAATGGAGACAAGCGCATTGGGCTGATACAGTGGACAAGCACCTGGCATATGTGAGCCAATTACAGGAGAGTGGGACTGTCTGCCCGTTCTTTTCAGATCACTAGCAGGACAGAATGCTGGAACAATTACAGGAACATAAACATGCTGAGCAATGCCTCTTGCGCAGCTAAATCAGCCCAGAGCTAAAACTGTGTGATACTGGAAAGTTAGAGCCTAGGTATCTTAGGTACTTATAACTAGAACAGGGCAGATATTTAGTAAAGAAAATGTGTAGAATGCTTCATTTTGAGGCAGGACACACAGTTTATCCCAAAAGGGAATGAAATAAGGGTATTTATTTCTATGGGGTTAGATGTAAGCAAAGATACTGAAAACAGAGAACTGATGAACAGTGAGGATGCTTAAAAATTGAATCTACCTAGTTACAGCTCCCAAGTATTTTCATGCTGTTATGTCTCCTCTTGCTAAAGCTTTTAAAAAGCTTTCTTATATTTCTAAAGTAGTTCAACACATCAGACATTTACCCAGCCAGATAAATAACTACGCATTCAGGCAAATTGCACACCAACTGCAACATCACTGAATACTTTTCTTACAGAGAATGCACCCTGCTCAGCTATTTATAAAGATTGTTAAAATCACTCATTTTCTTCATGATCAGGCTTCTGGACAAAGCTTTGTCTGAAGCAATACTCCCCTTCCATATCTGTATCCTTTTGAAGAACTCCAAAGCCAGTATCAATGTTAACTTGTCTAAAGTATCTTTGCTCTGGAAACAGGCAGGGGAAGCTCTCCTGTAGTATAGAAGGGTCAGTGAAAGCTGTAAAGAAGCACAGAAAGCAGGCAGAACACTACTAATGCAGTTGGCATTTGATGAAGATAGTTGATATGAAATTCTAGTAGAAAATGGATTTCCCAATTTTGTTAGAGTGCCTTTATGTGTGGTAAAAAGCTGCTGCAGAGGGGCTGCTGCTAAGAAGGCAGTAAAAAATTCCTGACAAATCCATGCTATCTAGAAGATGAAAGAAAAATTGTAAGCTGTTATGATGTAAAACATATATATATGTTCATTACTTTTCCCTTTTAGTCTTTCATGATTAATAGTATGGTGTGCAGAATTCTACTGAATATATGGCATTCTTTCTAAGGATGCAATATGCATTCACATTGTTGCCTCACAGTGATTTTCACCATATGGAGGAAACCCTGGGACCTTTTTTTTGACCTTCTATTCAGTTTTATTAGACTAGGCTACCTTTTACATGCTAATCTTAGCTATATTTTTGTGCATTCTTCACTCTTTACATACTGATGCAATTAAGATACTCTGATAATCTGAATAAGCATTTTCAGTGAAGGCTTATTCAGTCCTATACAGGAAATCTTTTAATGTCATGAATCTGCATGACCTTAAGACCTAAATTTTCAGGGCAGAGTAAAAGGTTAAATAATCACAGTCTTTACATCTTACATGGATTCAAGAACAGATGAGTTGGGAAACTACATACACTAGGGACTCTGTTTTGCCAAAATGGATTCATCACAGTCTTATTTCTACTTAATCAACGCAGTGTAAATTATTTAGCTATGTACAAAAGCAGGATTCTTAAGATCAAGAACAATAAGCCTAGCAACTGGTGTGTGAAAATAAAAGACAAATACACACTAAGTGCCTAGAATGCATTTATGTGCCTGATCACACATACAGAGCTATTTGCCAATGCCAGCAAACAGCCATTTCCAATGCAGCAATTTTCAGATTTCTAATTTTTTTGCATTCCTAAAGGAAAGGTTTTTCTAGATCCTTAAAAATAGGATCTCATCTAGGAATCAGTTTTTCAATTTGTGAAAATTAATACACATATACTCTGAACTATGGAACAAGAATATCACTAAGCAGATGTATTACTAAGGAGGAAGCAGGTTTTTGTCTGACTGCTTAAAAAGGGAGCAACACAATTTTTTATAGCGCACTCAACCATGTCACTTTTTTTCCCACTAAAATGAGATGTAAAAAAATACTCCACATACATCAAGCACCTAAAAACTTAGGGCTATTTCTTTTCATTTACAACAAAATCTTCATTGTATTTCAAAGGAATGTTTTGTCCTATATTCATTTTACATCTACCTTTGATGTGTTATAGATACTTCTTCAAAGGTGATTAATTTTTTACCTTTTTTTGCACAGATGTTAAAAAAAGATCAACCTCTATGACCAATATATTTAGGAAGAGTTTTAACAAATTTATTTTCAAGACATGTTTTTGAGAAATTTCTTGTTATACATAATGTTAATGCCAACAAAACAGGAAGCTTTAAGACAGGACTCTAAATTAAAAACAAATTCTTCCCCACCCACACAGTCTTTCAGTTTTACAACGGCATGAAGAAACAAGGATTAGTAATAAAATGGGTGTACTGCAAAACTGTAATCTGTTTCCTCCTGATACTGACATGTACTTAGTGTGGGGACACAAGCAGCCTCTTAAGGCTGTTCTGCTTCACTGTCTTCTTTGGTTTTAAGACATAAGAAAGAAAGACTTATTTTAATATTCAATTCCAAATACATCAGTAGAATAAACAAATTTTTGTATTTGTATCTACCCTAAGTATTAAAATGTAGTTCTAAAGACTAAAGGACAGGTAATGCAGAGCTACTTACAAGTAGCTATCATCATCTAATAATAAAGACTATAAATTTGGTCTTTTAAGATTCCTTTAAGAAACAGGAAGAAAGAAGGTGGTTCATATTGCATATAACCTTGACTTCTGCTTTAAAAGGAAAACACACTGCCTACTATATATATAAAAAAAATTGTGTTATTGACTTCTGTTAGATAGAAAAACACTTCCCAAAGCAACTTCATGCCATCCTTTTCATCGCTGAAGACATTACTAAACTGTAAAGCTCTTAGTAGGAAATTGTTTTTATCTTCCTCTACTACTTTAACCTGCACAGTTTTTAAACAAATTTATTATTAAGTGCCTTTTCTAAATCCATAAAGCAGTATTAATATTTTATATTTTATTCTTCTACTCTATGAAAAGGAAGATAGGAGAGAGAATATTTTAATTTAATCTCTGCTACTCTTTCACAGGTATTTTTGCTACCAAAGAATTGCATCCACACCTTGAAACTGAAAACAATAGTTCTGTGATGCTAAAAAAACCCAGTTCAGTTCTTCCATGGTTCACAATTATCAAAATTATCTTTCTGCACAAATTAGTTATATTTTTTTAATTTGCCATTCATTCTCTTTTTCTAGACTTTTATATGATCTTTTAGTAATCCCGGCATCAAGCCAGTGAGTCTGAGACATTGAGGGAGATGAAGAGAGAGGTGACAAAAAGGTAAGACCAGGGTAATAAAAGGAGTGTGAAAATACAGAGTGTGCCATTTAAGAAGTGTGTCGCAGTATTCCTTGTGAGAGTCTCTCAAGTACTGACTGCCCTATGCCAAAGTACGTTTAGCTGCTGTAGCCTAAACAGCACGTGAAAAAACTGTTAACTTTACTGGTAGCCAGGTTGGGTGGGTTTTTCGCTTGTCTGAGATTGTCTTTCAAGAAAAAAGAATGCTGTAGATAGTAAGAGATGGTAGAAAACACCTTTCATCAACACAGTTCTCAGTGTCAAGGAACTGTAAGCATCCCCATGTAGCAGGTACATCTGATGCATGTACATGATGCCTGCACAGTACCCCTACAACAATGATAGACAAAAAAAAGCACTGGTGGTCAGTTGTATGATTTCTCTAATGTTTGACTTATCTTTATTCATTTTTCAAATGAAACTAATGGATTTATTTCTCTTCCAGTCTCTTCGTTCATGCAAGACAGAAGCTTTCACTCTGGTAGGAACTGCTCAAAAAACCCCAGGAATAATGAGGACAAATTTCTGACCCAAATAAAACCAATTATAAATGTATTTCCACTCCATCTTCAGATTTAAGTTATTCTGACTCTACACTGAAACTCTTATTTCAAAATAGATTGGAAAAAACCTTTTATAAACTGCAACTTTCTCAAGGACCTATTCCATTATGGTTGTTTCCTTGTTTGTTTGTTTGGGTTTGGAGGAGGTGGCCAGTGTTTTAAGATTCAAACCCCTCTTTTTTGGCACAATTGTTAATCAAGTATATTAGTTTTTTTCTGTAAGACAGAAACCAAAAGGGCTTATTGCAAGAAAAGAAATCATATAGAAAACTTCCATATTTGAAAACTATGTGTATATATATATGTATTATAAACAGACAGTGCTCCCAAGAAACAATTGTTCCAACTACTTCAGACTGTACTCGAGTTTTTGGTAATTTCTAGGTCAGTTGAACAATGTAAGAAAAATAAAAAATAGTGAAGTCCGGCACTTCCTGGACTTTCTTGTCTGAAGAAAATACATTTAGTAACTGTATATGCCAATTTCTCAAGGATGAACTTCAAAATGTAGCTACCATAACTTCAAATATCTCATGTACGTGGGTACACAGTGCAGTAAGCGTCACAGATTAACCATGTCTTATTGATTATCTCAGAAAAAAATCCCTATGGATAGCATCAACCTCTAGGAATAAAGCAATAAGGCTATAAGCATTCTTTAACTGATTACTACAGTGATGCCAATTTGTCTCATTCCTCAAATGGCAGAGAATCTCCCACCCTTGACTCACAAATGTTTAAACAGACTACAGTGAAGTCAAGTCACTAGATGAAACTTAATATTGTTCTTATGCCCTTATCCTCGGTAAGTTTTTCCCAAATCTTGTCCAGTATGACTTCTATCAAAGCAAAATCAACGAGAATCTAAATGGTAAAATATTAAAATCAAAACAAGACTCTTCATTACTTCTATTTTTGTCTTTTAAATTACCTATATCCAAATTATCTAAATGTATAATTTCTTCTCACATAAGGTAAGGTAAGGTATGTGAAAAAACACTCTTGATGGAAAAAAAACAGGAGTCAGCACAACAGACTGGTCCAACCACACATAGCAGATTTTACCTTTCTGACTAATCGAAGTGCTTGTGTTCTTTCTACTTCATTACTCTGTTGTATGTCAATGCACCTAAAAGAAATTAAAAAACACATTTTCTTTTAACAACAGTTACTCTCACCTTTACTGTTAACAATTTCTGTTAATATTTATGCACAGGAACAAACAGAAGAAAAAGAAGTGACTTCCTGTTTAAAAACTATACATTTCAGCAAACATACTCAGGTCAGTTAGCTTTGCTTTATATTTTTTCAATTATCCTCATTATAATTAAGTCAGTAGAATGTTCTCAAATATACAGTGCAAAGCATTATGGCTTCAACAAGTATTTTCTGAGCTAGCATTTGTCATTTGCAAACGAGACTAAACCAAGTATTTGTAATGATTCACATCAACATGTTTTGTGAGTTCTCAGATCAGAAAAGTCCTTTGCTCAAACAAAATTAAACAGCACTAAACTCATATGTGTGTAAGCTAACTTACGTGTATATGTGTATAACTAAAATTATACATGTATATCTGCAAACAGAAATTCACACACATCTCTATGAGTATATTAAATCCAAAAAAATTTTAATATAGGAGGCACTACCACTGCTAGTATTTACATGTATTCATCATGCTGATCTTATTATCTCATTATTGGTTTGCCCTTTGGTATTCTTCTGTTGTGTCATCTGTTATACTTAGACAACAAGTTCTTGGGCATGAACTACTTTTTAGCCCTGACTCTGTACTGGATGCTCCAAAGCACTGTGATAATACGAAGAATTAAAAAACTCACATACAACGACTTAAGACATGAAAATTATTGCAATTTCAACCTCATTTATTTATGATTAATGGCATTTATGATTGAAAAAAGGAATTCTTTAGATTACTTGTAGTATAACATATATTAGGACAACATTTTATTTGGATTAGATGTTGTGATGAAATACCCTTTTATTGAAGAAAAATGGCTTTTTAAAAACTGCTTATTAAGAATGTAAGCAAATATTAAAACACTTTTCTCACCTGTCTCAACCATGAAAAAGCAAGTGATTTACAACTGTACAATTTACAACATGAAGAAAGAGAAAAATTACCTGGCTATCAAATAATCCACTTTCAGCTTTAGCACCTTCTGGAGAATACTGGAGTCTCGAATAAGATAGCGGAGGGCTCGCAATCCTGCTGCTCGCACCTCTTTTGCCTCATTCAGTAAAGCTAACCTCAGACTACAATGAAGAAAACAAGAGAGACAAACAACTAGTAAGCAGCAGGTAGACTTCATCATCTGACATGCAGCTACTACCTACTCATTTGAGACACTTCCATGAGCAGCTTAGAAGCCTTGTCAGCAGATGTAGATAATATACTGCAGGGGGTTTCTCTGGATGGGTTTTGGTAGCAAAGGGGCTACAGCGGTAGCTTCTATTAGAAGCTGCTAGAAGCTTCTAATAGAAGCTTCTAGCTTCTATTCTAGCTTCTAGCTTCTAGTGGAGCCAATGCCAGCTGATTCCAGGATGGACTTCCTGCCGCTGGCCAAGGCCAAGCAAATCAAGAGTGATAGTAATGGCTCTGTAATAACATATTTAAGAACAGAAGGTTGTGAGGCAGAAAGAATTCCAGCCAGGGAAG
>JAYRBT010000093.1:58757616-58772736 GCA_036023395.1 Myiotriccus ornatus | reverse complement strand
GTGACCCTGTGGGAGGCCCAGGATGGAGCAGGGCCCTGCCGGGGAGCTGCAGCCATGAAGAGGGAAGCCCACACTGGAGCAGGTTTTTCTCAGGTAGGACATGTGGTCCCTGTGGGCGACCCACACTGGTACAGCTCATTTGTGATGAGCACCCCATGGAGGAGTGACCCACAGGACAGCAGTTTGGGAGGACCTGCTGCCCAAGGGATGGAGTCACATTGGAGAGGTCCATCAAAGACTGTCTCCCCTGGGAGGGACCCCTCGGGAGCAGAGGAAGGACTTCTCTCCCTGAGCAGCAGCAAACAACTGACCATAACCCCTATTCCCCGTCCCCCTGCACTGCTGGCGGGGAGGAGGGAGAACATGGAAGGAAGGAGGGGTGGGGGGAAGGTGTTTTTAAGAATGTTTTATTTCTCACTCTTTGGCTCTTATCCTGTTAGTAATGAATTTAAGTACTATCCCCACACTGAGACTGTTTTGCCTGTGAAGGTAATCAGTAAGTGACCTCTCCCAGCTGTTATCTCAACTCATGAATCCTTCATTGTTTTTTTCTTCTCTCCTCTGTCCAGTTGCAGAGGGAGAGTGAAAGAGTGGCTCTAGTGGGTACCTGCAATCTGACCAGGGTCAACCCGCTACATATACTAATTTGAAAAAGCCACAAACCATTTTTTTCCACCAAAGAACAGCTTGTACATCCATAAAATGACACAAGACCAAGACCTGTATATGATTTATTTGACAAAACAGCTGAGTACAATATTAGTCCAAGAAAATTAACAGGCAGAGTAAGGTAGGTAAGAAGAAATAAGATATGGAAGACCTCTAGAAATGGAGTTTGAAAGCAGTAAGTAGCACACCGTTCTTCTGAAGGCCCTCAAAAGATTTGTCCCTCTTTCTTGACCACATGAAGGTGGGGGAGGAATCCCTCAACCTCTCAATGGCATATTCTAGGAGGATATTTCACTGTACACCTAAGATGTAAATCAGGCAGTGAGACTGAAATTCTACTTATACAAATAAGATTATTTTTTTTCTTATTCTAGGCTCATCATGTGTGGTAATCAGCTTCTCCAAGGCAAAAAGTCTCTTGAGTCTTTTGGTGACTAATTGGCTAGGTAAACCACTGTAACAGAAGCCTGGTTATCTATCCAGGTGTTATCTACACAAAGTTGAAGGTCTGCAATGTCATATGCAGATAAAGATGAACTGATTATTACTTTCAGCACCAAAGAGAGAATTATTCTTTAAGCTGAGCTGTAAGCAAATAAGATACAGATTTTCAATACTGTGACGTTAAGAAATAGCATTCCTATAAGAAAAACTGTACTAGAGAAGATATTTATTTCCAAAGTCATTCAAGAAAAGCATGTCAGTAGCTCTTCAATTGTGCCGAGCAGGTAATAGGTATTTTTTAGATCACACATTGTGCTTTGTTTCTAGATTTGCAGCTTTGAAAAGGTGGAAGTCTGATGGATGAATCTGTAAGAGTCAGTGGTATTTCTTCTGTTTGGACATTTATCTCACAGTTTACAAGTGCTCTGGATATGCCAGTTTAAGACTCTCCAGCAGTTTCCTTTTAGGGCAGAATTTACCCATTACTCATGCAAGTGGTGTTATTGCTATCCATGCCATTTCACATTAGGACAGGCAAAAACTAAGTCTGGATTTTTTTCCCCTCATCGAGTACTTTACTTTTGTATCTGAGAGGAAAATGTTTCTTGAATGGCAGACCAAAACAATCTTCAGACAAACAGTTCCTCAACAGAAATCAGTGCTTTGAGAGCTTGTTCTACAACTCACAAGAGGAAGATATTCTTAATTTGCAGACTGAAATTAATCACAGAATCATAAAATGACCCCACTGCCACAGACAGGGATGCCTTTTACTAGACCAGGTTTCTCAGAGCTCCATCCAGCTTGGTCTTGAACACTTCCAGGGATGTGGCATCTAGAGCTTCCTTGGGCAACCTGTTCCAGGGCCTCACCATCCCCATAGTAAAGAGCTTCCTCCTAGTATCTAACCTAAACCTACTGTCCCTACCTGCCTGCGTGAGAAAGTTCCTCTCAGTCTTCCTTGTAGGCTCCATTTAGGTACTGGATGACCACAATTAGGTCACCCCTAAGCCTCTCGTTTCCAGGCTCAACAAACCCAGTTCTCTCAGCCTCTCCTCGTAACAGAGGTGCTCTACCTCTCTGATCATTTTGGTGGCCCTCCTCTGGACTTGCTCCAACAGGATCAATGTCCCTCCTCTGCTGGGGACCCCAGCGCTATATGCCGGTGGGGTCTTTGGAGAGCAGAGGGGAAGAATCACCTCTCTTGACCTGCTGGACACATCGCTTTGGATGCAGCCCAGGACATGGTTGGCTTCTTGGGTTGCAAGACTGGACATAGGACTGCTGACTCATGTCCAGCCTCTCACCCACCAGCACCTCCAAGGCCTTCTCAGCAAGGCTGCTCTCAATCAGCTCATGCCCCAGTCTGTACTGATAGCAGGGGTATTCCTGGTATCAAGGATCACTGAGTCCAGCTCCTGGCCCTGCACAGGACAGCCCCAATAATCACACCATGTGCCTGAGAGGATTGGCCAAACGCTTCTTGAACTC
Organism: Myiotriccus ornatus; assembly: GCA_036023395.1. NCBI lineage: Eukaryota > Metazoa > Chordata > Aves > Passeriformes > Tyrannidae > Myiotriccus > Myiotriccus ornatus. The sequence continues at coordinate 58,770,132 of JAYRBT010000093.1, read as the reverse complement.
TGTCAGGCTTGGTGCTGGCTGTGACCACTTCTGTGGGGAGCCTGTTCCAGTGCCCAAACTACCAAAAAGGAATGCATCACTGTATCTAAATATTGAGAAATGTAATGAAAACAGTGCAGCTAGCCAGAAAGACAAGACACCAGTTCTATTCAGGAAAATAACTTACAGTATTTCCATAAGCGATTATACAAGATTTCCCAGTATTTAACCTAAAGAGTGATTAGCTTTTCTAAGATTTTTTTCTTAAGTGAGATGACAAAATTGAAAGAACACAAAAAATGTATTAAATACTAGATCTTCTTGTGTTTGCTTTTGCCACCACTGCTGAGCCTCAGGACAAATTTACCAATGTCTGTGTGGAAACATGCACATTTCACTTAAAAGTACAAACACAGGGCATTTTGGTAGCAGGGAAAGCAATGCTACAAGGACATACACATGACAACAAAATATTGACCTTTAAAATCCTGATGCTATATCAAGAGTATGCTCTATTTTGTAGCTGTACATTTTTACTAAAATTGCTTTCTGCAAATACTGAAATATTTAGAGGTACTTTTACATCTAGGAGTAATATAATAAAATGAATAATGTATTTCTGATTTTACTAATTAAAATATTTGCATCGCAATGTTTACATTGTGAAATTTCAAACACATTATAAGTACAAAATGCTAGCTCAAAAGCACAAACGAAGTTAATTTCATTGCCATTCATTTCATTTCATTTACCAAAAAACTGAAGCTCCCTGGGATTGCTCTAGTGCTCCTTACTACTTACCATATTATGATGCTGTCATAGGTAAAACCTAGCTTTTCTTCAGCATGGCCAGTATTACAGAGAAGCTGGAAATAAAAGAAAATACCTGTTATTTATAAGTCTTTAAAAATGACTGTGCAAAACTGCAGATTTTGGGAAATGGTTTCAAATAAGCCTCAGAAATTTTATTTGTAGCAATTGAAAAAGTACCAACTTCAGACTTGACTGAGAATTTCTGCTCTCCATATTCTGTTCCTACACACATCAGACACTGAGACACATTTACGGCCTCCCATACAAAGAAAAGTTTGCACAATAGTGTAAGCTGCGTACTGGTCAAGTTTTTCAGCTCCAGATTGCTAGCTGGGCAACTGGTAACCTGAGCAGAGATGAAAAATGACTGAAGTTAGAGCACATCTGGATCCAAGCAGGTTCAGGTGAGGACTTTGAAGCAAAGATTGACACTGATGGTCCACTGTCACGTTTTGCCACAGCAGCACAGGTGTACAAAACATTAGAAGGCACTGCCAAGTGCTCTGTAACTGGCATTTGGCCTGCCATCTGTTGCACAGGACTTGTAACTCCAGAAAATCAATGCAGAGGTTGAATTTATGCACATAAAAAGACAGCAATAAACCATCACAAACTTTGAACATTTCAACTATATCTATTAACTTGGAACACAAAAAAATTGTAAGTGCAGTTTTAAAGTCCAAAACCAACCTCAAAAGGAGCAATCTAGTGCATGCCAATGTTTTAGCCTCTTAAGAAAGGAAAACAATCTGTTCTGTAAGAAGAGATGATGCTGTCCTCCTTTGCAAGAACAACAAAGAAATTCCTAGTCATCTCACTTACCACCCCCTAGCTAAAATTATAAAATATTATCATGCCCAATTCCCAACGCACTTTTCCAAGCACTTCCAAAAACTCAAGTGACTAATACTGATTGCAATAGCTTTGCACTTTGTCTTCTGTTTTCGAAACAGGCATGTGTTCAGTTCTAAGTCAGTGTAGCATAAAGTTTCTCCTCAGTGAGGTATTCAGGAAGTGTTTGTGCTAACTAGTCAAAAGCTCTGCTCTAAAAGTTCTATAATATATCAAACCCTGGGACACTCTACTGCTAACAGTAAGAAATTTATAATAAACAAAACAAACAACCAAATTAAGGCTACTGTAAGTTAAAATATTTAGTATGTTCCATGCTCCAATTCTACTCTTCACCTCTAACTGAATAAACCCGCATATTGCACACACACTCTGCTTTTAAGTAAACCAATTTTTATTGGCATGACTATTTAAACTCAAACAATACTTAGGTTTACGCTCAACAAGTACAAATTCATCCAAGGATCACACTACATTTTATGCAATTGTTTTTCATATTGCAAGAAAAATGCATAGTTATAATGCTAAAATCCAAAGCTGTTAATGAGAGATTATTAAACTGGCCTAGATCAGCTCCGCATTTGGGTTCAAATAATCTAAGTTAATTGAAGTATTTTGGATTTTGTATTTTTCTTAACCAAAGATGATTTTAAAACATTAGGAAAGTTTCTACATAACATCTTTCTCCCCACCTTTCAAATTTAAGTGATAATAAAACTAGACAATTGATGCATTAACTGGTTATGACAGCATGTCACTTCCTAACATCAATCTATTTTTGTGCCATGTTGTTGGACTGCCTTAAGGCCACCACTGCTGCTCTAGCATTTCTATTGACATCTTATGAACTGTAAAAATTGGCTGGCAGAGTGTAAGCAAAACAGTGTGAGAAGATAGTAAGTAAAAACAGTTCATTGTTCAGTTTCAGACAATTACATCAATACTTGTTTAGATTAATCACTTATATATCTAAACCTCTCCCCAGTATTCCATCCCAGACACAAATGAGAAATCTTAATTTAACATACCAGATTATCCTCAACAGTCTATTTTTTCTGCTTTAAAAAATACCATAGAATTGTAATTCTGATGTAGGAAAAAAACATTTTTTTAAAAATTGCTATTGTGTGCATCAGTGCATTTCTGAATCTCATCTCGTAGCATCACACTTACCATTGTTTTGCATCTTGAGTGGTCCTGAGATGAAATTAAAGTAGCTTATGTGTTCCAGGAACCCACTTAACCCGTTGCAACTGCTAAAGAGCATTCAGCTCACTAGACCAGTTGAAGTCTAGTTGTTGTTCTCAGAAAATGTGTACTGTGGTTATTAGCTCCTCAATGCCAACTGTTTTCATTTCTGAATGTGTTTCCACCGCACACACTTTCACTAATGCAAAAAAAAATTAGACCTAACCTTGAAATTCCAAAAGAGTTAAACCTGACAAAGTTAAAATTTTCATCAAGTTTAGCCGCTGTGCAGACTCGAATTTCTGAATTTGATGGTAGCTATTATAGATGTGTTTGATAGTGTCTGTGCATAAATGTCAAATATTTCTCATAGAGAATGAACCGATAAAATTGGCTAAAGAAAAATACACAAGTTACCTACTCTAGCCACTCATTTCTTCTCACTCCAATGGGCCACCAACACACATGCAGTTTTCTCTGCAATTTATACAATGTAGTGTGCTAACAGGATTTCCAGACAAAAAAAGAATCTAAAAGACTGACAGCAAGATCAGAATTCAAAAATGTTTCAGTAACTTGAAAGGAGTGACCAAACTCAGTAAGAAAATTCAATTAAATAAAAGGAAGAGCATATCATATCCTTCAGGGTACCACACATCAACAGAGGCATAAGAAATGAAAGGAGTCCAGCAGAGAAACAGTAGATGTCCAGAAAACATTCATAATGTTAATTTAAAAGAAAAAAGAAAAGAGAGATTTATCTTTAGGAAAACTAATAGGACTGCCCTATGTTTGAGATTAAGAGACTTTCTTTTCCCCACTTGACAGTAAGACTGTAAGAACAGAATTTTGTGTGCCACATTTTAAGAGCAGACAAAGTGGGGAAAGTATACCCAAAACTAAATTTGGTTTATTCTGTCCAGGAAAAAAAGAAAAGTAAGGCCAGACTGTTGTATGTTTGAAAGGGGAGAAGTCATGGAAGCTGCCATGAAGAAGATACTCTTCAGCTGGTCTCCATGCTTTGGGTATTGCTGAGTTATAAATGTCTGGTCTTAAATACATGAAAAACTTTGCCACTCTCTTCTCATTTTACCTTCAAACAACATTAAGGAGATCAAAGATTCTGGCTGAAGTGCAGTGATATTTGTAGATGGCTGAATTCCTGACAGAACTAAGTAACTATTCTATATTTGACTGTAACATCCATATACCATTGTAGCGTAAGTCTGTAGGCAACCAGTACCAGAATACTAAAATCTACGCTTGGTCACACATAGACATATTTCATTAAAACAGCAATGGATTATCATATAATACTTGGAATTATGCAGTTCTTTCTATTTTTTATACTTCTAATATTTTCCATACATAGATCTTATATAAAAAATATTTTATACACACTATAAATTTTATATTTTTGTGTGTATATACATATATAAGAACAAAACTAGAGTATACTTTGCAAATTAAAACTGCCAATGAGTCGTTAAAATTAAAATTTTGTGATATAACAGACAATGAATAGGCATAGCAAAGACTCTTCGAGGGTGAGATTTAATATGAGGGCAAAATGATACTTACACTAGGCCAGACAGTGACTAACTTACAGTGAGGGTTTTTTGCATGTTTACTGTCAGCTATGAGCTTTTCATGCTACTCAGATGAGTCATAGCAATATGAGTAACATATCAACATGTCTTGGAAACAGTAGCTCAGAACAACAAAATCACAAGAGGTCAACAGCATATGTAAGTGGAGTGCACATTGAGACCATTCAATCTTATATTTAGAATAGCCACAGCAATTACTAGGTAAAAATATTACATTATTCTATGCATCCAAAATGTAATTATTGCACTGTAACTTTGGAAATACAGTTTGAACCACCGCTGGTAATATTTACGAGGAGACTACTTTGTAGATTCTAATCTTAAAGAGAAGCCCCTACTCAAATTGTGGACTCTGGATTTAGACACATCCTCTCTCCAGGTTTTTCACAGCTGAATGTCCCTAAGAATGTTCTGTCCCAATCTGCTACATCATTATAAGATTTCACGTTTTGCCAACAATGGTTTATCTACTTGGATGAATGTTACAGTCTGAATATACATTCAGCTTCTAACATGCTTAGGTTTTTCAAAAGACAGCTGAGACTGTAAAATCACAGACAATAATAGAGACACGATCTGTGAAAGCCTCTACGGCCATAACCATATCCAAGGTACTCAATCCACACCATAGCGAAAGTCAGCAGCATGGTCAAAAGCTAGCAGACATACAGAGCAGAACAGCAGAGCTTCATTAAATAATGACAGAATTAGTTTTGAGCAGACTGAAAACATGATTTTCCATATCGCTGAATCACTGATACTATTCAATTGCTAAGTTTAAGCTGAAGTGAATTAAGTTTGATATTTGTCCTTTAAGAAGCACCTTCCTTTTTGAAAGAAAACCAGAAATCCCAACAACATCTGTGAATTTTTTCCTCAGTTCATTAGTAAAATACCCTTTTAGTTTTACAACAGTATAAAGGATCTCTCAGAAGCTCCCAGTGGGATAAACCTCCTATAATACAGGATTATAAAGACATACTTCAACTCACAAAGGTATTTTCCACTAGGTAAATACAATTGTACAGCCTCTTCTGGTTTTCAGTGATTTATCACTTACTACTTCTCATGGGGGTGGGGAAAACCCCCAAGAAGTAACCATGACGTTTTGGTATTAATCAGCAGAAGCTGGGAAACTTCAAGGCTCTTGCCCTACACAGGTGGCCATATAAATGAAAGATGGGTAATCCTACTCAGCTTACTGAAGCTAAAAGCACATACCAAGCTTTTGAACTGCTGTGACAACTGGAAGTGTCACTGACCATTTACAAGAGGTCAAGTTCTCAAACAGTTTTCAGGTCAGAATTTAGGTTAGCTTACATAGGGATACAGGTAGTTTGAAAGCAATGCAGATTGAGATAATACAAGTTTTTGACCACAAAACTGCAACTCCACTTACTAGGTGACAAACAGCAGAGGAGGAGTCTGCTCTCATTCACACCAGATAAAATTCCTGAGTCTGTCACTGCTGCAATTCAGCATTAAACATATCTTTCCACAGCCCGTGCATAACCAGACTGGGAATGCTAATTTCTTGGATCAGAAAACTTAAAACACCTGTTGGGCAAGAACAACCCACGTTCTGCAGCCAAAGAGCCAAGAACATAAACACTAATGACTTACCTAAGAAGCAGTACTAGCTAAAACCTGACAAATGAAATGCAAGTTTTTGTAAAATATCATGCATACAGCACACTCTGCACAGTAATAATGGGCATTGTGGAAACGTGAAAGTCACCAGCTAACACTTCTCTTGAAGGGAAATAAAAATGAAAAGGGATTTATATCACCTAGGCAGAAAGTATCTGCTTTACCGTATCATTCTTGCAGATGAAGTAATAAATCCTGTTGACTGCTGATCACCATTATTTTAAAAAAAATTAAAGTATCTAACTTCTGCATAAAATCCCAGAGTGTAGTTCAGTACTAATTCAGTAACTTTTAAAAGGTGAATACTTTCCTTCTCTTTAAATAAAGGGAGGAGAGGGGAACAAACCTCACCATAAAAATCCCGCCCTCTTTCCAGTAAAGAAACCTGAATCTAAAACACCTCAGATATCTTTAAATTCAATCAAAATTTGGTGCCTCTTATGATCCCTATCAGTAAACTACATGTTAACTTCCATCACTTGTTTCCACATGATATAAACATTTTGCTCCCCCTGACCAAAGAACTAGAACAGTGAGATGTGCAGTCTTTGAAGGAAAAATCTGACTAGTACAGACATTTTCTCTTAAGTATAATAATATTCCTAGCAGGAGAGTTAAACTTAATTGATTTTCCATATTATTTTATCCAAAATATGCTATTGAAAATTTTCAGAGGTCCCTCTCCTGTCCATAGTACAAATATCCAAATAAAAAATAGCCCTTCAAAAATAGATTATGAAATTCAAGAATTTACAAATAAATCAAGGTCATCTTCAATATAATTCCAAGACAGGATACAAACATCCTCAGCTCTTAGCACATTAACCTTACTCTTTTGTCTCACAGAGGGGGAACTGAGACTACACTAATTCATGGTAGAAGAACAGAGTGCAAAAAGGAAATAAAACCATTTCCCTCAAGCTCCAGGCTTTCACTTTTAACCACTGGAATGAAAAACAGAATTGTTCCAACCACAAGGCAGACAATACAGTAAAATTTGCAACTTTTATTCTATTCTCATAACTGTATTTACAGTTCAAACAAAAATAGGAATTGTTTTTAAAACCAAATGCTCTGCTGTACATTTATAAAGCACTTATTCCAGGGAGATGAATATAAGAACAAGTGTTAAACATAGCTGTATGATTCCCTTATACAGAGTCACTCTGATTTAGGATAAAAACCAGGTTATGAACTACAGTCTCCACCTTCAAAATTCGTATTTCATTTTAGAAAGCTGCTTCTCACAAACTCATAATTTCCTGCCAGTCTTAAGCCAAATTAAAAAAAAAACCACAAAACTTCCTTGCATTTCTGTAAGTATTTTCCATTTTTAATGTCAGGTTAAATAAAAAAACCAAATTCTTCAAATATTCAGTTATGGAATTACTCAGTTTTTCCAAGCTATCTTTTAAAAAGAATTTTTGGTTCACCTTTCAATTACAGTATGCTTATTTATTAATTTACCAGTTACGGGTGTTTAACGTCTGATTTTCAATAGCAGAATTTACATTGTTTAAGATCCAGAGTTTCAAATATTGACTTTTCATTAGGAATTGTGCATCTGCAAGCCTCATGCAGTTCTTTAATTTTAAGACAACTAGAGGACACAAAAGCATTCACATTTAAAAGTTTCCAGATTATCACAAAAAGGAAACACAGCTATGCATCAGACTTTTCTAGTAGCATAAAGGGCTTTCTTGCAACACATTTTGGAATCCCAGTGAAAACAACAGCTTTCTGCCACTTGGTGATGCCTGACAGACACAAGGCAATGACCCAGAGAAAAGATTTCAGTCTAAGTTCAGTGCTTCAGTGAATGCTGTGCACCTACACGTGCTCTGAACCAATCCAGATAATGGAGAACTTGCATATTTGCTATTAATGCATTAGAAGATACATTTATTTGTCATTGTGCTTTTGTTCTCAGTACTCACTCACCTGCTAAAAGAATTTCTTACACTACCACTGAAGTTGTCAATCTTACAAGGAGTGTTTTTAATAGCCAAAATGCACGAGTCCTCCCCACTCACCATATTCGATCAGTTTACATCCCAAAAGTTTGGCATTTCACATTTTTTATTCAATTCTGTTGTGCAGGAACTAATCTGTAGCTCTATTTATGCAACTTACCCCATTAATTGGGTATTTCAATCTTCTAAGCACTAAAATACTACAAAAATTTAGCCATCAGGACATGTACTCAGACTTTAGCATAACTCTGCATTCACATATATTCCTGTCTTTATTTGATACCTTCTTCTCCCATAGTATGTATGTAGGACTTAAGTACTGTTCCATGATATTAAGTGACTTCATTTAATCTCATAGCCAGTGTCTGAGAATAAACAGAAGACATTTTGCATGTAGGATCACTAGTTCTATGACAAGATTAGAGCTCTTACCTTAGTAAAATTATTCAAGTGACCTAGTTTTCTCATATTTGACACGCCTTGCAATTTGGCCACATTTTGGAGAATCTCTCTCATATTATCACAGGGGTCTGCAAAAGAAAACAGGTTATTAGCAGATACAGTAAAAAAACAAAAACAAAAACCTCTAAACACGTATTCAACATGCAGTTTCGTAAATACAGTAGGTGCGCTCTTGGCCTCAGTTAGGGATACAGAGCATTTTTGCTCCAAGAAGCACCAATTTGATTTATGCTTGGAACCAAAAGCAGGCATACCTGATTTCTGCAGAATAAATGCTAAAGGCCATGGAGGACAGACACTCTTATTTTAAAGCAGATTTTAATCAGTATCTTAGATTTACAGCTGACAAAGAAATCCATTTAGCGTCTGAAACTCCAATCCCTACATCTCATAAGTGAACAACTTTATCCTTAATCCCCTTGCAATTGAAAGACACAAAGTAAGCCTAAAGACAGAATGAAAAGGACAATATGTTACTGACACACCACATTATTTCTTTTTTTCCTCCAGACAAAAGGTTGGAATGTGGGAAAGAAGGGCCTCTTTTCCGCTCTCCATATTAGTTTCCACAACGACCCTAAACTTTAAATAGAGGGCCAGGCCTTTCTACTGACATGGGAAGAGAACTACAAGGTAAACAGAAAGGCTAGGAATGTCTTCTTTCTTCCTAAGGGTCCACTTTCCCAGAAAAAACAAACAAAAAGCCCACCCACAACAACAAAACCCCACAAATCAGAGTTCAGACATGAACTGATGACCCTGCATTCTGCTGGAAAACAGAAAAGAACTACGATGGTGAGAAGGGACAATATTGTCCCACTTTTGGGACTGAGGTTGGAAGCTGAGGCAGAGAGGAACAAGCAGCACAGAGTGGGGCTGGGTACACAGGAAGCTCCTATAACAGAAACTGCAGTAAGCTCTGCACATCATGGTACTGCAACAGGACAGTTTTCAAAGGGAGATATATTTGGCTACAGGATTCTCACGCGGTCTTGTTTTAGACACTGAGGATAGGTATTACAACACTATTGGCAGTTTGAAATAAACGAAAATACCAAGGTCATGCTTGAAATGTAAGCTAGTGAAAGTCGTACATTTAAAAAAAAAAAAGAAATAATTGTGTTACATGAAGTGAAGCCTTTAGAAAACACCTGAAGAGTCCAAACATCAGACACAGGATGGAAAGCAGGACAGAGAAGGACTTTTGTTTGTGGTGTTCCACACTAACTTCAGCAAGAGAAACTTGCCTCCTACTGCAGAATGAATAGTTAGAGTTGAATTTGTGGCACATATATTGTCTTTTATTTTCCTGTTTTTCCTTAAAAGATACGTGTATTTTTCACTATACAAAGAAAATGGAGATGTAAAGAAAGCATCACTGTCACCATCTCTCTACAAACCAAGCTTTTATATCCCTTGTAGCTTAAAATCTTAAACCAACAAAGCAAACATAACTAGCAATCTCATCAGGATATATCCTGAACATATATGGAAAGACAAGATCATGTACTTGAACCACTATCGGGAATCATGACAGCATTTAAAGATTATGACATCTACAGGTAGGCATCCGAATTAAGGTGTACAAACCTATTAATCCTCTGTAGTCAATGAATATCTTGTCTATCAGCCAATGAAGTCGAAAGCAATTAGCCTGATGAGCTGCTAGATGCCTACTCAAGGGTAAGGTGAATCAATTGTATTGACCATGCTGTTTAATGAAACTTTAGCACATGCAGAGACATGCTACTGTCACACCATATAATTCTGGTAATTTTCAGACAAAGGATCAGTGAGATTTTAGGAAGGCAAGATAGATTCTTAAATTTGGGCATCAATTTCTGCTACCATCAGCTTGATGTGAAACATCCTTTTCCACAGACCTTATCACAGCATAAGCAAAGTCAACAATCAGATAGTCAAGTACAGACACACTTGCACTGCTGAACAGTATGCATAGTAACACCAAACATCCAGTAACTCTGAATTTAAATTGGAATATAGGCATGTACATCTTCGAACCACCCTCAATCCAGAAAAAAATAAAAGAATCTTCGATACAATCACAGAAATTTGACACAGTAAGAATCTTACTAGATCCCAAATTTAGGATTCCTCTGGCTAGTTTGCTTTTCCAAGGCTTAATTATGTTTACGAGGTTTGCAATAACTCAAGCCATAGGATCACAGAATAGTTTGGGTTGGAAAGGATCTTAAACATCACCTAGTTCCAACTCCTCTGCCGTGAGCAGAGAACCTTTTACTAGACCAGTTTGCTCAGACTCCCATCCAACCTGGCCTTTAACACTTCCAGGGATAGGGCACACTGAAAACAAGTAGTTTGGCATAGTTATGGCACTACAAATAGTTTACATCATAGCCCCTAATTTCAGGGGTACATAACAGGAGAAGAAAATAACTTCCTCATAATTTGGCTTCTGTGAAAATACAGTTTGGCTGACATTTATGCTTTGGTCTGCCTTGGGTAACATGTGGGAATTTCCCTGGCTCACATCACTTCTGGACCTGTAACATACCCCTTTACACCACAAGAAAGATCCCAGGTGAGCAGTCTTAGAGCTTCCCAGAGTTTTCTACTTCAGTTTCCTGGAGAACAAGCAGCAACACCAACTTTACAAAATGCCTGAAGTGTGTTTAAAAGTTTTATTTCTGAAAGTGCAGATGGCTTCAGTAAACCAGTAAAGCTCTACTAAAACAAAGTTCACTGTGTGGACAGGAAAGACCATGAGAGTAGCCCAGAAAACCTTTCGTACTTTAGTGGCAATGAACATTCCTATTCTGCTATCTGAGAAAGCAGGTACTAATTCAGAAGTGCGTGAGTTGCGCTGCCTTGGAGAGAGGCAGCCAATTTGAATGTGAAGAAACCAGGACACAATGATACTACAATTTCCCACATTAATAATCCTGTAGCAATGGCAGAGCTGGGTAACGAGGATGCCTAATTAAAACATGCACTAAAACCATTTTCCTCTATTTGTGCATGAAAAACTGCAGTTACAGCAACTTTTCCTCACATTGTCATCTTTCTGCTGAGAAAAACTCTCATTTCTAGAGACGGAAAAGTTTGAGGAAAGCCCTCTCTGTAGTACTTAGCAGGGCAGCCACGTATTTCCCAGAAGCTTCACTGGCAGATCAGTAATTTGAAGCAAAGTGGGGACTCCAGAACAAGATCTACAAACCCATCAGAAAACTGAGAACATGACAGACATTTCCAGTATTACTACCGCTTTAGATAAACAAGGCAGTAAAGAAATGAAGACCCTCTAATAGCATACTACCTCAGAAGGAACTAAAATTACAGAAGACTTTTTAAGTTAAAATCTTGTTTTAAACTCCAGAATCCTCTCACTAAAAGTATCTTATAAAATAAGTTAATAACTCTGACATATTAACCTCAAGAAAAGACAGGCTATCCCGTTTTTCTTCTCCTGAAAATGCATCATATATTACAAAGAAATAGAAAATCTCTATTAGTTAGTCCAGCTTGACTCATTTTTTATAAAAATAAAGCCAGTAAAGAAGGTAGGAAGGCCTAACAAAACTTGTTGCAGATGTAAAAAAATTTAAACAAACTAATGTGACAACACAAATGGGAATATATTCTTTTGCTAGTCTGCCCCTCACGTTGAAATGGGCTTGAAAATAGACTAAATATATTCTAGAGTCTAACAATTAAGCCACGTGGCCTTCCTGCAACCAAAGATCAGATCCAGCAGTGCATATCTTCCTGTCACAAAATCTCGTAACAGCACTGTAAATACTGATTAATGGAGAAGCGGGGAAAAAAGAATGGCACAAAATCAGATGCTGAACTTCCAAAAGAAGAAATGTCATGGCCTTAACATTTCATTGTCAATTTTAACAGTTCATCTTGGTGTTGACAAAGCCTTTTGTGTGTGTGTGTGTGGCATTTCTTACTTGGTTGTTTTTTTGTTTGGTTGGTTTAGAGATTTTATTAATTTGGGGAGG
>JAYRBT010000093.1:58741687-58757397 GCA_036023395.1 Myiotriccus ornatus | reverse complement strand
CCCCAGTTAAGACCGCTTCTGCAGAAATTTCTTAGCTTTCACTCTAGCTCTTCAGAAGTTCCTGCTTTTGTATCTAAAACAAAAGATCGAGAAGCTACTTGTTATTATTTAAGACCCCTCAAAAAGCCTATTCTTTTCTGACTCACTTCATTTATTACTGAGATGCTGACTCGTATTAGGAAAAATTTCTTCACCGAAAGGACTGTCAAGCACTAGAACGGGCTGCCCAGCGAAGTGGTTGAGTCACCATTCCTGGAGGTAATTAAAAGATGTGTACACGTGGACTTGGCAGTGTTAGATTTATGGCTGAACTCGATGATCCAGGGTCTTTCCAACCTAGACAATTCTGTGATCTCCAGCCGGTCCACAGAAACAACCAAGTATCTTCACATTCTTTCCCATGGTGCTTCTGAGGGTGGAGTTGTACAAAATGACTGAGCTGATTTTACAGCTTTTTTCTGCCAAAAGATGCACAACCCCTTCCCTCTCACGTCCCACTATGATACATTCTATCCTTTACACTACTTTAGCACCCACTGAATTTACATTAAAATTAACCTGCTAAGTAACTCAGCAGAACCCTTTGTGTTCTTTTGGCTATCTCAATTGCCTAGCGAGTTACCAACTCAAACTGAGTGCTAAATTGCGACAAAATCCACACAGAAGTGGATGAACCACTGAGCCATTCACAGGTAGAGTGATGGAAGCAGGATGCACCTGTTCCACAAGACGCTCAGTAGAAAAATGGCCAACTATCTTTCTTTTTTTTTTCACCTGCACTTTAAAATTGGCAAATTGTCCCAATTACTGTACACAAAGCCACTTTGCTCAAATGCCATCATAACACTTGTTGGTATATATAAAATTTGCAAGCAAGCCCACTTGTGTTCTGCAGAAACAGCTTTGCTTGCTAATCATTACTATCTCATTTTCTGCATATCTATCTGCCTTTTTTTGGACAGCAAACACTTTGAAGTAGCAGCAGTTGTTCTGTTTACTTGTGTGACACCAAACACAGTTTCTCACCCACAACTGTCTACACTAATACCCAGTACTTAAAAGTGTAATCTTTAGCACAGAGCAAAGCTGGTGTCTTTAAAACATTAGCCTCAAGAATTCCATGACCCTCTATGCCTAAAAGTAATTTACAGATGCATGTATATCAAAAATCTTCGATGTTGTGTTGTTGTTTGTTTTCAAACTCCCATGACCTTTTAAGGCTTGACTCATTTTTCACCCCTTCAGGACTGTGACATTGTTTTTCCCCAATGAGAATCATGATGCATTCTGACAGATCCCATTCTCCAGAGAGAAAGAACACCACAGAGGTCCATCTACACAAAACAGCGAGCGCTCCATCTAATGCAGGGATGAAATAGGACCAGCAGCAGCTATATTAGCACTAGTGACAACTCCTTTCCCCTGACAGATTTAGCAGCATTGTTTGACCACATTCAGTAGGCTAGCAGCATGCCAACTGGCTATTCTGTTATGCCCATGTGAATAAAAAAACAGAAAGACAAAATAGAATGGTAGGCTTTAGCACACAAATAATTCAGTAACTCTGAAGTCAGGCATAATGAGTTAAACTGAGGAGTGTGTATTTCATATGCATCACTTGGTAGATGCTCAAACAGGAGCTGTACACAGCAGCCAATGTATGTACAGTGAGTAAACAGTAAGTGAGAGACTGCACTGGCAGCTGATGTCACACCTGCTAGAATCACAGGGCCAGAAAGTGAAGTAAAAGACTAAATACACCTAAAGATTTCCTTTAAAAAAGGAAGCTGTACTTCATTATACTCAAGCATCTCACCATTTACTAAGAAGAAAAGAGAAACCTTCCTCTTACTGAAGGGAAGAGTCACAATATAAATGGATGATCCTGGTGAACTTCTTACCACCTCTACTTGTATTAAGAGATTTTTCAAGTTTAAATGCTACGCCACTGCATATTGCCAAGCTGCTCTTAGTTGAAGTACATGCTGCCAAAATGAAGGAAGTTGAAGGAAACAGACCAACTAGAAGCATTAATGCACGGTTCTCCATTTCCACTGAAATGGTTATCAGTTACTAAAAGCAGTGAAACATCAGAAACCAGTATCTTAAAGGTGTTTTATGTAAGACTTTATGACAAGTAATCAGTCTGCTAAACCACTTTTAAATCAAGACCTTTAATAATGAAATGAAATATCAATGAGAAGGCATATCAAACAAGTATCAACTTGTTGGAAAAAAAATTAGGGCAATTACGTAATCTTCATGATATGAAAGTATTCTTAATATACATCTAATTCAAAAGGTGGAAACAGCAGAAAACCTAAGAACAATGAAAGAAGGGAAAGCTGTATAAAAAAAAGCAAAATGCATGACACACAGATCACTCCTGAATTATTTATATTAACACATCAACTGCACTTTGCCACATAAAAAAAAAAATTGGTGCATGAGTACTTTACACTCAACCAAGGATTTTCAAAAACACAGTAACACATGTTTTGACTGAAGATATGTCTCAGTTTATACAGTAAAAACATAAATGTCTGTTAGCAGTATCAAGGTAGCTATGCTGAAAAATGTATTGAATACTAAAGCAGATAGATATCCTCTACAATCACAGTTAAAATTCCATTATGACATTTGAATCAGTGAGGTGTGAAATACTTGGCACTTGTATAAGTAATGTTTTGCCATATCAGTCTTATAAATTTTAGATTAAAAAATTCACACTGTATATCAAGTTTTAACAGATGAGAATAACCCCTTAAAAAGTGCAGGTGACCAAAAGGGAGATTTCTGAAGAATGAACCTAGTGATTTATGTGATTTATTTAGTTTGATTCCTATAGCTTTCACAGGATTCCTATAGTTTTAACCATAAAAAGAGCACTTTATTTTCAATACAGGTAAGTTCCAGTAACTCAGATTCATGAAAACAAACCAAAAAATAGCTAAGAGTTCAGATTATTTTCACCATTACCAATTAAGA
The DNA here is from genome assembly GCA_036023395.1 of Myiotriccus ornatus. Taxonomy (NCBI): domain Eukaryota; kingdom Metazoa; phylum Chordata; class Aves; order Passeriformes; family Tyrannidae; genus Myiotriccus; species Myiotriccus ornatus. Next base: position 58,754,409 of record JAYRBT010000093.1, on the reverse strand, counting down.
AAGCCATGAATAGATGAAAGGGGCTCAGTAACAGGGAAAAAAAGCACATCTCCTCTCTTTCATGACAGTCAGCAAAGAAAGTAGTAGTATTACTCTTCTTCCTACATCAGTCAGGTAGAAATTACCCATCACATATACAAGAATGCAGATCAGCTAGAAAGCAGTGAAAAGACAGCATATTCAAAGTAGAATCCAGGAGTCACTAGAAACTCCAATAAGAAGTCATGTATCAGGATTACTTAGGAATCTAATTCTTAATATTTAACTCTGTACATCTAGACTTGCACATACATGCTTCTGAAAACAAGAAAGTAAAATTCAGATGCCTACTGTGACTGTCCAGATTTTTCTTTTGCAGATGAGCATAAAATATTGTAAATTAAAGGCTGATTTTTTTTATGCTTCCAAGTACAGATAAAGTTGGCAGGAAATAAACAGTCTGGTGTTACACTCAGTTTGAAGCAGCAGTTCAAAAGTGGACCACTTTCCAAAAGACTGTCTTATAATATTATTTCTAACCAAGACACTGAGACAATATATGTAGAAAATCCATTCTTACATCCTCACCTTGGTATTATGTTAATTATTCCCATTGTGTGTTCTTGTGCACCAGATTTGTGAACAGCACTGCTTTACCGCTAAGACTTCTAAAAACCAGGTTTTGTAGTTGCAATGTTAACAGCTTTCCTAGCATAGAAGAAGAAAAATGAAGGACGGTTCCAAAGGACAGTTACAAGGCTGACTTCAAAATTATTTACATACAGTTTCTGATAAACAAACTATTCTTTAAATGCTCTATAGCAGTACAAAAACCTACTGTCCTGCATAAGTTTCCTCAAAGACCAATTATGAAAATAATATTAAATAATATTACTACGTATCAAAGTATGTTTAAGATACTGCTGTTATTTAAAAAAAGTCCTGTCTATTCATGAAGAATAAACTACACAATTTAGTCCTGAATTTAAATTTGCAGTTAGGTCCTGAACTCACAGATAGACGTGGTGTTAATGCCAAAATCACAGTAATAAATCTTGATATATAAAGTCTTTCTGTATTATAAACTTATACCCAGCGCCCCCCCCCAAAAAAAAACCCACCACAATGCCACCTCTCTGCATTATTACATACACAATTGTAACTATTGTATACTACGATGATTATATTCCAGAATACAGTGAAACTCAAGAAGAACTTCCTCTAAAACTTTCAAAAGTTTAGATGTTTAAAAGAAAAAAGAGAAAGGAAAAAGAAGACAAAAAAGAGTCAAAATGCTGAAGGCTGAGGAACACTCTGTAACTGCGTGACTATGTATTTATTTGCCCTGTTCTGCTCTCTTTTCTGCAACAATTATCAGCTGCTGCCAAGGTTGGAGTGACCCAGTACAACTGTTCTTAGGCTTGCAAGTCAGTAAAAGCCTTTCTCAGATACACAATATTGGTCGTGTCAGTACACAAATCAAATTAATACTCCCCAGAACACCAACAATGGATCTGAATGGTGAACATAAGTTTATTGTAATGGTCTAGAAAATTATGTTCGGTTCTTTCAGCCCATTTTCTTCTCTTCTGTCACCAATTCTAGAAATAGAAAATTCAGAGTGATCAATTTTTAGTTGTTTTAACAAAACATATAGCGTGCCTTCCTCACATCATACGCTTACTGTCTGGAGCACATATCAGGCAAATCTGATTTCAAAACTACTCAAGAGAATTCCGATCACCTACTTCTCTGAGTATTATCAAACTGACAAGCAAGGTAATATAACTAACATTAGAAGAAAATTTGTGAAAACTCTAAGCTTTCAGGAGGCAGCCACAGTCTCCAGAAATATCCTGTTATGCAGAGTGTCATGTAAGAAGCCCAGTAACATCAGCAGATGTAGGATCACCCAATTTGCCAGTCAAGACATGAAGGCCAATTTGGAAACATCAAAGTAATAACACACTCCAATTCAAACATTAATAAAGGGACACATCTAGAAACTACAAGTAATTCACGAATAGCACTAACTTCAGCAGGAAACCTTTAAACTGTGGTAAATATGTGATGTGCTAATCACCCCACCTTAAAACGCTATAACCAGAAGATTTCAGAATAGTGCTGACTGTTTGGGAACTTCAATCCCTTGTATTAGGAACAGGGCCCTGTGACACCTGTGTCACACAGGTCATACAGTCACATTGCTGTGACCACTCAAGACTTCTGTACTTTCTACTGAAAAGGTAATTTTCAGAGAAGGTATAGGAAGTGTCATTTATAAATTTCAGAACAAGACCTAGGCACAATTCTTTGAACACAGAAGACACCCATTTTGTTGGTCAGCTTCAACTTAGGAAAACCTATCCCACTGAGGTAACACGCTAACCTAAAATACTCAGCTGCAAACACCACATTTATGAAAACAGCAAATTTTTTTGCATTTAACTTTTTGTATTTCATGGAAAAAATAACCAGTCTACCCACGACACACACATATGGTTTGCATAAAGAAAGAGATGAACACATTCTAAATTCTCTAGATATGAGGTTGCTCAAGCTGAATTCTGACTTCACTGATGCTCAGGATGTAACAAAGAAATCAGATTATTTACAGATTTAATAATTTGTTTTTAAAGAAATAATTTCCAGGCAACAGCTGTTCTTGATAGTCCTCTATTTTTATGAAGTAATTACTTTTAAATATATATATTTATTTATAGTCTATGTACACTTCAAGCAGGAAACAAATATGTTATGCAGCTAAAAAAACCCCAACAAAATCCCTGTGTTGTTCACCATACATCTTTACATGAAAAGATTAATTATTCTTTGTTACTCTTACAATTATTGTGTATTTTTCCATAAATCAAGGCCATATTGTTTTGCTTTAAATACCTTACCTCTATGCACAAGTATCTCCTATTAATCATTCTGTAGTCTTAAATCAACAGCTGTAGTTCATTTCACAATGAACAGTTATGCAAATAGGGCATAGAGATGTAGTTACTTCATTTCAACCAAAAAAGTGCTAACTGACAGGAAACATTTCAAATATGGACAAGTAACTGTCCTTGCTCTTCTTTACCATTTTTCCATCCTTTTGGTCTAGGACTTGAAAGGTTATTGAAAGTATCACTTACAAACAGCATAAAATTATGCTCACTACCAGTTTCTCCAACTGAAAGAGAATCAAAAATCTTTCTGCCTTTTCATTTTACATGTCAGATAATGAATGTCAGAAAAAAAACAAATAAATAGATAATTTTAAAAATATTGTTCTGAAATACTGCAGGAGAAACCACCTAAATAAATGGTGGTATGTAGCCAAAACCATAGCAGTAAGTAGTAGCTGAAGTAAAGTGAGCTTAGAGAAGTCCAGATAGCAAAGAAGAAAACCAGTAAATTTAGAAACAAAATCTCCCCTTTTAGGAAAACTTCCATAAACACTCTATCACTCAGACTAGTTTATTAATGAATAACACTGATTCATAAGCTATGGCTAGTTCAGGTATAATTTCGGTGAAGAAACGTCCTCATTATATTTATTTCCTCAAACCTATACAGGACATCATTGAGATGCATCCTAGAAAGCTTTCAGGTATGTGCTAACAGTAAAATTTAGTCATGTAACTAAAAAAATACAACAGTAAGTACATTTTTTTTTTTTGTTCTTGGGGGTTGGGTTTTGGGTTTTCTTGTTTGGTGGGGTTTTTCAACTTCATTTTCTCACTTATGCATCTTTACCAGTGTTCCTCCTCTTCACTAAATGCAAAGTCTTAGTAAAAGCACTCTTCACTAACCATGTTCTGAAGTTTTGCTTCCCAAATTTTCCATCACCAAACAGATGAATGGCAAGTGGAAAAAAAAATCACTTCTGCATTAAATCCGATATTACAGATTTTTAAACTGGAATAAATACTTTTTATTGTGACAGTTATGAGTGCTCCAGTTAAAAAATTAACAAGTATCAGCCAGCACTAGTGTAGCAGTGTTATGTCACCTTCCCTTCTGTATCAGAATTAATCACAGGAGTGCTGCTCAGTGTACAAATTCACCTGCACTCTTGTATAAGCATCTGCCTACCTAAATGCAGTTAAAAACACCTCCAAGGAAAAGCAAGGTTCTTATTTTATAAAATCTTTTGTGTAGTTATCAAAGCCTCAAGACGTATGTTTATGTCTTGGTTGCAAGAAGATAGTTGGCATTAAAAGTAGATGTCTTGTGTCACTTACTGTTTTAAAAAAGAAGTTTCAGACGGGATTCTCAATTATGAAGTCAGAGGTAAGAAAAACTTATCTGATTTTTCAGCACATTTCCCCAAGCCAGTTGGCCACCATTTCAACATCAATTCTCAAGCCATGCTGTAACCCTCTTGTACATTGCTCTCTTCTGCAGGTTTGAGTTTGTATGGATACAAACAGCAGGAAAACTGCAGTTGTAACTATGACTGACTATTTCACTTCATTAAAAGAGAAAAACCTCTACCTGATACTAAGCATCTCTTTATGTTATTAGGGGAAAACTTCCAAGATTGCTAAGTAACTGGTAAAGTATGCATGAAGGTCATCAGTTTGGCAAGTGATGCATTTCTTTCTGGGCAGGCTATCCTTGACACAGCTTCCTTATTTACTGTAATTATGATGAGGGGTGTGTTTCTTTACACAGTATCTACAATGGATAGGCTCGGACGCAAAATAATGCTGAAACCAGGCACTGCCTTAACCTCAAAGTGGGGTGGTGGGAAGCAAAAGAAAAAAACCTCAATAACATTTATCACAAAGACTCAAACATATCAAACATATCAAGAAGCAGCAGGAGATTTTGATACTTTACTGGTTGGGGCGGAGAGGAGGAAGCATATTGTGGAATGTTGTGAAAACAAAGCATTGCCTAAACACCAAAGATGATATTGATACTGATCCAAATCGCAGAATAATCTCTTTTGTAAAACATAAAGTACATGATATTTTATTCTCTGAACCACAGCAGAAAAAACAAAGAACCCACACACATAAGCAAATTTAGAGATGCTGCACACAAGAACTTTAAACACAGATAGGAGTGCAGATCTTCAAAGACATAGGAGTACCCAATTCCTAGAGAAACCTTAATGACAGATAAACAAGTCATAAAGTTTTAAAGTAGTCTTTTGTTAACCTTTTTCCTTCACTAAAAATGCTGTTTCTATTTTCAAGAAATTAAAAGTGAAATTATTTTAGGCACACACCACTTTTGTAGTTATGATAAGTCTTACGTTTACAAAAGCAGCACTTAGGAAGCAAAGACAAAGGTACACAAATGTTATTAATCTAACCAGGCCAATGCACTGTACAATTCCAAAGAAACAGTCAGCTAAAGCCCAAGTGCATGCACAAGTGCAGACAGGAAAGTTAAGTGCACGCCTTAATTTTGGAGTGCATCTACTCAGCACTTCTAACTCTCTTACTTTAAAAACCTATCAAAAGCTTGCACATTGCCAAAACGTTAGCAGGCCACCCTCGTTATCACTTTCCTTTGGTCTCCCTACATAAAAACCTCAATAAACAAGAATAACTCAGTAGAACATTTCTTAGACAGTAAGCACAGTAAGATCTCTCTCCGACAGCTTTTTTCAAGTTGCCCTTGTATTTCAGAAGAGCTGAAAAAATGTTACTAATTACCTCTTTGCTACTATTACAGCTTCAGTTACAGATTCACAAACAAGGGAGCAAAAAACAGCTCTTGCTCCCTGTGACCTGCTCTAACAAAACATCCTGCTATAGCTCCCCATCAGAATGGTGGCAAACTGCAAAGTGAGGGTGAAAGGTGCCCACACATTGTGATTACTTGGCTATTTTAAAATACTGTTTCTATGATGTGGTGAAGCCCCACTTCTCTGCATTTTCAAGCCAGGGCACATATCCCAAAAAAAACGCAAAGAAGAACCTACAGGCTTTCCACAACACTCTTACCATTAGTACGGAAGAACTGCCTCTGAGCCACCAAAAAGTATGCACCAGCTGCCCTCTCAGCACTAGTTCCCTACCACTCCAAAAGAGGTTTTTTCCTTCCCCCACTACCTCAGCTTTCAGTATCATGCAAGTGCCCCATATTCCTGCCCTGCTTCTTCCATATTGATGAAGGAAGCTGAAAACAGCGTGGTCATCAAAACTCAAGCTGACTTTGGAAACAAAATTCATCCAGCCTTCTTTGACTATCCCACAAATAACCCTTAAAAATGCCCGACATTTCTGTGGGCTGTAAACTGCAAATAGCATCCCAAGATGTTTGCCCTGCATGCAATGCACTACGATTTGCCATGTGGGAACATGGAATCAAATACTACATGGTTTAAAGTGATGCAAGCACAGTAAGAAAAGTAATACTATTTAGACCTTGTGATTACCTACATGTCAGGAGGAAATCATTAACCATGAAGGCAAAAAAGGAAAAGGGTATTTTCTCACATAACACCAGTCGATTGTGTGATAGTCGCTCTCACGGAGAAAAAAAAAAAAAAAAGCCAGTTTTCTCAGCTACTTTGTTCATATATGTTCTGTGTTATAGCTAGAAAACTCAATGTTTACAAGGTAGAGAGAATTGATTGTACAAGACAAGTCTAGATAAACCAAAGTATCATCTTGTAATGCGTGTTTACGAATAGTAAATGAAAGCACTGATGTTTGAGATAGGTACATCTCAGTTGATTAAAGAGTACAGTATCAGAAAGTGAAGACTGTTACCCTCAAAAAGGAGGAAATCAACACATACAGCACTTGATCATCAGCAGCTGGCACCCCTCTATCCACAAGTGAACATGCTCTGTAAAGTTCTTAATAGCCACTGCAAGCTCTAAGCTACAGGATTCCCAGAAAACACGGATCCTTTGAAGGAAGATGAGCCTGACTACTTACAATGCACTATGCTCTCAACTAGGCAAGTTCTAAACTACCTCGGCCTTCCCAGCTCAAACGCAACAGCTAAAACTCCAACAAAGGAAACGGTGTTGATCACCCAGCAGAATAAGGCAACTCAGCTACAGAGGTGAGCAAAGAATCACAGAATGGTTTGGGTTGGAAGGGACCTTTCAAGGTCATCTAGTCCAACCCCCCTGAAAGAACTTAGGAGCAAAACAAGTGTGGATTACACATGCCTTTTACAGCCAGCCCAAAGCTCTGGGAGGTATATGAGCTGCTGTGATTCAGCTTGGAATACCTATAAAACAGCCAGAAACAAAGATGAATTACACTAAAAACATATAATATTTGCATTGTCCTTTCTGGCCTCAAGAAGTTACGAGCTTGATTTCAGTATTCTAATTAAACCAGCCTCTCTCATCCCATTGCTAATTCCTTCCAGATGACTGCAATGGGAGCTGCACTGGTGGCAGGTCTGTCCTCCTTTTCCTTTCCTTTTCTATTCTAAAAAGATGATACAACACAAGGCCAAAACCTGAGTGCTCTAAATCCCAATTATTAATTGCAATTTTAAAATCAACAAAAGACATGACACATGACCTTAAGTAGACAAAAGCAGTAAATCTAACTTGTATCTACACAGGTTTTTTCTTACTATACCACCAAAATTATGCCCAAAAATATTTGTACTGGGGACAATTCTTCCAGAGTTGATCATCCTGTCAGCAAACCGATTTTTTAAAGAGAAGATTTATCTGAATCCCTTTAAAAGATGGGGTATAGGCAGGGCCAAGTGGCTTAGACATAAAAGAAAACAAAACAAAAACAAAACCACCAAGAAAGAACCAATCCCCCACTTAAAAACAAACAAAAAAAAGCAAACCCTCTCCCTGCCTCAAAACAGCAAACCACATACTTACTTCACATTATCATCTTTTACGAGGCTAATATTTTACACAGAAAATTCACACACAATGCACCATCCACTGACATATAAAAATGTCGTTCACAAACATTATTATGTATAATTTTTAAAAAGGCAAAGCACCAAGGATCTCCAAAAAATAAACCCCTACTAAAGTAGCCATAGTAAACAAACCAATACGGTGTCTTCTGAGAGAACATCAGCAACCCTGAAACTACTGCAGCAAAGAGCAAACCAAACACATGCAGAGAAATGTAGATCGTCTCCACATGCAGCAGAGCACTCTTTGAGCCTTAAGCACAAAATGCCAGGAAGATGCAGGACCCAAAGCAGCACAAACAGGAATAGTGCTCACCCCACATCTATTATTTGTTTTGAAATTCTTACTAACAGCACTGGCTGCTTGCATGGGAAAACCATAGTGAGAATACAGTCCACAGGTACAGACGAGTGAAGGATTGATCTGTATGCTAAGTCATGCTCGTCAAACCATTACTAATGGAAACCTACTCAAAACAAGGCAAAGCCAATATAACTTCTTGTGTTTGTAACAAGGAGGCCCCTGTAAACAGAAGCATATGGCTGACACACTGTTTATGGTGATCCTCTACTTGGCCCAAATCAGGTATTCCACAGTAATCAAAGTTCAGATGTACAGGGAAATAAAAATGTTCAGAACATTCTTTTAAGCTAATGCAAATGTGAGCCCTATGGAAAACTATGCGATCTGCACAACACGGTGAACCAAAACATTGTACTATTAGTACCGAATTAGGGTAACAAAATATTTCAACTAATTGCTTACATAACCATTGTAACAGCTGGAAAAACAAATATTCATTGTGTCCACTGTGGAAATCAAGTTATCCTCTAGGTTAGTTAATGTCTTGCTGTGACTTTTAAGCTTCTTACTTTTGCTTCCTCTTTAAAATGATGTTAATACCTACTGTGGATATATGGTGCTACGTGACTAGTAAGCCGTAGTTTTTCCAACAAAAAAACAACAAGACTCTCACTTTTTTGAAAAGGGGGGACATTTAAATTTAAAGCAGCTTTTTATTCAGCTGCAACCAGCGTTGTTTTTTTTAACTGTTGTTAATAGGAGCTATATAGTCACAGTGCAAAATATTTTCTTATAGTATTAAAAATGTTTTGCATCTTACCCAAGAACCTCTTTTAAATACAATACAGGTCAAGTAGTTGTACTGCTACTACTACAGGACTCTTGAAAGCAGTAGGTGGCTGAAAACAGCTCATTGCAAAAATCAGTACCGCAAGGATGGCTGCCTATGGAATTGTGAGTAAAAGATTTCAAACAGACCACATCTAAAAATTACGACTCCGGCATTTAAATTCCGTATATTGTTCTTTCACATCAAAACACTTCAGTACGCTACAAAACATAAAAAAGTTACTAAACTCATTGATTAAAATTCTGATTCCGCAGATTTCATAAACAGGTAACACTGCTTACAATAATAATTGTGTCATGTGTTTGAACTGTTAAGGCCTTCATCCTGCATTTTTTTGTTGAAAGTTTTCCTCGTCTTGATTTTAAAGATCGCCTTTCACTGGAACAACTGTGTTCCAGTGAAAGAGAGGAGGGAGGAGACATAAGAGCCTATTTCTTTAAACCGATAAAACCACAGCTCTCTTCCCAGGAACTCAAACATACTCGTAATTATGATACATATACATGGAGATAACTTTCAGCCCATTCTAAGCACTCATATTGGAGGAAAAGAGACTGCATCTTACTAAGCAGAAAACAATACTTAAGCTGCTAATGCTTTTACTTCCTTTACATTTCACAGTCTACTTTTATCTCGTTGATTCTGTCATCTCCCAGCCTGCTTCCCCATAAAATTGATTTATACAGGGTAAAAGCAGTCGTGAATCTCCTGAAGCAGACCAGTTATACACCAGCATCAAATTAATTCCTTCCCCCAGACCAGGATCCTCTGCCCCAGGAAATGTCATTGCTTCTAGAGCTTCCTTTTGCATTTTACCCATCTCTTTGAGAGAGCCTAACCCTTATCTTAGTCCTCAGTAAGACAAGACCAACTACACATTCAGGTAGGAAAGGAGAGTTCCCGATCGTCTGCGGCAAAATCTCTCGGTATGTAGCAGATATCAGCGCTGCTTCCTTCCTCTTACCTCCCCCCGCACACACACGCACATCTGAGGGCAGCGGAGGATGTTCGGAGCAATTTAACAAGCAAAGGTGAGACGAGTGCCTGCCGGTCTCGGAGCAAGAGACTCACGGCCAGTCAGCCTAAGGCAGGCAGGGATTCACGGCAGACAGGGACAGACACGGAACGGTGGCAGGAGCAGCCGCGGTGCTGCCCGGAGCCGCAGGGCGCGATCGGCCGCAGGGCCGGGCACTGTAAACACGAGCACCGGCGGCCCGGAGCGCAGCGCCCGCCCGCCCGCCCGCCGCGGGGGCGGCCCCGCCAAGCCCGAGCAGCGGCTCCACCAGCGGCCCCGGCCCCGCGGCCCCACCAGGCCGCTCCACGCCGCCGCCAGACCCCCCCCACCTCCACCACCGCCCGCAGCGAGGCTCAGGCGGCCCCCCCGGCCCGGCGCCCCCGCCCGTACCTCGGCTGAGATCGAGGGACACGTTCTCCTCGCCGCTGTCGTTCCGACCTGCGGGGAAGGCGGGGTGGGGGGGGGAGAGAAGCGCGTTAGGCGGGCGGCGAAGGAAGAAGCGCCGAGGCGGGGGTGAGAGGCAGGGAAGAGGGAAGGAGGGAGGGGAGGAGAGGAGCCGGGGGGTGCCGGCGGGCGCGGGGCGGCGGCGTGGCGGCCCGCGGGGCGCCGCTCACCTCGGATGCGGAGGTGCCTCAGCGAGCGGGCGCGGAGCGTCGCCGCCATGTTTGCGGCCCCGCAGCCACAACACCGGAAACCCCGCCCGCTCCCGCGAGGGGAGGCGCGCGCGGCCCCCGCCCCGGTCCCGCGGCCGCCCCGGGGCGGCTGAGGCGGCGCAGGCGAGGCCGGGCTGAGGGAGCGGCCTCGGAGCGGGAAGTGGATTTGCTTTCTCTCTCTCTCTCTCTTTTTTTTTTTTTTTTTTTTTTAAACGAGCTTTGCCTGCTCTGTTTCTTTTTTTTTTTTTTTTTTGTCCCTGTGATGAGGTGGTAATTCACGTGGGTGCTGCGTGACCGTGGGGGCTTTTGTACGCCGGATGTTTTCTGCTTTTTTAATGCGTGAAGTAATTAAAAGAACCATAACAAACAGAAAAAAAAAAAAAAAAAGGAAAGATAGCTTTTCGCCGCTTTGTTGCGTTTGGGCGCGTGGGTCTCTCTGCAGCTCGAGTGTTGGTCTATTTCTTGCTATTTTTATATTTGTTGAGCTTCCCTAATAAATTTATATATTTAAAAAAAAAAAAAAAAGTCGGGAAGTCCCACTAAAAGAAACCGTGTAGTTACATTCTTGATCATGTCTTTTTAGGCAGGAGTTTAAATATGCAGATAACACCTTATGTCGTGCCCTGACACTTCAGACAGACAAGGCAAATTCCTTCACACAGACTTCCAAATTCTCAGGAACAAAACCAGCAAATAATACTCAAGCTTAAGTGTAGAAGTAGCCAGACGTATAAAAATAGTTTCACAAGCTTAGATAATTGCTTTCCTGTTTTCTAGTCAATCATTTTCCATTCTGAGTTTTCCCTCTTCTCCAGAGGTCTTTCAATTCAGATCCTGAACAATAAGGTTCACTTAAAAAATTGTAAATTATATTTCACAGTTACTGATACACTTCTAAAACTTTAATACTGATTTAGATGAGTAAAATAATTATTTGTTAAGCCAGAGTGGAAAAACTTTCTGACATACCAGTTAATATCACACATATGAGAATCTTGTTTCAATAGAATTATATCAAGTATATTTGATTTAAAATACCACTTAAAAAAACTTCTATATGTTTTTTGCTTCTTAAATACGAAGCTAATGTTCTGGAGGAACCACAGGTTCTGAAAATTAAAAGCTCTACAAAATAAAGTCTCATCCATCCACAGGACCAAAACATGCCAAACATTCTTGAGGAGTTTCATCAATGTGCTTCAGAGCTGTCTTTTAAAATTTCATGTCCAGAGACCCCTTGACACCCTAAAAATGCCAAATTAACAACTGCTGGTGATATTAATTTTGTATCCTGTTTACTACAAATTCTCCTGTGTGTAATTATTTTTACATAAGCTTTGAAACACCACTAAGTATTGGCCCACTCTGGATTGGATTTGAACTTGTAACCTGCATGTAAAATGCTTTGGATGCTCATGCCAAATATTGTGAGTTAGCGTTTGTTATTATTGTCACACAACACTTATTTCTTTGCTTATAAAGTCAGAGAGACATATTTCAAAAGAACCTGTACATCATCTTGCAATAAGGGAGAGTAGGAAAGGAGTAATGTTTAAATTCCAGAATACCCTTTTGCAGCTTTCTTCCCACAGACACTCTTTCATTATAAAAATATTACATTTAACTTGTGGAGCTTCAGTTTCCTCTTTCTTTTTCACTGTAGCTATGTTTGAATTCTTTGGACAAAATTGAGATTGTCTCTGATATTGACACACAAAAGAATGCCATAATGTCAGTTTTAAGTGCTAAAAAAGGAAATGGAATAGCAAGAATGCATTAACCCCAATCATCACTTAGATATACAGGAGCTTCCCACAAAAAAACACATAAACCAACCAAGCAAAACAAAAAAACAAACAAAACCAACTGTTGTGAGGATGAGTAGTCCTCACCCTGTGAGAGCAGAGGACATTATGGGATCTGTTTTTAGAGCTTTTCCTATGTACTATTCTTCCCTTGAATGTGGGGAAAGAATCGCAAAAGTTTAATTAAAAAATTATAAAGGTTCCTTACCCATCAAATTTGCTACACATTTTCATCAGCCACTGTTGCTCCTGA
>JAYRBT010000093.1:58710762-58725981 GCA_036023395.1 Myiotriccus ornatus | reverse complement strand
GGAATCAACTGCCCCAGGGGTGGAAACACAGTCCCACCATCTGTCATGGGTTGATTCAGGTTGTACTGGAGAAGGGTAAGGCCCCAGAACACATACAATACATTGACGACATCACTGCATGGGGGAACACAGCAAAGGAACTTTTAGACAAAGGAGAGAAGATTATACAGATTCTCCTCAAAGCCGGTTTCACCATCAAGAAGAGTAAGGTCAAGGGACCTGCCAGAGAGATCCAGTTCTTAGGGGTGAAATGGCAAGATGGAAGGCGCCAGATTCCAACCGATGTCATTAATAAAATCGTAGCAATGGCTCCATTGACAAGCAAAAGAGTCTCAAGGTTTTCTGTGTGCCATAGGCTTCTGGAGGATGCACATCCCCGAGTACAGCCAAACTGTAAGCCCTCTTTACTTGGTGACCCGTGAAAAGAACGATTTCCAGTGGGGGCCCAAACAACAGCAGGCTTTCAGGCAGATGAAGCAAGAGACTGCACATGCTGTGGCTCTTGGACCAGTTAGGACAGGACCAGATGTAAAGAATGTACTTTAGTCTGCAGCTGGAGATAACGGTCCCTCCAGGAGCCTTTGGCAAAAGGTGCCTGGTGAAACATGACGGCAAGCACTGCCAGATGAAGAGATGCGTTATGCCGTTTTCACTGACGGTTCTTGCCGTATTATAGGAGGGGACCAGAAGTGGAAAGCAGCTGTTTGGAGTCCCAGCCAATGAGTGGCGGAGGCCACTGAAGGTAAAGGCAAATCGAGTCAGTTTGCGGAACTCAAAGCCGTACAATTTGCCCTGGACATTGCAGAAAGAGAAGGATGGCCAAGGCTCTACTTCTACACCGACTCATGGATGATAGCCAGTGCCCTCTGGGGATGGCTAGAATGACGGAAGAAGTTGGAAGCGTGAAGGAAGACCCATATGGGCTGCTGATTTGTGGCAGGACATCGCTTCTAGAGTAAACAAATTGGATGTGAGAGTCCGCCATGTAGATGCCCACGTACCCAAAAGTCAAGCCAATGAAGAACATCATAACAACAGACAAGTGGATCGAGCTGCACAAATTGAGGTGTCACAAGTAGACCTGGACTGGCAACATAAGGGAGACTTGTTCCTAGCTTGATGGGCCCATGATGCTTCAGACCATCAGGGCTGAGATGCCATCTATAGATTGGCATGAGACAGAGGGGTGGATTTAACCATGGACACTATTTCCCAGGTTGTCCATGATTGTGAAACCTGTGCTGCCATTAAACAGGCAAGAAGATTGAAGCCCCTGTGGTATGGTGGACATTGGGATAAATATAAATATGGAGAAGCATGGCAGGTCAATTACATCACATTTCCACAGACCCGCCAAGGTAAACGCTATGTGCTTACCATGGTGGAAGCAACCACTGGATGGCTGAAGACTTATTCAGTGCCCCGTGCAACGGCCCGGAATACTACTCTGGGTCTTGAAAAGCAGGTCCTGTGGAGACATGGCACTCCAGAGCCAACTGAGTCGGACAATGGGACTCATTTCAAGAATAATCTAGTGGCCACTTGGGCACAGGAGCATGGTATTGAATGGGTATATCACATTCCACATCATGCACCTGCTGCTGGAAAAGTTGAAAGGTATAATGGACTGCTAAAAACAACTCTAAAGACACTGTGTGTGGGAACTTTCAAGAACTGGGATAAGCACTTAGCCAAGGCCACCTGGTTAGTTAATGCTAGAGGCTCTGTCAACCGAGCTGGCCCTGCCCAAGCAGAATCCCTCCACACTGTAGATGGAGACAAAGTTCCAGTGATTCACCTAAAGAGGTAAATTGGGTAAGGTTGTTTGGGTTACCCCTACCTCGGGCCAAGACAAACCCATTTGTGGAGTTGTCTTCGCTCAAGGGCCAGGGTGTACCTGGTGGGTGATGAGGAAGGATGGAAAGATCCAGTGTGTGCCACAAGGAAATTTATCCTTGGATAAAACCTAACTCTGTGCTTCAAGTTGTGTTTTACAGGAGACCAGTCACCAAAAGAGAGAGACCTGATCAAAGCTGATACCGGTATATGATGATGACACAGTGAACCAGCCCTAAACCAGAACTGTGACTGTGACCATGAAAAACCAAAGATCCAAACTGAACTGATGTTGTGTTAGTGCAGATCTGTGATGACAAGACATCTGCTTTGAAAGATTAAATCAAGATTTTATATATATATATATATGTGGGATATAGGAGAATGCAAGATATATTACGTAAAAATAGTATGGAATAAGGGGTGGAGAATGTAGTGGTTTTGAGTCTAGGCCTTCTTTGCTAACCAGGTTGTAACTAAGGAACCAAGGCCGTGTTCCCAGTATTCCATACAATAAGCAAGTTCCCAGTATTCCATACATAAGCAAGGGTATAAATAAGAAGGCGAGAAAGCTTTCGCCCTCTTTCTTCCAGAAGACTGAAAGCGAAGGTTCTTTGCTATCATTCTGCCCAGGTAAAGGAGTGAGGCCTGGTGCCCCTGGTTGGCCTTGAGAAGCAGATAGTGCCGGTGGTTGTTTGGTGCAGTTCACTGCTATCTTGAGGAAAGTATTTGTTTTTTGTTCCTTTTTCCCTTTTTTCCCTTTTCCTTTCTTTTTCCCTTTTGTGGGGTTCCCTGTGGGTGAGACCTTGTATATAATTCTATTTATATATATAAATATGTGTTACTTGGAATTCAGTTTGATTTGGGTTCTTTTGATTTTGTACAGTCTTTTCAGTCTGTTTGAGGAGAGGGAGAGGGAGGGGGAAGGTTTTTTCTCTGTGGTCCAGGCCCTTGACTGGGAGCCAAGTCCAACCTGGGACACAATACAAACCCTAGCCAAGGGCTTCAAGGAAACATTGGAAGGTCTCGTGCAACTCCCAGAACAAGCAGATGTGCCAACAAGGACATATGCCTTGGATCAGCTAGGGGCTAGGGCGAAGACTCCTAAGCAATTTTGCCCCCAGCCTGTTGAAAAGATTAAACCGCATCTCTGGCAACCGAAAGTAAGAGTATTGTTACTGATTTTCTCATGGCTGCGATCAATGGGCAAGTGCTATCCAAAGGTGCAGCAAGGGCCTACTCTACTTTCAGTAGACTCTGTGGGGTATCAAAGCTATACTCCTTCTGGCAAAGAGGGAGAGACAGAAGCAACAGAAACATCTGCTGATCCTAGTTGATGCAAAGCAAAATTTACATAATGAAGTTGCCTATTTTTCTCATATTTGGTATATTTTGTTCCTTGGAGTGTTTTAGGTTTTTTCAAGGCAATCTGCTCTTAAAACACAGCAATGAAATAAAAACAATCTGCCTCTTGTCAACTACCAGACAAGGTAAAAGACAAGTACTAGGTTCTACTTGGATATGTTAGGGAAGAGAGTTTTCACACATTCCAACTCAATCATTCTTCACACATTCCAACTTAATCATTCTCTGATATTTTGATATATACTGCAGTTTTTTCATAAAACTTACATTTTCCCTCTTTGTTACGGCACAGGACCTTGGTATCATCTGTATTCTCTATAACATCAAGAGACTCTCCCGGTTTAATATGTAATTCTTTAGATCCCCATCTTCTTTTAGGCAAATTCTGAATTGCAGTAGTAGAAAAAAGAACTTTTATTTCACCTACATACTGAAAAAAAAAAGAAAGCTGGTTAAAAACCATTGATGTACAGCTTGTGCTCATGCATTTTTTACTAAATTTTCTAAAATTAGGCAAATAATTGTATATGCTATATAGTGTGTGGCCATGCTTGCAGAGGCTCAGACCACTATTATTACAAGTAGTAATACTTTCTCTTTCAAAGGATTAAGGGACATAAATTAAAGCACATCATATAGACATTTTAGTCTTTATATTTTATGGAAAAAAACCTTACTTTGAACAAAACTTACTTTGAATTTTTTCTCTTCTTTTTCCATCTTCTTATGCTTTCGTACATCTTCTTCATCCAATTTCCTTTTTCCAAAGCTTTCTAGATTCAATAAACTAAAGCAAGAGGTTACAGATAAAACCAAATCAGCAACACATCTGAGGTATTGGTAAGCCTAATAAAAAGCTGGGGTTGTCTTTCCTCTTTTTCTCTGATGTTAATATATCTATCACAAAAATGAATATTGAAGTATTAAGTATTTAAGTATCTATCTATCTATCTGCTACAGCACTTTAGAGTTTCTCAGCAAGGAGCAATTTTTATGAAGTCTGTGCGTCTTTGGGCAATAAGCTGAATAACATGTGTCTCACTGCAGAGGCAGCTGGAACATCTTAGCCTTACATATGTTAGTCCTATATGGCCATAAAAAACCTTGCTGCACCAGGGAGTCTGTATTACATAACCCATTTCAAGTTCTGTGGTTTTTTTTCCACATCCCTGATAGTGTTGACTTCTGCCAAGAAGCATGGAAGTGTTTCATGCCCTAACTGTCCTTTCTGACACTGCCCCTGGGACTGTAAAGCCTGATTCTCCTTTTTGATCCTTCTGATCTCTGTAGGAGTTGTGGATGACAGTTTCATTGGTGATGAATGTTTGTGTGTGTGTGAATTAACCTAGACTTAGGTTAGAAGGACTACATGTTTTCCTTTGGATACACAGTCCAAAGAGCTTTCTCTGTTTTAATATCTCCAGACTAGATTATCCTAGTGCACTCTGTTGCTCCATCTGAGTGGAGTAATTGACACCAGAATGTGACATTTTGCAGGCATCATCACAGATGCATCTGTGCTCATAACATGTCTGTGCTCCAGAGATGACCATAATTTTCTAGTCCAGGATAAAAGTCTTCCAAGCTGAACTTTGCACCTCCAGATGTATTTCATACTTATAACATAGAGCCCTGTCTCCTTTTCTCTTAAAATACTGGAGAAGCTGAGATCAAGTATGTATCCTAGCAGTCCCCGAATTTTGATAGAAGAAGAACTGCATGCAGAGAATCCGCAATGAAAAGTACCTTTAGGCCGTGCATCCACTTCTACCTCTTACTTTTTCTATAGTCTAATTATTGTTTCAATCTGAAATGGAGGAAGGAGCATTCAACTGCCATTTGGTTTGTGAGAACTACAAAACCTGACAACACCAAATAAAGCAGACATTAGTAGCAATCTGCCTCTAGTAAATACTTGAAAAATGTGTCTCAGTGTATTAGATTTCTAATCATAATATTTCCACTTACATAGCATCAGGCGGTGGTGGAGGGAAATCTGAAGAATCCACGTCGTCGTACACATTCTCTCCACAATCTGAAATAAGAGTGTTTAGAAGAATGAAACATTAATATGTTGAGAAGTGAATGCATTGCGTTACAATCTATGGTATTTTACAGAAGTTGACAAGAAAGTAAGGCAAGTACTGTAGCCGTTTACTGTCTATAGTAACTGTGGATTCTGTTTAGCACAATCTACCGTGCAACACCACCCAGTCTTCTCTGCTTAAGACTCTTTAATAGTAATAACCAGTAGTCACTGAAATTTTAATCTTCTGAAGTTTAAGCAAGTTTTAGCACATGCTGGCTAATGCAATAGCCTTTAATCTTCAATTAATCCGTGTCCCACTACAGTGCATCAAAATATATTTTTGGAGTTTGATTTTAATGTATATTTAAGGACTTCTATAGCACTCTTGTCAATCCAACATTGCTTAGAAGTGGATATGAATACCCTGTATGTTAGTTTTTAGGCCATATTGCAATACCAAAGCAGCAAAAAAAATCTTAGCCCAAGAATATTCTTTGAATCACATTCAGCGTATTTGTAGAGAGGAAGCAATTCTTCAGCTCATCAAATCAACGCCTAGAAAAATCAGTAGGATATAAAAGGTTTACAACTCAGTTCTGAAAACAGCCTCAAAAATTGGAAGAAGTTCCTTTTTATTCCATGCCTGAGCCAATGGTTATGAGTATTTATTATTTTACAGGGATAGTGCAAGTGATAAAAGTAACAGCAAGCATCTCTTTTCACTTTTAAGTCTTTCATTGAGTGCTTCTTTCCAAGTGTATCTGTTCAAATTAAGTTCCAATAAAATTAAATTGTGTAAATCTCACGTAGAAAAATCACATTAAATACAATAAATTGTTATCTAGAGAGCCTGCAATGTATATATATATATATATCCTTGTCTGTAACAAATCAGTCACACTATTTGAAATTTGTTTACTGGAACTGGGTAAGCAATAGGAAATCCTGTTTCCTTCCTTGGATGTATTTTTGTGACTAGAATGATACAGAGCAACGTATACAGAAAAAAGGATCAGGAATCAATACAGACACTGAACAATAGGCTATTAATTACCTTTTCCAGACAGGTTTGTTGAAGAAGATGTGCTGGGGAAGGGGGAGGGGAAAGAAAGCTTATTAAGTATTTATATCACATTCACAGGCTTTTTTGTAACATAAATAATTTAAAAAACTTGCAACACAGGGGCTACAAGTAATCTCCAGACGTTTTGAGGTGCCACTGACACCAACAATGTTTAGGGACTAAATGTATTTTTTACCACTGAATCAAAGTAAACTTTTTCAGAACTGAATGACTAACACAGGTGGTAAAAACACCAGTTGCTGATCTAACCTCTAGGTAAGATGGGTAGAAGACAATTTTTGCATTTTTCTGTTTGGCAGATTATTCCTAAAATTTGGATTAATGGGTCTAAATCTACCAGTTTATCTCAGGTACACTGCATTGGTAAGCAAAATACTTTCTAACTGAGCATAGAGCAAATCTGCATCACCAGAGTGGCACAAAGATGATGGATTATTTTGGTGCTCTTCACTGAAAAGAAAATTTGGCATATTTTAATTACCAGAATTTTGCAAAAAATACAGCTTGTTAAGAGAATCATTATGCAGATGAAAAGAAAGCTCAGTGTTTTTGCAGAAAGTATCATCCTGAGCTGCAATTTTATGTATGATTCATTAGGCTGTTGTGAGGACATGTTAGTAGCATGTGATCAATGATTTATTAGAAGTAGTTAACGTGCACTGTGATTTCCTGGCAGACTCTTACAACAAATTTCCATTATCTTCTGCCCCATTGCCTTTGGTTGTTTTTTCTCGTATACTTTTCTTTTTGTCATCTTTGACCTTTAGCCTCTTCAAGATTCCCCAGGACCAGATACCATTCTTATCTTCATCCTGTGATACAGACCTTTGGAGTATGCATGCGATTATCACAATGTAAAATGTAATGTTCTTTTTATAAGGCCCAGTTTAGATTCTCCATTGATGCATATAATTATCATTAATGCCAACAATGCATATATACCACGAAGTGAGGTCACTTACCCAAATGCTAAAACGCTAAACTAGAAATATGTGCATTATGTTAATTGTAGATACTGAGATGTATTTGTAGTATAGATATTAATCTAGTGGCTTACTGTTTTCATGCTGTTACTCAGCTAGCTAGCAATTTAGTTTGTTGTTTTGATTTCAGACCTATTCTGTCTACTTGGGAATTTGGAGATTTTCATCATTGCAACTGCTTTTGCTGACCTACCAAAATTAATTACAGAACAAAACTTCTCCAAAAGACAGAAGAATCTTTTTAGTTTAGCTTCACAAATTCATACTGATGTATACCCACTTCCTGATCATCCTAATACTTGCTAATTGTTATGTCTAATTAAAAAATACTAAAACCTGAAAACATTCTGTTAAAGTATATTAAATTATATAAAAACTTACCTTGCTATGGGCTCTCCATCACCAATTTCATCATAAATATCTTCACTGGAAGGAGATGGAGGAAGTGGGAACACATCTTTGACAGATCAAACAGTGAATTAATGCAAATATATATAATATAATATATATATAAACTATATAATATATATATAATATATTTAGTGCTGCAGAATAGGGTATTCATTACAGGCCTCTTAACTATATCAGATGTGTGTGCAGTTTAGGCAATATCATTGTAAATGGAATATTTCTGTAAACCAGCACAGTCTGTTTTTTAAAACAGTGATTTAGACTTATCCCAGCTGGGAATGCCATCCACAGAATTTTAATGTGGCACTGCCAATCACAAGAGCATGGATACTGAATACAAATGCTTCTATGCTGTAGTCAGTGAAATTTTAAATGACTGGTTCGGCCCAGATATTAGGATGACCTTTAAATTTTCATGTCTGACTCAAGTGACAAATGAAGATGTCAGAACAATACTGTCAGCAAGGAACATCTTGTCTTCCTCCACAGAAGTCAGAGACAAGTGCAATGTGAGCTCCCCATTTTGGTCTCAGTTATGACCTTTGGGCCCCACCTCCTTCAATGCAGGGTTAGCTCAGTTTGCACGTCCAATTCCAGCCACTGGTCAGAGTAATCACTGAAATCTGTACTTAGCTGGCAGCAGCTCCATTCAGTACTGCCAAGGGATGCTTCTGCCATGACCAGTGTCTAAACTCTAAGCTGAGAAGATGAGCTATGCTCTTGTGATCAGCAGAGAATGCTATATAAATATATAGCCTACCAAAGGGGAAACTGGGTTTGAATGTGTGTTCTTGACCATGTGGGGCTGCTGCATCTGGGACTCCAGTGTGTTACTGTAACTGAAGCTAACTCTGTTAGCAAAGTGCAGTTTTATTTTGTAACATTAATGGCTTTTTCAGAACTGGATTTCTCCCTCACAGAAACCCTTGCTCATCTTAGTATTTTGACAGCTATATCTGTGATCTTTTGTGGGATGATTTACATTCACACACACACAAGAACAAAGTTAGGTCATCTGTGTTGCTAGTGATTCACAGTATCTGAAGACAAAATTTCTGTCTCACTCAAGTTCCTATAAGTGGTGGGGAAATTCATTTGGCCACTATACTTCCTTGTTTGTTGCCCATTAGCAAACATTTAATACGCTTATGGATAATTAATGCGTTATTTGGAAGCTGTAAGAAATACACACTAACAGCTCCCCCAAAATTTATATGTAGAACTTACTTTCAGCTCCACCATTGTCAGCGCTCAGGCTGGAAAAGCAAACAAAAGACATTTTAGAGAAGAGCAGTCATCCTCGAGTAAAAGAAAACATCATGATCACCCATCCCTTTGCAGTTATTAATTCTAAAACTTTTGGCCTTGGCACTTGTGTTCATGTCAGCTGAACATTGCAAGTTCTGCACTGGAAGCTCAGACACGTGCTTGTGTTTTCTGTATGGGCAACAACTAAGTGTGCCAGATCTTCCTTTCTCTCTGCTTTCACCACACAT
This sequence comes from Myiotriccus ornatus, assembly GCA_036023395.1. Classification (NCBI taxonomy): domain Eukaryota; kingdom Metazoa; phylum Chordata; class Aves; order Passeriformes; family Tyrannidae; genus Myiotriccus; species Myiotriccus ornatus. The sequence goes on along the minus strand of JAYRBT010000093.1, from coordinate 58,716,777 downwards.
CAGTTTCTTACAGTCAAAGAAGTAGTTTGTATTCTCACTAATGCCAAAGAAAATGTGTAATCTAGTTCAGACTTGAACTAGATCCTAGATGAAGAAAAAATAACTCTTACTAGATTCCAATAAAGCAGGAAAAATGCTCCATTGCTTTTTGCTTTTTTCCTTGAAAATAAATAGTTGTAAATCATAAAAGAGTATTTTAATACATCACTGAAAGTAACTGAAAGGGGAATAAAAAGTTAATTAGTACAATCCTTAGTATTTTATAAGTAAAGCTGTGAAACAAATTCTCAATTTTCACAAATCAATGCAAATATTTCAAGCCAGTGAAGGTGCACTTTTTCATATAAGCAGAATATTGTGTCTTAATTGCTAGCAATTGTTAGCAATTTCCAGTGAAGTGTCATTTTTCAACAAAATGCAAATTGATGTCTACAGCTATAAAGATTTACTATATATAGAATATACTTTATATTCCTGTTGATATCTTTAAACTAAAGTACAAAATATGCTTTTGGGTCATAGGATAATTTATGTTGGAGGGGACCTTAAGGAGTCATGTAGTCTAACTTAATGGGAATAAAAATATAATCCAACTGAACACTACAGAGTGCATCCAGACCTTTCAGATTCATTCCCTATGAGAGGATCTTCATGAAATGAAGTGTTAAACAAATGAATTTATTGCTCAACTATCTTTCACTGGGTACAATTTAAACCTCTAACTGCATGTTTCTAACATTTCAAAGTTTCCATGTTAGCCATGTGTTAATAGTAATTGAAAAAACCCTGAGAGGTTCACAGTAGCTGAGATTATTTCCAGGTTAGAGTCTTACTTAAAATTATACATCAAAACAAGTTATTTGTTAAACTTTTGTGCCAAGAACTCTTGAAATACAACAGCTGTGATCACTTATTAATTTTGGAATATTAGCAATACTGCTGATAATGAGATAATACTATTTGGTCAAGAGATTTTTTTAGAATGGCATTCTTACAGTGGTTTCAAAACATGTTGATGTATGTCAGACCTTCCAACAATTAATGCTCGTGAACTGAACAGAATGCTATTAATGCTATTAATCACTAGAGAAGATAAAAATGTAAAATACAGCTTAAAGGAATCTGAGCCAATCATTCATCCTTCCAAGTTCCTTGGAATACACTATTATTTTACTACACAACAGTGTCAGTATTAATGTTTGCTTTTGAATTCAATAGATTTTCTAAATTCCTTGCACTGAGGTGGTTAATTATTGTTCTTGCTATAGTGAAAAGGGTTGGCCAAAGATACTTCTGCAATGAAGTAACTATTGCTGAGGTTACCTGAAATGTAGAACAACTATCTCGAGTCTCCTGGCTAGGTCATGATGCTATGAGACCAGTGTGCAGGGAGGAAAACTGATATGGAGCAACCTGGCAAAGTATCAGATTGGTTGCTTAGGAATACCAGCCTGAAGGCAGACTTTTCCAAGTGCTGTTTCTGGAGCTCAGTGGGGATGTTCTATCAGCTGAGGATCAGCTGCACCCAGCAGCCAGCCAGCTGCAGTACTTTTATTCCAGGCAGGCCTACTAAGTTAAGCCTAATGAGAAGCAGTGAAAGCAGGTGTAATGGCTGTTTCAAGATGGTTGTCCTACATATTGAAATTCTTTACACCCAAATGCAGATCCCTTATCCCAGGCTTTGTGTTTCTGCACATCAGGACATTTAGTGGAGAATGAGCGCTGGTTTGTCACATCACATTTCAGAAGCAGGCTTTTATGTGAGGTCTGGTAATGGAGGGTACCACCATCATGCTAGGTTATGTGATAGCCTTGGCTCTTGTCACAAGGTTACTAGGATATTTCCCCTCCTGCAAACCTGATCTGCTGCTGGAGGTGGCACTTAGAGAGGTGTACCAAGGAGATGTTAGCTGCAGATCTGTTTGACATGAAAAAAGATAACACATTGAAGTAGAGAGTCTGCAATGGAGCACTGCATTACAAATGCATGTGAGACTGTGCCACAGAGAATAAGCTTATGGTGAAGCCAAAAAAAAGGTCATAAAAGCTCATACTCATCTCCTGGAATTTGAGAGGCCTTACTTTCAGGATTAAACTCATTAGCCACACTCTTTCCTGAAGGGCCATCCTAGACTTGATTCCAGAATTCCCTTCTCTTCAGAAAGAGGTGGGTAGGAAGACTTACGGACTCACACTAAGACTTATGAAAGCAATGAGGGTGATCAGGAGTTCCCTGGTGCAGTGAATTGCTTTTAGAGTCTTTTATTATTTCATATTAGAAAAAGGACTACATGACTTCAAAAGGCAGAATGAGAGAAGAGAGGGAGTGGAGCGAATTGCACTTCCTGCCAGTGATTTGTGATCCTGTATGGTTTGCAGTTTGTTCTCTTTTGGACTGCAATAGTGTAGGTCCTCTTCCAATAGTATAAATTCCTCCTGAACGTGAGAACTTACAGATGCTAGATTCTAGAATTCATTTATGTTCCTCTAACCAGCTTAGATGTTTCTTATACAAATGGCTGTTCCGTGACAAGAGTTGGCACTGTTGTTGTAAAACTTCCCCTGGCTAGGCTGACTGGGATGAATCATTTGTTTCTTTTCATGTATTCCTTATACATACCTCATCGAGCTCTCCTCCTGTCCAACGTCATCGTACACTTCCATGTTACTTTCTGAAAATTTCACATCAGCTCCAGTAGGTGCTTGTTGCTTTCTTTTCAAAGAATCATAATCAATCTCTACCATGGTTGTTTTAATATATCCACCTAAACGAATGAAATCATTAGGCAGAGACTGTTTTAAAAGGTCATGGCAAAGGGATGAGTTTAACAGAAGGTTCAGAACTGATTTTTTTTTTATGAGTTTTGAAAACTTTCAAAGAAATATCTCATTCCAAGCAGCCTAAGCTTGACTCTCTACCTGTCAACACAAATACAAATCTCAAATCTGTCTCCCCACTAAACCTTCCTTAGGTGGTGTCCAGTTAATTTCATCCTTATTTGCTTCTCAGCTGTCAGCTCAGAATTTTCTGTGCAGACTCCAGGAATCATGAGGCAGACTCTGTTTCTCAATTAACCTTGGAACCACTGCAGTCTTGTGCATATTTTAGGTCATCAGAACACTCGGCCTGAGATGATGAACTCTGTATCTCCCAAGGAGAATTTTAGATAGTCTTCTTAAAAATAATGCAAGTGTTTTTCATAATTTTGATTGATTTAATGGATCAGTCTTTTATAACCCAGGAGCCAGATCATCAACCCCTTTATCACACTCATAGATCCACTGATCTGTGGATATTTATACAATTAGAGACACATCTCGGATTTCAGACAAAATAAAAACTAGAAATCAGTTAGAAACTTTCCATAGGAGTAGGAACAAGATAAAGACTTAGAACTGGTCCTTATAGTCTCTATTTCTCTTTTAGCAACACCAATGTTATGATTAGCAGAAAGACATGAAAAAATGTGATCCTTGTTACTTGCAGGGTGCCAAATTCTGATGCTGTTTCAAAGCTGACAGGGAACTGCCTCTCAGTATGTCAATGAAGGTCCCAGCATATTGTACCTGACTTATTCTAGTGCCTGTAAATGTAACATCATGTTTTGCAATAACTTCATAGTATGAACTAAACCTTGCATGCTAGCTGGGCACAGGAGGGTGAGCTGTGGTAATTACTTTGGTGGCCAGTGAATCAGCCTTGGTAAGGCTACTCTTTGGTATAATGCTCATATGTTTGCTGTCATATAGTGAAAACATTCAGGAGCACAAGGAAGAAACAGAACTCACAGCATCCTCCTATTCTACCGAGCCACTTTCCTTCTGGGTTGTCTGTGAGGCGAATGATTTCAATCTTATCCCCCTGTTTGACAGTCAGTTCATTCTTCCCTCCCTTGTAGTCAACACAGGCTCGTGCCTGATGAAGAACTTCAATGGGTCCCACTAACTGAAGAAAAGAAGCAACAAAATAAATCACAGATGTGGAAAATGGTGATTTTTTTCCCCAAGCATTCAGAATAAAAGGAAAAACAGTTATGATAATTACTTGTTTCATTGACATTTAAAGTAGTCTAGGCAAATAAACAGAAAGGTTTTGTCCTGCCCCTAGTTTAAATTAAAAGAAATTAAAAGAGAGGGGAACAGCATGGAAGTAGTCCAGTTGAACTGACTGGCAAAATCACAAAAATACAAAAACTAAAACCCACAAACTAACTGTGGAGCCTTTCATGAGTTTACAAAACAGATGTATTTAATTCCAGTGCACATTTCCATGTATTTCCACCAGAACCACTCACCAAATCAGAATCTTTTAGGTTCTCTAAGACCTCTAAGATCACTGAGCTCAACAGAAGAAATTTTTCCTAATATCCAAACTAAACATCCCCCATCACAACTTGAGGCTATTTCCTCTTGTCCTAATCCCGGCTATCTGGGAGAAGACACCAACCTCCACCTCACTACAGCCTCCTTTCAGGTACATGCTGGGCATAATAAGGTCTCCCCTGAACCTCCTTTTCTCTGGGCTGAACACCCCAAGCTCCTTCAGCTGTTCCTCATAAGTCTTGTGTTCCAGACCCTTCACCAGCTCCACTGCCCTTCTCTGGACTCTCTCCAGCATGTTAATGTCTTCCTCGTAGTGAGGGGGCGATGACTGTGCACAGGATTTGAGGTGCAGCCTCACCAGTACCAAGTACAAAGGGTCACTCGCTGCCCTGGTCCTGCTAGCCACACTATTGCTGATACAAATCACATGAGTAAATTTCGTTAACATTAAAGAGTCTGTCACATAATCCTCTGTGTTTACTATTCTTCTCTATAAATGATCTTGAAAGTACTCACAAGGGGCGATCACACTGTTTACTGGAGTTTAGGATTTGCTTTGTGGGATCTCTTTGTTATGTTGTGGGGGAACCATTTTGGATTGTAGTATTTGTGACTTTAAGATATAGATGACCTTTAAGAGGCATATTGCTCTTGCCAATTAGAGACTACCTCAGGAATATAGGTGTGTAGGTGGCAAATAAATGTGAAAGAAAATATCAACTAAAGTATGTTTGTTTGCATTTAAATATAATAACATTCCTTAATGGCTTTAGGACAGCATTCTGAAAGCTAAAAGCATTCTATGCACAATCATAGGAATGGTTAACCCACTGTTATCAACTAAGTGGTTCTTTAAAAGTTGCTTATCAACTCATGCCAGTCTCTCCACAGCAGACCAAGGCCTCAATATGAGACAATCACCGTGCCTTTACTGTGTACTGAGCGTAATAGGAAATGAAACAAAGCTGCCCACTATGTACAGTGACACTGAAAGCAGCATAGTGGAGTATTGTGAACAGACATTAGTTTAGAGAAACTGACTGGCTGATCTGCAAACTATGGGAGCATGCTGACCACCAGATACATAAATATTATTTATAACAGAAAGAACTGCCTTATCCTTTAGCCTGAGACACAGACTTTAGCTCTCCTTCACACGCTCTCTTCACTTCCTCCCCATTTAAGCTGTATATCCATTTAGGTACCTTTATGCAAAGTGCAAGGGTAATATGCTGCAATTTTGAAATCTGTCAAGGGCTGGATACTTTTGTATCTGACTACAGTAAAGCAAGTTACACTAAATATGTATGGGATACAATTCCCACTTTTATTAAAGACTTTTGATGCTATTCTAATGATGCAAATCACTAGAAACAGAAAAGTGAAAACAAATGTTTCACAAACAAAGGCTTTATATATAAATATATTTTACATAGAAGAAAGGTAAGAAGATAATTTAAAGAAAATTGTAAAATACTGAACAAAGCTCTTGCCATCAATGCAGAGTTTGAAGTCAAGCATATGCCAAACATAGTTTAAAACTTTATTCAGAATTTATCCAGGTATTTGAACTACCTACCATAACAAATAGTCTTCTAGATGATAAGTGTATTTTGAACTAGACAATGCTAAATAATCCTTCTCACATATCTTTGGCCAGATTACAAAAAAAAAAAAAAAAAAAAAAAAATA
>JAYRBT010000093.1:58681965-58710480 GCA_036023395.1 Myiotriccus ornatus | reverse complement strand
TCCAGTTCTTTCTTTTCTTTTTCCTTTTGTTCTCTTTTCTCCTGCTCCATTCTTCTCTTATCTTCTTTGTTCTGCTTCTTCTCTTTTTCCCTTGATGATCTGAAAGTGCATTGCCATTTAAGCAACACCAGGAATGAATGTGTGAAGCAAATCTTCCCTGGAGCTTCTTTACCCAAAGTTGATAAAAAATTACATGTGATGAAAAAAGACTTCTCCAAGAGAAATGAAAGCTATGGATTCTGAACCCTAGTGAAACATCAACAGAGTAAGGAACCCTTTATTACATAGATAATTTAAAGTGGCTGTCCTTAAGAGGACAGCACACCAGGAAAGGTTACCTGGAAGTAAAATACCAGCTCTACATGTGTGTGTCCAAATGCCCCTGAGCTAACTGTTTTGAACAAGCTTAGAAACCAGTAGCAGTTTCATTCCTTTTTTAGGATAGTTTTGGTAAGCTGACTGAAGATCATTTTTTGGGTTATAAAACATAATAAAATCATTTATTTGCAAAGGGAATTCAACAATAAATTTTTGCTGGAAGTCATTCTAAATCTTAAGTATTCTACATCTATTACTCATTCAAAGAGAATTAGAGCTTTCCTTTGGCTATTGTTATGCAGTAAATCCCATATATTTAGATATTACCAGGGAAAAGAGTCCTCAAAGTAAAGGTCTAAATGGAAGAAGAATAAGACTGCTTGTATTCTGGCTAGTGTACTCAGGCAATGAAAATTGTCAATCCAGCCTCCCACAGGAGTTCTGGGAACATTTATCTGAAAAGCAAGAAAAACAACCACAACAAAAGGTCTATCTGGTACCATGGTACCTTGGGCTGAGCTTATTTTTCTTCCTAGACTGTAATTCCAGCGGATGGTTCAGACATGTTCCTTAGATCAGAAATCAGACTTCTGTTACCTCAATCACAGTAATCACATCAGTTCATTACAGGAGTTTTTCCAGCATGGGGCATGGCAGATCTAACTAGAAAAGAACCTTAGAACAACTGGACTTTCTTTAGGTGAAATGAATGAACACAATAATCCCTGGCAGGGACTGTAGTGGAATGACACTTCTGTGCCAGATGAAATATCTTCGTTAACAAAGATAATAATAAAGATACAATAGTTTATAGAGTTTAAAATTACTACCTGATGTCATTTATGTCTTCATACATCTCTACATCACCTTCTTGGCCCTAAAAAAAAAAAAAAACACAACAAAAAACCCCCCAAAGTAACAACAAAAAAACCAATCGAGTTCTAAATGGTCTAAGTACAACTGGAAAGAGATGAAGAAACTGAGCCTGCTAGGTAAGCTTCATATAAACTATATGAAAAACATTTATAGCAAAATGCAAATACAAATTACTTTAATCTTCCCAAAACAAGTTACTACATTATACAATCCCACTGTTCTTTTTTCCCCTGCCTTTGTTTTTACAATACCACAACTATGAAGTTCTGGACTGTTAGAATCACACCAGCACACTACTTAATCCAAAGTGGACATTTTAATTGCAAAGCTAGTCCTGGAAAATCTTCATCTGTGCTGATGGTTGCACTGCTATGATGAAGGCGTCAGAGTTTGCACTATTTAAACTGGAATGCTAAGGATCTAAATGGGACTCAGATTAGGGTCCAAGGGACAGTTTTAGTCCTCCTATAACCAGGTACTTAAGCATACCAATATAAAACTATGCTTAAGTGAAATATTAACTGAAATACTCTATTAACAGAATGCAGCAGGATCCTTGTTTCTGGAAAATTGTAGTATTAGAAGGTGTAATTTGCCTCTTTTTTTTTTTTTTTTTTTAATTAAATTTTTGGTGTCTAGCCAGCTTTGAAAATTAGTTCTGGTTTATTCTGCTTACCTGAATTTATTTCTGTCCTTCACAATAAGTAAGTGTTTCTATAACTTACTGTCAATATACTGGATCAATTCTGCAATTAATTTTCTAATGTATTTAAGGGGTTTTATTAAATTTGGAAGTTTTTTGCTAAAAATGATAGGTTTACCTTGGAGAATAGCACTTACCCCCTGTGTACTTCCATGACCTACAGGAGAAAAAAATAAAACCAAGGTATTTATTTTTTCTTGTACAAAAAAATAAAAACAGGGTATTTATTTTTTCTTGTACACAAAACACTTAATTGCAACATTAACTGTTTTAAACTGCTAAAAATACAAGTGATATTAACCAGAAGTATGTTCAAACTCCAGGTTTTTAATGAGGTTGTGAATCCAAAAATCAGAGTTCTTCTAAATTTCTTTTGTAGTACACTCTAAAATAAAAATATCTACAAAGAGCATATTTGACCCTGTATTTTAGAAGTGGAAAAATTGTTTAAAAAATTCTTTAGTGACATTGAAAAATTTACCTATGCTATTTGTTTACAAAAATGCATATTTATATGAGAAAGTCACTGTTAAAAACCTAAGAAATCCAAACAGACCTCAAAGAACTTGTTTTCACCAACCCCACAGCTGAATAAGGAGGCCAAAGGCTCTTTGGCTAAGGCAGTGCCTGCCCTGGGCTGCAGGAGAAGCAGCTCTGTGACTCTCCTGCTTCCTCCTTAGTCTGCAGGGAGTTAGGTAAGACAAGCTCTGTTTCAGCTCCACAGCCTGCATTGCTGTCCGTCAGGGATGGCCAGCACACTAAATGATGCACACTGTGCCTGGCACAGACTGACTCCCCCCAAGGAGAGATCAGAAGGCAGATTGAAATTCTTTGTGTCACAATCTGCTTCTCTGCTGCTCCTGGTACAACGTAGTGACTCACTGCCTCTAATTGAGGCAGACCACAAAGCAACATTAAAAACACAGTCAATAACTTTTATTTTTTTTTAGCAAGTGTAAAACAGTGCCTCCTTCACCAGACCACACAGCTTCAGCTCTGAAAGAGCAGCATTCATTTTGGTTCAGATTAAAAAATCTGGTAATTTACAGTCCTGACATTTTTTTCTAATGAGAAAAAAAAAAAAAAAAAAGGCAGGAGGGAGGTAAGAGGGAAGTTATTTAAAGCAGTTCCTGAAAGTCTGTCATATTAATCATAGAACACTAGAACAGTTAGTGTTATGAGACAACCATCTTCACCCATAAAACTGCAGAACCAGTATATTAGTTACACAAGTCATGCATAGAAAACAATATTCGTTTGCTTATCTTATAAATACAACTTTCTTACAGCTTTTCATAGTTGTCACTGATTAAAATGCATGCATCTTACCCTGTGAAACAAATTCCACATCATCATAATTTTCTTCATTTTCTGGATTTCTGTAAGTATGAAAAAGTGGACATGTGAAAACTATGAAGGTGGTTTTATGATTATATTTTCATTCATCTTTGTCCTGCTGCTTTTTCCATCTATTTTATAGAATGGTTGGACAGTCTATTGAGCCCTATATCCTACTTGGTAGAAACAAGATTTTCTAAATTTTTCTTCCTGACTGTGTCTTGCTGTTTCAGATGAGGACACCTTGATCTTGAGACTGTTAGAATCACACTATCACACACAGATCAGAATGAGACAAAGGCACTCAGATACCACAAAGATGAGTGTGGTATGAAGAATATAATCAGCAGATGGGCTGACAGAATAAAAAAAAAATCTGTTGGGTTTTTTAGCTATCCTTGCAGGTGCAGGCCTCTTACACAATACACAAGCACAACGCCAGACTTTTGCTCAATGTTAAATACAGCTTTGAGACTAGTCCTTGGCTTGTAGGGCTTAAAGTCTAAACAAGGGACAAGAGAAGCAGTGGTGTAAGGTTAGGCCAGGTAAAAGGTCTCTGATCTTAGATTTAAAAGTGCTGTTCAGCTGAGACAACCAATAAATTGAGAATATAACTAGTAATATCAGGGGCTTTTAAATTTAGTATATCTTGTAACAGGTGAAAGAAAATTAGAGTTGACAGTGATCATCAAGGAAGGGTAATCAAAAAAAGGACTTTGAAGCAGAATGGGATGTTCTAAAATCGGCCTGATAGCAAAAGCACAGAGACAGGTGAAAGCACGGGTGTCAGCACCCAGGCACAGGTTTTCGGCAGAGGTGAGACCCCAGAGGGCACACAGGAACGGAAGACCAGAAGGGCCATCTGGAAGTGAATTTTGCGGGTCCCTGAAGGTGAAGAAGAGGATACCCAGGTCGGCTGTTGCAGGTGCTGTGGCCTTGAGGCCGGACTGATGCTGTCACTGTGGCCACATTGACACAGGTGCTGTGTTGGCACACACCTCTCTAACTCTTCCTGCCTGTTGTTTGCTGCTCTTCGCAGTAACTGCTGGCCAGAGAGCAGCTCCTTATTCATACTCAGCTTGATTCCAGTCAGTTTTGACATGGGACCGAAGTACTTATAACTCTTTGTCACCAGGAGGTTCTGCTTTTGTATACAACTCTTCAAAGAAGGATAAAGAAAGGAGCCTCGTATTGACAGAGGCTTCTCAGAGTTACCATGAGGCCACAATGTGTCAGAGGTGCAGTTTCACAATCAGGGTTGAGCTCAGTTCCTCCGGTTTGCAAAGCTGCTTCCTGGGCTATTGACTCATAGACATGACTCTCCTTGCTCTCTTACCCCAGAAAAATAGAGGGTAAACCTTCAGTTATTTATTGCAACTGGTTTTCTACCTGTGTATGAAGTCTTTCAACCGGTCTGGAATAAAAACTCAGTCAGTTCCACACACCTCCCACCACCCCGCCCTCCCCTCCCCCAGCCTCCCCAACAGGGCAAAAAAAAGTGTTGTTATAGATAAGACAATTCAGGGAAACAACTGAATAGCGGAAAGGTTCAACCTAATAAAAACTAATTCCAGGCGGGCCAGGGCCAGGGCAGGACAAGGAAAGTAGTGAGACTTCACTCCCCCAGAAACCTGGGACTACTGCAGCCTTCATCTGCTGCTGCATGAGCAAAGTAATAGGCAGAAAAAGGTGAAACAAAAAGACCTTGAGGTTTACGTTCACTTACCTTATTGCAGAGCTGGGCTTGATGTTTCTGGGAGGCAGACTGGGAGCTTCCATAACCTCCAGGTCTGGGTGAGAGACTGGTTTAGGGGATGGAAACTGTGTAGCATGGTCTAGTAGAGGCACAAGTGGGGCAAATACGGAAGATCCTGGAAGACCTTCATTTCCAGGTGCTGACATAAAGAAGAACAGACTGAATATATCAAGCTGAGGACATAGCCTTGCTATGTATTACATGAAGTACTGGATAAAATATCAGTACTGAACACATCCTAGTGCAAATATATTTTGTTGAACCTGCTTCTTATGTATCTTTGTTACGTTATCTTACAGGAGTAGAGAGAAAGAGGCTCTGCATAGAAGAATGTACTGCCTGCACAAGACCTTGTAAAAGTTCTTTGGCAAGAAACGAACAAGACGCAAAAACTTCACAGGCCATCCAGTATGTATAAGTACCTGTGCTTTGAAACTAAATTGTAGTATAATTCCACAGTTTGCTAGAAAAGACCAGCTGCAGAATTTCATGTGAGTACTTATGCACTCTTGATGACTTTTGCTTGCTCAGAGTTTTAAGGGAAGGGATGAGAGATGAAAAGATATTTGGGCACTTATTAAGAGATGTACATGTCCCTGAACATCTTCAAATATGTTTTTAATGGAAGTTGTAAAAGGCTGGACTTAATTTTCTAGCAAGCCTCCATTAGAAAAGTGGCAGTTTAAGAAGCTGCACAGAAGCTACCCCCTCAACGGCAAGGTGTAGTCTTAAAAAAATGGTGCTGCTATGCACTAGCCATAGAAACCATAATTTCATGAGTGAGCTGGTGTTCATGTGTGCTGCACTGAGTTCATGCTCCCTGTACAAGCCACAACCAAACCATAGTAACCATTGCTTTGAGAGTTTATGTCGAGAGAAGTTATTCAACATAAAATTAAATCACTTGCTTGGATGTCACGATGTTAAACATAGAATTTTTTCTGAAGTATCATTAGTAGATTAAAAGCTACCCAGAAAGAATTGTTCTCAGCCCCACGGGGGGAAGCCAAAGAAAATCCAAGGAGGAGGAGAACGGAAGGAAAAAGGAAACTCAGAGTTCAGTTAAAACCAACTGCAAGTGAAAAGAAACCCCTTTCTCTTCTGGAGATTTTCTTTAAGTTCACACCTGTATAGTCGAGATTAAAATCTTGTCAAGAAAGGAAATGTTCACACCACTGGAAAAAAGTGCCTTAAACACAAAACAACAACAAATACTTAGTAATGTTTAACATCAAGACATAACATTACAAAAACTACTGAAAGAGGTTTTTTTAGCTGCTGAGGTGTCTGAAATCCTAACTTTGGGATAGACAGGAAAAGGGGAATTGATAACATTCAGAAGGACCTCTCATATGTCACATGGAAATTAAAAGTGAAATTATAAAGCCTTCACAATTTGTCTACTTGCTACTCAAAGAACTCAAAAATATGTAGATAAGTTTTGCTTCATGGCTGGATGGACAAACCTGTCAACATACATATCAACAAGAATGCATTTGAAACCTGTTAAGTTCATTCATTACTTAAACAGCAAAGTACTAATAGCCCCAACACTGCTGATTAAACAGGTGGATTCTTTTGTGTTTTTGTTAAGGAGCACATTTCTTCATTCAACATGTATGCTTGCATTTGAGTCAAGCAAACTTTGCTTAATTGAGCCAAAGTTACACGACTGCTCTTGTATCTGGGTCTCTGAGGATGATAGCACAGACTTTATTCATCCACAGGTTTCATCAGCTATGATCTCTTATTGTTCTGAAACCCCTTATAAAAATGAATAGCACTGACAATTTGAACATATATCTGCAGCTGAATTCTAGATTCTAGCCAAACAAAGCAACCAGAAAGAGGGCTTTTTCTTTCGTTTTCTTTTTTTTTTTTCCGTAAAAGCCATGTAAACTTACTCTAAATTTATTTCTGTGTTTTAGCAGGTGTCCCGTATAGTTTTTCTGTGGTTAGATTTCTGTTGCCCTTACTGAGTGTTGTGTATATGCACTACATGCATAAAAGCATTATATCATCATATTGTGTTACTTCATTGTGATTACTTTGTAGGACTAAGGTAAAAGTTCTGCCCAAGTCTCAGTGCATAACACTTCTCTCATTTTATATGCCTTGAAAGCCAAATCCGGGCAATAGGAAACTGGGCCAGGAAAGGACACTACGTGCATTTTAGATTTAGTGCTTATTTTTAAGTATAAGGGCTGAGCGATCTGTTATTTTTGTGTAAATTGCTGTAATCTAACAGTAACTAAGTGATCATCATAATAATAGAAATAATGCTTTTAGTTGTCTAACTGTTAGAACAGACTCTTCTCTGCCTTTAAAGTTGGAATTAGCTACACTTAGTCTTAGATTGAGACTGATGTAGGTGAAAATGCTTTAATTCGAATACTGAAAATAGTGGGATGAGTTAGGTAGGAAGGTGACAAGCAGTATAAAAAATATATTATAATCAGGCCTGATGAGGCAAAGCTATAATAAAATTTTAATAATATATTTTTTCCTATTTTAGTGGAGCATTTAATTTTGATTCCAGGTTTGTTTTTTGTTTGTTTATTTTGGTGCTTGTTTGTTTTTTGAGTTGGTCTGGTTTTGGTCGTTGTTTTTGTTTGTTTGTTTGATTTTTTGTTTGGGTTTTGTTGGTTTGTTTGGGGTTTTGTTTGTTTTTGTTTTGGTGGTTTTTTTTGTTGTTTTTTTTTGTTGTTTTTTTTTTTTGTTTGGTTTGTTTTGTTTTGTTTTAATCTGGAACACTTGATATGCTGAAAACCTGGAAAGGCTCTGTGCAGGTAGTGGGACTGCAGCGAGCTGCAGACATTTAGATCAAGAATTCAAACTGAAACTACATTCTGCTTCACATGCACCTGAAGCACTCTCATCACAGGAAACAGTGTTAGGGGTGATCACTGGATGGTAGCTTTGACCATTAACACCTCACTTTCCAAATAGCCTCTCACCTCTTCTTAGGACTGAGCTTTTTTACATGCTGTGGTGCCCTGAATAAACAGATGCAGAAACTGAAGTCCTTCAAAAAAGAGAAAAAAGAACAGATGAACAGGGTCTGCAGCTGTAGAGCAGCTAAGAGGAACTTAGCTGTTGCCATAGCAACTGTACACAGAACGTCCCAAATATCCCATTACACAAATATCCATTACATTATTACAAATATCCATTACATTTGTGTAATTAAACTTCTTTAATCATGCCCAGATCTTCAGCACAGTAGAACTGTGCACAGAACACTGAAAGATAACCTTCTCAAACAACTTCAAAGTAGGCAGAGACCAAAAGGTTACCTACATTCTTGGAGAATGTTTATTTACCAGGAAGTTCAAGACACTGAAGTTGTCTTGAAGCAAAACTTGTGACTCTGACCCTTGCCATTCCTGGCTTGTGAAAAGGAAATACTAATTCCTCTTTGGTTGCTCATAGGACATCTAGAGAAAGATCCCATCTTCCCTTCATGCCCAGATATTCTGTGTTCATCAAGAGAAATCAATCTGCATGTAATGGTACTCTCTAATTTCCATGCCTCTCCCATGTCAATTCAAATAAGTGACAAACTGAAGGGAAGTTCTAGCACTGCCTGGAGTCTATACTGGAGTAACACATGCAACAAGTACTGCTTGGTGGTATAGGAATCTTATGGAAACCAGTACTTTAGTCACAGACAGTTCTCCCTTTTTCAAAATTGTGAAATAAATTGGACTCATGTGCAAGGGAGATACGGGCTCCAGTACTGATAAAGATGAAATGACATGCCTCTGTTTATCACCTCACTAAATACCAGGGTATCTCAGTGTCTGGGTGACAGATTGGCACAGAGATGAATATGAATAACCAATTATCAACCTGAGCAGAACAGAAACAGTAAAAGGAAAAAAATGTCATATTTTTTAGCGCTCACACCTGCAGTTCAACATCCATTCACTGACAATACAATCCCTGCTGATCAGTCCAATCTGTACTGCAATAGAATGTGGTTATTTGGCAGAGAGCTTTTACCTGACAACAGTGGCAAATAATAATTTTGATATCTCCCTTGAAGTAGGAAAATATCCCATCCTAGCAGAGGGTGGTCTGGATTCAGCTATTCGTATTTCTCTCATACTTGGCTGAATTGCAGCAACAATGTGCACCTGCTCTCAAAGCAAACAGTGCCTTAGAAATCCCAGTTAGCTCAGAACAGCTGTACTGATATTATCAGCAACACACTCTCTTTCAAATGCATTAGCCTGGCATCCAACCTCCAAGCAGCCTAGACTTAACAGCAAAGAATGGACTCCTAATGATGTTTAAGGTATCAGGCTGTAGCATCTAAGCTATTAATTCCCTTGGCTCAGAAATTTCTGGTTCAAAACTGAATCAGAAATTTCTAAGCAAAACTAAAACCTAATAGCAATGCATATCAGTCTACCTTCCATTTCAAGTTAACTCTGGTTGTATGTGCTTCACCCTAAATGCATAGACATATGTAGGAAAATTCCTTTCAAACTAAGACAGTCTCTTGCATGTTCAGGTGGAAAACTGTTTCTTGACTTCACATCCTAAAAAGAATACTACCCCACTTTTCACCTGGCCTAGTGTATGGCTTTTGGTGAAAAGTTATTCCCTTTGATCCCTGATGCAGTGAGGTTCTGATGCAGTGTCAACTCTTTCTTTTAGTATATTAAAGAAAACCTGACAATGATCAGGCACTACAGGGAAACATCAAGAATTCAGCAAGAAAAAAAACGCCCACAATTTTAAAATTCTTTATGAATTTTTATAGTTTTCATAAAAAAGAACTTCAAGGTTTTTGAATCAGCTACACAGTAAAAAATCTTGCATCTGAAATAAGCACAGTTCTGTAACGCAAAGTGCTTTTGAGCTACTCTGCAAACACAACATGTTTTTCAGTCATACTGCAAAACATTTCACCGCTTCTGCATTCAAGATCTGGGAAGTTTTCTGGGTTTTACAGAGGGTTTGCTAAGAACCAGCAACAACATCTGCAGCAGCTGATCACCCACTTCCTACCTAATTCGTAATGTGCAGAGAGCCGTGCTCTGCTCTGCTTCCCTAACCACATTTTCGTTTAGATACAAGCCAGCGTTTTATGTTTTGTAGTTATGCTGTTTCAGAGCTGCTCAAAGTAAGCAGGTAAACCTAAAACATTGCTGAAGCTCAGTGCTTTTGATTATGCTGTTGATAGACATACTCTGACAACAGAGATACAAAATTCATTTGCGACACTGCTCGCACAAAACAAAGACCATGGAAAGTTTCTGATTATTGCTGTCCTTGATTCCAAACTCTACTTCTAGGAATGACTGGGTAAAATCCTTTATTAATTTTCTTTTATTTTCTTCTCCTCATCTCTCCTGATTCTCCTTCCAGTTAGATGATAGATCTTCCTTTTTCATCTTTGCACAAAAGAAATCACCTCCAAAAAAGAGGGGCATGAAGGGAAAAGGGGAAAATGAAGACCTAATTAATTTTCCACCCTTTTTAAGATCACTTTCCTGATAATTGCTGATACATCATGAGAAACATGATCAAAGCAGATGGAGAATTTGTCCTCTTTTAAACACAACGGCTCACTGATCTCAATTGGAAAATCTTGTTTCCAGAAGAGATGAAAAGACTACCTTATTAGTGTTAACACCTATTCAATACCTTATATTCTCAAATTGTCATAGAGTTGACACATTAAGTCCAAGACATGATACCCAGTAGAGGATTTTTTCCTATTCTATGTGTGTAGTGACAAGCAGATGAAGGGTATACAGCACACGAAAGTGAGCATCTAAAACATCATTTAAAGGTTCACAGCTGAAAAATATTAAGCATAAGCAATAGTCTTACTCTCAAAGGAAAGCCCGCAGGTTTCATCCAAAGTACTTTAGCATGTAAAGTTTGCAGGACTGAGCCTTATTGTGTCTAAATATGAGGTTAGATATTTGTAAAGCTTCATCTGGGCAGTGCTGACTGGCATAAGTGATTTCAAGCTACAGATATGTAATCCTATACTTAGAAACCTCTACTACACAGAAGCCTATACTTATGTAAAGGGGAACATAAAAAATTCTCAATTGAACTACAGTTGAAACTTTTCACTGTCTGATAAAAAGATTTAATGGTTACTTCTGTTTTTAATAAGTATTAACCTGAGCCAGTTAATTTTACATTGCATGGTATCACTTCAAATGCAAGAAAAAAGACAGCAACTAGAACAGATGACATGTAAGATAGCAATAATTTAAAATAAATATTTCATAATTCATTTATATTTGAAAGAGAAGGCGGAAGAAAATGTGTAGAATGATGAAAAGACAAAAAAAGAAAATGTACTGGGCAAAGTTTACTTTAAATGTGACTATCTATTTCCCAAATCAACAAAATGATAATGTCATAAACCAGTTTTTCAATCTGAAAAATAATTACATCATACATAGCATGGTATATAAAACTTTAGTTTCATAAAAAAATCCCATGCAACAAAGTCTTGCATTCAGATAGTAGAGGTTTGCAAGTTTTCTCTTCAGCATCTGCAAACAAGGAACATCATTGTTCCAAATGCACACATTTTGGGAGGGTTTAGTTTCAAGTGGAAACCAATGACTTCAGGAATGTTCATTATTAAAATGAACCTTTTAGGATAAAATAAATTGTTAGGATACTATTTCAAAGTCTTCCTAACAGCTTTACTATTAAATGCTTGGTATTTTGTTTATCTCTGTTAGTATTGAATATTGAATATTTCATATTTAATAATTAAGATTAAAGCTTTCAGGAATGACTGAAAATTTTCTATATAGAAAGTATCATGAACTGTTATTTTTATTTTTTAATATATTTTCTATAATGAGCTATTTGGATGACTATCTTAACTAGTCAACTTATTAACTTTTGGAGCCATGTATGCAACCAAATGATGAAGATTCATTAAGAGTGTTTCTTTCTGTGGACCAAAATAGGTTTAGAAAATAAAAAGATAAAAGCACTTGCTTCAGTGTAATACCTATTGTTTCAAATTCAAACATTATGCTTGCTGCATAGGTTTTACATCTGGGAGCTGATAAGGAAATATTATTTAAACAGTATGGAGAAATTAGGACTTCCAGGTCAAAGAGAAATTTCAGTACCTATCAAACTTCAAATATATGAGAAGTATATGCTAAACGTTTGTGTAATTATGAGTAAACAGATTACAAAGTGTTTTTTGGAGCTAGAGACATTTAGGGTTTATTATTCTCCAATAATGATACCAGCAGCACGTTTAGAACGTCATCACCACAATACTTTTGAATATTAGAGAAAAAAAAGGGATTTTTTTCCCAACTTTATCATAAGTGTAAACAACTGATATGCATTCACCAATTTAAGTAGAAGCATAACAGGACTCCAAATCCCACTTTCTAAAACCATGAAGTAATCATTAAATTTTGTTTGAAAGTAGACAATTATTAAAGGAAATAGTCAAGCAAAATGAGTCTAAATACCAATGTGCAATGGTTTTTGTGTACTTTTGCTTCCTAATGCACAACAGCAGCAAGTTGCCCTCAGAAAATCACCTGCAAGGAAACACTCAGTTTTGATTTCCCTCAAGATCCATGTCATCTACAACTAGTATTGAGTTTATGTGTTTCCTTGGGCAGATAAATAACTGTCTCATTTATATTTCCATCCATTCCAAGGATGGCTAAATTAATTTTTAAATTGCAGTGATTTTTTTTCCAGTTCTGTAAGCCGTAGTAGCAGTTTAATTTACAGTTTTGTCCACATATTTTATCAGAATTACATGTTAAACCCTTGACCAATTAAATGTAATGCTTAAAAATCTTCAGTGTCTGGGTTTCCTCCATAGCTTTAATGTTTTTGTGAAGCCCCTTAAAAATTCTGAAAAAAAATTTCTGTCTGACTGAGGTAGACTGAAAGCATGTCCAGTTCTTGCTCACTGAAAAGTTTGGTCTTAGATGCGTATTCTGTAGTTATGATACATGTGATTATAGCTGGAGAATGAAGATGTGATCTAAAAGACTGAGAGAAATTTAATTCAGCAGGTCTTGTGGAATTTACAGGTTAAACTACTGGAAGATGGCCAAAGAAACAATATTGAAATGAGGAAGTAATAAAACTGACCTTACACCAATCCCATGAGCAAGAAAACTCCTTTGGAGTGAGACCCACACAGGTGATGTTGTTACAGTTGTACTAAACCATGTAGATTGTGTGGGATTTCATATGCTGCAGTCTGATTTTCATGTTAAATGTACAACTTTGATTGTATTCCAGTTGAGCATCATTCATCAGTTCTAGGAACTTCAAAGATTGACTCTGCTGTTTCTCAGAGGTGTGCTGTTTCTCAGTATAATGCTGCTGAAACAGGAACAGTTTGGGTTCAAAGGAGAAAGAGGAATGTGCTTAGAGGAATTCTGAATAGCTAAAAACTACCTATAAATGCTTGTTCAGATTTTGTAGTTGTTTTCAAGCAAATTCCGGAAAGTTAAGTTCTTGGCAGATCTATGTGACCATCACTTCTATAGTTTTCAGTTAAATGTATGGGGGATCAATAAAAAGAGACGTCAACATGATGAAATGTAATAATATAATAAGTAAAAGGCCTTGCAGATCTTCAAATTTTCACCAATACTCTAGCTCCAGTACCTTTTTGATAGTGCTTAAAATTCAACATTTTATCTCTGTATGACAAAGTCCAGACACATAATCATCGTGCTATTCTGAATTATCACTTTGACACTTGAGCTGTACAGGGTTTTATGGCATGTTACAGTTCATTTGTGCAAACACAGGCATCACATCACTGCATACAGTGACTGCCACCCCACCCTGAACGGTATCATTGGTTAGCAACAGTATGGTTGTGACCTCACAGGGAAAGCTGTCAGCAAAATGACTTTGCTTCTCTTCTTTTTAATAAGATCTCGGGTGTTTATTATAAAAGATTACAGTTGGTATTATTTTCTGAACTAGAGAGTACATGTGTGGTTCAGAATTATTGATTCTTAGCTGACATAAATATGATCTCCTCTCAGGGAAAATTGCTGTAATGGGACATAACAGAGGAATTTACCAGACTGTCATGCATTCACAGGCCCAGACAGGAATTTCTTAAAGACTGACTTGACTGAAAAACAGTAACACATCAATAGTCAAACTTTCCTCAATAAGACATTTGTTGTCTACAGAAGTTTTATTCAGGACTAGGTGAAAATTTCTGATTCACAACAATGCCAACACCAAACTCACATCCCTGAGTTTTCAAGCAGGTATGGTGGATGAGTTAAATTCTTCTCCCACGTGTGACTAAGACTGCTGTGTCAAAGGTACGTCCTTCAGCATCTAACATTTAATGTTATTCATGCCCAGTGAAGACTTGTTTACAAAACCCACTAAAACAGCTTTCATGGGAAAAGAGAACAAACAAAGAAAAAGGGGTGAATTATACTTCTGAGAAAGCAGAATTCAAACTCCTGTTTTAAATCAGGGAATACATGGTTTTCTGCAGTGCAGGCACAAATGTAACAACCTAACACAAATCTAACAACCACCACATGCAGAGGTTTTTTCTTCTCAAACTACAACACAAAGCCTAGCCCTTTGCCGTAATACAGATCAAAAGCTCCGAAGATTAGATCTCAGAAAGTTTTGCTCCATGGGAAAACAATTTCCATTTGCTTATTCTTCTTTTATTCAGCACCTGAATCACAGCAGCAAATTAAGCAACTACAGCAAGCTGTTGTTTACCAGGACACAGTAATGAGCGGGAAGAATTTGTGCTGTGGGGACGGTGTCTTCCTGACATTACTTTGATTCTTGAAACGACAGTTAAAAAAAAAGAAAGAATACAGTTCAGTTTAACTGCCCTTCCAAAGCAGGTACATTTTGTTATTTATGTTCTAAGAAATACAGCAACAATGAATAACTGTTGATCTGAAAAGAAATTTGTTCAGGATTCACTCTAGGTCACCTGGGCTCTCCACCAGAACCATTCTGTGTAGTCTTCTGGCCACAAAGAAATGAGCTGCATTAATTAAAGATAATTAAAGAACATCAGGGTCTTCATGCCAGCTCTGTAGGGGAAGGCTGAAGTTCAGGGTCTCTATGAACAGCTTCTCATTGATGCTGTTTCTAAATCTTTCAGTCTTGTCCTTAGCCTATGACTATGAGATAGAGAAGATCATGTCTGATTCTTCTTAGTTGGGTGTGCATTTTACAACATGTTTGGAAAACAACCTGTGCCACCATGCTGGGGAGCTTCATCCTTAGTTGTGATTTATCCAGTGTGATTCATCCAGTCTAGTGGCTGCACCAACTCTTGGTTAGTGACAACTGGAGACCCTACTTCTAGCAAAAGTTCTGGTATTATTCTTACAGCCCTGCTCACAGTGTTAATTTAAAATGCACAGGATAAATATTTCTAACCCTCAGTTTTAAAAAGAGGTTGAAAAAAATGTTTTGTGTCTGTAACTGAATGGAAACCAGGAAAAAAAATTGAATAAATAACAAACAAGCAAACAAATAAAATAATTCCTTCATTAATCACTTAAGCCATAAACTTATTTTTTAAAACATAAATTGTCATTTTGTGTGTTACCAGCCTTTGTCAGGACTTCTTAAAACTTTAGCTAACAAAGCTCTTACTGTTTTTATTTAATCACAACATTTGCTGGTGTAATTGGCTGAAAAAAAATTGGCTGCCTTTCGATACTGAGGTTGTATATTGGCATGTTTCTTTTAAAGGGATACACAGTTTTGCACCATTAGAGGGTCTTGGCCTGATCTTGGATTTGTGAGAAAATTTCCTTAACTATAGGCTAAAAGGAGAAAAACAGAATATGGCAGCTGACAAAAAAGTACATTTTTTTGTTATTGGGACATTCCTAATTTCTGAGTGGAAATAATAGTAACACAATATATGCATGCAGACACTGTGTTTTTAGGGAGGATTTTCGTGTTTAGAGAAAGTCAACTCTGAGCTTTTTCATATCTTCTGTCTCAGGAAAACCAGCCTTATGTATATTCAGAGCTGCTGAAGCACAAGCCATACTGTGTTCTAAACAGAAAGTACAAGGGAAAAGTATGTATCTACAGAATTAACGTGAATGTACCTGATGTACCACACATGCACAGCGTGGAGTTACTCAGAGCATCCACTGTTAGCTACTTTAGAGCTCTAAATCACACCATTGGACATCTCCCTTTCCCACTAACTACAACAAAAAATTAAGAATCAAAGTTTGATCTGTTTAATTAAATCTAAGAGAAATGGTTAAAGCAGACTAACAGAGGTGAAATGTGTATAACCGCACAGAGTTAGATAGAGGACATAACAGGCTAAAATTATGTAACCTAAAAAAGTATATATGAAGATAGAATATATATTCTTTGCTTCCTGTGCTCAACACAGACAGCAGTTGTTTAAGGGGCAAAAAGAAGAAAATAAAAAAAAATCCAATAAAAATGTAACACAGTAATGATTTTTTATTTCAGTCCTTGATCTCTCATGCATGGAGAGGGAGGCTCCCTGGGACCCATATAATTTAAAGCTTTGATTTTAAAATGCGATCAGTATTTCCTATGCATTCATAGTTTTGAGCACCTGGTGCTAGAAGAAGAAAACAGAGAGCCTCCTTCAGCTACTACAAAACTCATAAATTTATCAACTGGCATTGTCAAAGAGTGACTGAAAGTTTTCGAGGAAAAACCCTAGCCCAGAAGTTTGAAATACAGGTGGTCTGGGGGACAATCAAAGACATTCAGAATCTCTGCAAGTTGGTCTTTCCTTCAAGGAGGTGACAGTGGATATGTGGGTCTGACTTCAGAAATTTACATTTTTATGTGAGCTTTCCAAGGGCGTATTTTGAGTGCCTCAGAAACAGCTTATACTGTTGTTGAGCTTCTCTTACACAGTGAAGGGAATTTGTTGGAGCAGTAGTCTTTGCAGAAGTGGAGTCACAGCAATGTCTTTTTTTTTTTTTTTTTCCACAGGGATTTGTGTCCTCTCAGATGTTTCAAATGTATTTACAGACATTCTTGTCAGATGCAAGACCATCTCAAATGTTACAGAAACCTAGTGACAAGCCTTGATATTCACGGCTGAATTATGGCCATCACACAGTTCAGAGACTTGGTTCTTCAGAAAAATAATGAGACAGAGCCTCAGGTACTACTAGCTGCCACACTACTGAAGTCATGAAAACCTAACAGAAAACACTAAGTCTGGAAGATGCTTTTGGAGTCCAAATTCAGAGCTGGGTATAAAATCATTGCAGCTCCGTGTGCGAACATTTAATTCTGTCATTTTGCATAGTGTTCAGCTTTCTAAACAAACTTTAAAATACATCAGATTCTAGGGTTCATAATGTGATTAGTCATTGTGAAAGGCAAAAAGGAAAGAAAAAAGTGTGGTTACTAGAGTTTATGATTAAATATACATAATATTATATATATGTAACACTTTGGTGGCCCTCAAGCTGTGGCCATGAAGTTACTGTCAAGAACAGGACATCAACACCTCATTTATAGGAAATCAGGACTTAAATGTCTGTTGAGAAAATATTCCCTGACATAAGTTTTTATCTAAGCTTTATCTAAGTAGTTTTGAAAAACAAATAAATGCAATATGGAAAGCATTCATACTGCTCTTAGTCACTGAAGGATAAAGAATATAATTTTAATTTCTGTCCTGTACAGAAGCATAAACTGTACACAAGATTAAGTTAAAGTTTTAACGGGTTGTCTGATGCAGAAGTGCCATGCTATTACTGAACAGAAGAGAGGATTCTGTCTAAAATTAACCTCGTACTAAATGCTTCAAAACACCAACACTAAAGAAAGCAAGAACAGAGTGGACTTACTCTTTTTTGGGGGCCTCCTCTGGTATCCTTGCAGTTTCACACTTGGAGGTCTGTTGGGCTTTGCTGGGCACGTGGATATGTTGAACTCTGGGGCCAAGACTCTCCTCCTGGGTGTGGGAGAACCATCTTCTTTCTTTCGTGTTTTATCTGATGACCTTACTGCACCAAGTGCTGTATTGGTCTTACAAAACTTATGAGGAGAATCTGAGCCTTCCTGGATGACTTTCTTGGCAACGGTGGTCTTCATAACACTCATTGCCTTTTCTTCAGTCTCTTTCTTCACGTTTCTGAAGGTGCCTTGAAGTGAGGTCTGCGAGTGGCCAGCAGGCTTCAGACCTATTTTAGGAAGATGACTGCCTGCAGCTTCTGCAGCTAAGTTATTTTCACCCATTTCCTTTACTTTCATAAGTGAATGTGGGTTTGTTCTAGGGCCTGATGGTATACTTTGAATAGAATCACATTTGTTAGAAGTGTCTTTATTGTTACAGGCTTCAATGTTAAAAGAAGGTTTTTTAAATAAAGAAGGCTTGGGAACATTTTCCTGTGCTGCAGGCGTTAACTTTTCCTTAATTCCAGTTACTTTTGGAGATGTTGGTCTTGCCTCACTCTTCTGTGATGTCAAATCTGATTTTGGTTTTGCTCCCAGAGGATTTTTTTCTTTACCAGGAGGAACAGAGCTGGGGAACTTGTTCCATGTAGGTTTTGATTGTAGAGACTTTGGGTCTTCTTTTGCTGGGTAACCGGTGTTGATGGGGAATTTAGTGAATTCAGGTTTTTCATTGTTTTCTCTGTTTATTGGCTGAAGATAAATACCAAATACTTGTGCCACTGTGTTCAGATGTTTAGGTTGCTTTTGTTCATTCTCTGTCTCATCACAAGTTGATGGCTTGACCACCAAAGAAGGCTTAGAAGAAGTCGTTTTATAGGAGGTACTGGGTCCTTCAGTGCGTGTTGCATTTCCTTGAGCTGCTAGTTTCTCAAGGGCTGCTTTCCGCACCTGTTGCATTCCTTCAGGAAATTCTGGTTTTGGGATTTTTAGGGGTTGACTGTGAGCCAGATCATCCTCTGTGTCTCTGCCACTTGACTCAAATTTCTCCATGAGAAAGCGTACCCGAGACTTGCGACTCTACAAGCACAAAGAAGAGGAAAAGAAAGAGCAGCAATGAGAAAGTCCTGTTACAATATTCACACATACTGTACTTTAAAGAGTTTCCTGGGTTGAGGCTTGTAGTACTGCTGATTGGCTGAGGAGGTATAGCACATCTTCCTGTTAGGTTAAGAGAAGCTGAGCATTTTGTTATATCTTTGCTGTGATGATACAATCTTTTAAAATTGTCATTCAGGCACTACCTTTAGAGAGTGATTATGTAGCTCATTTTTGGGCTTATTATAATTTCTGTTTATATCTCGAATTGGGAACTGAACATATAATAAATGTAAGAAAATACTACTTTAAAATTAATATATACCTAAAAATTGGAGTGTCTGTGGTGAGAAGTATAGATTGTACTAGGATCTGGGTAATGTACCAGATTAGAGTTTTCCTGCCAAGTCTTTAGAGAACTGCAAGTTCCTTTGTGAAAACAGAAATTCTTCTGGTTGGGGTGCATGTGTGTCAGTTTTTCTTTCTGTTCTCAGCAGTGTTTTTCCCTGCTACTCCCTCCACCCTTGCTTTGTCCCTCTTTCTCTTCTCCATTTTGTATCTGAAAAACACTGTGCATGTGTGGATGGAACAGGAAAATATGTGAAGCAAAATTGGAAGAAAAGAATTAATACACACAGATACTGTCAAAGATACTGAACTTCTTGGGAGGAAAAAAAAAGTTCAACAATTCCAAGTGAATAAAATGCAGCTTCATTCAAAAATAAATATCTGAGTTGATCAGCCCTATTCAATAACTTTCTGGACCAGTCTTTAATATGAACTGAAAACAAAAACTCAATACATTTGAACAAGTGAAACTCAGCACAGTGAAGGATGGGGACAAGGGGAGTGAGGTGGTCCCATTGTGCTGGGCTGGGACCACCTTTGGGCTCCAGGGGTTCCCTGAAACAGAGAGTCATTTCGCAGCTGACAGGGGCAGCAGGGGTGCAGCTATGGCAAATACACTGACATATCCAATTCGTGACTTGTTTGAGTAGGATCTGGATTTTGTGTGTAAGTTAAAATGTAAAGCTAATGGCATAAAGCAGGAATGTTATAAATAGGAAGGGTTTTGAATAATTTGTTTGATGTTCCTGCACTTACACACACACACACACAATTCCACTGCAGAGGTACATATATGTATCACTAATCATTTAAGATTTCTCCCACAATACCTTGCAAAGCACTGATTTTACCCACTTAAACAGAAAGTTAAGCCAAATGTAATGCCAGAGAGAATAATAAAGTCTTTTGTCTTTGATCTCTTTTGCCTTTGTACTAATGCATGTTTTGGGTTTTTTTAAGTTCTGTAACAAAACTAAACCAGCAGAGGTACTGTAATTTGACTTCCTATCTGAAGTCTTCAGAACCTGTAAATTCATCAGCTGCTTGGCCAACTCAACATCTCATTTATTTTATAAGTTATAACAATAAATTATTTTGCTTATTCTTCTGTTTGAAATTTAAGAAAATGTACTGTGCAAATGACAACACTTGTTATGGACAAGAGACATTAAGCATGTAAAACTTTGAAAGCTGGGAATGTGGCCTTGAAGTGTAATTTTTTTCAATAAGTTTCTTCCCAACACAGTGAACAAAACTTGTCCTTGTCATGCATATTTACAAGCTCTTCAAGACTAAAAAGCTCCTAGACATGTGGAAGGGTTTACAATCGGCACTAAATCCTCTTTCATTTAGTTAAAATGAGTAGTAAATGGTAAAGGGAACACTAGGAGTCAGAAGAGAGTAAGAAACTCGGTGAAATCTTTCTGCTTCTCTTTAATGTACATCACCAGTTTCTGCCTTCATAAGCTACATTATATTAGAGGCCATATTGTGGATTCTAATGCACAACTTGACAGGCCAGGTAGACATATTGGTAACTGGGAAAAAGAGAAAAAAATTTTTTTTGTGGCCCTGCTCACAAAGTAATCCCCACAGTTTCTCTGTTTTCCTTCTCAGAAGTGGCAGCAGTTACCTATTTTATTATCACATACAGTAGGTTGTAAATCAAGAAATGGGAACTTGAACAGATTCTGAAGTGAGATTAAGTTCCCTCTACCCTTCCCCTCTAAAGTGCAAACTGCCTGTGCAGCAGAGGAGTCTCATGAAAGAAGTATTTAGATTATTTTCTAAACTTTCTCTTTGTTCTCTACTGGGAAACTCAGTGCAAAATATTTTTGGCTTTTCAGCTTCTGATATGAATGGGAAGCAACACATAAGGAGCACAGTAAGATTTGCTCTGATACAAGATGGTTGCATTATTCAAATGTGTTTGTTCAAATCTCGAGCAGTCCCCAGGTTTTAGTTCCCATGCCACACATTCCTGTGTATATACAATGCTTTTCCGGCCTCCCACTGCCTTCAGTAGAGACTTGCACAGGTACCAAGATAAACTTGTACAAAACTCTTCCACAGCGAGATCTTAATTATACCTCAGTGTTAACAAGTGTAATTCTCCATAATTTACAAAATAACTGCTCATTTCTGTACAGCAGTGCAGTATAATGAGAACACAAAAAGTATGAAAGTTTCAACTGTATTCTTCCTCGATTTACTATGAATCTTTCAGTCTCAGCTAGAAGCTTGATTGAAAAATATTTGTTCTGCCTGGGCATACATATACTCTCATTATTTACTTTCCTGTCTTGGTGAAACCAAAAGATCACTTCACTTCAACTTTCCCTTGGGGCTACTCTTTCTTCAAACAACAACACTGGATCAGTGAACGGATAGCAGATGTGTGAGCACAGGATTATTAATCAGGCAAATGAAATATATATAACAGTTGACTGTACAAGGAATTGTGCAATTCTTCAAAATGCATGCAGATCTGATTTATAAAGGAAAAAAAAATTCCCCATCTGTTCTCTTCTCAACTATAAGTTTTTCCTTTCTATTCCCCGATGATCAGGCCTAAAAAGGCCTTTTAAAAACCCATAGTATTTCAGTAGAAGTAGACCTTGATGAGTTTCCTAGAGAGTAATTAAATGAAGATTATAAACCTATCCCTTTAAGAAGAAAAGTGTTTATCCTCCTGAATTTTGTGACAGTGAAATAACCAGAGAAGCTGTTAACCAGTAAGGGAATTGAGCTGTAACCCAAAGAGAGGAGTAAGGAATAAGGAACTGGGCAGAAAAGACAAGGAAGATTGCATATGAAAATTAGAGAAAAATACAGATCTGAAAATTATTTTGCAACCTTATAAAGGCTTGATATAACTTCTACTGAACTTAATGGATTTGAAGCAATGTAGCTGCTTGTTTAGATGCTAGTGCTATTCTGAATTAGTGATAAATTATTGCTTGACTATTTCCTTTTCCAGACAGAGAGGCTTCAGAATTATCATTATTCAACTTTGTTGTTTCCAGAAGAGTGAAATAATTTCCACATTGCTTTTCTTCCTTTTGAGTCTAGCTGTAATTTCTAGTTAAAGAAGACTCGCTCTAAGAGTAAGTCCAGCATTTGGAAAGTGGAGCTGAGGTTTTTCAGTGCTCTGTACCTAGTAATGTAGGTAGCAGAAATATGAAAAGAAGACAGAAAAACAGGGTTTGCCCAAGCAAGAAAACCTTTTAATACAATGGTTTGTATAAAGAGAAATGAGCCCTCATCTGACACTAAACAACAAAGATGCAGGCTATTCTGCTGCCTGGGGTTTTTATAAAAGGAAGATCGCTAGGATGGAAAGGATAGACAGAAATCTAAGGGATTCTCCAGTGAGAGGCTGACAGCCTCTACATTACACTGAGAGTATTTCAAACATCCCTGTAGCACCAACAAGACAAAACCAGCACACACATGAGAATATGCAGTTATCGAAATGACACAAGACTGTTCCAGCCTGATCATAGTGTATGCTGTATCTTTTCCATTGTGCATTGCTCTACAACTTTGTTACCTCTCTCTTGTCACTTTTTCTCACCTTCTATCTGATCATGACACCAACTATTCATATTGCATGAACATAAAAGGACAGCTCCTGATGAATTTGAGACCAGGACTAGTGAGGGCACAGGGCCGGACCAGAAAAGCCAGATGACATCTCAGCTTAGTCCCAAACTACTGCTGTCACAGCCTATGCAGGCTAAGGTCTTAGCATCAATGAGGTCTAAGGATCAATCTATGCATGATCATCTCTTCATCCTACGTCCTGATCAGCTCACCACAAAGTTTTTCTCTTATTGATTCTTTTTGATACCTATCTAAGCCAAAATCAGAAAAACTATCAACCATTGGCAACTCAGTCTTCAACAACAGAAGCCTGGTGGTTTTAATTTTCCATCAAGATCTTCCATCCAATAAAACCAGACTATTTATTATCCTCCTGTGAAAAACAATTACATTTCTGTAACATGGTTTTGCATAAACACGGAACTTCATTAAACTTATTAATTTTTTTTAATTATTTTTCTCATATGGTTTCTTTATAAATTATTTATTTCAGAATAATTCAACTCTCCAGTAATCTGCTCAGAAATGTAGCAAACAGATCTCTCTTCACTCAGAACCCTATTCATGCATACTACATACAGTGACTTTATAAATGTCTTATTTGACTGGTCATCCCACTAAAGTGAATGTAACAGCTCTAAGTTTGAAGGAAGAAAAACTTGGGTTCTTGTCGCTGCAAAGTTCCTACCCTTATTTCAAGAATTTCAGGATCCCAGACGGCTGTAAAGGAAATTTCATGCAGTTTTAAGGCATTGAGTACCATTTTGACTCATGGCTGGAAATGAAAATATTTTCCATGACCAACTACTAACAAAGTGCACACACTGATATCTCAATCCAGAATATGGTATATTACAAAAATACCCCACCCACAAAGAAACAAACCACAAATAATGCAGAAGGAATTAGAAGAAAATAAATGCCCTTGAGTGATACCATTTATGCTATTATTCAAAATAGAAAGTTGTCTTAAATTAGGACCACTCAGTAAAATTTCAGTGAACAAAACTTTGGCAGACGAAAGTATGTTTTGTCAGCTCAGTATCTTTTCTGCGCCTATACTAATTTGAAGTAGGATCCACAAATACATTTCCAGTTAATTAAGTTGCATGTAATACCTTGTACTGATTCTTCTGGAACTTTGCACATTTATTTGTAAGACAAAGATGTACAACAGTTTACCTGGATACCCCAAAGCTCTCCAGTATTTAGATACAGGCAGAAAAACTGTCTCCTTCAATGCGACAATCCACGGGTGTTTCACCTCAACAGCCTGGTCTGTTTGCTGACAGGAGTTCTGCTTTGAGAGTGTTTGCATAAGAATGTCACTTGTGGTTTTCATTATCATGAACAGTAGAGAGAACTGCTCTCTCAGGATATTAGGCAAGAAGTGGTGTAGGAAAAGGGAACTAAAGTGTGTTCAGACTGGTTGGCTGCTGCCATCAGCAGTATGCACCATGTGATGTTCAAAAATATTGCATTTTCCCCGTATTGTGTAGTCCTGAGAAGCTCTATTGGTGCACACAAGTTTGAGTCTTTACAGAGTAGCAGCTAAGGAAATGTGTGTGGCAATTACAGGCATAAGGTTTGGCTGACCTCAAGTCTAGTGCCCTGCTACCACTGAGAATCCTGCATACACCCACTACTCATCAGGGGTCAGCTGAAGTGTTCATTTGCTACCACCTATGCCAGTAGGATCTCGAGGGATTCTGCTTGCCAGTTTTTTAAAACTTCTGCGATGTGGAGATACTTCTTTTTTAGAAACTACGATCATAGGTTTCTTCTGTCCTTCTTCAGAAGGGTGTTTGTTACACAAGTCAAAGAGTTGGAAGGATGATATAGGGTAGGAAAGCTGACGTTGAGAAGATAAGCTTCACAAGAAATTCTAAACTTGTGTTTGTGCCGAAGGTAAACCTAAACCACAAAGGCAGAACTCTCTACAAAATACAGCTCAGTGAAGTTGCTGGAGATCTGCACAGGGATGAGATTGCAGCAGAAAAGCTTTGTGTCTTTGAGTTAATTAAAGCCTGTTCTGCACAACCTTCTTACTATTTTTTAAAATTTTTGGGGTGTCAAAGTAAAACATTGGAAGAGCATTATGTTTCCAGCTTAATTTTACTAAAACTTCTATCTTAGTATGTTCAGAAGTTTATTAGAGTGCTGGATGGAACATTTGAGTTAAAAACACTGCTACGTGCCAGTGATAACTGACTTTTTGATTACATAATATAATTTTTTTTTTTTGGTGAGAGTTCTTTATGTTATTCATTCTGCTAAACACTATGTTTATAAAATAATATTTTTTTGGTGAAAATAATCATCACAGATGATAAAGCATTTATTATTAATACTAGGGCAGATTAGACTTTGTGACTTGCTATTCTATCTGGCAGTCTTAAAACAGTTTGACTGTTTTAAGATGCTAACTGTAGCAATTCAGTCATTTTGCATAGGTAAACACCACTGCAAGGGTTTGCTCACAATATCAGCTCTAGACAAATCATGCAATGATCAAAGAACTAGCTCATCTCTGCAGCTCTGAATGCTAGACAGTTTCTTCTGTCTTCTCTTTTATCCAGTAAGCACAAATAAGTATAACCCTGACTGACAGAATGCTGCTGAGAATATAAATTGCAACAAACACAATGAAAATAATAGTTTATGCTGTGCAATTGCTGTGAAAGTTGCCCATCTGCAATGCTCATATGCTTCATTTTACACTTGCAGGTGCAGCAGCTTCCTGAAACTTCTCTGTTTTTTTTCCACATACTTCTGTGGAGGATGTTTGTGAGTGATTTAGAGAAATAAGCTATTTTTAGGTGAAGAAAGAATATGAAGGAATTTATACTTTCAGGCACAGTACCCTCAAGGCTGACAGCAATGTAAAGTTGTTTTGCCTTTTTTATTTTTCACAAAAACAACAGCAGCAGCAAAAAAATCACAAGATGATGTTCAAGCAAGACCAGAATATCAATAATGATAATGTCTTCTCATCTATAAACATGCCATACACTCTCTGTGTAAAACAAAGCCAGCATCTAAATCCCAGCACAGCAATGGTGTTACTGTTACAAGGTGCAAATTTTACAACTGCAACTTTAAACATGTTTTTTTTATTAGACCATTTATTCAACTGTTTTCATGTAGCTTTGGGAAAAGTGCCGCTGTGAAATTAAATTTGTAAAAAAACAAAGAAAGAAAAAAGGGAAGAAAAAGAGTCAGAACACTGGTCACTAGGGAAGAGTGTGGCCAGCAGGCTGAAGAAGGTGATCTTCCTGTTCTTCTCAGCCTTAGTGAGGCCACGTTTGGATTATTGTATTCAGTTCTGGTCTCCACAGTTCAAGAAAGACAAGGAGCTACTGGAGTGGGTCCCGTGGAGGCCACAGAGATGATGAGGGAAGTATGTGGCAGACCACCTTTAGACAGATGCATTAATATCATTAAAGCCAATTTGAAAATCTTCTTCATAAGTCAGAATAATGTTGTTCTGTAATACAACAACACATGCAAATATGTGGAACACCAAGTAAAAGAAAGTCAATGCTAGGAACATTTTTCAGGGCAACTTTTATTACTGCCTACTCCTCCTCTCTCTCAGGAGGCTTTTTGCCTCCTGGTGAAAGGCTGGGCACAAGAGCAAAAATGACATATTTTTCCATTGATAATACCTATACATACTTGTACTGAAAAAGCTACAGACTACCTGGTTTCATGCTGCTGCTGGGGGTAATATTTTGAGTACATAAACCTCATCAGAAGGCAAGGTAAAGAGCCGGAATTCCTGCCTTATAATGCTGTGCTGCTCCCCAGGGTCAGGAATTCTGTGTAGAAGTGCCTCCTCACCATGGCAGTGATCCTGTTACAGCATCACTTTGAAAAGTAACTGATTTTCAGTAAAAACTTGATGTTCCTGAACACTGTCAGGAGTTTCTGTTTGCACTTGCTACAGCACACTATGGGAACTAATGTTTGTGGAAATGTCAGTCTGCATTATCTTTGTGTCTGCAGGCAGGACTAGACTTCCTGAAAAATGTGCTGCTGCATTTCCATTGTATGGTGAAAAAAATGAAGGCAGTTTTAGCACTTCTGACTGAAATTTGATGTGGTCATGTGTGAATTAACATCATTCCCTTGTGTTTGTCATGCTTATGGGAACAGCCAGCCTTTCCAGATGCTATTTGGGGACAACTGAAATGCAGGATTCCCTGGTTCCCCAAGTTAATGCTGTGGCTCTTTCAAATTGTTGTTATTCAATCTCTATAATCTTATAACCATTGCCTATTATTACTATATTTATATTTTCCTGATCAAGGAGTGAAGAAATTTGTTTCCAGTATTTATATTTTTCTATACGATAGAAATTTAGAATTGACAAATTCAAGAAAGAAGTCAAAGGATGCTGGTATCCTCCTTACTCTGGCTATGCTTTGTGAGAAACATATGCTTCTCATGAAGGAAAGCCCAAGGTAAAAAAAGTACTCCCGAGTATGACCGTCAGGTGTGTGTTAAGCTCCTGGTTTTCTGATGGGGCGTACACACTGTAATAACTCACAGTCATTCTGAGAGACACCTAAAGCACTTGATGTACAAAACATCTTTCACACAAAAAGCCAAAAGTCTTTCCTTTTTTTGAGACTTGGCCTTAGCAGTGCTCAAATCTCAAACAATTTCCCTTTCAATACAAAGCTCTTATTCAGGTATTCACTGTCATGTTCTACCAAGTTACTCACCTGCACTGCCCTGCTCCCCACCTCTGTGCCTGCCCCAGCACTGCCCATCAGTGGCCTCTGCCATGTCACAGGCCCCTTTTGCTGCCGAGCTCACCCACGCAGGGGGCTCAGATTAGGCAACTTTTAAGTGAGGCTTTTTACCCTGCAAGCTGAGTGGTTTTTGCTCATGTCAGCACTCCTGTGTTCTGCCTGCCTGGGTTCAGCAGCAGGAGTTCAGGGGGAATTGAATGCCATGCAGCAGCAGAAAACGCTCCAGACAGAATAAACAGGAACACTGAGCCTTCACTGAACCCTCCACAGGCACCAGAATAGACGCTGGAAGGCACAGCGTTCACTGTGGTGGTGAAGAGTCCTGATGCAGACACGCCCCATGAGAGGGGCTCACAGAGCAGGTCACAGCACCATTGCTTCTCACATCCCACAGCTCTGCCTCACTGAGAGCCACGACTGATCACCACGGTGAGACAATTTAATGAGCTAAATCGTGGGTGATGTGCATGTAGCTGTGAGGGCTGAGTTTGCAGCAACGAACTGACGGTCTGAGGCAAGGGGGGTGTGCAGAGGACCTGGTGGTCATCTCGGTAAGGCAAGCCAGCCAGTCAGGAGGCTGGCAAGCAAGCAGGGAAGTTTCTGGCTAGTAAATTGCTAGAATCTCTGTACGAAAGGAAATCAGTAGAGATTGGAATAGAGAGGGAAAATGCAGGAGGAGGGCAGGTCTAGTGGGAGCTTAGCACCAGCAATTTGTGTGGGAAAAGGATCTCTGGCACCATGGGGTAGTCTGCCCTTGTGAGGTTGTGCTCCCTCAGCCCCGGCCGCCCCCCCCCGGCCCCCTT
>JAYRBT010000093.1:58657742-58672471 GCA_036023395.1 Myiotriccus ornatus | reverse complement strand
CGCTCAATAAATACCTGCTGTTTAAAGGCATAAAACTCTGTCTCTAAGCAGTTTTTACCTGCCTTTTTGGGGCATCAGGACAAGAATGATTATTTATTAAAAAAAAAAAATTGAAATAAAATGGGCATAAATGGGTTAGAAGTACATTTAAAGTGGGAATTTATATTCATTTATGGTCATTCACATTCAGGAATGATCTTCCAAAAACAATAGAGGAGGAAGTAGATCAGTAAGGCTTCCATATGCTACATAAACGATTTATGAAAGAGACTTAATCACAGTAGAGGGAGAATTCTGCTGTTAGGAAAAAAAATCTGTTTATCAGATAGAGAATACTAATTGTACTGAAAAGATACTTGGTACCATGTTTGTTCACACTGAATGTTACATCTTTGATTATGTGTGGTAGATTTCCCTAGGCCTATCCTCTGGGGTTTTTTTAAGCAGTAATGTTTTTGTGTCCAGCTCCTTAGGAATCACTCTGATAGGAATTTCCTGATACCTGATACCTCTGTTCTTGAAGAAGATTTCTGCTATTCCCCCTGTGAGATAGTAACATAAGATCTTCCACCAGAAGCAGCTTTATTACAGGTGCACAATGCCATAAAGAGCCTAAGTATTAGGTTTGAGGCTTTCTGAAATGTCCCAGGGAGACTGAAGGGTTGCTAGGAGCATGTGTGTTGCATCCATTGAAAAAATCTTGTTTGCACTTGGGAACACGAACAAGTGGAAGCCTATTAGGGGAAAACTGTTGCCACTCCCACGGTCTGAAGGGAACTGTTAATGGTGGTGGGGAGCAGTGAAAGGCCTTTTTTGTTCTGCCTTTGTAGCGCAGGGTGTGATTCATTTCCTCTGGCTGTCAACACACTTTGACTTTTTGAATGCTCTAGTACCATAGAGACCTGGGAAACAGTTCTCTTTCCTGCTTTCTTTCATGATGTTTGATCTTGGATACTCAGACTCTTTAGAGCTAAGTGTGGTGGGCAGGAAGCATGTAAACAAGGTTCTAGGGGACTTTTCCAGACTTGGACTGTCAATATGCAGGGGACCAATCTCATTGATCAGATGGCTTTTACTATTCCTGTATTTCCAAACCACTCAATCCCTCATATACCTTTGTTATTGACTCTTTCCTTATATGTTGCTTCCATGTAGCTTTTCTGAAGTCTAGTACTAGAGCTAAGTTAACATGGATATCTTTTGCTCAACAGAGACACTGATTTCCTTTTGTTTTCTCAACTTAGCTGCCTTTTTAAATGGAACCTCTTTGAGAACTATCCTTCCTCCCCACCTCAGACAAATTTTCCAGTAATTGTCTGCTAGGTTCAAAAATAATTGAGGGAGACTGACAGGTGGGTGCAATGACAATACAATTGGATAAGCCTTGTTTCCTTTGGAAGTTCTGCTAAAAAAAAGGGATGGTAATGTTACAATTCCTCTATCCCTTTGTAATGTGCTTCTGATTTCATATAATAATCTTTAACTCACTGACATAGTCAAGATACAAAGTTGGACAATTCAGCATGGTGAGAAGTAATAAGTCTAGCAAAGCTGCATGTCTTCATAAACAGGCTGGTGATTCATGGTGTGAATTAGATGTAAAATGTAGGGCTGGAAATAAATCCACAAGGCATTTTGCTGAAGATAAGACTCTCACAGGTTCTTTACTAATATATCATCAACCAGTGGATATCATATACATTATTCTGATACTCATGTAGGATTTGAATTCTTGAAAATCAGTTTGAAAACATACCACAAAGAATTATGAAAAAACAGCTGTAAAGGGACACCATTATGCCATTGACTAACAAAGATGGAGAACAGATGCTCTAATGACAGCCACAGACAAATAAAAGGTTGACCATAGCCAGTGTATCACCTTATGACTGTTAATACGTTTATTGGTGTATTACTTTGTTTTGATTAATGATCATTTAAGCTGCAGGTACTTATCATGCCATTCCACTGCTCTTGGGTATCTAGCTGGACAGCAGAAACTGTGATTGGTGGAACTGGTTTGAAATCCATTATTTTTTTCTAAAAGAGAAGAAAAAATAGTGAAGAAGTGATAGAAGGTACTAGCCACAACATATATATTGGTTAAAATTTAAGAGAAATTGCAGTCTTATGGCTCACCAAGAGCATGACTTCACTGTGCCTCAAATATGACTGTAATGTAAAACAATTCTAGTGAATGCTGGACACAATCCTGTGCCATTTGCTCTGGGATGGACCTGCTTGAGCAGAGAGGTCGGACCAGAAGACCCACTGCGATCCTTCCAATCTGACCCACTCTGTGGTTATGTGATTCTGTAAAGTATGAATCAAAACACACAGTGTGATTTTCAGAAAACTGAACTATCAAACTTCTGCTTGGAGAGTGAATACATCACATGGCTGAAGGCATATAAATATCAGAAGCCAAAGTTAGGTTATTGCTTTTTCAGAGGTTTTACTATGACATACAACAGGAAACATATGTAAATACACATGTGTCATGAATAATTATAATTCTCTTTTTTTCAGTTCCCTTATGTAGGGCTAGATGGCCTATCAGTGCTGTTAAGCCTTGTTAGCCATGTTTTCTTCAGGCTGCAGTAAAATATTAGATGTAGCTGAACTGTACTGAAGCTGAGAGCGGGGAGACATAGAAGAAATCTTCGGTTATATATTTATGGTACAAGTCGAGGTGATACCACAAGAATTATCATCAAGGACTTTCACTGGGGAAACATTCAACATCTTTTCCCTGTCTTGCCACCCCCTTCCTTCTTGTGACTTCCCAGAAGATAAAGAACTTACACCAATATGTTAAGCAGAAAATCCAAACACTTCCTCCAAGGCATGGGAACTATTACTGTCATATACAACTGTATGCAAGCTTGTTTTCAGCAGGTGAAGAAATTTTTCCAAGCTAAAAGTTCCAAAATTGTTAGAACACTAGCATTGTTGGATTTAAGTACTGTATTTATGAAAGAAGAGAATCTGTTTTCCTGAACTGTCTTAATATTTTTTTTTCTGGGAAATTTGTCTTTTCCCCTCTCTCTAAAACATAAACTGTTTGATGGGAAGTCTGACTGGACATGAAATCTGGGTTTTTAGGAATTGTATTTTTAGTCTGTTCTTATCCAGAAATCCATTCTAATCTTGAGTTCTGTAATATAAAATTACTTGTCAAGACATTCAAATACAAATCTAACCATTCTCGACTTTGATACAAGGTGGCTGATCAGCTGTATCAGAACAGATTTAAATTATTTAAGTGAAAGGTGTAAGTGGACTTACCCAGCACTTTGTCAGCTGTGTCTCTGAAATGCTCCAAGTATTTTCTGATCATTTATTATAAACTTCAATTACACATTTACATAAGCTGCTTACCTGTTTTTAGGGAGCACAGCTATTTATTTTCTTCACAGGGCCGTTTTTCAATGCTTTCTCCCTGGCATGGTTTGCCACCAGGTCCTGGTTCAGGATTATTACACTGCCGAGTTCGAGTGCTTTCTCCATTGACACAGGTGGACCAGGCACTCCAACAGTTCCAGCCTCCATCAATGATAACTGGTATTAAGACACCATAATACTAGGATAAGTCCACCTACCTCTCTCAAGGAATCCATGATTCAACTCTTACATTCTGAGCTATGGCGACTCTGCAATCATTGCAGCCTCCAGCACGCAACCCAAAGCACAGATTTAGCTTTTGAGAATGGCCTTGTCGGTGGTGCTGTTTAAGAGCCCCAGGCTTTCAACAATTTTTTCATCCTAGGAATCAAGTTCTGAGGCCCATTTTGGGCGCGTGTGCTTTAAAAATCTGGCCATAGAGAATGAATTTACTGCACAATAATTTTTTTACATTGTCAGTTGCTGAACTGCATTCTTCTTCCTCTTCCCTTTTGTAGACCAACCAAATATTAAGCTAGCACAGTAATTGTGAAATGTGATTGTATGTTTGCAAATGCAACACTTTCGCAGAAGACTGAAGACAAAATAGTTTAAGACACGCTAGATTGCTTTTTCCCTGAAAGCAGTTTACCACTGCTGCATCATGCTTCAGCGATGCTCCTGTGTGCTGGAACTTCATGTCACTCCAGACAGAATAATGTAAGTGGGACAATGAACTCTGTAATTAGAATACCCTCTTTATGGAAAGAACCCAGCAACTTCCACTTACTTCCACACCATTATATCCACGAGATTTGCCAGAAGCAGGTATAATGGAGTGCTATAAAATACTTTTGTCTTTATGAAGGCTCATTTTGTCAAGATATTGTTAACAACAAATATTCTCATTTTAGTTTATTTGGAGTACTTACTGACCTTCAATTAATGTAGATTTGGGAATTTGACAAGCAATTCCCTTAAAATAGCTTGAGCACAGGCATGTACAGGCTCCATCTACCAGCACAAGGGTGCCTCCATTTTTGCAGGGTTCACATTTGCACACACTGTATTCGGTAATGTAGTCTTCAGTTGCTCTTTCCAAATTTTGTTTCTTTAAATATGCATCTCTCATCTTAACTGGAACAAGTGTATGTATTGGAGAAGGCTGTGGAAGGAAAAAAGCGCATGCAAACCACACTTTTCCACAGTTCTGAATCCTTTTTATATAACCATCACTAGGGTAAGCATCTGAAGAAACTGTCAAGATGAAGAAAATATCTGAAAGTTCATGATAAACTTGGCATCTTACCTCCATCTTAGAACAAAGCTTTTAAACTGTAAAAGCCGCAGCTTTGAATAAGCTCTACTTACCCGTTGCTGTATCACTACTGGAGCATCAACCAAAGATTTCGCCCACTGTACGTAATCCTCTACATCAACCATTTTGGATCTTCGTAGTAACATTTCTTCTATTTTAACTGAAAAGTCAATCTTTCCCCCCTCAACAAAGGAAAAGACATCATCAATGACTGCATCATCAGTATATTCGGCTACAGGAAGAAAAAAGAGGGGATGAAGAAGAAGAGTGTTTAATACCCATGCATCTGGAAGCACAGTTGTCCCTCTAGTTCAACTAGTCCCTCATTGTAAAATGATTGTAGAGAGAACCCTTCACTAACTGGTTGTAGCAGAATTCAGTCTTTCTTTGCTCCTACCTTTTATGTGGGAGGAAATCTATTTTGCAATTAAAGTAGAAAACCCTATATCTGAAAGGAAAAGAAGGCATATGACAAACTGAAAGATATTATGGAGATCACAGTCATTTGACAACAAGCCGAAGATAATATGAGTAATGCTACTGTGTCACCTGAGCAGAACCAGAAAAGGGCAGCAAATACAAGAGTAGCATCTTTTGCTTCATAACTCAAACATGAGAGCAGAGAACTGAAATTAATTGCCTCTTCTGCACTCAGTAGTAAATCTCCTTCCCTTCTGCAATTTTTATGTTATGTGAAACAAAGCCCATCTCCAGACACACAAGGGAGCAGAGAGGAACAGTGACAGGCAAGGGAACACAACTAGGCTAATGAGAGAAAGGGAGCCCCTGCCTTGACTCCTCCCAGGCCTGTCCCAGCAGAGCCATTAGCACTGCAGGATGAGGCTGAGGATGAGTCAAGACCCAGAGGAGTCAATGGAATAGCTCTCTGGATGCATAGAACGGCATTTTGGGATTGCACAGACTTAAATAATTGGCATATATTTAGAGGAGCGTCAATGAAGAGGTGAGGGGTGATCATGGTGGCTTTGGGAGGAACAAACATGGGAAGATAGAGGCGTAAAAGCAAAAAAAGGGGGCTGATTCTGTATAGGAAGGTGACTGATCAGTAAGCTTGTTTGCCATGTACTGCCTTTTATCTTTGCAGTCTGTCCCGACTTACCATTAAAGTCTGTTTCTAACTATTTTCTAGGGCAAGGGGACTCTATTCTGTGTGCTTGCATGTGTATGGAGATCTGTGTGTCAGCATCTAGGGTTGGACAGTGACCTGGTGT
Source organism: Myiotriccus ornatus (assembly GCA_036023395.1). Taxonomy (NCBI): domain Eukaryota; kingdom Metazoa; phylum Chordata; class Aves; order Passeriformes; family Tyrannidae; genus Myiotriccus; species Myiotriccus ornatus. The sequence continues at coordinate 58,666,537 of JAYRBT010000093.1, read as the reverse complement.
TTGTAGTGCCAACAACTGGAGCAAGTGAGGATACATACGCCACGGGTGATCACTAGCAGGTATTAAGCCAGACGAGCAGGTAAGTGGCTTGGGAGCCAGGTATCAAAGAAGATGTTACTCTGGCCTAGATCTGATGGCTTTCTATGGTGGAGTGACTCCAATGGAAACAAGGGAAAAACAACAAATGTAATCTCCCTAGACTTCTGTAAGGCCTTTTATACAGTCCCACACAACATCCTGATCTCCCAGTTGAAGAGATATGGATTTTGGAGGATGGACCATTTTGTGGATAAGGAATTGTATGGATGGACACAGCTACAGGGTTGTGGTCAATGGCTGTATGTCCAGGTGGGGGCCAAGTGATGGGTGGTGTCTCTCAGGAATGTCTTGGGACCAGTGCTATTTAATATCTTTATCAATCTCATAGACAGTGGGATCAAATGCACTCTCAGCAAGTTTACAGATTACACAAAGCTGAGTGGTGCAGAAGAATTGGATTTCATCCTGAGGGATCCAAACAAACTTGACAAGTGGGCCCAACAAAACCTTATGAAATTCAACAAGCCCAGATGCAAGGTGCTGCACCTGGGTTGGGAAATGCTAGACATGAGTACAGACCATAAGAAGAAGTCATTGAGAGAAATCCTGCAGAGAAGGACTTGGGGGTGGATAAGAGGCTGGACATCACCTGACCATGTGCACTCACAGCCCAGAAAGCCAACTGTGTCCTGGGCTGCATCAAAAGCAGCGTGAAGAGGAAGAGGATTCTGCCACTCTACTCTGCTCACGTGAGACGCCACCTGTGTTTTGCTCAGGGGTCCTCAGCACAGGGAAGATATGGACCTGTTGGAGCAAGCTCAGAGCAGGGCCACAGAAATGGACAGAGTGCTGCAGCATCTCCCCTCTGAGGACAGGCTGAGAGAGTTAGGGCTGTTCAACATGGAGAAGAGAAGGCTCTGGGGAGACCTCATTGCAGTCTTCCAGTACTTAGAAAGGGCTTATAAAAAGAGAGGAGAATGATTATTTTACATGGCTAAATAGCGACAGAACAAGGGGAATGGTTTTGAACTAAAAGAGGAAAGATTTAGATTAAATGATAGGAAAAAATTCTTTCCTCAGAGGGCAGTAGGGCACTGCAACAGGTTGTCCAGAGAAACTGTGGATGCCTCATCTGTGGAAGTGTTCAAGGCCAAGTTGGATGGGAGCCTGAACAACATGATCTAGTGTGTGGAATCCCATCCCATGGTGGGGTGTTAGAACCAGATGATCTCATTCAAAAACCATTTTGTGATTCTATGATTCTATGTCTCCAGAGCGAGACAAGTGGAAGAGATGGCTACTGGAGTGACCAGGCTTTCTAGGCCAAATACTGGAGAGACCTCAAGGTCCCTGGTTTGACTGGGAGACCTGTTTGCACGTGAGGGTATGTCTGTCTAAGGCGACCGGAGGTAAGAGGAGGTAAGCGCCAATTCCTGGGTAAACTGGGCAACTAAGGCCACTTACTGGAGACATCCACAGTGTGTATGTGGGTGTGTGTTGGCGTGCATCAGGTGGTCTGTGCCACCTGAGTGGTGGGAGTGAAGCTGTGGGCCTCGTGTTGTATATTGTGAGTCAGTAACAAGAGACTCTATCAATCCAGTTGCTGGTTCAACTGAATGTCTAACGTCAGCTGTTAGAGCGATCTGTCTTGGCTATCCATGTATATTGTGGAGGGCCTGAGTCTCTGAGGCCTCTGCTGCCTGGGAAAAAACATCTGCTCTAGATGAACCTGTGTGAGCTGGCGAGCTGGATAAGGTGGCCTCCAAAGGACTGTTCCAACATCCACCATCCTGTGTTTCTGTGATATTACCCACTAAAAGACTTTCACCCTGATCAGATGAATGGGATAACAGGATGAAGCTGTTGGTGCCTGAGTGCTATACTTTTGTCTGTATTTATTTGTGTGGCCAGTGATGTGTGTATGTATGTATGTATCCATCATGTAGGTGTGTTCGTGTGTGTGTGCTGGGAGCATGTTCTCAGGCTGTCTCGAGAGCCTGCGAGCATGTCAGCCTCACCTATATTGGTCTACTAAAAGCAACAACTATATTGATTATAAAAGGGGAAGCATCTGGTATCATCTTTTCTTGAGCAAAAGACATAATGTAAGTTACTGCCATACTTACATCCTTCCCTTATATGAATCTTATCACATTTTTCACCACCAATATTAAAATCTACATCAACTTTATCATGTGTAATACCGGCACCTAAGTGATAGCCAAGGCATTTTTTCACATCTTCTACAGTGACACCTGGAAGTGGAAAAAGGTGATTAGAGAGGTTGAATGACCATAAATAAGGTGATATTATTCTTAGAGAATAAATTTTGGGGTTATTGAAAATGCTTATGGCTTTCTTCCTCCCATTTATCTTCTGCTTTGTCCTCCTCCATGAAATGAATGTGGGGATGATTGTAATTGAAGTACCTGCACAGATGCAGGTATGATCTATAGCGATTAGGAAAATATTAAAAATGGATTTCTGTTTTTCTTGATCTAGTTGAAAGCAAATGGCCCTCTAGGAACCATTCTTTCAATTTATTAGGTTGAGATTTTTTCTTTCACATCTGCTTAACATTTACACTTCCTATGTGCCAAATTATTCAATTCTCCCAGTCTCTCTCTCCTAACCTCAAGCAAGTTTCTCCACTCCTTTTCCCCATAAAGTTAATCAAGGCAACTAATCTCTTACAAGTACACTATTCCCATAAATTCTAATCCTCCTCTACCCAGTACTGTCTCCAACACCTCCTTTCTGTTTATTAAACTCAAAATACATAATCTGCAACTTCACTTTTGTGTTCAGAAAGAAATGTGATTAAAATTTGTACTGAAAAAAAAAATAAAATTTAACACCACAGTCTCCAGGTTCTGAACAAACTAACGCTGGGATATGTGACATCTTCACCCGATGCCCCTTAGCATAGCCTGAATATCTGGTAGTAATATTGTTGCTGGTGCTGCATGCAGCAGGTACTTATTTTCTGATCTCCAAAATCAGCGTGAGAATTGCCTTTTTAAACGTTATTCAAGAGTGATCACTTTAATCCAGCACAAACCCACATATTTCTGAACTGCACATGAGGGAGGATTAAATTTCTACTTTCCTATCTTAACGAGGGCATGGAAAATTCCAGTATGGATGTTAAAGGCTATGAAATCAGTTTCAGCACACTCAAGTGCACCATATGATTTCTAGGAAATACTTCAATTTTATCCTTGTTTTTTGTCACCACCATACTGTTAGAGTGATCGAACACAAAAAAACCATACCAACTAGTAAATTGGATTTAAGGTTTAGGCAGATTTTCTACGCTTTGGGAGTCTCTTCTAAATCATGTCACAGCAATTACTATTCCTACTATTTTCAAGAGGTTTTTTTCAGTTTGTTTTTTTTTTTTTGTTTGTTTGTTTATTATTATTTTTTTTTAATCCCTCTCTGTTATAGACTTAAAATAGAGACTTCAAATAATTCTGTCAGTTAGAAAGGCTGGCTCTAACACCTGTTGAACTCATGTAATTCTCTAATGTCACCAGTGTGCCACAAGCAGCACACACTGAACTGTGTTATTCTCAGTATTGCTCCATATAAACGTGTAGACAGATCGATCGTAGTACATCTCTTTGGATGCCTGGAGACTTGGCCAGAGCATTTTTACCACATCAAGGCAAAAAAAATGCATACCTATTTGAGACATAGCGTGATTGTCCAGCACGTACACAAGTTCATATTTTCCTCCTACAGTTCCAGAGACCGCATAGTGAGTTCCATAAATTTCTAGGAACTTGAAATACTCCCCCTTATCATATTCAGCAGGCAGAGACTTTAAATCATCTAGGAAACTATCTGTGAGACGGACATCACGACTCCGAATTTGGAATCTTCCCAGCTGAATCTTTCCTTTTACATGCAGAAAGGTTTGGTTCTGAATGCAGGAAGAAGAAAAGAGATGAGAGTGCCATTGTGGTATGCAGCACAGAAGGAAAATCTGTTCTATTTTATTTGTAAAGAAACTGCAGCACTTTTAAACATGGCATTCAATTTAGTGTTTTGGAAGAGTGTCAGACTTGTTTGATTAAAACTAAACATTCTCTGATTTAAACTAAAGAAGTAGCATGAGACTTACGTAATTTCAATTCTTCCAGTTTTGCAGAACTGTTCCCTTGCTAATTTCAGCAAGCCCTTTGTGATCTATTTGGCAACAGGTTCTTCTCTTTAAGCACAATGTCTACCAAAAGTGGCTTTCTGACTTTCATAACATTGAAAAGTAATTCTATATAGATAACAGAAGATGCCCACTCTGGGTCAGATGGAGTTTTGTCTTTGTTTGTAGTCAGAGCAGAACTAAGTTCTGTCTTTTTTTGGATGACTTCCCTGTTATTCTCAGACTGTCAAAAGGAAGGGCACAACTCCAGTTAAGAACAAAAGCCCCCAAAATAACATCATAAAATGAAAATTAATGAGGGAAAAATCCACGAGTCATTTGACCCATACATACATTGTAAGTCTAGATACAGCGACTGATGCTTTTGTAACATCCACTCCAGGTGGTTTCATGTCATATCCTAAACTAGGATCTAGATACTGCCCTTAATGTGTGAAATAAAATCTTATGAAAGAGTTACTTAAGAATCTAAGCAAACACATGCCTTCCAAACCCCACTGTTATCTGCATGACTCCCTTAACAGTAGAGCCCAGTAGGAGGTTTATAAAAGGGTCTAGCACCCGACCATCACACTAGCTGGCACCATTTAAAGCATCTTAAACTGCTGACTCAGATACTGCTTAAGACTAGCAGAAGTCTGCAGGCATCTAAATGACTGTGAGGAAATTTTGCAGGTGCAATAGTCCTGCCAACCAGGATATACAAAATCCTTAGATCTCCAGGTGCCCCCAGGCTTCTCCTGGCTTCAACTTGCAGGTGATCTCTGGAGGGTTCCCAGCCAGAGATTACCACTCCACTACTCTGCAGTCACATGAGTTTACAGTGCTAGAACTCAGCTGGTGACAGATTGTGACTCATTCTCTGAACTATCTCCAGGCAAAAATTTGAGGCCAAAACTCCTATCACAGGCCACTTGACTATAAGCAGTCCATAAAACACCTTGAGCTACAGAACCTGATCTTTTGCATCTGTGGAGATTTATGGTTTGAGTTTTTCCATCCCAAGAAAACTCATACCAGTACAAAGTCAGTGTTGTGTGTCAATTTATCCTTGCAGTACAGACCTTTCTCTTTATTTTAATTAACAGATTGTGAATGTTATATTAGTTTTCCCTTATATCCATTTGACCTCCAGAGCTCTGAACTGGTCCTAGATAACAAGGCTGACAAACCTGAAAAATTTTAATTAGTTGAGGCAGATCTATTCTCGCTTTCATGTGGTGCACATCAGCACTATGGAATTGATGTGCCTTGTACATGATGGCAAATCACGATCTCAGACTTTGGCATACAGGGTGAGAAACTGCATATGACTCAGCACACAGCTGCTGGATTAGGCCACGATGTCATGTTGTGCTAGTTTGTGGATAAAGTTAATTTTCTTCACAGTGGCTAGTGTGGAACTCTGTTTTGGATTTGTGCTGAACACAGGGTTGATAATACAGAGATGTTTTTGTTATCTCTGAGCAGTGTTTATACACTGTATAAATTGTACTATTTGTAGAGTATTTTCATTAAAACCTTTAGGTGAATTAAACTCACCCTTTCAGAGAAGCTTTGCAGGATGGAACTTAAGGTTTTATTCTTTCCATAGTAAAACTTCAAATTTCCTTTTAAACCATCTTTGATTCCATCAGTAGGTGTGTATTTCAGAGACAGGTCAGCACTAAAATGGTTCTGGCTTTCCACGTAGACCTCTCTAAACATTTTTGCACGGTCGTGGTAGTATAGCGATGTGAAGGCTTTGTCTGCTTTTGTCTGAGAAAAGATAATGAAAAGGTTGTATAAGAAAAAAACAAGTTTTTTTCTGCCTTTATCTGAGAAAAGGTAAAGAAAGTTTGTATGAGAAAACAAAACAGGCAGTAATAGAAAAGTCTATGTAGCACTTTAAATCTTTTACATTGCTTAGCAATACATTTTCTTACAGCTCTTTTTTCTTTTAAAACAAATCAAATGGAAACAGAAATACCATTCCCTCCACAAACCACCTCATCTCAATCAGTTCAGTTATTCAACTGTGAAGAGAAAACTGCAATGACAATACTTCAGCAAGTGTTAAATCTCAGCATTAACACTGTCAAAGTAACTTATGTGAATTAACAGTTCCTTTACATGGTTTGTGGCTTCCTCACATGGGAAGCAGAGGGGCAGGCACTGATCTTTTCTCTCTGGTGACCAGTGACAAGACCCGAGGGAATGGCCTGAAGTTTTGTCAGGGGAGGCTTAGGTCAGATAGTAGGAAAAGGTGCTTCATCCAGCATCTTGGGTGGTTGGGCCCTGGAACAGGCTCCCCAAAGAAGTGGCCACAGCACCAAGCCTGACGGAGTTCAAGAAGTATTTGGACAACGCTCCCAGGCACATGGTGTGACTCTTGGGCATGCTTCTGTGCAGGGCCATGAGTTGAGTTCGATGATCCCTGTGGGTCCTTTCAAAACTCAGGAGATTTTGTGATTCTGTGTAAGGAATAATAGTCTCCATCTCTTTCCTAGAATGGAGATAAGTTTTGCTAATAGGTCCTGACATCTGAAATGAGTCAGAATTATGATTTTTCCTGCTTTTCTTACAGCAGACAATAGCTAATTTTGTAATACCTATTTCAGTGTTGTTTACTTTAGTATACCTTAGTAGAATATAGAATTTTAATAACTGAAAATGGTTCTACCTCAAAATCAAATATAAGCAATCTTCTTGGGTCAGATTTACTCATTTTGGGCAGGAGCTGGTTTAAACTGTATTTGTTTTATGAAGCTCCTTCTGGCAGAAACAGGCAAAACTTTTGGCAAGCAAAATACTGCTTTGATTTCTGAAATGCATCTGACATTTAAGTTTCAACGATCATCAACATTTTTGGTGTTCAGGCCTCACTGAAAGTCATAGTCTGAAACTCAAAAGCCTATTAAATATTTTTTTTTCAGCGGGACAGAGGAAAACCAAGTAGGACCATAGTATCATAATACTATTCCTGCCTTTTTTTTTCAGTGTCTTTGAAAAATTAGCTTAATTGCTTCTCTACCCAGTAAAAGTTAGGTATCATAATCCTTTCTGTACAACTTCTGCTCATCTCATCCACTCATACTGTAAACATTCCAGACAGTTTCATTTGTTGTTCAAAGGTGCAGCAATGAACATGTGGGAGTTTATCTGGCACAACTGAGCTTAACTGCCAAAGTAAATGATAATATAACTTGCTGTCCTCCAGACTTCAGCGCAATCTTGATGCTAAAAAGCTGCAGCTGCCTGACTCGAGAGATATGCTGAGTCTTCCAAGAAGATGCCAGGATTCAGCATTCAGTTGAACACATCTTAGTTTGCACAGGACTTAAACTTACATCGTAAGTGAGAACAGCCACGTTCCATGGCTTGCGGTAGTATGTCCGTGTGTTTCCATCATACACCTTTTCACAAAGACCATTAAAAAATTCATTGTCAAATGGGCTGGCCATTGGTTGCATCCCTAAAATATTGCTTCTGCAAGAAAAATACAAGAGAGAGGGTATCAGCACCTATAGACAATGGTGTGAAGGCTGGAAATGTCATTTTCTGTAAGAGATGGGAACTGGAGACATGAAACTGAATCTTGTTTCATCCAGGCAGCTTGCTTCATTTCTTGTGGTCTTCTCATCTGAGTAATGCAGATAAGGATACATATTTTTTAAAACTCTTTAAGGACCATGTATAAGAAATAAACAAAAGATGTTAAACATCAAACACAGTGAGAACCTTAGGAATAAAAGGAGGTTAAAATCATTTCTGCTTGACCAACATATTTGTGAGAAAGCATTCCTTATAGATTTAAAAGTACATCTCAAAAGCTATATTTAACCTGGGTTTGGTTTGGTTTTTTTTCTTAACTTATGTTTGTTTGCTGGTAGGAGCTCCGTTATCAACTGTGTACAACACTCATCAAATCATAGAAGGAATATATATCTACTCCTAGTATTGTCTCTTCATGCAGGATGTGACCTGGTGAAACAGCAGTATTTTTTGTAGCATAAGAAAGGAAATCTGAATCATTACAAAACAAGGGAGGGAAGCACATTGGCTGTAAAGTTCTTTGCATCTATATACTGATGCACAAGAAATACTTCCAAAAATAACTGCTCCTTGGAGGATTCAGTGTGATTTTTTTTTGCTCTTCTGTGCCTGGTTCATATATTTGAATCTTTTCAGTATTTACAACACATACATCTGAGAAATGCCTGTACCTATCTGAAAGTAAAAAGTGGTAATCAAATCATTAAAGTCTCCAGCATCAATACTGCATATCTATACAAGGTTTTCTCATGGGATTTTAGTAATAGATTGTAGTAGAAATAATAAAGAAGCTACTTCTAAAATTGCATAAGTTCTTGGTTTACAAAAATTACTTTTAAAATTGTGTAAGTGTTTAAACAGAAGGATTTTTGCTCTTACACGGTAAGAAATGAAATTAAAAGGATGATCCTTTTCATTAAACACAGGGTGGTGCTGTACTACACTTTTATTTTCATCTGCTCAGTTTGTATAGCTGTCTTCTAACTCTGTAGATAAACAATATGTCATGCTTTCTTTTTGTTTAAAACTAAAGAAATGCAACAGGGTCTGAGAA
>JAYRBT010000093.1:58633679-58653059 GCA_036023395.1 Myiotriccus ornatus | reverse complement strand
CTGGAGAAGAGGAGGCTCAGGGGTGACCTCATCACTCTCTACAACTCCCTGAAAGGAGGTTGTAGCCAGGTGGGGGTTGTTCTCTTCTCCCAGGCAACCAGGAGTAGGACAAGAGGGCATGGTTTTCAGCTCTGCCAGGGGCGGTTTACAGAGGAGGTTTAAGTTGGATATTAGGAAGAAATTCATTACAGAGAGAGTGATCATACATTAGAATGGGCTGCCCAGGGAGACGGTGGATTCTCCATCCCTGGAGGAGTTTAAGAAGAGACTGGATGTGGCACTTAGTGCCATGGTCTAGTAACCATGGTGGTGTTGGATCAAGGGTTAGACCTGATGATCTCAGAGGTCTCTTCCAACTTGGTTGATTCTATGGTTCTATGATTCCGTCTCTTTGCCCTGACACAGAAAGACTGTGATTAGATTCAACACGGCACTTTTAATGTGAGTCCTTTCTTTTTCCTTCTCATGAGCAGTTAGGGGTCAGCTTTTTTCTCCAGTGCTGTTGAGGTTTACTGCAAGGTGTGTGTATGTCAAACACTGACTAAGCATGCGTGCTTACATAGATCAGAATGATATTTCCACCTGGCAACTGATAAAGATTTTTGAAATTGTAATTCCATTTCAGTTGCACTTACCCTTTGTTATATAAGGATTATAACTCAAAAGTAATAAAGAAAAAGAAAAGTGTGTACATCATCTCTTAGAAATGTCTCTAGGAAAGTCTAAGATCTAGAAGGTAGTTGTATAGAAGATAGAGGGCCAATGCAGAAGTTGTTTCAGGGGAAATGTCGTCTGAATATTAAAATAAACACAACAGTTTTGATTATAACTGTTAAACACTGAAATAGGTTACCCAGGGAAATGCAGGGAACAGGTTACCCTGGAAGTATTCAACACTGTTTGACAGGACTCCTGGATAACCTAATCTAAAGCCCTGTTTTGAACAGACCATTGTACAAGACCTCCGCTAGTCCCCTTCAACCTAGACTTTTCAATGTATTCTGCAGTTCTATGAAATTCTGTAAAGTTGTGGTGTATTCAAAATTTTACATAGCTCTTCAGCCTCTTCAAAAACAACTTTCATCTGTAATTAGCTCATCTTACAGATAGTTCATAATAAGCAAGTAATGCTTGAAAAGTTGCTGTACAGTATTCTATAAAATATTTTCCCACCGCTTAACAGACAGTAACATCAACAGTGGAAAGAAATTAGAATCTACTGCTCTAGCAAATGATTGAGAATAAGCTTGTTGCTTCCGATATCTGTAAGATGCCTGCATATATGACCTTTTCATTTCCTTACTGATGTAGGACTGTAAACCTCTGAGTAACAACGTGTATTCTGACACCTCAGGGTGAAGACTGACAGGTTCCTTAAAGATATATTGAGATGTCTAAGAGGATTTCTAAAGACAGATGTACATCTTGTTCCTAATGATTATCAAGTATTCAGATGCTAGAGAAGTTTATAGTGAAGCATATTTCTGAACTTCACTGGAGGTGATAACTGAAAGCAAGAACTTCGCAGACAAGCAAGGAAATCAAAATATGTTCCCTGTGATTCTTTATTGAGAGGTTAGAGGAACAGGAGGGTAGTCCTTGAAAAGCAAAAGCCATTTCACAATCAGAACACAGAATTGTTTGCACCTTGTCTTGGATTGCACAATACACTCTATATAGCCTCTGGCCACAGAGCTCTGGTGATTTATTGTTGAGCCATACTTCAAAATAGAGGACTGTTGAGTTCATCAGCTACAAAAGTGAAGACTCAAGAACAAGCCTTGGTTTCTTAATTATCACTGGCCAAGAGAGAAGGCATGGCTCTCTTGAATTTGGAGACATGATAGCATCACATGAGGGCATAACCTTTGCCCACTGTAGTTGCTAGCACCATCATCAAGCTGTTTTTGATACACTGGGAAGCCAAGCTGCTGGCCAAAGATGCCTGCTATGGATTCACTGTAGTAATTGTATCTTCTGGCAGGACTGTTTATAAATGAACATTTCAGTCCTGTGCTTTAATTGGATTGAATGCCAAAATAATAATAATAATAATCATCAAAACATGACAAGCAAGTGCCTGACCAACGTAGTGGCCTTCTGTGGTGGGGTGACTACATGAGCAGACAAGGCTACATATGTCATATATCCGGCTTTCTGCAAAGTCTTTGACACAGTCCCCCACAATATCCTTCTCCCTAAATTGGGAAGAGATGGTTTCAATGGGTGGACTGTTAGATGGATAAGAAAGTAATTGGGACAGTCGCATCCAGAGGGACGTGGTCGATGGCTCAGGGTCCCAGTGGACATCAGTGAGAAGTGGTGTCCCTCAGGGGTCCACACATGTTCATATTTAACATGTTAATTGTATGTATTTATTGTATTTATATGTATATATATTTAATATATTCATTAAGACAGTGGGATCAAGTGCACCCTCAGCAAGTTTTCAGATGACACCGGGCTGAGTAGTGCTGCTGACACACCTGAAGGATGGGGTGCCATCCAGAGGGACCTGGACAAGCTTGACAAATGGGTCCATGGAAATCTCATGAGCTTAACAAGACCAAGTAGAAGATACTGCACCTGGGTCAAGGTAACCCCCAGTATCAACACAGGCTGTGGGATGAACAGGCTGAGAGCAGCCCTGGAGAGAAAGATTTGGGGGTGCTGGTGGATAAGTGGCTGGATGTGAACTGGCGATGTGTACTCACAGCCCAGAAAATCTAATGTCCTGGGCTGCATCCAAAGCAGCATGGGAAGCAGGTGAAGGAGAGGGTTCTGCCACTCTATTCTGCTCTGATGAGACCTCACCTGGAGCACTGCATCCAGCGCTGGGGTCCCCAGCACAGGAAGGATATGGACCTGTTGGAGCAAGTGCAGAAGCCGCCAAGATAATTAGAGGGAGAGAGCACCTCTCCTCTGAGGAAAGGCTGAGAGAATTGGGACAGTTCAACCTAGAAAATAGATAGGTTAGGAGTGACCTAATTGTGACCTTCCGGTACCTGAAGGGAGCCTACAGGAAAGATGGAGAGGGATTTTGAGTTTGTAGTGACAGGACAAGGGGGAATGAATTAAAAGAGAATAGGTTCATATTAGATGTTCAGAAAAAATTCTTACTGTGGGGGTGGCGAGACACTGCAAGAGGTTGCCCAGGGAGGTTGAGGATGCCCCATCCCTTGAGGTGTTTAAGGCCAGGGTGCACAGAACTCTGAGCAACCTGGTCTAGTGGGAGGTGTCTCTGCACATGACAGGGGTGGTCAGGACTAGATGATCTATAAGGTCCCTAGCTTAAATTTCCCCTCTTTCAGTGTGTACCCATTACTCCTTGTTTTACCATTACAGTTCCTGCTGAGGAGTCCCTCTCCAGCTTCCCTGTAGGTCCCCTTCAGACACTGGAATGTTGCTCTGAAGTCTCTGCAACCTTCTCTTCTTCAGGCTGAACAACCCCAACTTTCTTCATCTGTCTTTGTAGGGCAAGTGCTGCAGTCCTCTTATATCAACTTTGTGGCCCTCTGGACTTGCTCCAACGTGAGACTTACAATTTTTTCATCACTTACTATTGGCCATTCTTATTAATGACATATAGATATTTCTGACAGAATAGCGGTTCTTCGTTCATGAAGACTGGCCATTATAGCTCTTTAGTTGTTCCCACGTGATCATTTCGTAGGGACTAAGCCTTAATTCACTTCCTAGTGATACTTGCAGTGAAAGCACAAAAGCTATATTTCCAAAGATTAGAAATAGGCAGACTTTAAATAGTAAGAGAAGTACTGTTGGCATAAAATTGCGCGTCTTCAGAAAGAAATAGATTAAGTACTTTAACGCTCAGTGTGCAACAGAAAATAGGTGCCTAAGCTTCACCACCCTGCAAGAATATGGCTTCAATTGCTATCAGTTACCTTTGTTGTGTCACACACATCCAAAATAAATGGATACAGCATTGCTATTTGACTCCTTGAAATACAGCAAGAAGTAGCTTGCCTTTTTATAGGATAACTAAGCAAGCTGCCATAAGAAATGTCTGCACTAGATGCTTATACTCTGTGCTAAGAGAAAAAAAAAACAGTAGAGACAGCTGCAGAAGACAAAGAACACTTACCTTCTGCTTTCCTCCAGAAGTGAGGTAACCATCCCTAAACTGCATAGTACGGATATAAGCTGCAGGATAACACACCTGATTCTCATTTTGTAGCTGAATAGACTAAAATAGCCATGACCTAATTTGTAATTTATTTATTTGTTCCTTTTGTTATTTATTACCAAGAGAACAAACAACAGTGTTTACCAAAGAATGCCAGTAATGGGTCAAAACTGCCTTACGGTAAATGCTCTAAAGTCCACTTTTCAGAAAATTCCACTTTTTCCTCTGAATGGGAACTGGAAAATACTGTGGAGTAGTTTCAAGATTAAAAATAAACCAATTTTGTTTAATAGTATCTTTCTAATATAGGAAAGACATTATGTATTGAATTAGAGAACCATTAACTGCTTAGTAAAAAAGCTGTCATTACAGTGACTCACGTAAGGAACAAAGAGTTCCTAAAGCAGAGCTGTTTACAAGAACAAGTTCACTGTCTAACATCTTTGGAATCCTCATTTGGAGTAATGGAGGATTAAAGTCCCAAGATTCTTTTTTTATTTCTCCCCCAGCCAATATAAAAGAACAACACACCATTTTTTGTGGTTTTGAAGGAGACTAAAACTCTTCTAGCTTTTAGTCTGTCACCAACATCCAAACCACAATCCAGCTCTTTAGAAGTGCATTCCTTTTGAGTACTTTACTGTAATCCAGATTTAAGGCATCATGTGTTGGACACAGTCACAAGACACAAGTCACTCATAAATAACCTGCTGTTTAGCTGTTAAGAATTGAGTATCCGGCTGCAAGCTTAAAACAATCATCCAGTGTAAGGATATTCCAAAATATCATGGGTAGCTAAAAAAAAAAGTGTGCTTTTAATATTTTCTGTTCTCTGCATTTTGTGATGGGGAAGAGGAAGTGTGTGAGATAGGGCAGGGCAGTTTTTTTCCCTATTCAAACCTTAATTTGGAACAATTCACTTAAAAAAACTTAAATCTGCTGCAGCTCCAGTCCAGCTTGATGAGCCCAGTTGCACTTAACTCATCTGTTAGGCAAGAATGCAAGACACAGACACTTGCAATGCTGTATTGCTTCATCATACCTGCTTTCACAGTTTGTGGTTCTTCAGGGAGAGATTCAGGGTAAATAGCTATTCAAAGCAAACTAGCAGACCAGCAAGCAACTTCGGCCAGCTTGTCCTGCTAACAAGCTCTGAGTGATCACCCTGGCAGCCATTTCAAAATTCCAGTGTAGTAGGACTGTAAACTTAGCCTTGACCAGCAAACAGTGATTTAGAACTTTAATTCAACTGTGGGTAAACATACTCCTTAACACAGACACCAAGACAGTCAATAATCTTTTTATTTCTAATGGTACTAAGTTACATGTTGCCTTGCAGTCAAGGAAAAAAATAATAATAGTTAAAACTCTGATTCTGTGCAAAACCCCCTAAGACCTGTATTTCAAGCTGGACACCAATTCCTTTGCAATGAGTTGTTTTCAAGCCTTAATCATCAAAGAGTATTAAAAATAAGCAAGTCTAAAACAGAGGCTTCCTAGTAGATTTATCTTTTTATCACCATCTCTATTAAAGGAGTTGTATAATTTGAGCATAAGCTACATGTTCTAATTAAGAATTTCCCAACATCAATTTACTTCTCCTGCAAAGTTGGGTAACACAAGCTGAATTAATGAAACTTCTGAATACAATGCAATTTAAGTATCCAGCTTCCATGGTCCTAAAGAAAGCAGCAAGAAAGCATCTTCGGTAGCTGCCTACTCAAGTTGAGCAGCTAATGGGACAAGATTCTAGTGACAGTTTACTAAATCAATTGGAGATTTCATTTTTTAATGTGGCATGACATTGTCAATCAGGTCCAATGCAGGAAGTAAGAGGAAGACTGCCATCAGACAGCTATCGAACCTGTGAGGAAAAATTCTTAGCAGGCTCTGAACTCCTAGTGTCAAATACCCCACAAAACTGATCTACAGAGGACGGAATAAACAGCCACACGTTCCTTTGGTATGAAGAGTTGCTTCTGTTTAATATCATTAAGTAACATCACTTGAGATACTACAGTTCATATAACAATGTAACATCCATAAGTTTCTACATTTCCAGTTTGAGACAAATACTTAAATTTGTGCCTTTTTTTCCTTTTTTTTTTTTTTCTATTTATTTTTTGCATTGCAGAAAGTGCAAGAGAGGTTTATATACAAGACTAATTTGAGTGAATGGCTGAATTGGGTACTAAGGCTGTATTCAAGTTGACTTTCTTAGCTTTCTTAGCAGTTCAGCAACTGCTTAGGCATTTGATTTAACAATACCATTTCAAGTTTATACTTACTATTACCAGAAAAACCTCTGACACATCAGTCATCACCACTGGCCAAGAATGTAGCTGTTACAGTCAGTTGTAACTAATCTGTTAGTAAAGAGGTTCTTGAAGAAAGACATGTTTTTCAGGAGTACTAACTCACATTAATGGCTAGAGGTGGTGCATCCATTCTCAAGGAGTCTGGGCATGGAGTGAAACCATTATTGTCCTTTTGCTTTCTAACATAATGGAAACATGCTATGCTACACCATGCGACAACTCAAACTGAGAAACATCAGCAACATTCACTGAGACATAAGCAAGAAGCCTACCTGCTTGTTCCATTTGTCTGCCAAGCCACCTTAATAGTAAAGTAATCTTAGTAGATTTCCCTCCCTGAAAAATGCCATATTAGCACCAAAACAGCTGTTAGTGTCCACAACTACCTCAAAGTTCTGCAAGAAGTTTTTCTGCTTATCTGACTCTACAGTGTAGGCCTCTAGTACTCAGGGCTTCAGCAGTGCTGTTACAGACCCCGCAGTCCCTTTATTAAACATTTATGGCAGAATGATAATTCTACTTTTAGTGAAATAGACTAGTATTAGACTCTTTTCCTCTACATACAGTTAAATTTTTGTGGCTAAGAGACCAAGTAATGTGTCCAGTCACCAATTAGAACTGAGTAGCATCCACTTAACTTTACAACTGGCTGCTGCTGTGATAATAGGCAACAAACGTAGCTGTTTAAGGTGTGGAGTTTAGCTACTAATTCAACACCCTTAGCCGCAGGTAACACCTCTACCCCAGGTACATTAAGTTCCTCTATTTTGGGACAGTAAGTGCTACATAAAAGAAAAGTGATCATATTTACAAGACACATGACAGTTCTGCTAAGCTCTTTTACAGAAGATTGCAAAGAACTAAAGTAAAGTTAACATCCACCAATATGAATTTGGGTTTCCAGCGTGAGTCAATATCCCCATTTGCTTTGCCCTGAATTATCGTCTTCACAGCATGTTCTTTGAGTGTTCATGCTTCAATCCCCCTGGATATGCTTTAGGTTGCAGACATCATGGAACAGCAGCAAGAGTGACAGACAGCAAAGTGAAACATGTAGAAAAATCATGTTGAGAAGAGGTCCAGTTATTCCATTTGTCCTTTTCTGATTACACCTAGTATGATAGAAAGGAATTAGCGTTAGGATGGTTGTAAGCTATAGCTTTATTCCTTAAACTAGCTTAGAGCCACTAAGAACAAAACTAAAGGAATAAATATCAATACTTGTGTCAAAAGCTAGACAGTATTTCAGGGAAAGACAGAGTATGGAAGAGGAACAGATTTGCTGAATCAACAGTTCATGTTCTCTAGTCAATGGTATAAAAGTTAGAATTATGTTAGTTTCTAGTAACAAAAACTCTTATAACAGCTTTTGATTAAAATCAGAGTAAGGCTATAACAGACTTACTCTAATTTTACTCCAATTCACCAGGAGTCCAAAGCTGCAATTATTTAGGTGATTGAATTTCAGAAAGATGTATGGGGCACTGTATGCTAAGATGGTGCTACAGATATCTGAAGGTATTAAGTCAGCCCCTTTGAGTTCTGCAACACATATTTACTCATTAACTTCCCTCAAGGAAACGAAATCTAGATCTACTGTGGCACTGAGATTTATGTCTGTGGAAGAATAAAGTCTTTATTTCTAAGAAAGCAAAGCTGGCTAGGCTGAGACAGAATGCAGCTGTGTACAAGTCTGAGTAGAGGTACTCTAACAGACTTGTTCTTTTAGGGACTGTTTGCCATCTTTCAGAGAGCATTAGCATTAAAGTACTGTAGTTTTTAGCCAGCTCTTTATCAAACATTTCCTCAGTCAGTTTCAGAGAATGATGTAGGTTGTTTTACCAGTGGAAAACTTACCTGATCTATGCAAATGGGTTGCCAAAATTATCCCCAAAAGGATCAGAATGTAGTTTCTGAGATTCCTTTTAAAGAAAGAGAAATAAGCTGTTAGTGGATTTCCAGGTTTCACCAGATTACTATGCACGTCTTTCTCGAGTAGTTCATGTTACAAATATCTGGAAAGAATACCTCAAAGTCCCTGTAAAAAACACACTAACTGTACTGCTTTAACAAGAGAAGAGGGCTCTAAGCTGTCTTAGCAGTTATCCTAGTACAAGATGAAGTATCTTTCAGAACAGCCATGTGTGGTTACTCAACAGTTCTTTAGAGCTGAGATGGGGGAGTCACACTGAGATCTCTTTCCATCAAATGCTTGAAGTCTAAAGTCAGTATTCTGGAATTGGTCCAGAATTTCCACCAGGGGCTTCAAGTGCTGTGTCCAAAATGGAATAATGTGGTGAAGCCACTTCCTCACCCAAGGAGTAGTGAACATGAAATCTCTCATACATTCAGCTAGAGAGCTGCACAATCCACACTGCTAAGTCTACTCTAAAGAGAGGTAAGTATAACCAAAGTGGAATATGTATGCAGCTACAGTATTCTATATGCTTTTGGAGAAGCTCCCAATACTGAAGAACCTTCTGCTAGTGCTTGCAGCTTGGGGAACTGGTTATTGAGCCAAGCCAAATGGAATAATACTTTGTTAGCTTTCTTGTAACAAATACACCTTGTTAGATTACATACTAGCCTCGAACATGCAAAATGTTTTTGTCACACAGCCTCTAAAGCCAGAACTAACCAGTGTTCAAACATAGGTACCCCTGTAATTAAAGAGAATGAAAGATTTTTAGTGGGTTTTTGTGGTGGTGGTGGTGTTGTTTTGCTTTTTACTACTTACAGATGAGGGACTGAAAAGATCTGTTTTAGCTTGACTTTCAAATAGGCCATCAGCTGGCAGTGCACTTTGTCGAGGAACAGGCTTTGGTGGTTCTAAGAAAGAGAGAGACCACTATGACCACTTAACAGCTTTAGCCAGTACTTAGCTCTGCCTGTATAGCAACAGCAAAATTCATATAATTAGAAACACAAAAAGCTTACATGAAAATTGCTTTGACTGACCTCACAGTTTTAACTCCTGGTTGTCACTCACTAAACTTAAGCTAGATGGAAATTCTAACATTGTACAGACTTAAGTGTACCTTATTCTAGTCAAGTAGTTCAGGCACTAGGGGAGAGTGTTTAGCCAGTGTAGTTCTTCAATTTGTTAGTGGAGACAGTCCTTCAACCCTCTGTTTCAGTGACTATTAACTCAAATTTTTAGTTCTGTCAGAAAAGACTGATCAGCCATCCCAGTCCCCGAGCAGTTACCCAATCAGAGGAAGGGAGAAAAGGAAAAAAAAAAAAAATCAAAATGTTACCAGGCATTTTAGCAGACAACTCACTAACTTCCATATCATTATGATCTGTACTATCTTGAGGAATACCTACTTTACAGCTGAAGTAATTGCTGAAAGCTCCAAAAGTACCTGAAAGACTTTGCTGCTCTCCTCTCCTTGCTGGTACTGCAGGTGGCTTTGTCAGCTGGAAGTCTTTGAACATTTCCTTGACATTCTTCATCTCTTTATCCCCAAGTGGATCCAGAGCAATGAAAGCATCACTCTCTTTCTTGGATGGCTCCTTCTGTGATGGAGTTCTGGGTGGTGGCTGAGGTGTTGCTGACAGGGAGGGCAATACAGGTGGTGATGGAGGAGGTAGTGGTGAAGATGTGAACATGCTGCTCTGGAAGGTATTTGCAGCACTGGATGGTTGTGGCCAAGGACTAGGTGAAATTTGTGCTGGTTGTGGCCAGAGACCAGAAGACTGAGTGGCTGCTGGACCAAAAGATGCAGATTGGTTCCAGCCTGGCACTGCTTGAGTACCGAATGCTAGTGATTGGGTAAATCCTGTAGGCTGAGCACTTATCACAGATCCAGGAAAGACTGATGTAGTTTGAGAGAAGGAATGTGTCTGTGTAGTCCATGGTGAAGTTACTGGCAAGCCACCTGGGGGGAGATTGTTGTTACATAACACTTCAGTCAATTGAAGACCACAAGCAGGAGTGTGTCAGTTCTACAGAGGGTACCAGCAAAACATTTTCATGTACTCTTTGCAAAAATCTCTTGGTTTACACTTACGAATCAAAACATTCAGGGAGTCATGGGGGTAGGAAAAGAGGGTTAATTTTTTACTTTGCTGCATTTCAATGCTGGAAGAAAAAAACTGAGGCTGACATAAGAGAAGGAGGAACACACTTAGTGCTAGCACAGAAGTGACAGATGCATTTGCCATATAGTTACTTCTGTGTAAATGATTATTAAGACTGTGCAGCAACTTTACCCTGGCCTTACAACTTTTACTTGGCTCACTTGAACCTTGGGTACCTGAAGCAGCAAATTGCTGTCAAAGTTAAAGCGAAAACCCCTGATCCAGTTAAGAATGTAGAATTTAGGCCTCTATTCACAGAATGAAATAGTTTAGGCCAGATTAAAGGATTAAAGGACACAGCACTACACAAGAAATAAAGTAAAAGCTAGAATCCCTGTTTTGATGTTAGCAGATGTCTCAGACTGAAGCAGGACTTTCACTTTGTAAACCAACCTGGACCAGCCACTGAATGTGCTGTGAAGAGGTCCAGCGAACTAGTTACAACAGGTCCTGTTTGTGGCACTGAGCTCAAGGTAAAGGTCTCTGTAGTTGGCAGAAAGAAGTCTGAGCTGAATAAGTCATTCGATCTAGTCTAGAAAAAAAAAAAGTTTTTGTGAGATGGCATTGGCAGAACATATGTGGCATGATCAAGGCTCCCTAGCCCAGAGATACAAGCTTTAATTTCATCTAAACCAGAGTATGGAGCTTTGATGTATCATTTAGACACCATATATAAGAGTTTCAGACATCACTATTTTGTTCATGCCTGTGACATTAATTAGGTATAATATATAGTAGTCACAAGTCAACAACAGAAGAGTAGGACTTGAAATGACTGAATTATTTGTTATCATAATAAGCTCCCCTCTGTACCCCACCCCTTTAAACACTATTGCTCAGTCTCCATTGACCCCTGCAGTTGTGGCAAGGCCAGCAGCTGAGTTTTGCATCATTTGAGTACAAGACAAACAAAGCTGACCCACTGCTACCCTGTGTCTACTTGGGCAAGTCACTGAGATTGCCCTCAATAGGCAAATACTGAGAAAGTACATTGATTTTTGTAAGTTGATACTAATATTTCATTGTTATGAAACCATAGGTTAATGGGCATACTGCTATCATAACAGGTTCAGGCATTATATCAAGTGTCAATATGCTTAACAGCATACTTACCAGACCTTTACAGAAGTTTGGCAGCATTAAGGAAGAGAGTATAGAATTTAGTGACCATAGGTACTATGAAGCATTCACGAATATAAGAAGGTACTGTGGCTGCAGGGAGGTTTGAGTAAGCATGGCAGGCAGAAGAGAAACAGATGTTTTGTGAAGTTATTTAGCCAGTTACACAGCATGAAGAAAGAAAAGCTTCCTTCACCCAGCTTCTCCAAGTAAAAGCATGCATATCATCATAAATTACTTGAACATTGTTCACCTTGACAGACCTCCTTCCTCTTCCTGGTTTGGTACTCTGTGGTGGTGGGCTAATTGTTATAGACTCATGTGTCATGAAATGCATATTGTTTTCGGAATCCAGCTTTACTCCATTCTGCAGAGATAATCCTTGGCAAGGACCGTTCACAAGCCGGTTTGATGGGACTTTAAGAAAGTCGTTCTGTTTTCTGTCTGGTACCCCATCTGGAGCTCTTGCTGCAGGCGGCTCATTCTCAAGTGGCCACTGGCTTGTTAGTGCTTTTTGTTTGCCAGTTCTATTAGAAATCTGGTCAAACTGTTTACCAAAGTGGTCAGCATTACCATTTGAAGCACCATTACCCACTGATGTCAAGGGACTCAGATTTTCCTTCTTCTGATCAGATATTAGAGAATCAAATGAAGACGGTGCAGATTGGTCAGGCTGTGTGAAAGGATCATCACTGAAAGGGTCTGGATTAGGTGTGGGAAAGAAGCTGAGATTGGTAGGCAAAGAATTCTCAGGCAAGAAGGGTGGCTGTGCCTTTGGTTGTGGAAGAGAGGCTGTGATGCCATTCAAGAAGAGATCCTCTTTTGCAAAAGTTTGTTTGGTCTCAATTTCAGAATTAAGGTCCACTAACAAAATCTCTTTAGCTTCCTATTTGTTCAGAGAGAAAAATAAGATTAGTTTTATGTAGGATTTGCTGCACGGTGCAAAAGCTCAAAGAAAACAGCTGCAAAAGACATTCTAGCATCCAATACATTATACTAGTAAATATTCAAAGTCACATAGGCAAGCACTGTAGCCAAATCACAACTGAAAGCACCTTTCTACAGATCCCATAGTTAGATATCAGATACTTGTTCTTCAGTCTAATGACTATAGAGTCATTAAGCACTAATTATACCTAGGATTTCACCTGAGTCAGAAACCCCTATTCTTAGTTCTTAGTTTTTAGTTTTGACAAGTTGTGAAATCACATTCTTATTGTGATTTCAAGTTGCAGTCTCAACTTCAGAAGCTCAACTGGAGAGTTATTTGCCAGTAAAGATGTTAATTCTCCACCAAGCACACAGTAGAAGGGTAAGACTTAGTGTCTATAGCTGGTTTGACAGCACCAATTATATCATGGCTGATGGTGGCTTATAGTGATAGGATTTTTGGGCCATACTGTGGTATGACAAGGTTTATGCACACTTCTGTGCAATTAGGCCAAATTTTGAGCTACAGCTACTAGAATGACGTTAGCTACTATATTTAGTAAGTTAGTACTTCTATAGCCCTATCCCACTAGTACACTAATGATCACTAGAGAGGTGTCTCAGTAAAACCATTACTTATTACTAGGACTAAGTTGTTTTCAAAGCAAAAGCCAAGACAGTAAAGCTAGACTCTACTTACTGTGGGACTGCTCATATCAGGAGGTGTTGACATATCCCCAAACAAGTCCATCTGGTCAACTGCCTGAGGCCAGAAATATTGAAAGAATTTGTATCTGTTAGAGCTCTTAGAAGTGCAAGCATCAAGCACTATGCAGATTTACTGTAAATGCATGTATATATACTGCATTTCCCACAAATATGGAGACAGTCAGGAATGAACTCCTTAATGGCATCAGCATAAAGTTCTATAATTTAACCTACCAGTTTCATTTTTTCAGCTTGAGCAGCTTCACCACCATTCTGTAATAGATGGATGTAAGTGTCAGCAATAATTGGAATATCAAAACTAATCTCAATCAAAGGACTTGCAGGTTTTAAAGCGCATGGAAAGAGGAAGTATGAGGGAGATGACTTCTTAGTTCCATACAACCCTTTTATTCCCATTTCAATGTAAGAAGGTGTCTGATATGCAGTCCATAATGCTAGCAGTGTAAAGAAAGCCAAAGCTAGTTGTGGTGCAGCAGCATACCTATCAAGAGAGGCTGAGTTGGAGTGACTTACCTCAGTCTTACTTGCTTCTTCACTCTAAAGAAAAAAAAAGAAGCCTTTTAGTACCAAGATATAATGTAGAATATCACAAGTCTCTCACTTTGGAGGAGGTTACCAGATCCAGGCAATCAATACAAAGGCATCCAATACTGGTTGGTAGAACTACCAAGCAGTAACTTCAAGTGTTCCTGGATTTACACAGACCTCAGTGTCAAATCTTAAAAGAGCTCAAAACTTAGACAAAACTGAAGAATATTTTATTTCTATTCAGAGTAATGCAGTAGCTATATTTTTGCTCACCTTTTTGCTTTCTTCTTCTTCTTTCTTCTTCATATTATATATTAGTTGGAAGAGATCCTTAAGATCAACAACTAGAGGCTCAGCCTGAAAAAAAGTGTAGATTTTAGGCCATGTACTACTTTCCCCTGTACTTCTACTGAAGAAATGTCTGCTATAAGCCAAACTTTCCTAAATAGTGCAAGAGTTGGGTTGAGATAACAGGAAAAGCAAGCGTTTAAAGGCCTTTTTAGTCTTCATACAAGAGATCTTATGCAGAATCTAAGGGAATGGAGTCCAAGCAGTTTAGAATAGTTGTTAACTCCACAAGAAAAGTGGCTCTATTTGTGCTAAGCCTGCTATGTTTTTGCTAAAAAGGTTGGAGTGCAGTACTTCAGAAGTGCCCAGAAGTGCATGACAGTCCTAGAAGTGCAAAAATTTATCTAGGTCTTCTGGCAGTCTCCTCAGAGGAAAAACATTTTGCATTTGTCTCTTTTTTAACAAACTCCAATACTGAACCTAGAGAAAGCTTCTATAGGTAACACTACATTTATTTTAAAAGGCGTACAAATAGCAAATGAGCAAGGCCAGCACAAGGTAAGATTATCGTCACCTCAAATGTTTAAAGCAGAGAGCAGCTTTAAATCATGATGCTTTAAATGATGATAGTTTAATGTGAGTTAGAAAGTATGGATTTCCCTGCACGTCCATTGACAAGAATGTTGTTGCTGAGAGGGTGGCAGGTTCAGCTCTACTGCTTTGGAACTTTTGCTTTAGGCATACAGCAGCTGTCTCAATGTCTAGAGTAGGACAGGTCCCCCTCTTCAGCCACTGCCGTTCCCTCAAGCAGAGAATCCACTGAACAGCTCTCACTGTTACATCTGCTCACCATCCTCTTCTAATCAAGGGTTTTAGACAGGCAACTGCGAGAAGAGTAATTTAAAAAGTTATCAGCTTTAACAGGGAGTACAGCTGCAGCAGACTAGAGCTTACTTCTCAGCTAGAAAAGTTTGTGTTGAAAACAACTAGCAGCAAGTCAAGAGCTGTCTACAGGTTGGCTGAGCTTAGAGGCTGGCAAGCAGCACCCCATGGTGAAATGAGGGAATAGACTCCAGAGTACATACAAAAGGCTTTTGTACTTAATCTACAATTCCAGTGAAATCAGTACGACACAGAACATTTATAATACAGTGAAACAGACTTAGGAGAGGGTCCTCTATAGCTGCTAATGAAATAATAACATGCTACAACAAGGAGCCCCTCAATCCCACCTGTAGTGGGTTTGAAGCGGCCAACAGGTTCTCCAGGAGGGCAGGCAGGGACGTGTAAAAGAAATTTCTACCTTTGAAGTCTTGATTGATCATTATAAATGACTGTTGTAAAAACATCATAATGGCAAGCTAATAAATAATAAATACCTAACTTCAGGTTGTTTATGATGCTACATAATTCTCACGAGTATTTCTAAGTAGCTTGTCTCCACTACTGTTTATGTACAGACTCTCCTCTTCTTTCAAGAGAAACCTTGCACCCAGGATTTTTGCATAGGAGGAACCTATCACAGAAGGATCAGAATCCCTCACAGAAGCAACTCTAGGAGGACAAGGCCTACCATTCACTGGCCATGGAATCACTGTTGCAATTGAGTAAATGATTTCTCTGCTGCACAAGACGAAGCATCACAAGAGCCAGACCAGTGGAAGTCTATATTCCTGTTAATTCTAAATGAAGCTCGGGCTATTTTACTCAAGAATTAGCATTCTCATTGAGAGAAGCAAATGATAATGGCACTGTGCATCTCAGTAATGACTTGCATGGTGCATGGACAAATTAAGCATTGTTAATCAGAGTAAGCAAGACTACTTGAGTGTTTCGTTTTGGACTACAAAGAAGCTGTACAAGACAGAAGCCAGTGATGATACAGTCAGTTCCTATGGTCCTCCGCTCAAGAAAAAATTTATCCATCTCTGCTGGTATTCCCTAGAGGAATTCTGTAGGATTACCAGCAAAACACCATACCCTTATCACAAACTAAGTGTCTACACAGTAGCAGGTGGAAGAGGGTGTCTGATCCATACCTGTTGTGCTGTTTTTATGGCAAAAAATTGGTGCTGGCCTTCTCCTCCACATATATAACCAAAAGCACGGTTGTCTGTTACATCCCGAGCAATAAAGGAGATTTTGTTTACTGGATGTTCATGCTCTATAACCTAGAATTGGGAAAAAAATAACTATTGGTTTAAATTGCAGGAGACACACCAGCTGCAATTCTCTGCAGTTAAAATGACTGAGACTGTTAAAAAACTTCAGCTCAAGACTCAGGTTTACCACCCTTTGACTAACCACAGTAGGATGTAGCTGTATTTCTGGCAGGAGGCTTTAGCATTATGACCCACTTCACAACCCAATTTTTATATGTGGAAGTGGGGCACAGTGCCGCTAAGGAATCTAGTTTGGATTGGTTTAACTTCCAAATGTCTCACTTGCTTTAAGAATCACATTAAGAAAATGTGCTATATCTTACCCCAGTTTTCTCATCTATTATCTTGATACCGGAGAGGGAGATGTTTACCCAGATCTTCTGTTTGTGTTGACCCTGGGAACGGGCTGCCACTGCCATTCCCTAAAGAGAAGGAGCATCAAAATATCAATGAGAATTCTCTAGATGGAGCTTTAACTCGTTCCCTTGTATTCCTCATGGGCCTGTGGCTGTGACTACATTAGTGTTAACCCAGTTATTTCTATGCAACTGTAGAGTTAGAGCAGCATTCCTCATGCAACATATGCCTGCATAGGTTTGAAGTGATACTCAGAACTAGTCTGCTTTGTAAACATTTTAGAGCTTTAAAACTTATTTTAGTTCACGCAACTGCTGCAGTGGCAGCATCTTTACCTGCTTTTCTGGCCTGATTTGAAGTACGTGAATGTTCTACGCTCCCAAAGTAATAGTTTTAATTGCTGCAGGGCTTTGTTCATCTTTTGTTTTATCTGTATCTCTTGCTGTCACCGTTGACACAGAATGCCAATTTGTGCTTTGAGGTCAGTGTTAAATTGCACAGAATTTCCCCCCTCCCCCTCCAAAACCCAAGCTCACCATTTGTGATCAAATACGTACTACTAGCATTCACACTGGATGCCTATAGACCCAAAGGAATTTTCCCAAGCTATTAGAGAAACATTGTCCTTTGCGACAGGGTTTACAGCCTTAGAAATAACACCCATCTAGGATCATGCTGTTATTACTATGTTACCATTAAACTGTATTTGAAATTGTGCCAAAGTGACCTTAGTTTTTTGAAAGGTAACCAGAGGTGGTTCCTTACGTGACAGCTCAAGCCCTTACCTTCAGTTTCATCATTGAATCCTGGCTCATTTTGTCTCCTCTTGCCTCTGGGACATCATCAATGCCAATCAGTTTTGCTTTGTATCTTATACCATCACCTTTGAATCTAGCCAAGAGAGATTCATCTGTCTTTTCTGGCCCTGGAGACAGAGAAGAGGTCTAGTGGGTCTGTTTGTTTGTTTTGAAGTTGTATTTTGTCTTTGTTAAGAAAGACATGTCTGTGGTGCGGATTTGAGATCTTTAAAAAATATATACCATATAAGTACATATTAAAACATTCCCTTGAGTACAGCTGACTAACAATCCTTACCCCTTTCAGTCCTGTGTGCTCTGCAAGATAGTTGTTCTATTAAGGTCACAGTGCTCTTGCAGAATATGGCTCAGTTCAAAGAACCCAGTGCTTAATATCTCAGAGCTTCAGAATAGCTCTTCGCCACTTAAAAGGCTAAAATATTTTGTAGGCAACAGCCAAGTAGACACAGGTGTTAAGAAAAAACAACAAGCAGAAATGGTTCTTCCCTTTACCATACAGGATGCTCAAGAAGGCCTGCAGGTGTTATCCCCTTGTTCTGGTGTAGGCAGATTTTCCTTGGTGTGCAAGAATAATCTCCTAGTTTCCACACTAGAACTTTCTATCAGCACCACCATTTCTCTAAAACAAGTCTTGGTACTCCTGTCAATCTAATCACTTGAGATTTTAGCTAATTTGTTAATTCTGCTGTTTCTGTGACTAGGAACTGCTTGCTTTTCTTCTCTGCCTACTTCAAGTGTGTACCTAGGGATGTATTTTTATATGAGGTAGTTATCTTTACATGATCTAATTTATCAAAAATATATTATCTGATCTACAATAATTTTCAAGGAGTAAGTTTTATAGCTTCTCTGGACTAGAATCTGTGTCCAGCACAAACCCCTCTCTATGGAGGGAGTGGAGGAGTCAAGTTCAGGTTCAGACTGATAACTACCTTGATGGTCCAGAGTCTGGTCATCTCCCCAGGAGGCTTGCATGGCACTAGGCTTTTGCTAACTTCTCAGGCTCAGCAAATGACTCTTAACAAATGAAACTGAGAGCTTTAGAACTTAAGGCTAGAAAAAAAACTTTTAAAACTAAAAGCCTACCTTCTGGTTAGGTTTATTATACTAGCTTATTTACTCACTCTTCTAGTCAGCTTGAAGCCTCAGAGTGGATTTAGCTATAGTGATAGAGTGATCTTGGTTTAGGCACGTGTGAAAGATTAAGGAGACTAAATAAAGGAGGTTTTCAAGAGGTAAGCATTACTTACCTTTCTTTTTTTCCTTCTTTGAAGATTGTGCTTTTGGTGGAGCCTGTTGTTCAGGGTGGCTGTTGGTGGTGGTGGTAGTTGTTTCAGCTTCGGTAGACATGATGGAATGGTGGCCAGTTAGGTTTGCTGTAGTTTTGAACGAATGCAAATAACTATTAGTAGGTAGACATTATATTTTACTTTAAAGAATAAATATTCTTATTAGACCTCTTAGTATAGCTTAGTTTGCCTGCTAGGGCGTGTAAGCATTATATTGATCATACAGGAAGTCTTGACATGTCAGGCTGCAGAGACTGTGAAGTTGTGGCCACTAGGTGTTGAACCCTCACCACAGTACCTAGACAGTTGATCAACTGACCTACATCAATAGGCTGTACTTGCACCAACCTGTTTAATCTGTCAACCTTTAGATTTTTCACCCTTTGAACCTTTTTATAGAACCTCAGATATTGTGCTCTATTCTTCTTCAGCACTGCTCTGTTCTTCTTCAGCTGCATCTCTGAAGTAGGATAGTTGAGAATGCAAGAAACATTTTATAGAATCATAGAATCATAGAATAGATTGGGTTGGAAAGGACCTCCAAGATCATCGAGTCCAACCCCTGATCCAACTCCAATTACTATATCATGGCACTAAGGGCCACATCCAATC